>CM070506.1:14245793-14845793 GCA_036346375.1 Guadua angustifolia
GATCAGGTCGGCTCGGGCACTCTGACCCGGAGTTCAGGCGAAGCCCTCGGCGAGCTTCAAAGGCGGAGCCTCGTATAGCGCCAACAAGCCGAGATGAACACTTGTCCCACGAATACAGCGCCCTTATCCGAGGAGCAGGTGGGTTTGTTCCAAAGGCAATCCAGAGGCCGAAGTCAGCGAGTTGTCATCGCTACGGTCATGCCTGAGAGAAGGATCTGGCGCTCTCCGAGGCAAAGACCGAGTCAGTCGCCCCAGCGTCGGCATGAGAAAAGGCGTCACGGAGGGCGGTGTGCGCTTCCGGGAGAGCAGGACACCGCACTTGCAGTATGTCTACCAACCCGATATGGCAAAAGGCGATCGGCGGACGGATGTCGAGAACCACGGAAGCGGAACTTCAAGGCGAAGACTCAACACCTCGACATAAGCGCAGCGTCTAGCGTTAAAGCGTCCCTCCTATTTTTACATATCCCCGAACTCCGTGTAACCGCCTTCCTGTGCCTATAAAGAAGCGGGATCCCCAAGAGAGGGATCGATCTCTCATCGAAGCCATCACGGTAGAAAGAATACCCTCGGAACCATCAGAGTTGTAATCAACGCGATCCTCTGCGCCCCCATCAATACAATACCACCACCGGCGGGCGTAGGGACATTAGGCGAACGATATAAACACAGGACTCTGTAGTCGACCATTCAAGGAAGCGGGAGCGCGTGGCCCCTTGACTTACAAATTTACTTGCCGGTCTACGAAACGCCGACACCCATCAACCATTCTTTCATTGTCCTTGTCCCCAAATCTGACAACCCTCAAAATCCGACTGACTTTAGACCAATTTCCTTACTTAACCTCTCCGTCAAACTGATTACTAAGCTTTTAGCTATCAGGCTTAATTCGGTCATAGCTTCCATTGTGCACAACAATCAGTATGGCTTCATCAAGGGGAGATCTATTCATGACTGCCTCACTTGGACTTTCGAATATATCCATCATTGACAGAGCTCCAGAAGGAAAATTGTGCTCATCAAAATTGACTTCGCTAAGGCCTTTGACACAATTGAGCACAGCGTGATTCTTGATATGCTTTCCGCTTTTGGTTTTCCAGCTAAATGGCTTGCCTGGATGGCTGAAATTCTTGGCTCGGCTTCCACTTCGGTGTTACTCAATGGTATACATGGTCGCTCTTTTGCCTGTAAAAGGGGGTCCGACAAGGGATCTATTTCTCGCTCCTCTTAGCTATTACTTGTTGACACTTTCTGATACATCTGAATCATGCCTCCCAAGCCGGTGTCCTCTCACTGCCTCTTCCCTCTGTTGCTCAGTCAGATTTCCCGGTCATCCAATACGCTGATGACACTATAATTTTTGCCAAGGCCTCACAGATTGAGCTCTTTGTCCTGAAAGGACTTCTCGAGTTTCTTCTCGGCATGACCATCGCCTCAGTATTAACTACTCTAAGTCCTGTATGCTCCCCATCAACTTGCCAAGCCGGAATTGGAACCTCTGGCTGGCCTCTTTGGTTGTAAAGTGCAGTCCTTCCCTTTTACCTATTTGGGTATCCCAATGGGTGCTGCAAGACCTCTTATCAAAGACTTCGAGCCCCTGGTGAACAGAATCAGAAGGCGTGTATCCTCGTTTTCCCCCCTGCTCTCCTTTGGCGGGAGACTCCAGCTGGTTAACTCCGTGGTTTCCTCCATGGCTACTTATGCCATGTGTTCCCTCAGGATTCCTGTCGCGGTCGTCCGTAGCATTGATTCGGCTAGGAGAATCTGCCTTTGGGGAAAAAATGAGTTCAATGGGAAAAGCAAGTCCTTGGTTAAGTGGGAGAAGGTTTGTAAACCCAAGCTTAAAGGAGGGCTGGGGGTTATCAATCTTAGGACTCACAATTCGGCTCTTCTCCTGAATTTCTTGCACAAATTTTTCAATAAGCATGATATCCCCTGGGTCAGGCTAGTCTGGGACTCCTATTATATTTCCGTTCTTCCGCAGGCTTCAGCCAAGAAGGGATCGTTTTGGTGGAAGGATGTGCTTTCTCTTCTTGGTCAGTTTCGGGGGATTGCCAGTTGCCGTGTTGGGAAGGGTGATACGGCCCTCTTCTGGGATGATATCTGGAACAATTTACATCTCAAATATCAGTTTGTCCACCTTCACTCATTTGTCAGGATGGGTAATACCAGTGTGGCTTCTTTTATCCAAAATCCAGCGGTTTCGCTTAATTTCCATTTGCCACTCTCCGAGCAGGCTTTCGACGAGCTTCATCGGCTTAATCTCCTAATCCAATCTGTTGGTCCTTTGAATGAGAACCCGGACGAATGGTATTATATCTGGAAATTCCCCTGTTTTCCAAAGCGATAAGTTCTACAAGATGGTTTTCGATCAAATTTCATCCCCCCAATTACACGGATGCGGAAAGGCAAATGTTCTTCTAAGCTCAAAGTTTTCACGGCTTCTTTCTTGTGATCGTCTAAACACTAGGCAATTGCTCGTTGGAAGAATTATCCTATTCTGATGACACCTATAATTGCGTGCTCTGCAATGGGGGGTGGAAGAATCTCGGGATCATCTATTTTTTATTTGCAGCTTAAGCTGAACCTTTGTTGGAATGCAGCTGCAAATCGCTTGGGACCTTGATGGCAATTTCTTCCACAGATTTGCGGTTGGTCATCCTTTTGCGCATCCGCCTTTCTTCATGGATGCATTCATGATTGCTTCATGGGGCATTTGGAAGCAGAGGAACGACAAGATCTTTCGATCCGTCCCGGCTAGTTTCTGGGTTGGAAGGCACGGTGCCTTCGAATTCCGTTTGCAATCGCTTAGGGTCCTGTTATTTGTCGTGTATGTGATTTCCTTGCTTGGTGTGTAGGACTGTCTTAATCCTTTTTTTTTCCTTTTTCCTTTCCTCCCCTCTCCTCTGGCTGGTTCCTCACCGGCCTTGTTTCCTTGCTTCTCTCCTTATCAATATATTTCGGTGAGGCTTCCCCGTTGCTTGTTTCAAAAAAAATTAAAACTTGGACTAACTAACAAACAAATTGAAGCGCACACCAATTTCTTTTCTTTTCTTTTTTGCATTCCACAAAAGTCCTTACAATGTCCAGCCTATTCAGTTGAATGCTAGCACCACTCCTTTGCTAATAACACCACTAACACTTCTCCAAAGCAAAGATGTAACTCCGATTGTAAAGCAGGACTCATCGATACAATTTCATCATGTAAAATAAATGTAGACAACCCATTTCAGTTAATAATAAACATCATATATAATATTTAGACATGCAACTATTAAGTGAGTGGGAGAATAGGTAACTATCAATACTCAATAAAGCATAAAAGGCGGAGAAATCTTCATCCATGATATCTTCTTGTGACATTTACGCCCGATAAAACAACCTCACCATCGCACTACAAGAACTTAATAAGCGGCACATCTTCTAATTTTGTATTACTCCGATTGTAAAGCAGGACTCATCACATACAATTTCACCATGTAAAATAAATGCGAGACAACCCATTTAGGTTAATAATAAACATCATATATAATATTTAGACATGCAACCTCTTTTGGAGTGTGCTAAACAAGTCTTTATATATACACCATGCAAGCCAAGTGATACCAAATATCTTTTTTCCATAATCTAGACCAAGGTATTTATCAAAATCCCGACTTGATTATTTTGGGCTATTCTTGTTGCCTCTGCCGAGGCGTATTGGACATTCTTATTTGGAGTTTTGTCTTGTGAGCACCATCAATATGGAAAAAAATGTCAAGTGAGTTGGTGACCAAAGAATAGCTAAAGGTGTAACACCGATACAAAATTACCAACAATATGATAAAAGAGGAACATGCAGGATTTTACATGACTAAACTTTGTAGAATAAAAAATCAGCAATGAGATAATAAATTATAAAATCGTTGACATGACCACACATGGAACTTGTTGACATATTTCACTCTAGATGTGATCACCTCTTGGAGAATCGATGGTCTTATTTTTCTAGCGGTGTTTTGCTCCCAACCAACCAACGAAAAGTATGGCTACGAGACATGAAGCAAAAAACGAAACTAAATTAAACCCCCATTCACACAAGCGGTATATAATATACATAATTATGACATCTGGAATACCATATACAAAGAACTTTATAATCAGCGAAATAACTTTCTCTGTGAGAGCAATAGGTATCGAATTCTTGAAAAAACAAACCAAAGGGTAATGCAAGAGGTAAAAGGAGGAATACTTACACAGAAATGGAAGTGTCGGAGAATCTACAAAGAACAAAAGAGGAGATCCTAGGCGTGGCTTATACCTTCTCTTTCCAGTATCTAGTTGCCATACAACAATAACTCCCTCCATACCACCTTTTTCGATAAAGGAAGCTTTTATTAATCTTAGTAAATTACATCAAGGTGATACAATTATACTAAGAAGACTCTGACCTCTACGGCTAGGTGTATACTGAAACACACACACACACAAGAAAACACAAAGGAACCGTCTCGACAAACTACATCACGCAATATTGTCTTCAAAGCTATCCACCATCATAGCAACACTTGGACCGCGATAAAAGCTCTCCAATGACAACGCCTCCAAGAAGGACTCGTCGCACTGCATACCGCCATTGCCATGATCCAACGGTGAAGGCCAGACCAAAGGTTTTCACCTTGGAGAGTAAATCCTCGGACTACAAAACAATGCCTTCAACAAGGCCATTGCGAACATAACCAACAAAGGTCGGACCTAGGATTTCTCCACGAAGTCGAAGTACCAGAGATCGATGATGTAACCACCCTCATTAGAGCTAGTGCCGCCATACCACTTAATCTTAGCTAATCGCAGCGGCCACCTTCTCAAGGCGGACAAACAATTTTTAGATGTTCGACTCTCGATGGCAGATTCGCGAGCTAGCCAATAGGCACACGATCATCAAGTCCATAGAGTGCATCTAAAAATGAGTTGTGTCGCCTAAGCGAATCGCGAATCGATGCTAAGATGACATAGGTCAAAAAAATGTATGAACAACGCTAGCAAGAGATGAAGACGCTTTGAAGCGAAGAGTAGTCACCAAGAGAGTAGTCCTTATCTCGACCAGCGGCGCGCCTCCTGTGTGCGCGGCTGGCATACCCCGATGTGCCCTCTCTCCTCTCGGTGGTGGCGCGAGCCCAAGGGCACGACGATGGCGCAGCTTCCTCCGGCAGACATCCACTCGGCGTGGCGTGGCCACACGACAGCGCAAGCATCGCATCCTTCCGGTGTGGTCGCTCGGCGAGGCGCGGCCTCTCGGCGAGAGGCCAGCCAATCGGTGAGGAGGCGGCTCCGATCCACGGCGGCGTGGCTGAAGCGTGAACCCGGCGACGACGATCCGGCCGAGGCGGCGGCTGAGGGGGCTAGGGTTGGAAACCCTAGCTTGTCATTGAAAATTATAAAACTTGACAACAGGATCAACATAAAAAGTCTGAAATGAGGTATAAAAATATGATTTAGACAAAAGGTAAATGCATCGATAAGCAAAACACGAGAACAAGTAAGCTCCATCGAGAAGAAAATTTGAGAAACTTCACTTTGCTTGAATGCCAATGCCATGTAGTGCAAATATCACGCATCATCCTCACCCTCACACCATCCTTTTCTTCATCTACTTTAGACTATGCACCATGTGCTTTGAGAACTTTGCATTTCCAAACACAATCTAAAGGGTGCCAATCTAAATCTGGTTTCGGAATGTATGCACTGGTCGATTAATTAGTTTACCTCTTTTGCACGACAACTCTGCTAAACTTGGCGATGAAAAAGTTGCCTCGTATTCATGTAGTCATATATTATCAAGCGTTGGGAAAAAGACTCACCATGCCATACTGCATAACTTTAACAATAAGAAGCCAAGGCTTACAAATTTGATCATCTTACAATATCAATATTGGGTCTGTCTATCGAATCTGCATGCACCATTGAGATGCATACTTATTCATCATTGTTACATGGAAGAGAGAGAGAGAGAGAGATCCAAGAACAAAACTAAACCTCAAAGTTACACAAATTATTCTTGATTATTTCTCCATCTATCGATCGGTCGACATCATCCCGAGGTAGCTATTAAGCTGAGACGGATGTCCTCGATCGTTGTGAAACCAAATCGGTGGATCATTTCGACAAAGAATCGGCGGGCATCCGTGCTCCGATCCGCGCAGCTTCAAGCCGTGAGGAGCGGTCCGTGTTGCGAACAAGCGGCTTGTCTTAGGGTTGCCGTACTTACCGCCGACGGTATAACCTTGCCGCGTCGCATCGGTGCAAAAAGAAGATGTAGTTGCGATTCTCTGCACACACACGTCGTCGAACGCGATGCACGATGCGAGAATATAAGCGCATATGTACATACAAAAATCAAACTCAAAATATACACCGTAAACATGAAAACTTTCCTATAGTACACCAAAATACGGTCTTGTACTACGATGCATGATGAGCAGAAGATCATGCCCATGACTAGGAAGGCCGCCAGAATGAGCCCAAGTATCCTTCTTGAGAGGTGCCATGAGAGGAGATGGAGTCGCGGTCACGGGGAGGTGATCTAACCTTATCGTGTGTTTTTCGATGTGGGGATCAGATTAATGGCCTTTTTATATAGAAGCAAGAGACCGACACATATCTGGCAGAATTAATTCTCACCGTTCTATCGTCTACTCGATTCTTGTTTTGTTTTGCTTGGTATCCCAAGTACAATGGCGATTAAGCACATCCTTATATCGATTCATCTTAAACCATATCTTTAGATAGCATTTATTAGCTGCTTTGTATAGGATTTTTATTAGTTGGTTGCTTGTTAATTAGGACTTGGTATATTGGGCCGACCCTTACCTATGCTGGATGGACACTAGGCTGCACGAGCCATTTAGGGCCGGTCCGAGGCACGCTCGGTTCAGCCCAACCAACGGTCCTGTATGATACTATTCTAAAAGGGCCAGACTGGTCTAGCACGGTTGTCTTGGCCGTGTCGGGCCTGCCAATCGTGCACCTTGATAGGCGGTCCGCACCGACGTCCGAAGAGGCATGTTCGTGGTGGGGCATAGCACAACGATGGCATGCCTGACCCATCTAGCTTGACCACGGCCCATGATAGGGCCCGGTATGGCGTGTCAGACACAGCCAAGCCGTAGCGAGAGGAAGATGTGGCGGGCGGCACGAGAGGAAGATGGCTATCAGACGCGATCTGGGGCATGCCGCTGCACTCAATGCCTCAATGCCCGCCGTTCGCCATGGCCCGCGCTGCCACCTGCTCACTCGCCGTGCACTCGATGCCATACGCACGGTTGGGACTTGACAGCGGGAGGGAGGAGGAAGGAGCGGTAGCGGTTGTGCGGAGGGCAAAAGGGCGGTGAGGACTTGGGAAGCGAGGAGGAGGAGAAGCAAGCGGCGCTGGCAACAGAGGGCGAGGCCGGCACGGGCCGGGAACAACGAGGGAGGAGGAGTAGGTGAGGTCTTGGTATGAGTGAGGAGCTTTCGGCCACGGGTCTCCGGGAAGGGCGAGGGAGGAGGAGGGAGTAGGCGAGTGGTGAAGGGTGGCTGGGCGAGGGGGCGCATTGGTCAGGCGAAGATGGGGAGTGTGGAGTCTGCGCCTGCGGACGAACTGAGGGGTCGCGTGGGCAGGGCCCGAGGGGGCACTCGATCGGGCGAATGACTCGAGGGGCCTGCGAGTCTGAGGGGACGGGTCCGAGGAAGCAATTACATCAGCACGTCCGCGTCTGGTCAGGTGGAAAGAGAGAGGTGGAGGTAAAAAAGTAGAGGAGGGGCGGGTCTAGGGAAAAGATAAAGTTTAGGCTGCTCGACTGTTCGAGTGATTCATGGGAAGAAGAAAGACAGGCCCACAAGCATGGAATAATAGAAGTGAGGAAAATAGACAGCGATGTGATTGAGCGATTCCATTCTGCTCCTACCCACGTGCTCCTCGTTTCAATTTTGAATGGACACGCTCACACTCTCTCCGCAACGTTTGGCGTCTGTTGAGAAAAAGTGACTAAAAAAGACAACAACTGTGAATTTAACGTCTCCCTCGATCTCTCCACTCTAAGGTAGTGTCTGGAGAAATGAAATAAAGTTACTTTCAATTTTTTATGCATGTAGCCCACGCTTGATCTCAATTTGCAACGGACATTTCGACAGGCGTCCATAAAGACAATGGGATGGCTCTCATTTTTCTGCATGTCTCTCTCACGCTCTCTTTTTGCCCCTTTTTGGTCAGCACATTCTGCACATCTATCTCTAATTGCTTTCTTTTTTTGCTCTCCCACCGCGAAATAAAATGTTTCATAAGAGCAAGAGCAGAAGAGCACACCCCCGCTCTCCAAGTCCCTCTTGTTAGGATCAAGAGATTGATCCACGCCAACTCTCTGACAGATAGCGCATCGTGGCATAGATAGTATCATCTGGATTGGCCCGCATGGCATCGAGGATCCCTCATACATTCGGATGCTGGCGAGCTCGATGTCCGATACCTTGGTCTTTCTAGGACGGGCTTTGCTATCCACACCGAACACGTAGCCCAACATATCGATGCAGCCAGCACAGGCGTCCATATCTAGCACTCGACACGTGTGGTGCTGGCAACATATGGATAGTACGTTACATTGTTACAGATAATCTTTCACTTAAAATGGGTGAGAGCTCTAGTTTTGAGAGAATAGTGTAGCGTAGTTTTTACCTGTAATATCAACATGTTAGTGAAAGAACAACTACATGTGACATTTACAGAATATCTATAAATAAATTAGAAATGTTAAAATAGACTTTCATGACACTTAGTTTTTCCTTTGCATTAACATCAGATATATGAACTTCCTCCCATCAAGGAGCGGCCTATATTACTGTTGCTGCGCATTACCCAGACGATGAGTACGTACTAAATAAAAGGGTCATATGGTTTAGGTCAATCTCCAAGTCACATACTGGAGAAAATATTACTACCCGTATACTTGAGATTATTAATAACTTTAAATAAAATGTATAATTATTTCCATCATTCTTGACAATGCATTAACTAACACGACGGCTATGGAGCATCTCTCACCATACTTGGAGATTTATGTAGGTGGTTTTGTACTCCACCAAAGGTGCGTATGCCATATTATTAATCTTATTGTGCAGGCAGGTTTGGTTGTAATGAAATCAGGAGGGTATACGCAGTGCTATCGATTTTACTACAAATTCACCCGTAAGGTTTGCCCAGTTCTTAGTGTACTACAAGGCCAACAATAGTAACCAAGAAGATTCAACCTTGATATGAAGATTAGATGGAACTCAACTTATACTATGCTGCACTTGTGCAAAGACTATGAGCGCATTATGACTGTATTCGTTAACTGCAATAATAGTGAGGCATTTTTGTAATTTTTTAGAAATTTTTTACAATGCAACTAAAAAATTATCCGATATGTACTACCCAACTTCTTGCGTAGTCATCGAGTGGCTTTGGCTTATTGCTAATGCTTTTAAGAAAATAGAGATAATTATATTTTACATCACATTATAGAACCAATAGAGCAAATATTTTTAAAAAAATTTCAAGCTATTCCACATCTATACTGTTTTGCTGTCATTTTGGATCCTCAGAGAAAATTTTCTGACTTGCAGGGCGCCTTCGAAGGAATAGGTGAGGTATTCGACCTTGATGTCTTTGAGGCCTTTATTCATGTTTATAATGAGTTTTTTTAGAGTTTTTGACAAATATTATGAGAAGTTTGGCACCAGAAGTGAAGCACGAAGATCTACCTCAACAACACAACAAGCATGAGATAGTTTGACCACTTCAAGCATATGGAAGAAACTGAAAGGCAAGCCATCTGGTTCATCTTTCGAAATGCCTAGCAGGTCGCAATGGAATCCATGGGTAGAGATCAACCACTACCTCGACAAGCCTTTCATGGAGATCGTGCTTGACATGAACGAGGAAAATCAACTCAGCTTGCTCTTGTGGTAGAAGAATAACTAATGTATTTACCCCATACTATCCCATTTCACATAGGACGTGCTTATGGTTTCGGTGTCCACTGTCTTGTTGGAATCCACTTTCAGTTTGGTAGGGAGGACACTTGAGCCGAGGAGGTCATTTCTCAGACTTGAAATGGTTGAGGCAATTACATGCCTCAAAGACTGGGAGCGTGCAGATGATAGAATACAACATTAGCTCGAGGATCCAGAGATCATGTACGCGGTAAATGACTTTGACAATATTAGCCTCAGGTAGTCTACGTATATATACATAGTTATTGTACTCTTTTCCTTACCAGATGTAATACTGTGAAACCTCTCTCTCTCTCTTTTTGTGTGGCTACCATTGCTTCTTTGGACTGATATTTTGTTTTCCCAGCCGCCACTCTTCTTGGCTTCCTTCCCCACCCGAGCCCTGCTCTCCCTGGCTCTCTCGCTAGCAGCACCAGCGCCCCTGGCCTCTCCCCCTGCTGGCGAAGCCGCTCTAACTCCCTCCTAGCGCTTCTCCTGGCTCTCCAGCGCCGCCCCCTTCCTCCCTCCGGCCGAGCGCCACCCCTAGCCTCCCTACGCCATTCTCTTGGCCGTCTGCTGAATGGCGACAACAACAACATCAACAGGCCTCGCTCTTCCCCACGGCGCCCTCACTTGCATGGCGGTGCAGCAGAATGCAGAAAAGAAGAATGCTGCAGTCCCATGAGCTCTCCCGGCCATGTCTTGCCTCCGGCTCCACCAGGCTCGGCGCCACCTCCAGTAGCCCCTCCCCTCGGCCGGACCTACTCCTCCTGCCTCTCCTATCTTGTGGTAAGTGGAGGTGAGGTTATAGTTGTAGATGAATTGTTGTAGTCGAGGTGTTCGATGAAATGTGTATATGCATCTTTCTATGATTGGATGATATAAACTCTAGGAATTTCATTTCTGTGCATGCACTGGAGTTTTGAACGATCATGTTTGTGTTATCCATTGACCTTGTCAGTGGTTCCTTTTCTGTTCGTTATGTGGATGTTGTCTTAGTAATCCATTTTTCTATTGTCAAGATTGAGTCCTGAATTCTTGATGGATGCTTGCTTGCTATTCAGGCCACTTGCTAGCTAGAAACCTTGTCATATTATCTTCAATGGTAGGACCTATTCAATCCTGTATTGGATAGTCATATGTTTTGAGCATTGAACTTTTAAGGAATAGAGTAGTAGGGGGAACATATCAACACAGATTTTATAATTGCCATGAAGTTGTATAGAAAAGATCAAGATAATGAGATTGAGAGACCAAGTTATGTTGAAGAAAGTCCCCTGTACTTTCAAAAATTGTAGCTGTTGTCCCAAGAATACATGACATCGTATATCCTGGATTGTTTGTTACTCTTGGTGAAACCAGCAGAAGCGGAACTAGAAATAAGTGACAAATTACCACTTTCATAATGAGTTAAGGCACGATGTTAGTTTCGATTTCACTTGTTTTTAAGTACAGACTATAGCACAGGTTTATCTTATTATGGGTTGGTTAGAGTTTGGGCAGTGGGTAGTGGTTTCAAGGCTTAGTGGAAATTAGAATGGATGCAAACTAATTTTGTTCTTGCCTTCTTGGGCAAAACCGGTTGGATGGTTTCTTGCTATATGTGTGCTGAGTTTCAGCGATCAGCATTGCTCTTAGCTCTTCAAATGACCTGATTTGTATACTTGGTTGGTTAGGAGCAGCAGTTATCATCTTGTAACCTTTGCCTACTGTCAGTTAGGAAATAGTCCTATTTTAGATTATGAATCTGGGTTTCGCATTATTATGGTATCGAGCATCTGCACCTCTTTATTAAATTTGAGAAGGATCCCGGATAAATGAAGAAGCCAAAGGCAATGTAAACCCGACCTTTTGTGATTGGAGTTTGGAGAAATAAATGGAGTTGTATCTTGATTGTGCTTTGAATCATTACGTCCTTTCACGAGTTCACAAAAGATAAAAGTTATCGATCCATCGACCAGAAATGAAATGGAGATGTCAATTGTTGAATCTGATTAGACTAGTATCGCTGACAACTTATGAATGTGAGACTTAGCTATGTTTATGTATGTGGTTATGGCTATGTGAGTGTTGGCAATGAATGAAGGGTTGCATTTCATTCCTGTAAATTGCATTGTACATTCATTAAAGGAAGAGGCGACCCATTCTGATGCGGGCCTCTGTATTCACACGTAGTGAACACGAAAGTCCTACCTCGTAGTCCCATTCATCGAGGTGAATGGGAGCGAGACAGTAAGAGTAGGCACCTTCCACGGGATGGAAGGGACGTGAGGGTGCACACCGACGGGTGGGCACTTGGCAGTACCGGTATGTGCATCAAGAGAGCAATCATGTCGCAGTGCATTATACGATGATTTTGAGTTAAATGAAACATGTGAGCATGCATAATGCATATCATGATTGTAGAAGTGTGATGGATCATTCGGATTCTGTATTCTCATGTATGTGTGATGTATTATGCATATTCTGTACTTTTATGTCTGTGTAATGTATTATGCATATTTTGTCCTTCCATGTCTGTGTAATATATTATGCATATTCTGTATTTCCATGTCTGTGTGATGGGTTATTCAGATTCTGTATTCTCATGTCTGTGTGATGTATTATGCATATTCTGTACTTTTATGTCTGTGTAATGTATTATGCATATTCCGTCTTTCCATGTCTGTGTAATATATTATGCATATTTTGTATTTCCATGTCTGTGTGATGGGTTATTCAGATTCTGTATTCTCATGTCTGTGTGATGGATTATGCAGATTCTGTATTATCAAGTCCGTGTGATGTATTATGTACATTCTGTATTTTCATGTTTGTGAGATGGATTATTCATATTCTGTATTTTCATGTCTGGTTGCAAGGTATAATTTATGTTTTCAGGTTATATGTTATGCTTCATTGTCATGGAGTTGTGAACTCCATCAAAGACGAGCATGGGGTTGGTTTTGGAGAATTAGTGGTGATACCTCTGTTTTATCTGCTTGCTTTACTTATGTAAGGATAGGTGTTATGCTCATAAGTAGAACAATGCGATTGATTAAGAATTTCTTCTTTGTTGTACTTCCGTTGAGTCATCGACTCACGCTTGTTGTTTGTGTTGTTGCAGGTACCTTGAAACCGGCATGCATGGAAGGGGGTAGTAGCACATTCACGTTTTGCATCATCACCTCTCCTTTATGTTGATTTATAGTTCTGTTATAAGTAGCTTGAGTAAATTATTGTAAAGGGCTGTTTGCGGTTGTGTTTAATGAGTTTCTGTCCTGTAATGATTTATGTGGTGGAGTTTCCTAATTCCTTTTGGATGTGTGGTTGGTTACCTAAGGACCTGCTAGAATAATATCATTGAATTGCAAATGTTTTATGTCTGCTGAGTGGATGTCCTACTTTCTAGAGAGGTCATGCCGAAATTTTGTAAATTTCGGTGGCTTAGTTTTAATCCGGTTTTAACAGTTTTGGAGGTTGTTTTCAGTCTTTTCGAAGAGGTGTCCTTGATTATTTAGAGTTTTGGTAACATTTGTGGCGCGGTTGGCGTCGGGGGTGTTACACCAGAGGTACCCCACACTGGGGTGTAAGGTTTCTAATGAGGTAGTAACTCTGCACATATTCAAGATTTAATAAAATTGTTTATCTTTCTCCCAATATTTGTGTCCATTGCTAGCAATATTGATATCCACATAGAATGTTTCATTCGCATGCTTTCATTTTGATCCTTACTTTGAATGCACAAGTAAGCAGAAAAGTTGGCGCCACTTTGATCGGCATGATGCACCTCATGCATACATAGTCGCTACATATGATGAGTAATTACAACTAGTCTACTAGTTCCACCATACATCTAAATTTGATCAAATCCAAATGACAGTGATATGCTTGATTACTTTTTTTAGAATTTCTTGCATGGCATTACATTGCATCATCTTACTTGTCCGTATATTGCACGTGGTACTGGTTCAGGAAAAGGAAAAAGGGGAATCACTTTTATGGCCATAAAATGTGGTGTGTTATGCATGAATTAAGGTGTTAAGTGGCATGTGGAGATCAGGTTATGTTGCTCGATTATAGATTTACATATTTCTTTGATCAAGGTGGCTATACATTCGTTGCATACCATATCACCACATACGCACGCTACTACAAGCAACTTCGGGTCATGTCCTCTCGTCGCAATAGTGTAAATGGGCTGAGCCTAGGCTGGTACGACATGAAGCAGGCACGAAGGGCAAATGTGCCAAGCCTGGGCTTGTCGAAGGTGAGCTAGGCTAGCCAAGCCTGGCACAGCGGGTATGACGGGCCATCGTGGCCCGGCACGTTTTAGGCCCGAAGGACGATAGGCACACCCACCTCTATTAGCACGTAACACGTTTTAAGGTGATATAAATGAGATCTTTGGGCCTGACATGTAAGTTTGATGAGCTAAGGCTATGTTTGGGAGAGCAAAAGCATTTTTAGCTTTTTGCACCAAAAAGAACCTGTAGTTTTTTAAAGATGTCATTTAGTGGTCTAGCTTTTTGTTAGGATGGCTGACATGATAAGCCTCTGACATAAGTTACCACTTGTTTGTTTGCTAAAAGGCCAAAATATCATTTGATTCATACTTTCTTATATATTTTCACATGAAAGTTAATACTAAGGAACTTTTATCATTACAGAACTATCATTTACGCAAAAGAATATTGACATTTCACTTTTGTTTGATCAACTTTTGACCTTACAAGCACAAGATCATTGTCTCTATCTTCCGCATTTGCTCCCAAGTGAAATGATTTGGAGACAAACTGACAGGAATATGCACACACAAATTCATCTAGATTACACAAAGAAGAATGTTGTATAGAAAAGAATTCATTGCGTTCCAATGCACCTCCTCTCCAGTTCTCCAACTAATAATTGAATATGACAGAAGTTCAGATATCCAATTTAGGTTACACGTGGTTCACATTCTAACTTAAGAAAGAAAGAAAGAAAGACTTAAGAAAGAAAGAAAGAAAGGACACAAGACACACAAACGAAAGGATTTTGAACACAAAAATTTGCAATATTTGATCCATAGAACTGCACAAAAGTTATAGAATCACATAGGTAAACCTCAAGGTGAAAAGTTATAGCACGCACAAAAATAATGCTTATAATCTTATCATCATTCTTCTGACTTTCATGAATCTGATCCTCTAAAGTTAGCTTTACCTCCAAGGTAGCTAAAAATCCATCTGGAATCACTTCTAACTTTAGCTTCTAAAACTCATCATGCAACTTAGGCTGACTCTTTTGAACTAGCATATTGATACTACAGTTCTTGCAACATGAGGCATTTGCCATCACATTGGCTTTTTCTAGTGATAGTGAATTTTCACATCATAATCCTTTATCAATATAGTAACCATCTTCGCTGTCTCATATTGAGATCTGACTGAGTGAAAATGTACTTCAAACTCTTGTGGTCCGTATAATGAGAAGGGTCACATTGCCTCTCATTATCCTAATAAGAAGGAGAATAAATCCAAGTCATCCAAGAAAAAGGAGTTCAATGGCAAGAAGCAGCTGTTCAAGAAATTTTATAAGGATGGCAAAGGTGAAGCTCATATTAGAGAGTGGAATTCAGATAAGGAATATTGCGATGATGATGTTTCTTCCAAGAAGCATGGACTCAATGGGGTAGCTATCAAGGTGACTCCACCATCATTTTCTACACCCACTTGTCTTATGGCAAGAGGGGATAAGGTAAAAATCAATGATAATGATGAGTCTACTTATGATGAGCTTATAGATATGCTAGATGAATTGAATAAAGGCCTGTTTGGTAGAGCTCCAGATTCCAGCTTCACCTGAAATCTGAAACTTGTAGGCTAAAATAAAGTGGATTAAGTTTATATTTTTGGTTTAAAATGTAAACAAGATGATCTATCTAAATACTCTTAATGTACTCACAGTTTCAGCTTCACGAATCTGGTGAAGCTAGAATTTTCAGCTTCACCAGATTCATGAATCTGGAGAAGCTGAATCCCTGCCAAACACACCCTAAGTACCTTGGCAAAGAGAAGTAAAAATATAAGGTCTTGAAGAAAGAATTTCTTTCTCTCAAAGATTCTTATGAGGAGCTAAAGGAAGCTCATGAGACTCTCCTTCTCAAGGATCTCACCAAGTCTAAGGTGGATGTAGGGATGACTTGCAATAGTATTGATGACATGCCTAGAATAGATGCTATTCGCCTATTCCTAGCATTGCACCTAAGACTAGTGTATCCACCTCATGTGATGACTTGGTTGACTTACCATGTAGCTCAATTTCAAATGCTAATAATCATTTGAGTCATATAACCATAGAAAAGTGCTGGATAATACATAATGTGAACATGGGTATATGCGATTACATATTAATCATGCTTAGTCATGCTTTAGTAGTGACGGTCTAAATGATCCAGATTAAACTATTTCTTAAGAATTCGAAAAGGTTGGATATAACATTGTGGGTTGTTGGTATTTTGGCTAAAAACTCAAAATAAAACTATTGTTTAGATACGGGCAATTATTGGCAAGAGCCGGTTGTACAAGGGATGGACTTATACGTAGTGTAGGGGGAGATTATTATCCATGTTGGATTAAGGACCGAGCTATGGGTTGTTTTCAGGCCAAGGAAATCGTACAACTACGAGTGCTGGTATGGGACAGCCTTAACCTATTAAGTTGCTTAGAATTGTCTTTGCACATTGGTAGGCCGTAGTAGTACAAGCTTTCGGATGGAGGTTGCTCGGAGTAGCTTCCACATCTTGGTGTGGGTAAATACATATCAATACAACAGTGTACACCTTGTTATAGGAAGAAACCACTATCACAAGGATGGACTACCAATGTTACTAACTTAAAGACAGGGATGGACTATCATGCTTTACCCATTTATGTTTCTTCTATCATAACAAGGATTTCATGTCACCGAGCTAGTGCAATGTCAGGTCTACGTAATGTAACAGTTATATTATGATTTCTCTACGGCACACCAAAGGAAGTGTGATAATAGCTTGCACAAAGAGCTGATTATTTCTTATGGGTAAAGCTGTACACCTTTGTAGAATTTAAATCTAATCGATTAGCTACGCCTACAGTCAAAGGCTCTTGGTAACGTCATCGCTTAGTTGGATGTTTTATTATTTTCAAAATGGGATGATTTTCACCTAATGTGCCTTGTTTTGGCAAAGATTTTGGTTATGCCACGGGTTGGTAGGATATTGGACATCTCGACATTCACATCATAGAGGACTGTGAGTTGTTACTTATACTCTATTGTTACTTTTATATCAGTCAAACATGTTTCTACAAATTTCATTTCTAAATTACAACTTGTCTTACAAATTAAATGTTGCTTTATGTAAATTAACCATAGAAGCTTCTTTTGACATGGGCTGTATTTCTGCATATTGCAAATACCACTTTAAGTCTTACTAAGTACAAAAGTACCTAACCTTGCTTATTATGTTGTTTTAGGTGAATAAGAAAGCGAAGCTCCAAAGAATATCTTACCATCATAGGTTGCAGAAATCTCAATGAAGCGATCTTTCTAAGGATTTATACCTTATCAGTTGCCTGAGGGTTGGATGGGCACACAACAAGACTTTATTTTTTCTGCGCTACATAAATATATACTCTGAGTTATAAAATACAATGTATACTCAGCTTCCGCTTTAATAAAATGATGTATGGTTATGATTCCAATTTTTGAATATGTGCGTACTAAATATTGATCATGGGGCTAGTACTGTATGCACATGAGATTCTCATTTTCACATTTTATACAAAAATGAGGGTCCCTACAGTTGGTATCAGAGCCATATTGACCGTAGGATAAACCCTAGGTTGGACAATAATAGCTATGTTGACTATAGGATAAAACCTAGATTTGACGTCAACTACCATAATGATTGCAGGATAAAACTTTAGGCAATATAACCAACTAGGATAGTTTTCGCGGTGTAACACGCCGCACGTGTTGTTTTTTTCACAGAAATAATTTCTTTTTTTCGGCGGCTTTTTTTTAAATCGTTGAGAAAATGAGCGAAATAGCTGAAAGGACACAAACTCACAAAAGATCCGCGATTTTCTAAACCGGATCCGCGATCGCGCTAAATCAAAAAGGTCATTTTCGTCAAAAATAGCCAGGATGATCCAAACGTCACTACGTTTTTTTGGCATCTATTTAGTGCCCTCTCACGAAAGATCCGCAATTTTTCTGAGCCAGAAAGCACTCGTTGTAAAAAAACGCGGGAAGGACCTATATGTAATTACGGATTTTTTGAAGGACCTAAATACGTAAAATATTTTTTGAACCGAGCCGGCTCGGCTCAAAGCGTTGAGAGCATCGGAACTTTTCAATCTTTAGGAAAGTATATATAAGTAAGGATTTTATAGTTGATATATAATAACCAGTCGACATTTGGAAAACAGGTTCCTCGTCGAGCTTACTTGTCGATTGAGGGATCAACCAAGGCCCCTTTCCTATGAAGGGTTTTCATCCGAAGAATGCTGTTAGGATGCGATGCTCGAAAGGATAGTGGACAAGGAATTTTATACTAGTTCGGGCCTCTCACGATCGAGATAACAACCCTACGTCCAGTGATCTTACTATTGCTTGAGTTCTTACAGGTAAGCTTGCGTGTGTCACGCGTGTATATGTGTGTGTGTGTTTTTTTTTGTATCTCTCCTTGTACTCCGATATACCGCAGGAGTATTTTTAGGTGATTGAAGCAACTACAGCCGAATAACATGCCATTACTGCGCTTGAACGTGATTGTAACTGCACCCTTAATTTTTGCCATGTTGTGTCGTGGACATGATGGACCCAGATTGTGGCATAATGGTCTTTAACCGTAGCGTAATTATCGCCACGTCACATTTATAGGTCGAGCACGACCTGTTGGATATGCTCGGCATTTTTACTCAACTCTGATCGACCGTCGCGAACATCCGAGTAAGCATGCTTGGGGAATTACGGCACATGCTTGGGGACGGGCCTATGCATGGTCGGAGCGGACCCACCAGCCGGTCCATCTAAAGATGTTCCTTGGGGAAGCCATCTAACGGCATGCATGGTCGGTCGAAAACCGGTTGATGGGGTATAATGGTCTTTACGGAAATTACCCAATCCCTAACAGCTAACCCCCAAGGCTCAAGTGAAAATATACTTGGCGGGGCCTTCCCCTTGAGCCTACAGACTCACATGAGGGATTGGAATCTTGCAAATGAGCACTCATCGCAAAGATCTCGAGCAACACCTGCTCAAAAGACAAGAACAATCGACAAGGATCGAGAGAAGCTCGTCCTCCGACCAAGGAAAGCTCGGGCAAAAGAGCATCGAAGCTCGCGACGGTTCCTTCCTTGCGAAACCTTGCAGGAACAGTTCAGACAGTTTTTAGGAACCGCGCCTTTATTGTACAACTTCGAAGATTGTGCCGCTGCACGTCGGTTCATGAACGGGTGGGAGCAGTTTTTGGCTTCCAAAAGGTTGCGCCTGTTTGACTTCTCTGCCTATATATACAAGCGGGAACAGTGATGAGAAAATCCTTCATCCGTACTTTGCAATCAGACCCCCAGAATCTCCTAAGTCCCAAACTCTTTCACTCTTGTTCTTTCTTCCTCAACTCTCCTCATGGCGAAGTTCGGTTCGAGCAAAATTAGCAAGGAGAGGTTACAAGTACTCGAAGATCTCGGCTACCTTGATGTGGGCTCTTGGCGAGTTCCCGATGGCAAAGGAGCCCCGGTTCCGTACAATGATGAGATTGTCTCCTGTGACCTCTACACCGTCAACGGGCTTGGAATGCCTGAGAGTGAGTTCCTTGAGTCTGTACTGGCCCAATGCGAATGCGAGATTACCAATCTTAACCCTAATTCCATTCTTGTTCTGGCCATCTTCTCGCACGTTTGCGAGGGATACATGGGCACATGCCCACGGCGAGCCTTTTCTTCTATTTCTATTCCTTGTTCTGCACCGGTGGGACTTCTTCCGCCAGCTCCATATATTTCCGCCTTCAATCCAACCGACCATATGAGTACCCAGTCTTCACACTCAAGGACTCAGTGTCGGGCTGGGATGATCATTGGTTCTACTTGAAGAAGGTGGAGGGAAGCTCTCTCCACTACTCCGGAGCAGCGACCTCGATCGTCGAAACTCCGCGCCCGCCCATGCAAGCCGAGGAGGAGCGGACGCTGATGATGATCAGTGAGCTCACCAATATGGGGCTCACTAGTTGGGACATTGCACGGGACTACCTCATGAACTGAGTGTCCCCATTGAGGAGGGAACACCCTTTCTTTGAAATCTCTGAGTGGCAAGACCTCACCCAGGAAGCTGATTCTGGTAAGCCTTCTGAACTGCATAGGTAACTTCTGTTCCTCATGCACAATTTTGATGTGCTTATGCTTTTTGTTGGTCGAATACAGCCCCGAGCATGATTTGGGTGGAGAAATGAGTCGCCGAGATGTTTGGTACTCTGAAGGGCAAGGAACTCGAGCGCGGATGCCAAGTCCCAAAAAATGCACTCAAGCGGGGTGAAGTAGTAAGCTTCTTCATGATTCATGCTCGAGCGAACACATCCCGAGCATTTCTGACGTTTTCATTGCTTTTTGACAGGAGAAGATTGCCCTTGAGGTCGCAGTGGCCGAGCTTAAGCCATTGTCACGCGACCAAGGAGGAGCCATCCCCACCGCCAAGACTAAGAAGGCGAGGGGCAAACATCAAGCGCTGTCGCCACTACCGCCTGCTCGACCCTTAAAGAGGCTAGCGACCTCAAACAAGAGCCCTTTCTGGCGACATTTGGAGTTCGTCGATAGAATGGAGGTAAGCGACTTGAAGACATGGATGAAGGACTACAACGAGAGAAAACTGGGTCTGATGGCTCGCTGCGGCAGCTCATGAGAAAGCAAAGTGAGGTGGCCGAGGGCGAAGGACTCCGAGTGCAAGGCGCTGAAGGGGAAGATCGCTGCCCTTCAGGCCAAGCTTGCACGGGTAACTTCGGGTTCTATGGGGAAAGAGCCTGAGGAGGAGGATGAAGACCCGGTGCCCCTCATTTTGTAGCGTCGAAGGTCGCTAGAAGCACAATCTGAGTGCTTAGGCAAAACCCTGGAGGCGGTCGACATGGACGATGTCGACCCTTTGATGCCGAGGATCAGCCGCGTCGCTGGGGAGAGGTTTGAGCTGGTAGTCACGGCAACGACCAAGACCGCCGAAGATGATGGTGAGGAGCTCAACCAAGGTGATTCTTGTACTCTATTTTTTCCCTTTTCCTTTCTTTCCTTCCTTTTTTTCTTTGCTTCATTCATCTGAGCTAACCCCACTCTAACGATGTGGGCGAAATAGCTTGCAGGGGTATTTTGGATTTTGGGGCTATGGCTGATGAAATCCTCGACCGTGCAACAGAGAGACAGCTTGCTCTCACTGCCGACCTCGTGATGGCGGAAGCCGTCGACCTCATGACGGTGGAAGACTTCGCCGCCGAAGCCGACCAACCAGTCGCGGAGCTTCCACCCCTGGAGGGACCAACTCTCCAGGAAGGCCAACTTCCCCGGGAGGATGAATCTCCCCGGGAGGAATATTTTGCACTCTCGAGCACATTAGATGCTCAGGACAAAGAAGAAGACCCCGTGCCTCCGAGCGAAACACCTGCCCGGGAAGGAGGCATGAAACCCTGAGCGAACTACCTGCTCGGGAAGGGGATAAGGAGCCCCCGAGTGAAGAGCATGCTCGGGAGGATGACAAGAAGGCCCCGAGCAAAGAACATGCTCGGGAGGAGGATGAAGTCTCCTAGCCGAAGTCCACCACGGGAGATATTGCTGAGCTTCGGGTGGAAGATGTCACCAAGGCCTTCCAAGAGAACCTGAGTGATCGCCTTCGCTGGGTAAGGGTACTCCCTTTTAAAGCCTTTTTTCTTTGGAAACGATCAAAAACTAAGACCTTCTCGCTCGCAGGTGCTCCGAGCGACCATGGTAAACTTCAAGGCAACAATTGTTCCTCCTGAGGTCGTGACCAAGCACTCTGCCGAGCAAGATGCTGAGATAGCGGAGCTCGAGCAAGTGCTAGCCGAGCTTAAAGCTTCAAACCAGGAGAAATAGGAAAAACTCTGCCAAGCCGAAGATAATGCCACAAGAAATAGAGAGCGGGTGTGCGAGCTTGAGCTAAAGCTAGAGCAAGAGCAGCAACGCTCTGAAGCCTTGGAGAGGAAGGTGGACGAGCTGAGCCAATCTACTCGGGCGGCCATTGAACTTTCTAACCAGGACAAGGAGGAGGTGAAGTGACTCCACCAAGAGGCCCGCAAAGGGTGCGAAGCTCGACGGCGAGTCCTCGACCTTGAGGCCGAGCTTGATGATGCGAAGGAAAAACTTTTGGTACTCAGAGAGGCGAAGCTCGGCAAATAACTTCTTTGCTTAACACATCATGTAAATTTTTTGAATATTTGAATGAAAAATGGATGGCTTTTGACCTGCATCTTTCGTGACTTGCATCTTTTGCGACTTGTTCCTTGATGAGTGCCTGCACAAAACAAACGAAACAAGGCGAGAAGATGAAAAAGATAGCGAACAAAAATAGAACGAAACACGAGCGCGCGTTTTCAGAAAAACACAGTAGTTCGTTCCAACTAAGCCCCCACTGTGAATGAAGGTCGTGCACCTAAGTTGTGAGCATGAGCTCTTTCATAGTAGAGTTAGAAAAACTATGCGCTCCTCCCCTTAACGACCTAACCACACTTCTCCGAGTTGCGAGCATAGGTTAGGTCAGGAGAAAGAAATACGCGCATGCCCTTAACATCTCGAGCGTCTCGAGCCCATGCCCCTAAGTTGCGAGCATAGTCTTGACGAGGAAGAACGTGCGGTTGCCCGACAAAGCGCATGACAACCAAGCACGCGCGGATCGAGCTAAGACTCTGGACCATCTGAGAGAGTGTCTGTATGCGATTGTGAACTTGCAGTGAAGAACTACTGTGAACAATAATCGGCTTATGTAGATTGAAGTCTCTGGTGGCGAGCTTAGTGATACGGCGTTAGTCGTAGCACTTTGAGCGTTCTTGCACACGCTAGCCGAACCTTAAAATGATCTGAATGAAGTGAATGTTCTTGCCCACGTGCACTCATTCCATCATCAAGACTGTGAGAAGGAGAGTGTGCCCTCGTGCGAAACTGAGTCGGCTTACCAAAGGGTAGGGACCTCGAAGACATTCACAAAATCTTGGAAAGAATGGAAATCACGGGGGCGAAAGAACCAAATTTCATAGAACAAATCGGCTAAACTTATGTAAAACACGCAGCTAGACAAAAAACTTATGTAGTTGATTGATGTTCCAAGAGCTGGTGAGTACTCGACCATCCTCCATCACTAAACGGACAGCCCCCAGGTGCGCTATTGAGATGACCGTGAACAGACCCTCCCACCTGTGGGATAATTTTTTAACTTTTGACAAGTCCTGAATGTTGAGGAACGCAGTATGCTACGCTAGCACAAATTCAAATTTCTACCGCATAACCAGAAAGCTACTCGCAAGAAGGGGATCACAGATTGGATTACCACTAGACGCGCAGTTGCAGAATCCTTCACGTGTTGGTGTAGTGGATCGTCCTCGCCGTGGATCGTCCTCGTCGTGGATCGTCCTCGCTGTGGATCGTCCTCACACGGATCGTCCTCACTTCGGATCGTCCTCGCTGCGGTTCGTCCTTACCACGCCGCAGCAGCAGCATCGTCACCATAGCAGTCCACACATCTCGGGATGGAACGCCGTGCGTCGGCGTGCAAGCACCGTGTCACTCGGCAGGGGCAATGAGAGGTGGAGGCTAGGGTTCTGGACGTGAATAACTTCTGTCACGCCCACCCTTCTCCTCTCCTTATTGTAAGGACCCGAATTCACCAATTCGAATCCACTGTGTTTTACCGCACTAGTCCGGGATCAATCATTTGGTGCACTGACTTAACATCGGTAAGCATCATATCATACACAACGATAAGAATAATAAGACTTTATCTATTGAATATAACTAGCGTATGATCTTATGATCACTACGATATTCAGCCTCACAAGGCAATAGTAAGACCAATGAGACAAATCTGGCGGAAGGCGAGAAAGACGTAGATGTCCCATCGGACACCACCAGGCATCGACAAGGATTGACCTAGTGACACGTGTCCACCTGAAAGTTCTCCTCCAATAACGACGATGATTCCTCCACTGTTGTTGGTTGTTAAGCAAGGGTGAGTACACCAACACGTACTCAACAAGTTGTGCACAAAATGCAATTCTATCATAGCTATATGCAGGCTTATTCCAAGGGAAAGGCCAAGGGTTCATTTGCAATAAAGCAGCATTTAAGAACACATATACTTCATAGATTGAAAAGACAGTAAAACAAATAATAACAAGTAAATAGATTCAGTGATTTCCAAGTAAACCCAAGTTTTTCCATCCTAAATCAAGTTCCATTATCCACATGGCATTCTGCCATCCCTTCTAGTTGTTCATTTTAATTAACTACCCCTTGATCAGTAATTCCTGAGCATTGCTCAATACTGTGAAACACGGCTTATCCCAATAGTTTGTACACTCTGCAGAGGTTATGCACTTTACCCACATGATACAACCATGCACCACACAGGTGAACGATTATAACAAAGCCTTTACAATGCATCCTCTTAACCCAATACTACCCGCTAAGGTTTCAACAACGAAGGTTACACCACCTAACAGGCCCCCTCTTGCGCCATGTGAGCCACCCCCAAGCATGGATGGTTACCACCACCCCAGGCGCCACCACGATAGCACTCAAGTTAAGCATTTGCAAATTAGTCACTAAGGTCGCCCCCATAATGAACATGTGGTTGCATGATATACTCAGGTCAAAGGCTGCAAGGTTAAGTCCTTAGGATTGATTAAAGCAAGACATACACATACCCTCGGCTCCTCTGAGCCCACCCCGCACACTTGCCCTTTCCACTTGCTTCAATCTTAAAATGATTAAACCCGGTTGGTTACCAAGCACCACGTGCTACTCACAAATCAACATCGTTGTGTGACCTCCCCGCCACGACAACTCAATATCTTTGTGTGATCACACATGACACACAAGTTATCATCATTGTTCCATATTCCATTAGTCAAAATTTATACTCAATATTTCATGTACATGTGATGACGTGGCATGGCTAAGCATTTCTATTCCGGTCTAACCATCCATGTTGATTTCAGTATTAACCAACTATAATGAACCAACCTAAGGTGACACGTGGATTATGGCATACAAATAACAAGGTAGGGTGTAATTCAAAAGGGTACATTAACTAATCCCAAAGATAAGTTGAAATCATTTGTACTCATAAAATATCATGCAATAGAGTAAATCAAAATAGCAATTTTGCAAACATGGGTGCAACATGATCAAAGCACAACTTGCCTTCCTTAAGCTCCTGGTATTGCTCAAGATTGCTCTAGAAAGCGATAATTCCTCCTCCGAAACCTCGCTCAACTCAACGCTCTGGCGAATCGAGAAGAAATAGCAAATAAACACCAAAACCAAAGAACAAATGAACTCAAAAATTCAAATAAAAGCCATCATTAGAAATATCTCAATTTTAAAAACTTTTAGGAATTTGAATCACCTCAATCGGAGTTCGTATGCAAAAGTTATAGTACTTTGAAGTTTTAAAATCCTGAAAAATCCTTAAAATCATAAAACCGAATTTATCGAATTATTTTTATAAAGAAAATCCGAATTTTCCCGCCTCAGCTGTACGGAGAAAACGTGGCAAAATCTGGACCCTTGGATCCTAATCTAACGGCTCCGCTTAAATCCACCACGTGGCTTAATATCCACTGCCCGATCCAAATCGACGATCCGACGCTACCCCTATCGTGCCTCAGTGCTTATAAATGACGTGGCCAATCCTAGACCCTATGATCTTGATCCAACGTCTAAAGCTTACCCGTGTGGTTTCTTTGTTCACATAAATGATGCGGCTCATTTATGACCCTACGATCTGAATCGACGATCGATATTACAATTCAGTCGAACACTGTGTACTTAAATGGCGTGCACGATCCGGACCCTCCATCTAAGATCCTACTGCCACGTTTTAATCGAAACACTTACGGTTGAATCACGGTGACTTAATCCCGAATGTCCAATGCGAATCCGGCGGTAGGACAAAAGCTCCGTCGGCGAATGAAAACCCGCGGTGCGGCGGCGACTTGAGAAGATGACCACGGACTTGGCGATTTGGCGCACTCGGCGACCAGCGAGCGGTGGCGCAGACGCGGCACAACTTCGGCGACCTCGAACACGGACTCGCTCGGCGGAAGAAGTCCCGGCGGCGATTTAATCTCGTGAAACCTCTTCGAACCCCGGTGAGTCTGCGTGACCTCCTCGGTGCTCCTCCGGCGACGATCTGGCAGTGAAATTGTGCGGCGAGTGTGGAGATCCTCGGAAATGCAGGACCTTTATACCGGCGGTACGGAAATCGCGGAAAGTTTGGCGGCGTCGAGTCCAACTTCGGAGGCGGGCGGCGCTGAAGTCCCGGACCGCGACGGTCGACGATCGACGATCAAGATCCGATGGTCGATAGATCGAAATCTGAACCGGTAAGATTCAAGGGTGACCGCGATGATGACGATCAACGGTGGGGAGGCGTTAGGGTTTATTTAACGGCGTGGCGCGATACTAGCAATCGATCCCGATCCAGCGGTCGATATTATTCCTCCCGATTTATCATTCGGTCCGCACAGTAAATGGGCCGGGCCTAACACTGTTCGCGGAGATTTTCTCGGGTTTTCGCAATTAAAACAATTCGAGAAAATAAATTAATTCATTTAGGGTAGTAAAAATACTCTATAAATTCCAAGAAAAATCTCAAAAATACTTTGAGACATTTCGGACTTAAATAAAATATTTTTGGCAAAACTTTATTTTAAATATTTCTTTTTATAATTATTTCTTGACAATAGGCCATATATAAAAATTCAAAATAATTCAAATAAATCTCGGAAAATCCAATTAAATCCAGAAAATTCACAAAATTCATAAATTGCAATAAAATAATATTTAATAATTAAAAACTCAAAAATTGGGATGTTACACTTATATAGCCACGTGACGAAACCCTAAGCCAGGGCCCATCGGTAGCGTTAAGCCCATGAGATCCATTAATTACGAGATCAATCCGAATTAATGCGTCGGCAGATTAAGTGTGTGACCACAGAGGTTCATGTACATTTGGACATAGATTGAAAACCGTTTCAATCCAATAGGCAGGTAGCGGTTCCTTCAGAGCATGCCAACTCCCAAACGCATATGATCAAATTGGATAGAACCTTTCAAAAGTACTCATGTAATAATCCCTTTACCAAACTATATGAAGATCGAACTCAAGGTGAGAAGTATGTCATCCTTTGACAGTTCAATTCATCTCTCATATCCGTGATATATTAATAAGTTGTGATTGACTTCTCAATCATGGCATGTGTCGATGGTTGTGATCGGCAATGAAGAAAAGAGAGTAGGGCAAGGCGGAAGATCTGAGTCTGATGGTAATGCAAGACGCAAGGCGATTTTTACCCAGGTTCAGGCTCTCCGATGGAGATAACACCCTAGTCCTGCATTCGTTGTTTCTGGTGTAGGTGTTAATGTTCTTGTTTACAAGCTCTCACTCTTACAGGTTTTTCCTCCTCTCTCCCTCTCAGGGCTTCTTCTCTCTTTATACGCTAGAGGAAGGGTCACATGGGCGTAGCTGTGAGGAGTTGTTGGGAGCACAGCAGAGGCAGCGAGGGCAGCAGAGGCGATTGGAGGCAGCGAGGAAGAAATCTGTGGTTGCCCGCCCAGCCTGATGGCATCTTTGGGCGGCGAGGCGATTGGAGACGGTAGGGAAGACCGTCCTATGGCTACCCGACCCGAGCACTGAGGCCATGCAGAGCGAGAGCCACCCGTTGCGAGAATGCAGTCTTTGTCTACCCGTTCTTGGCGCTTTCGTCTCCCAATCTTCTTTTTGCCTAGCACGGCTAAGACCTTCCAGAAGCTCTCCCTTCTTGCATGGTGGGCTCGGCCCACCCCCTTGGGCTGATCTAGTAGGCCCATTAACCAGATACCCGGACCCATATGTTCCACAGTAGCCCCCGAGTGCTTTGTGACCGAGCTGCCGCCTTTTGTCCGCCTTTTAATCACCGTGATGCTCTCCTGATGTCATACAGTTCGGTGGGGAGGTCGTGAAGGACTCAATGACCTCGCGCTAACCCTTTCGAGTGGTTTCTAACGCAATTCATTGGGGGATTGATGATCGGCCATCTCGGGAGTGTATCTTCGTCGAAGTCGGTTCTCAAATGAAAGTGGTACTTGTGCGTGTGTGGCTGCTCGGCTAGCTTGGCGCCTTAATTAGATTGATGGTGCCCATACCTGACCGAATCGGAGCTTAGCTTGGCCCGACATGGGGCGCACCGCCTATTTGGCCTTTGGTCGAGTGGTACCAGTCGTGTCTGTGATCGGCTCATCATGGAGTGTGCCCGAATTGGTTGAGTGGCACCCGCTACCGATCATGTTGGAGCACAGCCCTTCATGGGCGCACCCTCGTTGGCCTTTAAGCCGAGTGGTACCTATACATGTCAGTGATCGGCTCATCATGGGCGTACCTTGGATTGGTTGAGTGGCACCGCGCGATCATGTCGGTCTTGCATTTTGGCCTTCGTGGGGCGCACCTCGTTGTCCTTTAGCCGAGTGGTACTGTACATGTCAATGATCGGCTCATCATAAGCGTGCATCTTGAATTATCCGAGTAGCACCCATCCCGACCATGTCGGTGCATAGCTTGGCCCGTCATGGAGCGTGCCCTTCGAATTTTTGTTATGGCCTAATGCCGTCGTGCGGCAACCAGCAAAAGACCTGACATGGGGTTTACGATGGGGAGAGCGCACCCACCCCTGTTGGGAAGACACCTGGCTTCCGTTCGAAACGAAAACCGGCAATCGACCCGCCGTGGGGCGTGCCACATCCCAAACTGGGTTTCGATTTACTAACGGTATCACCACAATAGTGGTGTTGATTAGTCGGGAGCGAGTCGTGGCGCTTCTTCGTCAATCTTGGTCGCGACGCGCGGTGCGGGCCCCACTCGAAGCGAAGTCCATCATTACCCTTTATGGTTTCGAGGCGCCGCGCGGGGCTTGAATCTTCTTTTGCACATCGCGTTCCTGCCCTTTTGCTTCCGAAAAGTTCATCGCCTTCCTCGCAAACTTTGCCGCTAGGTTACGCCGCCGCCGCATTTTTCCCCTTTTCCCCGACGATTCCTTTCAAAAATGGCGGCTTCTTCCCACCAGGGCACCCCTGCCCCGCCCTCTGCCCAAGATTGGGTCACCTCGACGCTGACAGAGGCAGGCCTGGAATCGATGATCAACATGGGGGTCATGCCGCCGCCGACGCTGATTTGTGCCCGCCCAGCCTGCGGTGAGTCCTGTCCCACTCCTCACTCTAAGGAGATTGTTGTCTCCGAGTCCTTCTTCCAACGTAGATTCAGGCTCCCCACCAGTGATTTATTTTGCGGCCTTCTCCACTTCTACGGTATTGAGTTGGTCCATTTGAATCCCAATTCAATCCTCCACATTGCCATCTTCATCCACCTTTGCAAGGCGTTTCTTGGCATTCGCCCGCATTTCAATCTTTGCCGCCACCTTTTTCTCCTCATGCCTTTCCGACCAAGAGCGCCCCTAAAGTAGTTGGGGAGGCGGATCAATTGAGGATGGGCCGAGAAGCTCTATTTTGCCCTCCCTTTCGGGACCTCGAATAAGGGTTGGCATCGAGAGTGGTTCTACTGTGCCAACCTCGACCCTTGCCTTCCCCCCTTCACTGGAGAGCCCCTAAAGGTTTCCGCCTCTTAGACCGAAGCCCTGCAGAGCCATGAGATGGATCAGGTCAGCGAGCTCCTCACCAAGATCTGTGACTTGAAGGAGGCGGGGCTGACCGACGTCAGGATCCTCAATAGCTTTGCCATTCGCCGGGTGCAGCCCATCAAGGAGCGGGTCTTCCTGGGGTATGAATTCAGGGAGGATGACCCCACATGAGAGGTCCCCGAAGACATTGACCAAGATGCACTCATCGTCCGAATGAGCGATCTCCTGGCTCCGGATGTCGTAATCTCGTTCAAGAATATTCCGGGGGCCTTCTGTCTGGCGAACCCCCCTCCTGAGGTAAGTGCTCGAAGCTTGTTGGCGTTTGGTCGTCGATCACCAGCCGACTGCTGACTGGTTCTATTATCGTTGATGTTCGCAGAGTCACGCGGCATTTTGCTCGGATCTTCCTCTTCCGCCTTCTTCGTGCCGGAGCTTCACGGGGAAGCGTCCCGCCGACCCCACTGCTGAGGAGCTGAATGCGAAGAGGAAGGATCCCATGCCTGAGGGAGGTGCTGAGCATGGGCCGGCACCACAGCCTACTGCCGGGGGGTCATCCGTTCGGGGATCCACTGGACCGTACGTCAAGAAGTCGGCGCCCCGGCCCTTACGTGCCCGAGTAGCGCCGGTCGCCTCCCTGAGTAGTTTTACGACTCAGAAAGGGGCTGGGCTCAAGATAAGGAAGTCCCGCAAGTTGGTCGCGCTATTGATCTTTGTTCATGTTTCTTTGACGTGTGCTTGACTTCTTTTCTGGCGATCAGGATGGCAACGGCAGGCGTTCCTAAGAAGGTTCCGACCACCGCCGCCCAGACGACTGTGCTGGAGGACACCGCGGATCTGGAGAGGGCAGGATCGTCGTCTGTCGCTGCGCCAAGTGGCGACGAAGCAGCTTCGGGGCCGACTGAAGCCGTTTCACCTGCTACGCTCGAGGCCGGCGGTGCAGAGCCGACTGCGCGGCAGCCTGCCGGGTCATCCGAACCGGCCGCGGGGGAGGAAGCCCTCGGGTCCTCCGCGTGCCCTGCTTCTCCCTTGGAGGAGATTCTCCGACCACCCAGCCGGCCAGAACCTAGACCCCAGCCTCCGCTTCGGATTGTATTCTGCCACGAAGACAAATGGAAGACCTTCGGCGCGGAGGACGCGAAGCTAAGGGAGGAGCTATACCGGAGTGCTATCAGGTGTGCTGAGTTGGTCCGGGTAAGATGTCTCCTTTTTCTTCTTCTTCTATTCGCGCCGAGTGGCATTTCTTCATCTCAGGATTCTCCAGGAAATGGGGGACCGCTCGGAGGAGAGGGACGCTCTGCTCAAGGAAATACTTCCCAAGGTCAAGGAGCAGCAGCAGTACGAAGCCGACCTGCAACGCGTCCACCGTGACGGCGAGGCTGAGCGGCAGAATCTCCAGTCTGAAGTTAAAGCCCTAAAGGAGGCACTTCGAGGTTCGCGCCCCTTCGAGTGCTTCAATCGCCATCTTGGTTACCTTCGTCTTCTGACCTTGCTTGCTGTTTCAGCTGAACAATCCATCACTTCCACCCTCTGAGGAGCTGCGTCGTTGAAGGATTCCAGTTCCGCACTTGACAGACAAAACAAAATGGCCGGCGCAGAATTGGAAGGTATGTATATCTCTACTGGCCAAAGCTTCATGCTCTAGACGCTCATGGTGTTAGTCCGACTGCCTTGTAGAGACTCAGAGGAAGTTGTTGGCGCAGGTCGATGTCCTTAATGAGGAGATCAAGACTGCGCGCGCAGTTCGCAACGAATTCCACACCACCGCCAAGGGGTTATCCAAGTTCCTGAGCCATGAAGGGGTTGAGCCAGAAAATGAAGAGGAAACTCTTGCTTTGCTGTCAACGTGGCCGAAGCAGCTCTAGGACTAGATCCGGGAGACGGTGACCACGAGTGCTAGCCAAGCATTGGCCAACGTGAAGTCGTTATACCCCAGGGTGGAGCTGGAGGCCGTCAAAGAGGGCTTCGCCTGCTCCGTTGATGACGATCAAGCCGCTATTCTCCTTGGCGAAGTTAGGGACGTAGCTTCTTCTTTGGTTGAAAATCTGGACTTGGATCATCAGTAGACATTGACTCATGTTGTACTCAAACAGCATTTCTTTTTAATGCGATATCTTGTTGGTCATGAGCTTTTCACCACACCGAGGGGTCTTCAAGCGTTATGCTTGTTGTCATTGCCTTGCTTAATCTCCCTGGTAGTGCGTTTTAAATGCTGCTTTGGCGCCCGTGCACCTCTTAGAGCATTTAGACTTCCCGTAGAGGCTTGATTTGACGCTGGCTCGGCTTAGCCGCCCTTGGCTATATAAAGGTGTTACCGCCTATCAAAGCAATCACCAGTTCTTCATGTCTTCATTCCTTCGCTTCTTCAGAAGCCTGCCGATGGCATCTTCTTCAAGCTCCGTCGTTCCTAGTGTCGAAGCGGCTCCGGCCTCGCCTCCGCCTCTGGCGGAGGGGTTGATCTTCGACTTCGGGGATGATGCTCCCGCCCCAGAGGTCACTGAGGAGGAGCTCTGGGCGGACTACGATCTTGCCCTTGCTGAGTTGGCGGCGGAGGAGGAAGTTGCCGCCATGCAACGCCCGCCAGTGGAGGTCTTCCTCGAGGTCGCCCCTGCCATTTTGAGGTCATGAGACGTCCTCATCAAGGCACTGGTTGCACTCACAAGCCAGCAGTAGGTTTAGCCGCTTTTGAGGGCACTTATGTAAAAATATGCAATTGGACATAATGTTCAATCTATAATGAAATATATTTTATGGCTTTACGGTTTTTATCTGAATGTACATGTCTTTTTATTTGAACGTTTCGTCCGATGGCCTAGCCCAGTGCGTGGCTCTTCCTCGGAACGATCAGGGTAGCTAGATTTCATCGTTCAGAGTTTGCCACTTAATAGTTTTAGGCTTTAGCCGTAATTGCTAGGAAAAAGGCGATGAGTTTCTCAAAAAAGAGGGATAACTGTTTGCATTCAGACACTATCGGGTGCAGCCCTCGACTTACTACTTAGATGAGAATCAAGTAAGTAGGAAGTCAAGAACGGCTAAGATTACAACGATAGAATGGAATGCGCATTTTAAGTGTAGAAGCGACGTAGCTGTTCTATGTTCCAGGTGTTGCCGAGTGCCACGCCGTCTTCGCGCTTGATTCGGTAAGACCCCGGGCGCACCACTTCGTCGACGTTGTAAGGGCCTTCCCAACTTGGGGAGAGCTTGTGCTCGCTTTTCTGATTCCTTCTAAGAACCAGATCTCCTTTAGAGAAGGCTCGGCCTCGAACGTTTCGATCATGGTAGCGCCGGAGACCTTGGAGGTACTTAGCTAACTGGATGGACGCAACGTCCCTGGCTTCCTCCAGCTTGTCGAGATCTTCTAGCCGGCCTTCTTCTGACTTGGCTTCCTTGTAGTTCCAAAGCCGTTGGGATCCGAATGCCAACTCGGTGGGTAGGACCGCTTCCGAACCATATACTAGGAAGAAAGGCGACTACCCGGTAGCCCTGCTGGGGGTGGTTCTCAGCCCCCAAAGCACCAAAGGTAATTCTTTTAACCATTGTGCTGCATATGGCTTGAGACGATCAAATATTCTAGCTTTTAGACCCTGCAGCACCATGCCATTGGCTCGCTCGACCTACCCGTTGCTCCATGGATGGCCCACGGAGGCAAAGCAGATCTTGATCCCAAGGGCCTCGCACCAGTCTTGGAATTCTTCACTTCTGAATTGGGTGCCATTGTCGGTGATGATCCTGTTTGGCACGCCAAATCTGACGACGATCTCTTGAAAAAATTCTTTGGCTTTGACCGCGGTGATCGTTGCAACCGGCTTGGCTTCAATCCATTTGGTGAACTTGTCAACGGTGACGAAGAGGAAAGCAAATCCTTCCTGGGCCTTTTTGAGTGGTCTGACTATGTCAAGTCCCCTGCATGCGAATGGCCAAAATGATCGGAATGGTCTGCAGCTCTGTCGGGGATATGAATTTGCTGGCAAAAAGCGACAATTTCACGTGTGGGCGACATCTTCTGCGTTACATTACGGTTGATCGACAAAAAAACCTTGGCGATAAGCCTTGTCGACCAGAGTGCTTGATGCTGCATGATGTCCATAGATCCCCGAGTGAATTTCTTTGAGGAGATTCTTTCCTTCTTGCTCTGATATGCACCGTCGAGGACCCCCGAGGCACTCTTTTCGAGCAGAGCTCCTCCCGACCACCACGTAGATTTTGCTTCACCTGCGTGATGCACTCGGCCAGTCACGATCCTCGGGAGCTTCGTCCTTCAACAGATAATCCAGATAGGGCTTGGTCCAGTCGGGGTTGATGGCCAAGACTTCCGCCTTGGCTGACTTCTCCCCTGATTTGCCCGACTCCTGATGTCGGCCCGCTGTCGGCTTGCAAAGTTCTTCCACGAAGACTCGATGGAACGAAGCCCGACCGGAGCCCGACTGGCGAAGTTCGTTTTCGCCGTTGTCCCAACGGCAGCGTGGTGAGCTCGATCCGTCGAACTTATCCTCCTGTTTATACACCTCCTTGCAGTACGCAGCCTTGCTGTCATCGATGCATGACCACTCCTTTTGCACTTGGTTAATCACGAAATGGAGTCTCATGACCATCAACGACCCTAATACCGAGCGATATGGTGATCGCGGAGATCGTATGGCGCCTCGTACTCGGCCCCGTTGTTTGATGCTGGAAAATAGAGCTGAATGACATACTTCAGCTTTTCCCCAGCCGGAGAAATGAACATGACGTCGTCCCCCGCACCATTCAGCATGAGGGAGCAGTCGAAGTACATCGTCTAGTACTCGAAGTCCTCTACTGCTGTGGGCTCTTGCAATTCCGTCCACTCGGCGACAAAGTTAGTGAGCGCCTGAGACTTGATTGCGGTCCGAGGCTTGAAAGAAATCTCAAAGGCTCTGAGCTCGATCGCCCATTTGGCTATTCTCCCAGTGGATTCCCGGTTGTGGAGTATATCCCTAATCGGAAAAGTAGTGACCACCGAAATCGAATGCTCTTGAAAGTAATGTTTGAGTTCTGACGAGAGGCAATACCGGTGTATAGCAGCTTCTGCACATGAGGATATCGCGTCTTGGTTTTGCCCAATACTTCACTGACAAAATAAACCGGGCGCTGAACTCTCTGCAGGTGTCCCTCTTCCTCCCGCTCCACGACAATCGCGGCGCTGACTACATGAGTCGTTGCTTCTATGTAAAGCAGGAGGGGTTCTTCCGGCATCGGCGCGACTAGTACCGGAGGTGTGGTCAGAAGTGCCTTCAGATCCTCAAAGGCTTGTTGAGCCTTGGGCGTCCATTGAAAGTTGTCTTGTTTCTTCAGGAGTTTGAAGAACGGCATTCCCCGACTGCCCAGGCGAGAGATAAACCAGCCGAGTGCCACCATGCATCCCGTGAGCTTCTGGACTTCTTTCTAGCAAGCCGGCGGCTTCATCTTGAGAATAGCGTTGATTTTTTCGGGGTTAGCCTCGATGCCGTGGTGAGATACGATAAATCCGAGCAGTTTCCCAGAGGGAGCCCCGAAGATGCACTTTTCGGGGTTAAGCCTCATCTTGAAGGCCCGTAAGCTCTCGAACGTCTCGGCCAGGTCGGAAGTGAGGTCTTCCTTTACTCGGGTTTTAACCACAACGTCGTCTACGTATGCCTCCACGTTACGTCCGAGTTGAGTTTGAAACACATTGAATAGCACGCCGGTAGGTTGCGCCGTTTTCAACTTCGAATGGCATTGTGACGTATACGCTGGCAAACGGTGTGATGAACGCAGCGCCTTGATGCGATCTTCTTCCTTCAACCGGATTTGGTGGTACCACAGTATGCGTCTAAGAAACTTCGAGCTCGCACCCGGCGATGGAGTCTACCACCTGGTCGATGCGGGGCAACCCGAAGGGATCCTTTGGGCACGCCTTATTGAGATCTGTGTAATTGACACACATGCGCCAGCTTTTATTCTTTTTTATGCATAAGGACCGGATTCGACAACCATCGATGATGATACTTCTCTTATGAAATTAGCTGCTAGAAGCTTGGTGATCTCCTCCTTAATGGCGTCACGGCGGTCTTGTGCAAACCGTCGCAGCCGCTGCTTGATGGGCTTTGCTTTTTCGTCAACATTGAGTGAATGCTCGATCACCTCCCTAGGGACACCAGGCATGTCGGATGGTTTCCAAGCGAAAATGTCCCGGTTTGCCCGAAGAAAAGTGACGAGCGCCTCTTCCTATTTGGGATCAAGCCCTGTCCTAATCAAGGCTATCTAGGGTGAGTTGGATGGGTCGAGAATCACCTGCTTGACTCCCTCGTCTGGCTTCATGCCCGACCTGGCTTGCTTCGCAGTCGGGATGCCGCCTTCGCCATGCTGGATGGCAGCCGCCTGCCTGATCTTCTCGGCCTCGGCCGACGCCACCAGCAGCTCGACCAGATCGTAGCTTTCCTTATCGCACATGAAGGATTGCTTGACATCCCCTCGGACCGTGATGACATGGCTTGGACCCGGCATCTTCAGTGCGAGGTACGTGTAATGGGGGACGGCCATGAACCTGGCCAATCCCGGCCTTCCCAAGATGGCATGGTATGCCATCTCGAAATCAGCCACCTCGAAGTTTAGGTACTCCGTTCGGTAGTTCTCCTTGGTTCCGAATGTCACCGGGAGCGTGATTTGTCCGAATGGCACCGCCGAAGTCCCGGGGATTACCCTGTGAAACGGCGACGATCCACGCCTCAACTCAGAGCGAGGAATCTTCATATCATCAAAGGTTTTGGAGAAGAGGACGTTAAGCCCACTTCCTCCATCGACCAACACCCTCTTGAGCCTGACACTGCGTATGACAGGTTCCTGGACCAGAGGATATCTGCGCTCGAAGGATTTAATCGGGGTGATCCGAGCGATCGAAAGTGATCGGGACCTCGGACCACCTCGGGTATTAGGCGCCGCCGTCCTGCGTTGACCTCCCGAGAGGTAAGCCGCTTCGCTTGGACTCATACTGCAATGAGCCCCGAATATATAGTTGAGCTCGCGCTCGGTCACCTGGTAGTCGCCCCCGTCTTCCTCGGGCGGGTCTTGCTTCTTCGCCGCTTCGCCCTTGCCTCTGTTCGCCCTATTGCTGCTTTCGCGGGCAAACCTCTTCAGGGTGTAGCAGTCCTTGGCCGCGTGCCTCCCCTGGGGGTGGAAAGGGCAGATGGCGTCCATTACCTCATCGTAGCCACCGGCCCGCTGCCCTCAGGGATGAGCGCGTTCGGCCGCCGCGACCAGCTCTCCGAGCCCCCGCTTCTTGTCCGTTGGTTTGGAGGATTCGGCGTGATCCTTTTTATCCTTCTGCCTTGGGTGGTCCTCCTGGCGCTCGGCCAGGGCATCGGAAGCCGTGGCGTAGCGATCGGCCAAGGCGAACATCTCCTTGATGGTGGTCGACGGACTCCGGGACATCTTCTTGATTAAGTCGGGGTCGCTGACCCCCTTCTAGAAAGCAGCTATGACGACCGCCTCTGAGACGTCCCGAACGGTATTCTTCTTCTGCATGAAACATCGGATTAACTCCCGCAGAGACTCGTTCTTCTTCTGATGGAGCTGGTATAGGTCCCATGCGGTCCCAGGCCTCTCGAAGGTGCCCTGGAAGTTTGAGATAAACTGCTCACAAAGATCGCCCCAGGAATCTATAGAACCCGCTGGGAGTCCCGTGAGCCAAGCTTGGGCTGAGGGGGCGAGCGGATCGCGTAGTTCGCCATCACGCTTACGTCACCCACGCGGCCTTGACTGCGAGGGCATAAACTTGCAGCCATGCCTCCGGATCTCTCTCGCCATCGAACTTAACGATGTCCCTAGGGTTAAAACCATCGGGCCAAACCACTCGGTGAAGTTGGGGGGTGAAGGCGTGGACCCCATCAATAGGCCCGCTGTTGCGCCGTCGAGGCGATCGATGCGGGGGGGTCCCGTCCCGGTGATCTCCATTGTCACTCTTAGCCAAGCGGCCACGGCCTTTGCGGTCGGTGTGGTCGTCACGCCGGCCATCGCGATCGTCCCTGCCATCGTAGCCGATGCCAAAACGCTCGTAGTCGTCCTCGCGTCGGCACCTTTCCCCTTCTTCTCGGTCACGACGCCTAGCAGTAAGATCTACGCGGAGATCACAGTTGAGGCTCCGGCAGGCGTCTTCGTCCCGGCGGAGCTCCAGCCGATTGCCCCTAGGCTGGCTTTGTGCAGTCCGACTGCTAGTGGTCTAGGTAGCCGCGTGGGCGCGGGAATGTACCCTCTCCGCGGGTGCTTCTTGGTTTTGCTGGACCGCTGCCGCCGTCACAATGGCTTTAACTTGAGGCACGATCGGGGCTGCGGGGCTGTTAGGGCCAAGGATCGGCCCCAGGGTGTCGAGCAGCGTTTTGGAGGCGATGATGTTCTACTGCGGCGTGTAGAAAATCAGTTGGTCCCCTTTCGTCGCCTGCAGAAACTCCTCGTTGACGTTGCGCCCTCGGTTCTGAAGGGACTTGGCGCGCTCTTCGCGAGCCGCTCGACGATGACGGTCCGCTTCCACTGTGTCCACAGCTTCTTGCTGGTGGAGAGTGTCGGTTCGATCGTCCTCGATCGCGAAGACGCCACGGATGGCCCCTTGAGAGCGGGCCACCGTGACGCTCCTCGATCCGGTCCGGAGCTCCGGTGAGGGAGCGATGAGATCTTCCCTAGGGAGGGTTGAACCCTGCCCTGAGAGAGCAAGCTTGCCGAAGTCATCGGCGACGAAGTCCAGACTTCCAAAATGGAAGGCTTGGCCAGGAGCGAAGGAAGCGGTGATCCTGCTTGGTGCCGCCATCAAACTCAAGGAGGATGATCTTCGCGCAGGCCCCTACCTGGCGCACCAACTATCGATGGTTGTGATCGGCAATGAAAAAAAGAGAGTGGGGCAAGGTAGAAGATCTGAGTCCGATGGTAATGCAAGACGCAAGGTGATTTTTACCCAGGTTCGGGCTCTCCGATGGAGATAACACCCTAGTCCTGTATTCGTTGTTTCTAGTGTAAGTGTTAATGTTCTTGTTTACAAGCTCTCACTCTTACAGGTTTTTCCTCCTCTCTCCCTCTCAGGGCTTCTTCTCTCTTTATACGCCAGAGTCTGGTCTGGGCATTGTGGAGTTGTTGGGACACAAGCAAGCAGGGCAGCGAGAGGCGATTGGAGGCGGCGGGAAGACTGTCCGTGGTTGCTGCCCGAGCCTGAGTGGCATGTAGGGGTGGCAGAGGCAGTTGGAGACGGCAGGGAAGACTGGCCCCAGTGGCTGCCTCGACCCGAGCATGAGGCTATGCAAGAGCGAAGCCGCCCGTTGGGAGTACAGCAGTCTTCTTCTACCCGTTCTTGGCGCTTTCGTCTCCCAATCTTCGTTTTGCCTGGCACGGCTAAGACCTTCCAGAAGCTCTCCCTTCTTGCATGGTGGGCTCGGCCCACCCCCTTGGGCTGATCCAGTCGACCCATTAACCAGATACCCGGACCCATATGTTCCACAGCATGAACATGCACTTCCTTAATCATATCACACGAGTGGCCTAGACATATATCTCCGTTACACTGGAGTGGCAAATTACATCTTGACTGCTCACTTCCCTCTGCATGTTTCATAGCAAACATGAAAGCTACCTTTATAACTATCCGGTTAGGGAATAGCATTTGGTGGCCCCAAGGTAAACTATTACACATGTAGGGAATGTGACAATCTCAGGTCTAAGGATCATACATCCACTATGTATGAGATACACTGATGACACATAAGAATGTAACATTCTCGTAGTGTCCCATTGCGGGTCTATCTAACTCATGTTCTTCATCATGAGTTCACAATGTATTGATGATATCTCCATATCCGATGATCTATGAAACATGATTATCGATCAATACATGTGCTGATCTATTTATCGTTGTCCTATACAATGATACCCGATCGGATATACTTACAGAATTATATCAATAAGTAGAGAGTTTCATAAGAAAGTCATATACTTGCTGATGAATATAATGATATACACTCATTGGACCAATAATCATATTATTATTTATAAACATAGTCATATTACAATCATCTATATGAGTGCCTCAATGGTATAACACTAACAATCTCCCACTTGCGGCTTGAGTCGGTCAATTAAGCATCTAATATCAATAGACCTTGTGTGCCTCATGCTTAGGGTCAGGAAGAGGCTTAGCCAGCGGATCAACCACATTAGCTTCGTATGTACTTTGCATATCTTCCGTCACCTCTATTCACAATCTCGCGAATAAAGTGAAAGCGTTGGAGTATGTGGTTGGACTTCTGATGTGATCTAGGCTCTTTCGCTTGTGCAATGGCACCACTATTATCACAATAGAGGTCAATTGGATTAGAGGCACTAGCGACCACACCAAGCTCTAAGATGAACTTCTTTATCCACACAGCTTCCTTTACGGCCTCTGAAGCCGCAATGTACTCTGCATCTGTTGTAGAGTCGGCCACCGTGTTTTGTTTGGAACTCTTCTAGCTTATCGCTCCTCCATTTATTGTAAATACGAACCCGGATTGCGATCGAAAATCATCTTTGTCAGTTTGGAAGCTTGCGTCAGTGTAACCCTTTACAACTAGTTCTTCCTCACCTCTAAAAACTAGGAACATATCCTTAGTTCTTCTCAAGTACTTCAGTATGTTTTTCACGGCTGTCCAATGACCATCACCGCGATCCGCTTGGTATCTGCTCGTGACACTTAGAGCATATGAGACATCTGGGCGGTACGGATCATGGCATACATAATAGACCCAATAGCGAAGCATATGGTATCTTGCTCATCTGTCTCGCTCATCGGTTGTCGAAGGACACGATTCTTATTAGACTTATGCCATGTGACATTGGCATGAATCCTCTCTTGGATTCATGCATATTGAACCTCTTCAATACCTTGTCAATGTACGTTTCCTAGCTTAATCTAATCAACATTTTTGATCTATCCCTATAGATCTTAATGCCCAAGATATAACATTCTTCTCCCAAGTCCTTCATTGAGAAACTCTTTTTCAACGAAGTCTTAACATCTTCAAGCATAGGAATATCATTCCCGATCAATAATATGTCATCCACATATAAGATCGAAAATACAAGTCGCTCCCATCGGCCTTTTTGTAAACACAAGGCTCTTCTTCATTTTTACGAAGTCAAATCCTTTGACTACTTCATCAAAATGAATGTTCCAACTCGAGATGCTTACTTCAACCCATAAATGGATCTTTGAAGCTCGCATACCTTATTAGCATATTTAGGATCAACAAAACCTTCAGGTTGTATCATGTATACATCCTCAGATAGATTCCCATTAAGGAAAGCTGTTTTGACATCCATCTGCCATATTTCATAATCGAAATATGCAGCAATAGCTAAAATGATCTGGACAGACTTAAGCATGGCTACCGGTGAGAAAGTTTCATTATAGTCAACTCCTTGAACTTGTTTGAAACCCTTTGGCACCAACCGTGCCTTATATATCTGAACATTTCCATCCATGTATATTTTCTTCTTGAAAATCCATTTGCACTCTATGGTTTTTACACCATGAGGAGAATCAACCAAGTTCCAAACTTGATTGTCATGCATGGACTGAATTTCGGATCTCATGGCTCCAAGCCATTTTTCGGAGTTTGGGTCCATCATCGCTTCTTTATAAGTAGTAGGCTCATCATTATCCAACAATAATATGTAATGTCCATATCTTATGGGTTCATGATGCGGCCTCCCCGATCTACGTGGGGCTGGTGTCTCTTCCACAGGTTGTACAACATCTTGTACATCAAGTGAAGGTTCAATGGGAGTTGAAACATTTTCTAATGGTTCTTGAATATCTTCAAGTCGCACCTTGCTCCTACTAACTCCTTTTGAAAGAAACTCTTTCTCCAGAAAGACACCATTTCGAGCAACAAATACTTTGTTTTCATCCCTTTTGTAAAAGTAATATCCTTTTGTTTCTTTAGGATACCCCACAAAGAAGCATTTTTCTGATTTAGGTGTGAGTTTATCTGATTGCAAACGTTTTACATAAGCCTCACATCTCTATATCTTGAGAAATGACAATAAGGGACGTTTCCCAGTCCACATCTCATTTGAAGTTTTCTCAACGGCTTTTGATGGAACCTTGTTTAAAGTGAACGCAGCTGTTTCTAGAGCATACCCCCAGAAGGACAATGGCAGATTTGTTTGGCTTATCATTGACCGAACCATGTCTAACAAAGTTCGGTTCTATCGTTCGGATACACCATTCCATTGAGGCGTTCCTGGCGGAGTAAGTTGCGGAACGATTCCACATTGCTTTAGATGATCACCAAACTCTTGGCTCAAGTATTCACCACCACGATCGATCGTAAGTGTTTTATTGATTTACCAAGTTGATTTTGTACTTGTTACGAAACTCTTTGAACTTTTCAAAGGTTTCAGATTTATGTTCATTAAGTAGATATGTCCATATCTACTAAAGTCATCGGTAAAAGTTGCAAAGTACTAAAACTCACCTCTGGCACTAGAGCTCATTGGTCCACATACATCCATATGTACTAGGGCCAACAACTCATTTGCCCTTTCACCAAAACCTGTGAAAGGGGCTTTTGTCATCTTGCCAATTAAACAAGACTCACATGTTTCAAATGATTCAAAATCAAATGAGGTTAGAAGTTCGTCAGCATGGAGCTTCTTCATGTGCTTCTCATTTATGTGGCCTAAGCGACAATGCCATAAAAAGGTAGGATTCACATCATTGGGCCGAACAATCTGCCCATTTGCTCGCTCGGCCGCTCCATTGCTCTGTGGATGTGCTACAGAGGCGAAGCAGACCTTTATCCTGATGTCTTTGCAATAGGCCTGAAATAGTTCACTGGTGAACTGAGTGCCATTATCCGTGATGAGCTGATTGGGAACACCAAAATGCGTCACCACATTCTCGAAAAGAACTTCTTGGTAAGCAGGCGAAATGGTCGACACCTGCCTCAACGATCCACTTCGTGAAAGTGTCAATAGCCACGAGCAAGAATTTGCAGCCCTTATGACCTCATGGGAAAGGTCCGAGTATATCGACTCCCCAGGTCAAGAATGGCTATGATAGAGGGATGGTTTGAAGCACGTATACCGGCTGATGTACCTTGCGAGCATGAGACTGGCATGCCCTGCAAGTTGTCATGATCGACCGAGCATCGGCTAAGGCCTTTGGCCAATAATAACCCAATTAGAAGGCTTTGCTCACAAGCATCATAAAAGATGAGTGGGCTCCGCACACTCCTTCATGGATATCTCTAAGAAGGTATTTGCCCTCTTCTTGAGATATGCACTTGGAGAGGACTCCCAGTGCTCCTTTGCGGTAGAAGGCACCCTCGATCAACTTGTAGGGAGAGGATCGCCTTATAAGCTGGGAACGCTCGGCTTCTTCCTCGGGCAGTGTCCCATGTGCAAGATATTAGACGAATGGTGTCATCCAATTCGCACCCTGCTCGAGAAGAGAGATGTTACCGCACGTCTCCGATGCCTCCTCTACAGAGGGAATGGATGGCTTGTATAAGCGCTCAACGAGCACGCCTAACGGAGAGGAAATTTGGGAGGAACCGACCTTTGAAAGTTGGTTGGCCAGGGAATTGTCCTTCCAGGGGATGTAGAGTACTTCGAAATTCTTAAAGTACTTCTCCATCTTCCTCACTTCACCAAGTAAAGCGCCATTGAGTTGTCAGAACACTGATACTCCTTATTGACTTAGTTGACAACCAACTGTGAATTGCCTCTTACAGTTAGTCGCTGGACTCCGAGCGCTTTGCATGCTTGTAGTTTGGCCTGGAGGCCTTCATACTCCGCCGCATTATTTGTTGCGGCAAAGTGTAATTGAATGGCGTACTGGAGTTGGTCTCCCTGAGGGGATACAAGCACGACTCTAGCCCCCGAGCGCTCATAGGCTCGAGATCCATCGAAGTACATGGTCTAACGACCTTCTTCAGATCTATCGAGCTTGGTAGTGGGTGGCATTGGATTCGTCCATTCCGCTACAAAGTCTGCCAAGATCTGGGATTTGATCACCATATGAGATGAAAACTGGATATCAAACTCGGCGAGCTCCATGGCCCATTTCGCTATTTGACCACCGGCATCTTCATTTCTTAGGATCTCTCTAAGTGAAAAATTGGTGGGACTACGATCTTATGGGCTTGAAAATAGTGGCGCAGCTTTCTGGAGGCCATGAACAGTGAGTTCAAGAGCTTCTGGACCTTGGGGTATCGCTCCTTCGGTCCACGCAAGACCTCACTGACATAGTAAATTGGTCGTTGTACCCCATATCTTTCAAACGTTAACACCGCGCTTATGGCCTGCGGGGTTGCCGTTAGATATAACAACAAGGTTTCCCCCAACCTTGGTGTGGTTAAGATAGGTGGACTGGATAGGTACAGTTTTAGCTCTTCAAAAGAGTGGTTTGCTTCTTCTGTTCATGTGAAACCATCATGCCTACGGAGCGCCTTGAAGAAAGGCAGCCCACGCTCGCCTAACCGGGAAATGAAGCGACTCAAAGCCGCCATGCGTTCGGTCAAAGCTTGGACCTCCTTTACACAGCTGGGTGGTCGCATTCTTTCAATGGCTTTAATCTTTTCCAGGTTTGCCTCGATACCTTGTGGGCCAATCATGTAGCCAAGCACCTTACCCGCCCTTACACCGAAGATACACTTTTCTAGATTAAGCTTTATTCGATGCCTGTTGAGGTTACAGAAAGTTTCCTCAAGGTCGGATACATGACTTGATGCGAGCTTACTTTTGACCACTATGTCGTCTACATAGACCTCCAGATTTCGACCTATTTGATCTGGGAAGGTCTTCTGCATGAGGCGCTGGAAGGTCGCTCTAGCGTTCCTAAGACTGAAAGACATGGCCGTGTAGCAGAACGTGCCGAATGGGATAATGAAGGAAGTTTTCTCCTCATCTTCAAGTGATATGCTAATCTGATGGTAACCTGAGTAAGCGTCCAAAAAGCTCATCACCTGGGACTCCGCTGTTGCGTCGACCAACTAGTCTATACGTGGTAGCGGGAAATTATCCTTGGGACATGCGGAGTTCAAGCCCGCGTGGTCGACACACATGAGCCACTTGCCCCCCTTCTTCTTGATGATGACCAGATTTGCTAGCCATTCTGAATGCTCGACTTCTCGGATGAAGCTGGCCTTGAGGAGCTTGTTGAGTTCATCCTAGATGATTGCTTGCTTTTCCGGGGAAAAACACCTGAGCTTCTGCCACACAGGTTTCTTATCAGGCTGAATAGCTAGCCTGTGGTCGGATCCACGCTACTGAGCGGGACCGCCTTGGTTTCTCCTCCTGGCTGGAGGGCAACTTTCAACTGGGAATTCTTCGGCTCTTGGTCGGGATCGCGTTGAGGCAACTGCCCGACCATGTCAAGTGATTTTTCGTCGGAGTTCAGGGCCACCTTCTGGTTCTCCTTTATGGTGATTACACCACCTGGGCCGAGAACCTTCAAGCATTGGTACGTATGATGCGTGGCGGCCATAAACTTGGCCGGCGCCACCCTTTACAGCCCTCCTCCCTTGGCCGGCGCCACCCCTTACAGCCCTCCTCCAACTGGCGCCCCCGCCCCTTGCAGTGGCAACAGCTCCTCCCTCCCCCTCCTTCACTCATGAGTATGAAGGTGAGGGTTTTTGAATCCTAGGTTTTGTGTACTACTCTTAGGGAGGGAGTTCCTGGTTTTTGGGTGCTCTAGGATTCATAGATTTGGGGATTTTGGAGGGAAAAGTGGATCTAGGTTTTGAAAGAAAAATTTCAGTTTTTGAGTTGATTTGTTCCTGTTGTTTGGGCTATGTTTAGAGCTGGTTAAAAATATTTTCTGAATATTTGGCTATATAGGAAGTTATAGCTCGTTGAATCTCCTTTAATCTGAGACTAAGAAGACTAATTTTTTTTTAGCCAATCAAAAGTTATGGTCACTTTAGTGTTGACTATCCGGATTATGCTCGTGTTGATAGCTGAAATATTGAGCTGCTGTTTAGAGCTCGATGCAGGCCGAATTAGAATTTTTGATTGCCTGGATAAAGTTAGGAAATTTTCTGTAGATTAATAAAATGTCCTAATTTGCTTGATTTTGATTCAGGAATCAATAGTTATGCTATTTTGAAGTATGCTGTCCTAAAATCTGAAGCTGCTGAAGGCTCAGATTTTAGTCTGTGATTCAGAGTGCTATTTGAGGACTTTAAATACATCTGCTAAATGAATGGCTATATTATAATTGTAGATAATTATCTTGTGGTCATTTAGAGCCTAAGAATGCAAATTTTTACTTATCCAATTGAAAGTTATGCTCATTTCTATGCTTGCTGTTTAGAACTAGAATTAATGCATATAACCTCTATTCATCTCTAATCTAGGAATTATTTATGCATCTCCTGAATGAATGGCTACATGATAATTTTAGATTATTCTCTTGTGGTCATTTGGAGCCCAATAATGCAAGTTTTTGCTTAGTCAATTAAAAGTTATGCTCATTTTAGTACAGACTGTTCAGAACTACTATCAATGCATATAAATTCTGTTCATCTCTAATCTGGGAATTATTTATGCATCTCTTGAATAAATGGCTACATGATAAATGTAGTTTATCCTCTTGTGGTCATTTAGAGCACAAGAACTCAAATTTTGGTTCAGTTGTTTGAAAGTTATGCTCGATTTACTATCTGTTGTTCGAGTTCTGAACTAGTTAACAGTATCAGATTTTACTCTGTGATTTAGGACTAGTTGGAAGTCGAATTAGAATTTCTAATTGTCTAGAGATAGATAAGAAATTTTATGTAGATTCTGAAAATGTCTTTGTTTGCTTAATTTGAAATTGTATAGCAATAGTTATGCTATGATGAAGTTAGTTATCTAAATTGATTATTGCTAGAAATTCAGAGATTTGGAGCAGTTCTGGACTGAGATTCAGATTAAGTTTTGAGGGCCTTTTGCTCAGTTCCAAAGGGTCTGGTTGTTGCGAAAATGTGCGTGGTGTTCTTATGTTTTATTAGAGATCGAGAATGCGAGTTTTGGATAGACCATGTAAGATATACATGTTTTAGTGGCTATCTGCTCGAGTGGCAGCTTGTTGAATTTTTTGGGGCTAGGTTAGATGTTGCTTATCATTATGATTGCTCTATTTCGAGATGCATGAATATGTTATTGCAGGAAAGGTGATCTCGGGGTTGGCCACAACTTCTTGCCACTCCATTCCGAGCGGGTAATGGCAAGTGCATCAACTAGTATGATGCTAAGATGTTGATTACTTGTTAATCATTATGAATATGTATGCTAATCTGTACAGTAATCATAATGGTATATTTGTGAGTATGTTATGTTGAAAGATTTTTGAAATGGTTATGGCTATGCAAATGTTAGAAATGGATGTATGTTGCAATTTATTTATGTCAATTGCATTTGTGCATTCATAAAGGAAGAGGCGTCCCATACTGATGTGGGCCTCTGTGTTCACACGTAGTGAGTACGAAAGTTCTCCCTCGTAGTCCAATCCACAGAGATGGATGGGAGCGAGTCAGTAAGAGTAGGCCCCTCCACGGGATGGATGGGAATGCGAGGGTGCACGCCGATGGGTGTGCACTCAGCTATACTGGTATTAACTATGAAATAGGCATTATGAGCATGCGTGTTGCATTGCATCTTAATGATGATGTTTGAGTTAAATGGGAAGGTGTAGAGTTGGGATAGAGTTGTGGACTCATCTAAAGAGATTTAATGAAGTATGTTGGGTCGTGGAACCATCCAAAGAGGTTTAATGAGGTACATGTATGAAACAAGCAATGAAGAGAAGGTGGTATCATTGGTTATGGACTTGTTTATTTGGTATAATAAATGTGTTCATACTATTACTTGTCAAATATTAATTGGTTAATCATGTTTTGATATGATGCACTTTGCTGAGTTTTGGACTCACGCTTGTTTGTTGTTGTTGTTTTAGGTACTCTGAGGACGTCTTGCCGGGATGGGACTTAGCTTCACCTTCACTCACTTTCATGCCATGATAAAGGAGTAGTTTGGAATAATGTTTCACAATGATAACTAGTGGGGAATTTTTGTGATATGGTGTTGTAGTTTTGATTTTTGTAAGCCTCGTCGTGTAGTTAAGTTTAACAGTTGCTAATTGTTGATATTAGTTTTCTTGCTTGTGTTGTTACGTTTATTATCTATCTTGTCTGCTGAGTGGATGTCCGAGTTTTAGAGGAGGTACTGCCGAAATTTTTAGTTAAGTTCGGCAAACCTAGTAGTATGTTAGCTTGCTTTACTAACATTTCATGGAAATTTGTAGTATTGGTGCTTGAGGGTGTAACATTCAGGGTACGTGGGGTGTCGGGGTATTACAGTTGGTATCAGAGTGGGTTTTAGGTCTGTGGCATGTGAATTTAGTAATTTACTTTAGAGTAAACTAAAATGTTGACTTGAAAAAGTAGAAACATAGCATAGGTATCTACTCGTTAAAATTTGGCCTTAGGGCAGTAACCATAAAATCTGGAATAGATTGGTTAATTAACTTAAAACTTAACACAATCTGATGCACAGTAGAAGGGGTATGGGTATCATTGCATTACGCCTAAATGTTGTATTTAAGTTTTGATGTTGAATGCTAAAGCTGTTGATGCATATTGCTTTGATTATGAAAGAATTATTTGAATCAGTATGTTTAAGTTAACTGGTTAAGCCGAAAGGTTTTTGGCTTTATTCTTTTGGTCGTATTAAGGGCCTTGTTGTGGGTGTGTTGCGGGTGTGACCGGTTAGAGCCACCCCTTGAAGTTTGGGGACCTCTTGTAGGTGAGAGTCGCCGTCTTTTGCGACGTAGTTTAGAGAGTAGGTGGAGGAGGATGGTTTCTTTTGTCCTTGACAGTTGGAGACAAGGAGAAAAGATTAGTGATTATTCTTTTTTTTGGATTGTTATCGCTACCGTTTTGTCATTCTTTGAGTTCAAGAAAGCTAATTGAAGTTTTGTTTTAAAATTTAAGTCATGCGGATTTTGGTGTTAATGCTTCACCATAAAAATGGGATTGGTTGATCGCTTGGTTTTCCTTTCGTGAAAGTATCCTTGCATCCTTCTTCCTTGTGGAAGTTGTAAATCTTGAGATTTATTTGAAGAGCTTTTGTATGCCAGAGTTTGGAAAGTTGAGTGCTGAGTTCCCTTGTGATTTATAGTTGGGTTTTTCTAAAAAGAAAAAAAATGTTTATTGGTGTTGTTCATGCTTAAGAATCGTTGTTTTCCTTACAGGATGGAGTTGCATGCTGTTTTCCAAGGGTAGGTGACTCATGAGGATGTTCAAAACTTTATGTCTGTGATACGTAGTTAGAACATTGAGATGATGTAAATTACTAATGTGATTAAAGTGAATTTGTTGGTTGTTTAAAGACAACCCAACTTATTGTTTGGAACAGAAAGATTAATCGGGATGGTAAGTGATCTAAAGTGAAAGTTGATTAGCATTTTATGCGAATTGTTGCGAGTCATGAAATTAATTGGGATTTGTCCTTGACGAAGGTTTTCTTTTTGGGGATTTATTTATGAAATATGTCTCATGGAGATTATAATGAGTGGTTGGAGTTATTTATCGGTTGAATGAACTTGGAATACTAAAATGTTGACTTATGGGTTGTACGAAAGTTATTTGTTGATCATGCCGAAATTATCGTTGAAACGATGATTCTTAAACTTGGAACAGATAGTTGTATGATTGTTGGCTTGGGATGGTTAGTAGACCAGAAAAGAAAAAAAAATGTTGATGCACTGTCTTATATTGAATTAACTACTATGTTAAATGTGCTGAAAAGAAAAAGGTGATGACGTGGTTCTCATGGTTGATTGTCATGGGGATAGACTTGGTTTAGGGTTTGATGATAGTAGGACTAGTGGTGGGTATATGAATAGGAAAAGGTAATTAAAGGAAGATTGGGTTTGTAATCTATGTTAAAATCACTTGGGGCTTTTCCGGGTACCCTTGGTGAATATGAAACCTTTAATGGCAAGCGTATTTGAATAACACAAATGGTGGGTTTCGAGGTGAACCTTCTTTTAAGGGTTTATGCACTCACTTGATCGTATGATCTTTTGGGGGTGCATGCCTTTTGGTTAAGGCGTTCTGATTAGTGTGCCGTAGAACTCCACCAATTAGTTTGCATTTTGTCAAGTTGCGAAATTGGTTTTTGATGGTCGAAAATGAGGATGAAAGAGTAATTGTGAAGTAATCGTTTGATAGTTCTTGGAATATTTTATTTCATTGAACCATGCCAATATTTTGTCTTGCTTAAGTTATTTAACTTAAGTTATGGATGTGGGATTTACACTTAAGAGAGTGTATTTGGATCGTGCTTCTTAGAGTACAAAAACGGATTAACCTTGTAATTAATATTTAAAGGAAACAATTAGACAAAAGGGGATGTGTTGGAAGCTCTTCAGCTGAAAATATTGATAACTCTATTTTTGACTAGAGTTGGGTTTAATTAAAAATGTGGTGGTTGTGGGTACAGATGTTTGACTTAAGAATCGGTTTTCTCTTCCCAAAATGTTGGTTTTGGTTAAGCGTGAGAGGTTTTGATTTGGTGAAAGCGAGCTGATTTATTTTTGGTTAGTCTGAGAGCTTCTGCCAAAGATTTGTGTGGGGTTTTTCTCTTAATTTGAGTTTCTCCCCGATGTGAAATTTTATTGCAATGATTTGGAAATGTTAAAAGGTGGTTTTGTTTGTGATGTAAGAGAGTTAAGTTTTCCTTTGCGATTTGGCTTGGGAAAAGAAAATGAGTGATCATTGGGATTTGTCGAGTTCTCTCCAAGGTAAGTTTTAGCGCTTTGGGTTCAAGGTGATGTATGTGGTTCTTTTGGTTAAAGAGAATTATATTTTATTTGCATTCTAGCCTGAGATAAGAATATGAATGTTTTTGGTATCTTGTGAGTATAATAAAGGATTATACTCTTGGGCTTGGTTATTTGAGTGAAAGTATGTGAGGGCGAGACCCTCTTAAGAAGAGAACCATTTGTGGTTTGGTAATGATCTGTGATCCTAGTTTGGACTAGGTATTGATCATTAGTGATTTAAGGGTAGATTATGATGGAGGTTTTGATGTCTTGGTACAAATTTTGTTGGGAGTATTGTTGGTTGTTGGGAAGGTGATAGCAATTTGAGGTAAAATGTTCTGTTGTGAACATTTATTGTAGCAAGTTGTTTCTAGGTGTGAGATATGCCTAGGAGAGGATAGAATAATTTTTTTATATATATCGTGGTTTTTGGGTTGGAAGGAATTTGTGCCAAAGTAGGCTATTTCCTTCGATGGCATTGGTTGGTTATGGTCATTTTGTGAAAAGGTTAATTATTTGAGGCGAGATGGAGATTTATGTTATAGGCTCTTGGGGGTTCAAGTTTGGAACCCAGGATATCCAAATGGGTGGTGTGATTGATTAGTTGAGTTATGGTTTAGAGGCATGTTAGAATGAAAAGCCTCGTGTCATTCTTGTTGTCATGAATAAGATGAATTGTAGTAAAAAGGTTAAGAGGGGAGATTAGATTGAAGTTGAATGGAAATTTAGAGTTGAGTTTGGAGTTTGGAATCATGTTCTCCCAAGAAAAAAAAGAGAGAAAAGAAAAGAAAATTGGCTACATGGAGGTCTTATCCGGTGATGCCAAAGGAAGTTTCTTTGGGTTACATCAGAATATTTTTGCGATAGTGGTATAACATGTTTGACATAGGAATTTGGCATATAAATAAATATGATTGAGTCCTTAAATGGATGTATTGAGGATGAAGGTTGAGAAAGTTCTTATGAGATTCCTTCTTCAGGAAGTTCGTTGGGATATAGAATGTGAGAGGGTTTTGATCCTTGCAAATTTAAGTAGAAATTGGAGTGAATGTAGAGTCATGAGAAGATAATCTTAGTTTGAGTTAAGCCAAATCACTTTCGTTTTAGTTGGTTTTGGGATTCTGGTTTATCATTGGATCTGTTTGAACCCATGCATGGGTGTTTTGAGTTTGCAAGGAAGTTTGTGTTCGCAGTGGACCATGCTTTGTGTTTTGGCGTTCTGGGAATTTGGGGTCGAATTCCTTTAAGGGGGAGAGAATGTAATGTCACAGATGTAATGAATCATCGCAGTTGAATTTTTTTCCATCGTAGATGAAAAATTTTCCTTTTTTCCCCCACCTTTTTTCCCCCATTCCTTTTTCTCCCCACCCGGTTCCTCCCTTACTCACCCGACTGCTTCCACCCTCACTCACCCGACTCCTCCTCCTTCAACCTTTGCTATTTCTTCCAGTCCATCTCCTCCCCTCATGGCGCCACCTCCTCCCTAGCAGAGCCCCTGTCGGGACCCGAATTCGCAATCCGGAAACCCTTTGTGTTTTCAGCACTAGTCCCAGGATCAGTAGCTCGTGCCCACAGTTAACAAAGATGAATATCACAATCATACACAACGGATTAATAAATAAAGAATTCATCTTTTAATATAATATGTTGAACAACCTTAAGGTCAACTTACAATTATGAAGCCTAGATGGCTTCAACTCAGAGTAAAATGAACAGCAGCGGAATGAAGAACGTCGGTGAATCCCATCAAAATACCACAAGCATTTGACAAGGTTCAACTCCTAGATATTAAGCCTTCTTGCAGAACTTCTCCTTCTTCAAGACAAAGACTTCTCCTCAACTGGTGATGTTTTGTTAAAGCAAGGGTGAGTACACAACCGTACTCAACAAGTCGTGCCCAAGAATGCAATTCTATTACTACATGCATGGCTTATTCCAAAGGAATGGTGAAGGGTTCTTTTGCAATAAAGCCAAGATTCACAAATAATCATAATAGATAGAAAAGCAGTAAAACAATAATACTCATAATAAATTTCGTAATCATTCTCAAGTAAAGCATTTCTCATCCTTAACCAATTTCCATATCACATTGTCCACATTCCCAACCTCATTTTATTTTCAAAACTCTACCCCTTGACTGTAATCCCCGAGCAATGTTCAATACCGTGAACACGGCTATTCGAATAGTTTTTACACTCTGCAGAGGTTATACACTTTACCCACAAGATATAATCAACTCACCACGTCAGCCGTGAATCGCCATACAATAGTATGCGAATGAGTGATCATAACAAAGCCTTTCCAAAGATCTTTCTAAACCCAGTACTGCCCGCTAAGGTTTCAACATTGGTGGGACTGGTTACCACATCCAAGGCCCCCCTCCTGCGCCTGTGAGTTTTACTACCCGCACACTCGAGACTCATTCCACCACGACAGTACCGAAGAATAGATTTCACAATTTACTCATCTAGGTCCGTCCCATTCTGGAACTTGTGGTTGTATGAATGACTCAGGTCAAAGGCTCGCAAGGTTAAATCCTTAGTTGACCGAGGCAAGACTAACCAAAAGTTCATCACATCAACATGTCATAAAACCATATGCGACCGCCCAATTGCCACTCTTGGCCCACCAGAAACAATCTAAAACCAAATGCGACCGCCCAATTGCCACTCTTGGCCCACCAGAAACAATCTAAAACCAAATGCGACCGCCCAATTGCCACTCTTGGCCCACCAGAAACAATCTTGCCACTTGCCTCAGTCTAAATCACTTTCCCACCCCAGTCCTTTACCATGCACCACGTGCCATCATCAACTCAATAACACATGTCTCATTCTCAAAAATATGTTCCATATCTCATTAAGTCAATATTAACTTTAATTTTCCAAAATCATGACAAATCTACGTAGCAGGGCTAAGCACACTACATACGGTCTAATTAACCCATGTTGGCAAATTATTAATGTCCAACTATTAATCCACAATCTAGGGTGACAAATGAATCATGGCATACAAATAATAGAGACAAGGTGGCAATAACAAGTAGGTTGATTATCTAATCCCAAATTAATTGAAATCGGTTTATTTCAAACTAGCATGCAATAATTTCAAGCGAAGTAATTTTAAAACATGGGATCAATATGGTCAAAGCACAACTTGCACGGCCCTTGCAATTTATATTATTCTTTACTCTTTATCTTGATCCTTGATCCTCGATCTTCAATCTCCGCTTGCTTGATCCTCGGCTCCTTGAGCGACTTAAAACATGAGCGTCTAACGATAAACAAGCGAAATACCACAAAACTCAAAAAGCAAATCAAGTAAACTCCAAATTAAAAGCGAATAGCATTGGGCACAACGGCTTAGATGAAATTAGGAACTTGAATGGATTAGGTCGATGATTAGACAAAATAGAACGACTTTGGAAAATACACAGAAGAAAGATTAATAAGCGAGAAAGAAGGAATGATATTCGAAAATATTTCTTCAAAGTTATTATTTTGATTGGATAGCCGATGACATATGAACTCTCGATCTATAGATCGGGTCCACGATAATCGTTAGTTCGCCATGAACTAAGCGGATGATCGAGGTTGACTTTCGTTGATCGAATGGCACAATCAACCAAAAGGAAGATAGGCCGATAGGCAGTGCGGCATAAGAATATGACATATGGCTAATGGTCTATCGACCAAGACCACGAATGAATTCTAGGTTAATGGCAGATTAGATTTTCAAGGATAAGACAAGGGCGGATGGAATCGACATCCACTACGGTTCGATCCGGAGGTTAGTCTTACATCGAGGGCGGAACTCGGCGGCGACGGCGGTGATGGCGGAATCTGAGGCTAAACTCAACGTGATGGGTTAGATCACAATAAGGCGATAGAAAAAGGTAAAGACATCACATTAGGGCTTCCGCTTGTATGCACCCATGCGATGACAGCGATACAATGAGAGCAAATCGTTAACGGTGGAGCGTTAACAGTGGAACATTAATGGTGGAACGTTAACGGCGAACGTTAACGGCGAGCGTTAACGGTGGAACGTTAACGATGAATATGAAGCGTTAACAGCGGAACGATTTAAGGATGGATACACTTGACATAAGGTAGATCGAAAGGGTTGGCTCTACGATTAAAGGTTACCAAGGATGGCGAACCGAAACGCACACCGATACGAAGGACAAGGCCAAAAGACGATGAGTAGATTCTAGAATATGGTTTAGACGGCAACCGGGGATCAAATGAACTTCACCGATGAGCAAAACAGTGAATAATGATCATTAGAACACAATGACATGGCCACGACAAACCAAAATGGTTGGCGGCACAAGACGACACACGGCGGTGGCAAAAAGCGTGATAGCGAATATTAAAATTTTAGGAGGACGGAACAGCAAAAGAAAAAGTGAGCACCACGTAGAAACGGCGACCACGAACTGAGCGGTATAGTCGGTTTGGCAGCAACCCAATGAATTGATCACAAAGCGCCGATTAACGACTCCGGAGCTAATAGATCAAACGATCATAACTATTAAAGTACTGCACGAAACCTAACCAAATTTTACAGAGAGCTATCTGAGAATATTTGGCACAAAGTGGCGATGAGCGGATATGAGTTTTACCTTCCGGATCAATGGGGAGCAGCGGCGAAGATTTCTTTATGCAACGCGATCTAATCGGAGAAAAGAATTTTCTGCGCAGAATCACAAGTTCAAAACTGTGCGTTAGGGTAAGCACCATGTAGGGGATAGCAAGGGAAGTCTACCATAAAAATTTCACGGCCAAACTTCATGACGAGGAGAAACAGGCTCGGCAAGATTTGATCTTTGGGCGACCATAACTTTTGATCCATTGGATTAAATTGCACCAAATTTGGATGGAAGACAGAGGGTACCTTGAGGCATGATGTGACATAGACGGATCTTGAAAAGAGTCGATGAGCTGACAGGGAACGCGACGCCAAAATAGGCCGACGTGGGGGCGGCGCTCGGGGCGATGCGGCGGCGCGGCTGTTCTATTTGGAATCTTCCAAAAATTTTTTACAGGGGTGTTGCAAACATCATGGGGGTGCTCCACAAAAAATTTGAGGATGAATGGAGTTTGGGAGCGCCCGATAGAGCTCGCCGAAGTTCTCATCGGAGTTGGGGAAGAAGGCTTGCCGAGGGAGATCCGTTGTGATTCTGATACTGATCTTTGAGTATAATGTGGGGAATGAGGATAGACGTCTAGGGTTCAATTTTCAGCTACAAAGGAGTAATGGATCATTGGGAAAAGCTCGCCGGAGTTGGAAAAAAAACTAGTGGCCGGAAGTGCTCTGTTAGGTATCTTTAAAATCTGATTTTACTGGATGTAGAGGATAGCAATAGGAAGCACTGGTAAAAATTTCAGATCGAAATAAGTTCAGGAGTGACCAGGAGAGCTCGTTGAAATTTTCGCTGGAGTTAAAAAGAATGGCTCATATAGCAAGATCCAGAACATCGATGGGGAAAACTCAAAGTGGGTTGTAAAGAGAACGCACGTAAGAATCTGTGGTTCAATTTATAGGGCAATCGGACCAGTGGATCATCGAAAAACGCTCGCCGGAGTTATGACTGGAAACTGCCTGGAACTGCCGGAGTTACTGTAGCATTACTGTTTATTTAATCCGAAAATCAAACAACCATTCATGAAAAATCGAAATAAATGTCAAACAATCGTTAAAAATTCCGGGAAAAATCTGGAACATGACCCACAGCCTTAGTAACACAAATAAAATATTTTTACATAAAATAATAATTTTATTCATGTACAGTAAATACTTTTATATTGTTTTTAATATCTATTTAATTTGGAAAATACTAAAACAACCCCAAAAATTCTAAGAAAATTCAGGAATTTATTTAGGACATTTGAGATCAACTAAAATATTTTGGTACCACCAAATATTTTATTTTTATACTAACTTATATTTTTATTTTCTTAAAGCTTTGGAAAGGCTTTAGAAAATATATAATTTGACAAATGTAGGAAATTTACGAGAAATTCCCTTAGGAGTTATTTATATTAAATAAGATAGTTTTAGCAAAACCAAATCTTTTATTTTGTCTCGAATTATATTTTTAATTGATGAGACTTTTGGAAAGGTTTTGAAATGGAATTTGGATATAGAATGCCGAACAATTCATTATTCAAATTAAAAATCCAATAAAAATTCAATTAACATCCAAATGTTTAAATTAATAATTTTAATTAGTTTTTAGCAAATCTCAAATTTGGGAAATTTCTAGGATACAAAGAACAACATGTAACAACTAAATTTTAAATTACTTGATGTACCACGAAGGCACGTTAAATTGTTTTAGATTTAGAAAATTCTAAATTAAGCGTCTATAATCAAATAATATTGATGTAAAATTTTTGAAAGCTAATTTAAATATAAATTTTGAAAACCCAAATTTTGGGATGTTACAAACCTCCCCCATATGAGAATCTAGTCCCAGAGATTGGTGACAAAAGAATAGGTTTGGGAAACTCGACCTTGAGACTCTCGGCACTTGAAGTCAAGCGCACACTTGACCGGATTGCTTAGAGGTCAAATACTGGATATCATCCTTCTCTTTGGGTCAAATTCGATGGTCGCTCCTTGCAGGCAAGATCCTTTTGCAAACTTAATTGGCTTCAAATGTAGAGATAATGATTCTGGCACCTAAGGCGTTCATATGGTGTATCATCTCCTACATAAGCTGAGTTTGGGCGATGAAGATCTGCTCCAAGTTCTGACTCGTCATGGATGGTACGGTGGATAATTGCTGGTCACAATATACTTTATTACTGACTCTGGTAGCAACATCTGTACTGGCTTTAATTGCCTCAGAATCACTGCTGCGGTCAATCTTCTCCATTTGTTGATCACCCAAAGGTTTAGGTAAGAGGGAATAGCATAGATGAGGTTCATGAATCCTAGTGCAGGGGAATAGGTTTAACCCAAAAATGTATACAAATATTGTTAATAACTTGATATGGTTGCTTATCCAAGCCTAAAAGCTACACCAGCGATATCTTGCACACTCGACAAACAAGGAAAACCAAATTAACCTAAACACACAATAATCTACCGTCTAAGAGGTAACACTTCTATCTTAGGCAGAGCGACTCTCACATGAGTCTCAATCGCTATAAAGCACTTGGTTCTTCTAACTTCGGAACACTTCATCGATCCACTTTTCTTGAATTAAGCGATTCTGTCTTCACGATCTTGAGTTCAAGAACGACACTCAGTGCTTTCTCCTAAAGTGTGAAACATCGTTATCTATTCAAGACTACTGAGGTAAGATTTTCAACTTAAATCAGCGGAGAAAGATAGAAATCTCAGCAAAAAGGGGAAAGGTATGGAAGAATAAGATGAGTCAAGAACTTGTTATTCTTCAAGTTAAATTTTCTCTTTAGAAAATAATTTTGAAGTTCCTAAAGAACGGCCAAACAATCTAGGGTCAAGACCTACAGTCAGTATGCTCTGATACCACCTCTGTCGGGACCCGAATTTGCAATCCGAAAACCCTCTGTGTTTTCAGCACTAGTCGCAGGATCAATAGCTAGTGCCCACGTTAACAAAGATGAATATCACAATCATACACAGCGGATTAATAAATAAAGAATTCATCTTTTAATATAATATGTTGAACAACCTTAAGGTCAACTTACAATTATGAAGCCTAGATGGCTTCAACTCGAGTAAAAAATGAGCAATGAATGGAATGAAGAACGCGTCGGTGAATCCCATCAAAATACCACAAGCATTTGACAAGGTTCAACTCCTAGATATTAAGCCTTCTTGCAGAACTTCTCCTTCTTGAAGACAAAGACTTCTCCTCAAGCTGGTGATGTTTTGTTAAAGCAAGGGTGAGTACACAACCGTACTAAACAAGTCGTGCCTGAGAATGCAATTCTATTACTACATGCATGGCTTATTCCAAAGGAATAAATGAAGGGTTCTTTGCAATAAGCGGCATTCACAAATAATCATAATAGATAGAAAAGGCAGAAAACAATAATACTCATAATAAATTTCGTAATCATTCTCAAGTAAAGCATTTCTCATCCTTAACCAATTTTCATATCACATTGTCAACATTTCCAACCTCATTTTATTTTCAAAACTCTACCCCTTGACTGTAATCCCCGAGCAATGTTCAATACCGTGAACACGGCTATTCGAATAGTTTTTACACTCTGCAGAGGTTATACACTTTACCCACAAGATATAATCAACTCGCCACGTTAGCCGTGAATCGCCATACAATAGTATGCGAATGAGTGATCATAACAAAGCCTTTCCAAAGATCTTTCTAAACCCGATCTTGCCACTAAGGTTTCAACACCGGTGGGATGGTTACCACATCGAGGGCCCCCTCCCACTTTTGTGAGTTTTACTACCCGCACACGAGACTCACTCCACCACGACAGTCTCAAGAATAGATTTCACAATTTACTCAGCTAGGTCCGTCCCATTCTGGAACTTGTGGTTGTATGAATGACTCAGGTCAAAGGCTGCAAGGTTAAATCCTTAGTTGACCGAGACAAGACTAACCAAAAGTTCATCACATCAACATGTCATAAAACCAAATCGACCACCCAATTGCCACTCTTGGCCCACTGAAACAATCTTGCCACTTGCCTCGGTCTAAATCACTTTCCCACCCAGTCCTTTACCATGCACCACGTGCCATCATCAACTCAATAACACATGTCTCATTCTCAAAAACATGTTCCATATCTCATTAAGTCAATATTAACTTTAATTTTCCAAAATCATGACAAATCTACGTGGCAGGGCTAAGCACACTACATACGGTCTAATTAACCCATGTTGGCAAATTATTAATGTCCAACTATTAATCCACAATCTAGGGTGACAAATGAATCATGGCATACAAATAATAGACAAGGTGGCAATAACAAGTAGGTTGATTATCTAATCCCAAATTAATTGAAATCAGTTTATTTCAAACTAGCATGCAATAATTTCAAACGAAGTAATTTTAAAACATGGGATCAATATGGTCAAAGCACAACTTGCACGGCCCTTGCAATTTATATTATTCTTTACTCTTTATCTTGATCCTTGATCCTCGATCTTCAATCTCCGCTTGCTTGATCCTCGGCTCCTTGAGCGACTTAGGCAATCGTCTAACGATAAACAAGCACAAATACCACAAAACTCAAAAACCAAATCAAAAAACTCCAAATTAAAAGCGAATAGCATTGGGCTGTGGCTTAGATGAAATTAGGAACTTGAATGGATTAGGTCATTGATTAGACAAAATAGAACGACTTTCGAAAATACAGAAGAGAAAGATTAATAAGCGAGAAAGAAGGAATGATATTCGAAAATATTTCTTCAAAGTTATTATTTTGATTGGATAGCCGATGACATATGAACTCTCGATCTATAGATCGGGTCCAAGATAATCGTTAGTTCGCCATGAACTAAGCGGATGCTCGAGGTTGACTTTCGATGATCGAATGGCACCATCAACCAAAAGGAAGATAGGTGATAGGCTAGGTGCGGCATAAGAATATGACATATGGCTAATGGTCTATCGACCAAGACCACTGAATGAATTCTAGGTTAATGGCGATTAGATTTTCAAGGATAAAGGCGAGGACGGATGGAATCGACAACCACTACGGTTCGATCCGGAGGTTAGTCTTACATCGAGGACGGAACTCGACGACGACGAGGCGGTGATGGCGGAATCTGAGGCTAAACTCAACGTGATGGGTTAGATCACAATAAGGCGATGGAAAAAGGTAAAGACATCACATTAGGGCTTCCGCTTGTATGCACCCATGCGATGACAGCGATAAAATGAGAGCAAATCGTTAACGGTGGAGCGTTAGCGGTGGGCGTTAATGGTGGAACGTTAACGGCGAACGTTAACGGCGGCGTTAGCGGTGGAGCGTTAATGATGAATATGAAGCGTTAACAGCGGAACGATTCAAGGATGGATACACTTGACATAAGGTAGATCGGTAGGGTTGGCTCTGCGATTAAAGGTTACCAAGGATGGCGAACCGAAACGTGCACCGATACGTAGGACTAGGCCAAAAGACGACGAGTAGATTCTAGAATATGGTTTTGACGGCAACCGGGGATCAAATGAACTTCACCGATGAGCAAAACAATGAATAATGATCTACTTGACGAATACTTATACCAGAGGTGCCCCACAGCAAGGCTTCGATCGGGTCGTGAGCGACCCTTCGCCTGCGCCGTGGTCTGCAGGGGCGCGCCGACCAGACCGCGGGTAAGACTCTTTGTGGTCCACATCCGGACTTCGGGTCGGGACTTCCGGGGGCTCCGACCGACGCTGAGCAGGAGTAGCCGCAGACCTCGACCAGTGTTGGTCGGAGCCCGGCAAAGTCCCGCCTCGGTGACTCGCCTCGTCATCGGCCGACCTCGAAATTGGTCAGCCGACGTCCGAGCGAGGCGGCGGAGGCGATGGCGTTCCTTCCCAAGGCAACACGAGCGCCGCCCACACGACGCCTACGACAACCGCCTGAGAGGACAGAACGTGCCTTCCCAGCGAAGCATCGCCAGCTAACCCTACCGATAGGGCATAGCTGGTTGAACCTGCTAACCCATCATGACATACGCAGGGACCTGTCAACTCCGAAGATCGCTAACCTGATCGCCAAGGATAGTGTGCCCTAGTCTCTCCTCTCTCCCAAGCCTCATGTAACCTGCTCTCTTCGCCTTTATAAGGAGAGGCGGGACCTTTAGGGAGGGGCTCTCTCTTTTCTGAACCAAAACTCCTCCGTCTACCTAGCGTCCGGCTCGCTCCCCCGATCCGAGCGGTCGGACGAAGCTCCCGAGCTCACTGCGCAGACAGCGCTAAGGGCCTATCCTTAGTCCTCGCATGTGTCGCCATACCCCGATCAACAAGATCCTCCGCCACAAGCCGGAAGTAGGGGCGTTCAGCCGAACCAAGATACATCCGAGACTCCTCTGCCCGATAGAGTGTGTTCGAGACTCCATGTGTCAACTATCAAGGAGAGGGGACGCGCGGCCCCTTAACCTACAAATACGTCTGCCGGTTTTCCGAAACGCCGACAGTTGGCGCGCCAGGTAGGGGGCTCGCGCGTCATCGTCTTCGTCTCTGGATTCCCAATCATCTCCTTGATGGCCTCTTCCGCCTGCGACGGCGCGTTCTTGACGCGGAGCCGGATCGGGATCTTCTGGAAGTACATGCGAAGCGGGCCGAAGGAGGTGGCTCCCGTTCACCACCCAAAGGGGTGTCCACAGCTGCCACGCCACTCCAAGGATCCCCGTGGGGAGGACCCTTCACCGCCATGAAGGTTCCCCAACTCGCCACCGTTCGACCTGAAGATCCAGATGGTGACATTGCACCCGCAGACGGAGTATGGAAGGATTAGCGGCTTTGGGACCTCGCTCTGGCGCCCGTGGCTCCTAAAGGCTATGGTGATTCAGGGTGTTACTCATGAAGGAAAGAGGCAAGATATTAAGGAAGATGTCGAGAAAAACATCGCACCACACAAAAACAAAAAAAAGCGGGGCGCGGGGAGGTTCCTTAGCGGGGCGTCATCACCATCGAGCCATCGCTGCTCTGCAACGTCCCCTGCTGCGCAATCTTCTCTGCCGCTTCGCTTCCTCAGCTCGAATCGGGCTCGCATCTCCTTGATCCGGCGGCGCCGCCATCGGGTCGAGGTAGCGTCCGTGTTGGCGGGCGCACAAGTCGATCGTGCTCCGCGACGTCGATGGTGAGCCCGCCCTCATGAACGGAGGCGCTCGCGCAAGGCCAGGCGGTCGGCGGGCGTCGGCCGCCTGGGTGAGGCCGCGGGCATACCCCGTCGGGGTATGGTCCAGCGGCCCCTCCAACCTCACCCCAAGTGGCTTCAGGCTCCTCCCTATGCTCTCGAAGGCCGGGCGAAGCATAGGCGGGAAGGGCCTCATGCGAGGCCCGCTCTTCAGCATAATTCGGCCAGCTCCGTCTCGGCGGCTTCGGCTCGAGCCCGCTGTGACTGCGTCTCCTCGCACTTCTTAGCGAGTTCCTCCGCGCTGGCAGGCGAGGCCGATCTTGCACCGCCTCGCCACAAGGAAGTGGCCCTCGCGATATAGGCGTTGAAGAGCCTCGGCCCGCCAATCACGATGGAGCGAATCCGTCGTCCGGGCGCCGCCAAAGGGGATGACCGGGCGTCGGAGGACATCGGAAGCCGCGCCACTGCGTTCATCTCCCGTCGCGGCGACCACGGACGGCTGGCGACGCGAGCCGGGCGCTAAGAGAAAAAAAGAAAATGGCGGCGTCGGCAAAAGGCGAAATTAAAGCCACCCGGGGCGGCGATCAAGACTTACCGCGGAGGAATCCTAATCTGCGGAAGGATAGCGGGAACAGCGTGACCTGTCCCCGTCCGCAGTACCGAGGGCCCAGCGTCGAGCGGGGCCTCTTGGCGTCGAGGCCGCGAGCTGCGGCCGCCTCCGTTTCCCACCATTGCCGGTCACCATTGCCGTTGGCCATCGCCATTCAAATGCTGCAATCTTTTTCCTTTCTTGTGCTAAAACAAAGGCGCGAGGAGGGATGAAGAAGTAGCAGCGACGGAAAAAAGTGGCGGCTCTCGGCCCTCCGTGCAGCCTTTTCAAGGTCGGCGAAGTGGTGGCAGCAGCGTCCGCAAGAGGGCTGTCTTGACATTAACCGGCGCCTTGAGGCGAGCGCCTCGCTCTCTCCGACCCTCTGTGGCGCGCCGAGATAGGAGGCGGCGGACGCCGCGCCCAGGCGAATCACAAAGACGACCCATCAACCCGGCCCTTTGGGCCGAACCGCACGAAAAAAGACGAGCCTAAACCGTCACGCGTCTCCAACATGCGGAATAAGAAGATAAGACAGTCTTTTCCTCAAAAATTTCTTCCGCAATTGTTTTTCGAGTTTAAGCACTATGTAGTGATCACGAGCTCGGCCCCCACGCACCGCCCGGGGGCTGCAAGCTCACACACTTTCACGGGTTAGGTGACCGGGTCGGCTACATGGTCCTCCCTAGCGGTAACCCCCTCGACCCGAGCACTACGGCCTACGCCCCAGCGGCTACGGTTGCGAAGTAGTGCTCTGTGGAAGAAGGAAATGCCCATGCGGAGCGAACCCTAGTCGGTCGGGAACACTCTTCTCCCGCGCAAGTGTGGATAAGCGACTTATACCTAAGGTTCCTACACTCATACGGTCGGTGTCTGAGTGCATCATTAGATCCTCCCCAGCGGTAGTCCCTCAGGCCAGCGTTCGGCCTCGCCCGGCCTACGGTTGCAGTAATGCCAGCGGAGAAGGGAACACCGTGTAGTGCGATCCATGATCGGTCGGGAACACTCCGGCCTTGCGGCGAGTACAAGCGAACTCCTCATTATCCGAGCTTTCCTAAAAAACGTCAACATGATGACCCGCGCTTATATGACCCCTGCGGTTTCCTATGCCACGGTCATCGAACGTTCATCACCTCTGGAAAGCACGGAGGATGGGAATCGGACCAGCATAATGATCCGAATAGCCATTTGGTTCCCCCCACGATGGTAACCCTTTCGACCTAGTCCATGACATTTTGCAGGAGTGGAAATCGTGAAAAGCAAGGGGGCAGCGATGGCGAAGGATGGGAAAACGACCTAGCCCCCATTACCTCAAAATCTGCAGGCACCTACTAAGGCGCATGCTAGCCGGACACACATCAACCAATCGCTTATCGACCCAAGCATCACGTGTCCCGTCGCAGACGCCGCGACAAGCCACCGGTAAGACATACCGCCCCTCGATTATTTCGTTTCACGTTTAAGTTCCCGCACGTATATTAAATGCCTGTAGAGATGTCGGGGTGTCGCTCCGGGCAAAAAACACCCCACGACCTCTCGACCATCGCCTCCGGGTCGGCTCAAACCGACCCAAGGCAGGAGCACAAGTCCACCAGGCCTTTGTGGCCTCGAGGTGGCGAGAAGGCTTGAATGCCTGGCAAACAAGACCTGGCCGCGGGTCCCAAGGGCCGGATCCACCAGATGGATCCTTCGCCGACCCTGGCAGGCAAACGAGCGAGGGGCAAGTTTAAGGCGAACCCTCGGTGGGTCTTTAGTTGGGTTGGCGGATGACCCAATCGCCTTAGCTTGTGTCCGACCATACTTCAAACTCTCCCGCTGAGCCCCCGAAAGAAGCGGCAGCCAGTGCGCCCGAGTTCTGAACGGCTCGGGGTCGATGCACGGATTGAGTAAAAAGGTTTTTATGGGTCGGCCCAGTAGTCGGACACCCGACGCAGGATCGTCGCTCCGAGGTCGCTTGACCTCGAGGCCCACTCGGATAACCGCTTGCAGCTCCACGAGCACGGTGTTCGGCCGACCTTGAGCAAACACGCGTCTGCTCACCCCTCAGGTCCCACACCGCGGACGGGGCCTATCGTGGGATCGGCAATGGCCTCTCCCTCGCGAGATCACCTCGCCGACGAGGACTCGAGGCGTATGCCCCACGCCCGACTCTGACATAAAAATAGCACTAACACGCCCAACTACGGCGTAAAAATAGCACTAACACGCCCAGCTACGGCGTAAAAATAGCACTAACGCGCCCAGCTACGGCGTAAAAATAGCACTAACACGTCTAGCTTCGACGTTAAACAAGCACTCGGGAACCGGAACCTCTCGCGAAGGCATCCGGCCACCGCAGATCCGCATGCGTGTCTAGCTACTGACGTTAAAAAAGCACCGAGGCAGGAACCTCTCGCGAAGGCATCCGGACCTCCGCCAATCACGACCGCGTCTAGCTCGGACGTTAAAAACGCACCCGGGAACCGGAACCTCTAGCGATGGCATCCGGGCCTCCCTGCCGGCCACGGCCGCGTCTAGCTTCGACGAGAAACAAGCAACCTGCGTAAGGCACCCATGCCGACCGACATGGTCGCGCATTAGGGCCCTCCGACCGAGTCGGTCGGATTCATTTTGGCCTGTGTAACCCCCCGACCAGCTCTCCGACCTGCTCGGGGCTCGGGAACAACACCACCGGAAGGCCGCGCCGCCAATCGAAACACCGACAGTTGGTTGGACTCGGCCGAGCAGGACGTCCTTCTCCAGGAAGACCTGTTCCCTCTTCGCGTCGCGTCACGCTGTCGAGAAGACCATACCAGACGAAAATGGAAGGTCCCTCCAGGAACGCTCGCGTTCGGGGCGGCCACAGGGGCTCTTGACAAATACTTATACGGAGGTGCCCCACAAGGCCTCGTCGGGTCGTGGCGACCCGCCGCTGCTGTGTGGTCCGCGAGGGCACGCCGACCAGACCTCGGGTAAGACTCTTTGTGGCCCAACTTCGGACTTCGGGTCGGGACTTCCGAGAGCTCCGACCAGGCAGTGAGCAGGAGTAGCCGCAGCCTCAGGCCAGTGTTGGTGAGCCCGGCAAAGTCCCCTCGGTGACTCGACTCGTCATCGACCGACCTCAAAATTGGTCAACCGACGTCTGAATGAGACGGCGGAGCAGAGAAAGGCGTTCCTTCTCAAGGCAACACCAGAGACGCCGCCCACACGACGCCTACTTCTGACAACCGCACAAAGGGCGAGGCGTGCCTTCCCAGCGAAACATCGCCACTAACCCTACCGATGGGGCATAGGCGGCTGAACACTAAACCCATCATGACATACGCGAGGGACTGTCAACTCCGAAGATCGCTAACTTTCGATCGCCAAGGATAGTGTGCCCTAGTCGCTCCTCTCTCCCAAGCCTCATGTAACTCGCTCTCTTCGCCTTTATAAGGAGGCGGGACCTTTAGGAGGGGGCTCTCTTTTTTACTGAACCAAAAACTCCCTCCAGTCTACCTAGCGTCGGCTCGCTCCCCGATCCGGCGGTCGGACGAAGCTCCCGAGCTCACCAGGCAGAGAGCGCTAAGGGCCTGTCCTTAGTCCTCGCAAGTAATCCGCCATACCCCGATCAACGAGATCCTCCGCCACAAATTGGAAGTAGGGACGTTCAGCCCGAACCAGTATACATCTGAGACTCCTCTGCCCGATAGAGTGTGTTCGAGACTCCATGAGTCAACCATCAAGGAGAGGGGACGCGCGGCCCCTTAACCTACAAATACGTCTGCCGGTTTTCCGAAACACCGACACTACTGAACACAATGACATGGCCACGACAAACCAAAATGGTTGGCGGCACAAGACGACACACGGCGGTGGCAAAAAGGCGATGGTAACAAATATTAAAATTTTAGGAGGACGGAACAGCAAAGGAAAAGTGAGCACCACGTAGAACATGGCGACACGAGCTCAACGGTATAGTCGGATTTGGCGGCAACCCAATGGATTGATCACAAACTGCCGATTAATAGCTCCCGGAGCTAATAGATCAAACGATCATAACTATTAAAGTACTGCACGAAACCTAACCAAATTTTACAGAGAGCTATCTGAGAATATTTGGCACAAAGTGACATGAACAGATATGAGTTTTACCTTCCGGATCAATGGGGAATGCGCGACGAAGATTTCTGCTGTCTGCAACGCAGTCTGATCGGAGAAAAGAATTTTCTGCGCAGAATCACAAGGTCAAAACCATGCGTTAGGGTAAGCAACATGTAGGCGATATCAAGGGAAGTCTACCATAAAAATTTCACGGCCAAACTCGCAGAAACGAGGGAGAACGGGCTCCGGTAAGATTTGATCTTTGGGCGGCCATAACTTTTGATCCATTGGATGAAATTGCACTAAATTTGGATGGAAGACAGAGGGTACCTTGAGGCATGACGTGACATAGACGGATCTTGAAAAGAGTCGACGAGTTGACAGGGAACGCGACGCCAAAACAGGCCGATGTGGGGGCGGCGCTCAGGGCGATGCAGCGGCGCGGCTGCTCTGTTTGGAATCTTCCAAAACTGTTTTACAGAGGTGTTGCAAACATCATGGGGGTGCTCCACAAAAAATTTGAGGATGAATGGAGTTTGGGAGCGCCCGGTAGAGCTCGCCGAAGTTCTCGTCGGAGTTGGGGAAGAAGGCTTGCCGAGGGAGATCCGTTGTGATTCTGATACTGATCTTTGAGTATAATGTGAGGAATGAGGATAGGCATCTAGGGTTCAATTTTCAGCTACAAAGGAGTAATGGATCAATGGGAAAAGCTCGCCGAAGTTGGAAAAAAAATTTGTGTTCGGAAGTGCTCCGTTAGGTATCTTTAAAATCTGATTTTACTGGAGGTAGAGGACAGCAATAGGAAGCACTGATAAAAATTTCAGATCGAAATAAGTTCAGGAGTGACCAGGAGAGCTCGTCGAAATTTTCGCTGGAGTTGAAAAGAATAGCTCATAAAGGAAGATCGAGAACTTGGATGGGGAAGATCCAGAACTTGAAAAGAATGGCTCATAAAGACGAACGCACGTAAGAATATGTGGTTTAATTTATAAGGCGATCAGACCAGCGGATTGTCGGAAAAGCTACGCCGGAGTTTTGACAGAAACCGATCTGCTGGAATTCTTGTAAGCGTTCTTTGTTTATTTAATCCAAAAATCAAACAACCATTCAAGAAAAATCGAAATAAATGACAAACAATCGTTAAAAATTCGGGCAAAATCTGGAACTTGACCAAGCAGCCTTAGTAACACAAATAAAATATTATTACATAAAATAATAATTTTATTCATGTACAATAAATACTTTTATATTGTTTTTAATATCTATTTAATTTGGAAAATACTAAAACAACCCCAAAAATTCTAAGAAAATTCAGGAGTTTATTTAGGACATTTTGAGGTCAACTAAAATATTTTGGTACCACCAAATATTTTATTTTATATCAACATATATTTTTATTTTGTTAAAGCTTTAAAGGCTTTAGAAAATATATAATTTGACAAATGTAGGAAATTTATGAAATTCCCTTAGGTTATTTATATTAAATAAGATAGTTTTAGCAAAACCAAATCTTTTATTTTGTCTCCGAATTATATTTTTAATTGATGAGACTTTTGGAAAGGTTTTGAAATGGAATTTGGATATAGAATCGCCGAACAATTAATTATTCAAATTAAAAATCCAATAAAAATCCAATTAACATCCAAATGTTTAAATTAATAATTTTAATTAGTTTTTAGAAAATATCAAATTTGGGAAATTCCCTGGGATACAAAGAACACTGTAACAACTAAATTTTAAATTACTTGATGTACATAGAAGGCACATTAAATTGTTTTAGATTTAGAATATTCTAAATTAAGCGTCTTTAATCAAATAATATTGATGTAAAATTTTTGGAAAGCTAATTTAAATATAAATTTTTGAAAACCCAAATTTTGGGATGTTACAACCCCTCCTCCCTTGGCCGGCGCCACCCCCTGCAACTCTCCTACAGCCAGCGCCCCCTCCCCTTGCAGCAGCAGCAGCTCCTCCGTCCCCCTTCTTTTTCACTCATGAGCAGGGAGGTGAGGGTTTTTGGCTCCTAGGTTTTGTGTGCTACTCTTAGGGAGGGAGTTCCTGGTTTTGGGGTGCTTTAGGGTTCATAGATTTGGGGATTTTGGAGGAAAAAGTGGATCTAGGCTTTGGAGTGAAAATTTCAGTTTTCGGGTTGATCTGTTCCTGTTGTTTGGGCTATGTTTCGAGCCGGTTAAGGGTATTTCCTGAATATTTGGCTATAAAGGAAGTTGTAGCTCGTCGAATCCCCTTTAATCTGAGCTCAAGAACACTAAATTTCGTTTAGCCAATCAAAAGTTATCGTCATTTTAGTGTTGACTGTCCTGATTATGCTCGTGTTGATAGCTGAAACTTTGAGCTGCTATGTGTAGCTAGATGCAGGCGAATTAGAATTTTGATTAGCTGGAGAAAGTTAGGAAATTTCCTATATATTAAGAAAATGACCTTGTTTGTTTGATTTGGATTCAAGAATCAGTAGTTATGCTATTTTGAAGTATGTTATCCTGAAATCTGAAGCTGCTGAAGGTTCAGATTTCAGTCGGTGATTCAGAGTACTATTTGAGGACTTTAAATGCATCTCCTGAATGAATGGATGTATGCTAATTTTATATTATTCTCTTTTGGTCATTTGGAGCCCAAGAATGCAAATTTTTACTTATCTAATTGAAAGTTATGCTCATTTCTATGCTTGCTGTTCAGAACTAGAATTAATGCATATAACCTCTGTTCATCTCTGATCTGAGAATTATTTATGCATCTCCTGGATAGATGGCTATATTATAATTGTATATTATTCTCTTGTGGTCATTTGGAGCCCAAGAATGCAATTTTTTGCTTATCCAATTAAAAGTTATGCTCATTTTAGTACAGACTGTTCAAAACTACTGTCAATGGATACAACCTCTGTTCATCTCTGATCTGGGAATTATTTATGAATTTCCTGAATTAACGGCTGTATGATAAATGTAGGATATCCTCTTGTGGTCATTTAGACCATAATAACTCAAATTTTGGTTCAGCCATTTGAAAGTTATGCTCGATTTACTATCTGCTGTTCGAGTTCTGAACTAGTTAGTAGTATCAGATTTTACTCTGTGATTTAGGACTAATTGGAGGCCGAATTAGAATTTCTAATTCCTAGCGATAGATAGGAAATTTTATGTAGATTATGAAAATATCTTTGTTTGCTTAATTTGAAGTTGTACAGCAATAGTTATGCTATGATGAAGTTAGCTATCCAAATTGATTATTGCTAGAAATTCAGAGATTTCGAGCAGTTCTGGACTGAAATTCAGATTAAGTTTTGAGAGCCTTTTGCTTGGTTCCAAAAGGTCTGGCTGTTGCGAAAATGTGCGTGGTGTTCTTAAGTTTTATTAGAGATCAAGAATGCGAGTTTTGGAAAGGCCATATAAAAGATATGCATGTTTTAGTGGCTATCTGTCCGAGTGGTAGCTTCTTGAATTTTTTGGGGCTAGACTTGATGTTGTTTATCATTATGATTGCTCTGTTTTGAGATGCATGAATATGTTATTGCAGGAATGGTGATCTTGGGGATGGCCACAACTTCTTACCACTCCATTCCGAATCGGTAAAGGCAAGTGCATCAACTAGTATGATGCTAGGATGTTGATTATTTGTTAATCATTATGAATATGTATGCTAATCAGTATGGTAATCATAATGGTATATTTGTGAGTATGTTATGTTGAAAGTTTTTTGAAATGGTTATGGATATGCAAATGTTAGAAACGAATGTAGGTTGCAATTTATTTATGTCAATTGCATTTGTGCATTCATAAAGGAAGAGGCGTCCCATACTGATGTGGGCCCCTGTGCTCACACGTAGTGAGTACGAAAGTCTTACCTCGTAGTCCCATCTACAGAGATGGATGGGAGCGAGTCTGTAAGAGTAGGCCCCTCCACGGGATGGATGGGAATGAGAGGGTGCATACCGACGGGTGTGCACTCAGTTATACCAGTATTAACTAAGAAATAGGCATTATGAGCATGCATGTTGCATTGCATCTTAATGATGATGTTTGAGTCAAATGGTAAGGTGTAAAGTTGGGATAGAGTTGTGGACTCATCTAAAGAGATTTAACGAAGTATGTTGGGTCGTGGAACCATCCAAGAGGTTTAATGAGGTGCGTGTATGAAATAAGCAATGAAGAGAAGGTGGTATCATTGGCTATGGACTTGTTTATTTGGTATAATAAATGTCTTCATGCTATTACTTGTCAAATATTAATTGGTTAATCATGTTTTGATATGATGCATTTTGCTGAGTCTTGGACTCAAGCTTTTTTGTTGTTGTTGTTTTAGGTACTCTGAGGACGTCTTGCCGGGGTGGGACTTAGCTTCACCTTCACTCACTTTCATGCCATGATAAAAGAGTAGTTTGGAATAATGTTTCACAATGATTACTAGTGGGGAATTATTGTGATATGGTGTTGTAGTTTTGATTATTGTAAGCCTCGTCGTGTAGTTAAGTTTAATAGTTGCTAATTATTGATATTAGTTTTCTTACTTGTGTTGTTATGTTTATTATCTATCTTGTCTGTTGAGTGGATGTCCGAGTTTTAGGGGAGGTGCTGCCAAAATGTTTAGTTAAGTTCGGCAAACCTACTAGTATGTTAGCTTGCTTTACTAGCATTTCATGGAAATTTGTAGTATTGGTGCTTAAGGGTGTAACATTGAGAATGCGTGGGGTAGGGGTGTTCTGAGATTGACCCTCCTTTTGATTGAAGAGCCACGTCCGAGCGGCCCCATCCAAGACTGTGCGCAAGAAGTTGGCCATAACTCCCTCATCCCCTCTAGCTACCAGAATCATAGTGGAGTAAATCAAGAGGAACTTATCCGGGTTTTGAGTTCTGTTAAATCTCTCAATTAATATGACCGGGCTTGAATTTGCTCGGCCACGAGACGTCACGAAGGGATACTGAGAAAGCTCGACACCCGAAGGCCAGGCTGTTGCGATAGTTCCTCCGTCCATGGTGATCACAGTGGTCATTGCTGTGACGGCTTCCAATGCGAAGACCAAGGCGAGAGAATACCTCTCCATGTCTGCACGGCGGAGACCGTTTTGAGGTCGAGTATTCGGTATGCCCGTGACTGGATCGAGCATACCTTTGCCCTCGCGAGGTCATTCAGGAATTGCTCTGAGCGTCCTCACGGTACCGATCGTGCTTCCTACGGCCGTCCTGAGTAGGACTCTAGGAGTCACCATGACGGGAGTGAACAGGAGAGTGATGTCGATTGTCTTGGGAAATACTCTAGGCTTCTTTGTCACGAGGCGACCCCGAAAGCTTCATGTCGACAGCGAGCTTCTACATATTTTTGGCTACAACCGCGTCCATTGCCTCTAGGTCCACCTGACCGGGGAATTTCTGAAGATCGCGCATGACCGTCGCCATAGCCTGCAACTGCTCAACACTCTATGCGGAATGGGAGGTGGTGATCTTGGCCGTCGATCGCGCACATGCTTCGACGAAAGGTGCCTGCGGGAACTTTTGCGAGCTGAGGATTAAGCCCTGGCGCCCGGCTTTTCTCGAGCTTGGCGATGAATGCTCGCCAGGGTCCTATTCAGAGATGCCTCCAGATGGCTCTTGGCTGTCTCGTAGCGACGATGACGAGCAGCCCCCGAGGATTCAACCTCGGGATCTTCTTCCCCTCACACCATATTGACATCGCGGGAGTATAGGGACCGTGAAGGTGACATCATGGTGTCTCCTCGCGACGCGGTCTTGTGATCAGGCTCAAAATAATCAGGAATATCCAGACCATCGTAGAGACCATCACACTCCTCATCATCCGTGAGGGAACTACACTGTGAACGGAGGAAACATTCTCACGTTGCAGCAGCCGGGGAATGACTCCCGGGTTTAGAGTGACCTTCTGGGTCAGCCACACCAGCTACGTCTTCGTTGGCCTAGTACATATCATCATCTTCAATGTCGTTGAAGGCGCAAAGGTCTTGAGCATCCTGAGAATTCGGCATCTTCAAGGATTCTTCATGAAAGGATTCGCTAGTCGATCCCCACGGACAGCGCTAGCTGTCGACGTTTGGAAAAGAAGTTCCCCGCCGAGCTTTCTTATTGATGGAGTAATCAACCAAGACCCCTTTCCCATGAAGGGTTTTCATTCGAAGAATGATGTTAGGATGCGATGCTCGAAAGGACAGTAGACAAGGAATTTTATACTGGTTCGGGCCTCTCACGATTGAGATAACAACCCTACGTCCAGTGATCTTACTATTGCTTGAGTTCTACAGGAAAGCTTGCGTGTGTCGCGCGTGTATATGTGCGTGTGTTTTTTTTTGTATCTCTCCTTGTACTCCAATCGACTGCAGGAGTATTTATAGGCGATTGAAGCAACTACAGCCGAATAACACGTCATTCACGTGGCAGAGCGTGGTATGCTTGCACCCTTGATTTTAAGCCATCGTATGCGTGGACATGATGGACTCAAATCTTAGCATAATGGTCTTTAACCGCAGTGTAATTATCGCCACGTCACCTTTATGGGTCGAGCACGACCTGTTGGACATGCTCGGGATTTTTACTCAACTCTGACCGACCGTCGCGCACATCCAAGCAAGCATGCTTGCGGAATTACGGCACATGCTCGGGGACGGGCCTATGCACGGTTGGGGCGGACCCACCTATTGGTCCATCCGAAGATCTTCCTTGGGGACACCATCCAAGGGCATGCATAGTTGGTCGAAAACCGGCTGTCGAGGTATAATGGTCTTTGTGGAAATTATCCAATCCCCGACATAACCAAATAAAAAGATCCCTACTAATAATGGAATCTAGCATATTTGCTATTTTTCTTATCCATATCCTCTTGTCTTCTTTATAGTTTAAAATGTATCACTAATCATTTTTTTAAATGATTTGTAGATGGCCACCTATGTCCCTTGTTATGAGACCACTAATATGAGAATTTGTGGTATGATGAGAATTCTACACTACATGTTGGAGCATGCGCAATATGAAGAATATTCCCAACAAGTCGTATTCCAAGCTTATCTTAGTCAAAACACCACACAATTTGCTACTCAAGTTTGCATTCCTCCATGACCTGCTGTTGACGAAGAAGAATGTTTCTTTGAAGGATATGACTCTTCGATCAATATTTCCATGATCGAGGCCGCCTACATGGCAATCGTTCGCCTTCGCCATATTCTCCCTAACATTGGCGTGACATACCGCTATTTTCCTTCAAGCCTACCTTGTGGGGAAAATCGTAGCCTTGTAGGATTTGTGAATGCTTTGGACAGACACTATCTTCAGATGGCTAGTGAGTTAATGGAAGTTCACCGTCGGATGGCATTTCTAGAAAGGCACTTCGCACCTAGTGTGGCTATGAGATTAGTTCCACATTCGATGCTGAGTAGTGGGCCATCCCAAATGCCATTTCTTGAACACTCTCCCCCGGCAACCTTTACACCATCCATTGGACATTCTCACCAAGCTTGTATATCAAACAACGGTAGCCATCCTTGCTTTATCTCCACCCAAGGAGCTAATCCAAAAAGTACCATCACCTATTTCCCTCAAGATATTCAAGAAAACCAACACCGCAGGACTACCTCTACTACTTTGGGAAGTACTCCTACCGCAGGACATTCAGTCAAGCCCTTCGTTACTAGATCGAGAAGATATGAACATATATTAATAAGTAGAAGTAATGAAAACTTTTGTTGCAATATAAGGAGATGTATAACTCCTATATAATAAAATAAAAGTGTATTACCTTTTGACCAGTTGGAGTTTTTCCATGTATTGTTGTTTCGTGATACTTTCGTAATACTTAAACCAATGGGTTGAAGAATTACGATGAGATAACTCAAAACAAATATGGAACCCGTAGTTATGAAGCTATTAAAACATAAGATGTTATCTTAGAAGCATGAACCTTCAAAAGATATTATATATTGCACAAGTAAGATTATGATAACTCTCTTCCTCTCATTTTAACCTCCTTATCTAAATTATTATTCTAACCTCTTTCCTTTAAAAACAATTATAGATGGACAATTAGACGAATTGGACTAATATTGTGAAAGAATTAACTATAAGCCTTGGACACGGAAACTACGCACCTACTTATGACACTAAGCAAACCTAGTTAGGCCACAAAGTTGGCTATAAAGTTAGAGAACATGTCAGCACTCAACTAGAAGGTTAAGTTCTACATCACCACGCGAAGCATCATAACAATACCAAATTAAGTGCTATCGAAGAAACTGGACACAAACTCTTACGACGAGTATGCAAAGTTCATGGCATTGACATGAATGCCCATGTTCATGCATACAACACTCGCACAAGACATCAAGAGCCTTCATCAACAACTGGACCAAGGCGTCATCAAACAGGCAATCATCAACAGTACTTACAACATTTCCAGCCAGCTGCTGCAAAGAAATTCTCCACCACTACCATCAAGCTCGGAGAGCAGCTTGTCGGCGTATTCCACCTGACAAGATCCCGTTAACGGAGTGACTACTCCCTAGACGGAAGATATGGTTCGGTAGAGGGCATCTTTGTGGCTGGAAACCCTAATATCTCTTGACGATGGATCCCGGGAATCAGCAAATTGATGGACATAACGGTTTACCCAGGTTCAGGCCCCCAGTTTGGGTAATAGCCTACATCCTGCTGATTCTTTGTTGGGAAAATGTGAAAGTGTTTACAAGGGTTCTCTTCTATGTCTGCTTCTCTGTGCTCTCTACTCTAGCGGCCTCCTTCTCCATGCACCGAGGTGCCTTATATAGACGAGACGGCCTGGGCAGGGGAGAAGGTGGCCTTATCTTATCTATAACACATTAATTACACCCATCATTCCAACCTCCACGTCGACCCACGACTCATTTATTCTGACGCCTCAGTGGCCTTGTCCTTCAAACCCCATTTAATGTTGGTGAGTGGCCTCGCCCGATCCGTCCGGGACCACGGCAGCTCTGCTGACGGGTTTGGTAAGAAGCGTCGGAGGGATGAGCCGTCGTCGTGTCGATAGTAGAGTCTTTCTGATTAATGACCACGACCACGAAGTGCGGGAGAGAAACTCGGCGAAGTCTCCTCTCATTCCTTTAGTTGCCTTCGTAGCTTTGATAAGGGGCCGGCGTCGCCCACTTGCCAGGACACCACACGGGCCACTCGCCTGCGGCGGCGTGATCCTGGTGCTTGCGAGAGCCACGTGGGCTCCTCGCCTCGTGGGCAGGGCGTGATCGCCCGGCCCGCCAGGCGCCCACGCTGGGCCGCTTCGCCCGCCGAAAGCAAGCGTGTCGCTTGTTGCTTGCCGGGCCCGTGGCCTCCTCGCCCGGCCAGGCGGCGTGTCGCCCGGCTGCCTTGACGCCACGAACGCTTCGCCCGTGGCGGCGTGTCGCCCGACTACCCGCTAGAAGCGCCAAATTGGGCCAAGCCACTTCTTGGGCCTATTACTTCAATGGTGGAGAGGGTACCCCGGTGCAAAGTACACCGATAGTAGTCCCCGGGGCCATCCTGGAACACGCACCAGTTGCTTTTCAGACCCTATTTAATGTCAGTGCATTCCTAGATGGGCCCACCACCTCTGCGCATGCAACCGCTTCAGTCCTCTCCACTTCCGCCGATTTTTCTTGGGACCCGAAACGCCGTGCCTTTTGCATATTCGTGAACCATCTTCGTGGGGGGTCTATATATATACACGCCCCCACGCAACAGTTCATGCCTTCTGATCTTCTTCATACTTTGCTCTTTGCTTTCTCGCCTCCTTCGCTTGAAGAACTTCGCTTCTACTCTGATGGTGCAGCCTCTTCTCTATTCCACCACTGACCAGAGCTGGGTGGACTTCGTCACCGAGATGGCACCCGAGGGCTCCCTTCGCCCTCGCCAGGGGACAGTCGTGCCATTCTACGAGCCAGGGGAGATTATTTTCTTCACTTGGGGACTCATGGCGGGCTTGGTGCCGCCATTCTCTGAATTCTTCCTCACCGTCCTCCATTTCTACGAGATCCACCATCTTCATCTTTCCCCAACTCCATCGTTCTTCTTTCCACCTTCGCTTACATTTGCGAGATGTTCGTGGGGGTAATGCCCAATCTCCCCCTCTTTCACTATTTCTTCACCTGCCGCACCACTCCCGATAGCGGGGTCGCAGGGAGCTACCACTTCCGCCTCCACGATGGGTCGGCCTCCCGCTACATTCCCTTCCAGCCACACTCTAATTGGAAGAACTGGCGGAGCGACTAGCTCTACGTCGGCGACGACAGCGGGGTCGACCTTCTTGGGGTGCCTAGCGTGGGGTGGAAGCTTGCATGAAGTTGGAGCTTCGCTGAGATTGAGAGGCAGCAAAGCTCCAGCAATGGCGGCTGCATCGATCGGTTCGCGGGCACCGGCTTTGATTAATAACCGTAGTCCGGGACTTCGTGGCTCGGAGGATCAGCCCCTCGTCGCCGTGCACGCCTGCATGGCGATATCTGAGGACGGCGACATAGCGTGCGTGCATCGGCAATAAGTCCTATTGCTCTTCTTTGAATGCATATTCTTCTTCACAGTCTCTGTCATCTAATGCTCCTATCTTCTTTTGGTTCTAGGTGAGGGAAACCTGAATGGTGCTACCCTCTCCCAGTGGCTATCTATGCTGATTCCACCGGTGCCGAGCGGCCTGGAGTTTCCGGTCGAGGCCTGGTCGCTCTGTGATTTGGAGTCCTCAGAACGCCTCCAGATCATCCAATCCTTTCCGGCGATGGACTCCACTAGTCCCGCCGTGGTGCTAGCCCTTGGTCCCTTGGTGATTAGGGACCAGCCCAGGGCCGATGACCGGAGTGCCGACAAACGACCGATCGCTCCGGATGCTCCGGACGTGGACCCTAAGAGAGTCCGCACCAGGGGCCCAACTTCTGCTGTCGCCGCTTCCACCACTTCGCCAAGCACACCTGAAGCGGCGACATCTTCATCTAGGACAGCTACACTTGCCGCCCCTCCTCCAGCGCCGACCACGCCGACGCCGGCTTCAACTCTGTGTACCGTCTCTGCAAGCCTTGACTCGGCGGCCGAGCCTAACCTCTTGGTGCCCTTGAGTGGGCTTGCGGTGGCAGTCACTTCCTTCACTTCAAAATCGCCCCGGCGGATCACCAGCGCCCATACCTTGAGACATCACTGGCGCCGATAAGTGCGACAAATACTCTGCTCAAGGGCGACTGGCGACTCGGCCGCGAACTAGTCACCGTTGGGACCAGCACTTCTGCTCCCCCCTCCTCAATCGCTCACCTTTCGCTTGAGCATGGCGGCCTTCATGACATAAGCACCCTCTTCATGGCAGCTACCGGTACTTGAAGTCCACGTGACACAACAAGTGGTAGCGGCTGCTGAGGGAAATGGAGAGGTTAAGCGCGGTAGGGATGGAAATCGAGCCAAGTCCTCATTTTTTGAGCTTTTTACTCTAAATTGACTTAGTTTGATTTAATATCATTTTATCTATAATTTGGATGTATTTTTAGAATCAAGCCAGCAGGCCGAGCGAGCGAGCAAAATCTAATTTCATTCAAAATTGACTCATTTTAATATTTAACCAATGAACGAGTGTAATTAGAGCAATTTTGAATTGAGCCAACGAGCCCCACCACTGAGCTTTTTTTCTAGCCCTAGGCGCAGCTGGCCCAAGAGAGGGCCACCGAGGCAACTTTACTCGCCCGGGCACGAGGAGAAGCGTAGCGGAGGAAGCAGCGGAGGAGGCGTGACGCAGAACAACATGACCATGCTCGGTCATCATACTAGAGCATGGCGAGGTCTTAGCGTCATTGAGGTGGACCTTCATGAGCAGCAGAGCCCACGGCAATGTAGTGCATGCTTGCACCACAGGGCATGAGGTATTCTCGACTTGCCGCCACTATGGATGCAGCTCCGTTCGGGAAGGCGACAAGTTCCCGAACCCGCGACCTTCGTGCTCGCGTGCTACGCCAACCGCGACACCGCCTTCAACCCAATGACCATCGTGGATGGCATTGAGAGAGCAGGCCAAGCGCAGAACGCAGCGTCGCGAGGAGCAGAGCAGCGTCGTCGACATGATGACGCCGGAGGCCCCGGACCTTGGCGCAATGGCAGCAGAGCCGGAGGATGATGACGGGGGCATCAAAATCGTCAACGGCGACTAATGGCCCCGGCCGCCTTCTTTTGTTTTCTTCGCTTCTTTTTTGTTCCTATTTTTTGTATGCCAGAACAATATCAGCAATTGTAATGAAGTTGGCACATTTCATTTTCACCTGGACATGTTCGTCTGTTCGCATTTTGGATATGCTTGCTCAACCCAATCTTCGGGCGATCAGCCCCCAGCCTTGTCATGATGCGAACCTAAGCACTTAGGTTAGGTCGATACTTAGGCATTCCTTGAGTGATTGCAATACTGTGAACAGGGATTGTGCAAAGCATGCAGAATGTAGACGAGCAAAGTCTTAAGTTTATGCGTAAGGGTGTCACTGACTCTTGTCCTTTTGGAACTTATATCCTTGTGATCTCTTGGAACCTGACCGCAGCACTGCGCAACAAGGAGGTGAGCTTACGAGGAGCGATCTTGGGCTTGCGGTGCTCACGGAGATATGCGCGAGGACTTCGTGGAGTTAACCCGGTGTATGCGGGCGCGTTTGAGTCACCGTGCCACACTCGCCTCCGATCCGCCGCGTCCTTGCGACACAAACGCTAGGCACTTCCTTTTATCAGCAAGGAGCCATCAGGTGGCGAGCTAGTGATAGCTTCGCATAATTCGACCCAGAGGTGCAAATCACGAAAAATAAGTTGATCTTTATTAGCGAACAACTTATCTTTGCTATAGGCCACTGGGCGACTAGCCCCTAGACTGGTCACGGAGGCCAACACTTCGATGAGCAGGGCGTGGTCGCCCACCTACCCACCGGGCCTGCGTGGGCTTTTAAGCTAAGCGAGTAGGGCATGATCGCCCGCCCGCCCGCCGAGGCATGTGGGCCTTCGCATGGCGGCGGACATGATCGCCCGCCCGCTTGCCCGAGCCCCGGGCCTGCTCGCCCGTGACGAGCATAATCGCTCACTTGCTCGCCCGTGCCATGGGGTTGCCAGATGCTTGAGCTACGAGCGCTCGGCACTTCATCTGCGATGCGCATGGCTACTAAAGCCGGTGTTCAAGATTCGCTCGGCGGATTCGTTGCTGTTAAACACCGCCAAGCGCCAAGGTCGTATTCTTGGCGCAATTCTGAGTCTCGGTGTTTTGGCCCTCGTAGAGAATTAAAATAATTCATATATATTATTAATTTTATTATGAATAAAAATTTTAGTTTTCTTTTCTAGTTATTTGCAAATTGCAAGACATCAAATATTAAAGTAGAATATTAAACTAAAATACTTGAACAAATATTACTCAATTAATCAAGTAATAAACTAAGTAGTAAGTACTATGTTAGTGACTTAGTGTACCTTATTTTGAGGCGGCAGCGTGAATCTTTCAATCATAGTCATCAGGTCATGTAAACAATAAATCAAAATGGTCTCTCTCATCGTTTTGTGCGGCCGCCAAGGACCGCCAAGGACCGCAATTTCAGCCTAGCCGTAAGCAGGCCGCCAAGGGCTGAATTCATTGCGTTATAACCGCCAACCGCAATATCGGTAGGAATATCGCCGCCAACATAATATCGGCATAATATAAGCGCCAAGTGCCGAATTTTGAGCGACAAGTAAGCATTGCTTGAGCTGCGAAAACATATTAAAACGCAAGGTCCTACTGCGAGTATGTCATGGTCTCTTTCTTGGAAACTTAGGCTCTGTGATTGAGAATTAGCCCGCCTTGTTGCATGGCATGGGAAGCGGGTTCGGGGAGGGTATTGGGCTAGCGGTGCTCACGGAGGCAATGCCGTCGATGCTTTGGGAAGCTGAGCAAGGGTGTGTGGGCCATGTTTGAGTCACAGTGCTAGAGTCATGCTCCACGTCACCCGTCCAGACACGACCACGAATGCGGGTGTAGCATGAGATCGACAAGGAGGCGGCCAAACCATCAGGACACATGACATTTCAGCATAAGCTTTCCATGAGGGACAAACAAAGGGAATAAAGCAAAAGCTCTTAAGGTAAGCAATCTTGCTAGCCGCCAGCAGCCGCCAATTGACAGGGGGAAAGCTCACCCACGCAGCTGATCAAAGCAAGCTACCAGGAACTTACAACTTTTGGGGGTAAAACTTTCGCAAGAACTCCACGTTGAAGGAGTTGGCCAACTCTTGATCATCCTCGATGTAGCCGGACCGCCCTGAGTCGAGATCTCGAGACCACCTTAAAGGGGCCCTCGGCGGGAGACGGTTTGTGGAGCCGGCATCGTCTGGATTCTGCGCAAGACCAGTCGCCAGCGCAGTGTTCTCTCGCAGACCCGGGCGGCGTGTTACCGCCTGAGACTTTGCTGGTACCGGGCGGCGCGCAAGACCACCCGGTCACGCACCTCCTCCAGAAGGTTGACATCTTCACCACGGTAGTCTTTTATCCTTCCTCATTTGAGCAAATGAGATCTTGTGATAGGCGAGCAGCGGCTCGGACGGGAGGGCTGACCTCGGCGTCGTGAGACCCGGGGAAGAAGGCGTTCGCGATCGCCCGACTAGGTGTGGTTCGGGCGACCACAGCAACCGTGGGAGCTCTTCCGTCCATCGCGCCCTCGTTTATGGAAGCGAGGTCAAACGCTCTAGTCTTCAAGCCTCTCAACACCGGTAGCGTTGTTGCGCTCGGCTGCCATTGATCTTGGGATGGGCCACCAAAGCAAAGCACACCTTGGTGCCCATCTCTTGCAGAACTCGAAGCGCCGCTAGTGAATTGAGTGCCATTGTCGGTGATGATGCGATTGGCGACTCCAAAACAGGTGAAGATTCCATGGATGAATTTGATAGCGCCGAAAGTCGTGATGTACGTCTTGCTTGACCGACCCACATGGTAAATTTGTCAATGGCGACAAGCGGTGGGTAAAGCCCTAGTGGCCCGCGGGAATGGGCCGGGATGTCGGCCCGGACCCTAAGCGGTCGGGAGGCGGGATGGTTTGCAGAGCTTGGGCTAGTCAGTGAATTTGCTTGGTGAAGAATTGGCATGCTTCGCACCTCTTCACCAGCTCGCAAGCATCCTGGAGAGCAGTAGGCCAATAAAATCCTTGGCGGGCAGCTTTCTTGAAAAGCGTCCGTTCGGACATATGGCTCCGCACATGCCTCCATGGATATCGGAAGCGTAGCTCCCTCTTCCCGAGTGATGCATTTTAGGAGAATTCCATTTCTGCTTCGGTGGTATAGGTCCCCACCCACCAGAGTATAACACTTGGCCTTTTGTGCAATCTTTTTAGCAGAGGCATCATCGTCAGGGATCTCTCGGTCTCGCAGGAAGGCTAGGATGAGGTCCATCCATTGGCCTTCCCGGCCAAGAGTGGCGATCAGACGGTGATCGCCCGGGTACTCAGTTGGGCCGGGCTTTTCCCCGGGTGCCGCATCGGCGGCACCGCCGTCTTCTCTCCCGGACCAGGGGGTCGAGACGGGTACACTGCCTACCCTCCTTGAGGCGGAGGGCACGACAGCCGCATCGCCGCTCGCTCTGCGCCGGAGGCAGCGGCGATGCCGTCCTCCCGCGCATGGAGCGGAGGCAGCAGCCATACCGTCCTCCCCGCTGGGAGCGAGGGCAACAGCAGACGATGCGTGAGAGTCTTTCTTCAAAGACTCCGACCGGAGCAGAGGCTCTTGAGGGCCTTGGCTGCAGCTCATCCACGGATGGTTGTCGCGTCGAGGATATGGATATATCGATCCTTCAAAATGGCGCTCCATCTTCTAACCTCTGCCAAGTAGGCGGCCATGGTAGGATCGAGCATTGAAATTCCTTCGGCGCTTGATTGATGACCGGCGAGTCGCCTTTAACAGGCGCCGGGACGCCCTACTTGCCAGAGGCGACACGCCAACCACGCCAACATGCCCTCGTATTCGGCAATGTTGTTGGTGGCCTTTAAGTCGAGGGCGACCACGTACTGAAGGATGTCACCGGTCGGTGAGACCAGGACCACCCGGCCCCATGCCTTGAGCTGAAGGAACCGTCAAAAACAAGGTCGAGGAAAAGGCACGGTGCTTATTCGGCCGGGAGCGGCGGAGTCCACTGGCGATGAACTCTGCCGGTTCGGCTCTTGATGGCGGTGCGGGAGTACAAACTTAAGAGCGAAATTCCCCAGCTCCACCGACCACTTGGCGTCTGACCCTCTGCTTCCCGATTGTGAAGAATCTCTCGCGGAGGTGGCGGTGACCACCGTGACTTCGCCCTTGAAAGTAATGCCGCAGCTTCCTAGAGCGCCACTAGGGCGGCGTACAACATCTTCTGCGCTTCTATGGTATCGGTCTTAAGCCGTGTAGCACCTTACTAGCGTAGTAGATCGGCTTCTAGATGCCTTCCCTCTCTGCCACGATCTGCGCTCACGATGCGAGGTAGCGGCGATGTCTGAGAGCAATGGTTCGCCCGGTGAGCGACGATCTTGGCGGAAGGTGGTGCGCTTCAAGTCTTCAAGCGCTTGTTGAGCCTCTTGATCCACTCGAAATGGTTTGTCCTCTTGGCTGACTTGAAAAGGCGAGCTTCTCTCTCGGTCGAGGCGATAAATCGCCGAGGGAGGCTAAGCGACCACCGGGCATTACTGCTTGAGTCGGATGGTGGCTTCATGTGTTCGATGGCCGCTATCTTGTCGGGATTGACCTCAATGCCCACTTTGGACACGAGGAACCCTAGCGACTTTCCGGAGGGCACGCCCGACACGCACTTCTCGGGGTTGAGCTTCAAGCAATTCTTCGGAGGTTGGCAAAGGTTTCTTTAGGTCTTCAATCAGTTCTTCACTTTTTTACTTTCACAACCAGGTCGTCGGCGTACACCTCAAGGTTGCGCCCTATCTATGGATCGAAAATGATCGCATAGCACGTTGGTAAGTAGAACCAGCATTTTAACCCAAAACCATTCTAACATAACAATAAGCGCCCATGGGTGTTTCTGAAAGCGATTTTGTCTTCGTCTTACGCCCATGCTAATCGATGGTACCCGTAGTGCATCCGAGAAAGCAGCAAGAGACTCACATCCGTCGAGAGTCGACGATGAGGTCGACAGCGGCAAGGGTAAGGGTCGCCAGGCGGAACCTTGTTGAGGTCGGTGAAATCGGCCGACATCCGCCACTTCCCGTTGGACTTCTTGGCGAGCACTGGGTTGGCAAGCCACTCGGGATGAGAGACCTCTGAATGATCCTGCAAGCAATGACTTCTCTATCTCCTCTGAATGGCGTATTGGCGCTCCGTGATTGGCGCCGGATCTTTTGGCGGCTAGGCGCACCTCGGGAGTGTAGCTCGTCGATTCTCAATCACCTCCACAGGGACCCAGTCATATCGGACGGTTGCCGGCGAACCGTCGGGTTGGACCGGAGGAAGGTGGCGAGTCGTCTTCCTATTTGGCGCCGAAATTTGGCGCTATGGAGCGGACTTCGAGCTTGCCCGCTCGGAAGACCACCTTTACCTCGTCGAGACAGCCGGGCGGCGCTGGTCTCGCTGAGGGCTCCGGAAAAGCAGCATCGGTAGGCTTCCATAGGTGGCATCGGCCAGGTCTAGTGCGTGCTTGTGGCAGTGCAAAGCCTTTGGCCTATCCACCCGGATGGTTATGGGGCCACCAGGCCCTGGCATCTTCACCACCATGTAACCATAGTGGGTTGCCGCCATGAACTTGGCCAGCAGATTTGGCCAAGTATGGTATTGTACAGGAGGTCGAAGTCGGCGACTTCGAAGTCGACCAGCTCCGTACGGAAGTTGCTTTCCTCTCTGAAGGTGACGGGAAGGCGCACCTAGCCCAGGGGGACCATGCTAGCCCCTGGCTCGTCGTGAAAAGGCGAGCAAAAGGCAGACTCTGGTTTGGCACCTGGAGGGCCCGGAATGCCTCGAAAGATAGGAGGTTGATGGAGCTCCCTCCGTCCATCAGCACTCGCCCGAGCCTCACGTTTCAGATCATAGGAGAAGCCACGATCGGAAGGTGACCTACGCCGGCGGTGCTCTCAGAGTGGTCAGCCCGACTGAAGATGATCGGCTCCTTTGACCACTTGACGATCAAACACGCCCTTGAACTTCGGCTATGGCGCACACCTCCCTCCTCAAGCGCTTATAAAGCATTGGAGGGATAGGTGGACGAGCCACCATGAGCGTAAGCCCGCGTAGCGGTCCGCTCTTTGGAAGGTCGTGGCGAGTCTTCATCTTGATCGTCGTCGCGGCGGCGCTCCTTGAGCCGCTGCTCGACCATCTTGCTCACGACCCGGCAATCACCCAGGTCATGTGAGTTGGTCTGATGGATCGGGCAGAAGGGCTCGCCCTCCTTTTCCTCGCGGCAGTCGTTCCCCCGACCGCGGCGGTCGCCACGCCGGCCTCGGCGATTGTCCCGCCGCTCGTGACGGTTATCCCACCGGTCGCGGCGGTCGTGCCTCCTCGGCCAGGCGTCTTCACGCTCGTGTTCGGCGGCTAGGACCCGCCTGGTCTTAGCCGCCTCGCGCTTCTGTGCCTTCTTGTTCGCGGGACCGAGACCCCTCAATGTCCCAGCATCGTCCCCGCCGCGTCCTCGTATGGTGCCAGATGTCGGCCCCTGAGCCTCATCGCCGCGCACGCACACTTATGCGCCAGGGAGAAGAGCTCGGAGGTGGTAGCGATGTCGCGGGTCGCCATCTTTTCCCGCATCTTGTGGTCGCGAACGCCTTTTCGAAAGGCGATGATGGCCGCTTTCAATCCGGGAATCGTGTTGTGTGATGACATAATCGTCGGATGAAGTTGCTGCTGACTCCCTCTTTCTGCTCAAGGGCACGAAGATCGTCCTCCGCCCGGCCAGGCGAAGGAGCCTTAGAAGTTGGCGGCGAAGAGCGCTAACTCCTCCCACAGAGTGCACGATCCTCGCGGGAGGTTCAACTGACCAGACCAGGCGGACCCGTCAAAGCGGTTGGGAAGTAGTTAGCCATAGCCTTTCGAGACCCGCCCGCGGCATGCACCATGGTTGTGTAGATCTGCAAGAACTCCTCTAGGTTGGTGGTGCCGTCGAACTTCTCAATGGAGGCCCGACGAAACCTTTCGGGCCACGCCACGGCCTGCGCCGTCGGGAAAACTCACGGCATCAATGCAGTAGGGAATCTGCTGTTTGCCTTGGCCCCGCCGGATCTTGTCTTAGGAGGTTGGACCGTGACTCCCCAAAGAGTCGGAGGAGCGGACCTCCTCCTCGCTCTGAAGGTGAGACTCGCGGGAGGAACCCTCACCCCTAGGGGCCATCCATCCGTCGCGAGCGAGGCGACGCTGCAGGAGATCACGCAAATCACCGCCGCGCCACCGTCGCCAGAGCTCTAGATGGGGCCTCAGGTCCTCACGGCTCCTCGCGGAGCTGGGACCTTCTTCTTGCACGCCCTTTCCTTTACTCTGGCCTGCCTAGCCAAAGCGCTTTCCACTTGGGTGGCTGGAAGCTTGAATGCGATCAACGGGCACCCTTGGTCGAGGCAAGCGGTTCCGGACGGTCGAGCATCCTACAGGCCCGAGCGCATCTATGAGGCCCGCAATATCCATGACCACGGCGTGGCCGGGTGTCTCTCGCGAGTTCCACCGGGTAGTCCAGGAGAGGCGGACGCATGTAGGTTTTGGGCGGATGGCGGCCTCCATGACCAGCCATGGCCAGGCTCGAGCGGGCTGCTGCGTGGGGGTGCCACGCTATCTGTGGGGGTGGCGTGGCGATCCCTCATCGGCGAGGCGGGGACATGTTACAGGTCTTTAACCTCCGCCACCTCTTGTCGCTGCGAGTGTGAACCCGCCATCACCAGATGTAAGGTCCTTTCGAACGGAAGACCGAAATCCACTAGAGAGAAGGCTGGATGAGCCAACCACTAGCCCCCAACCTGGCGCGCCCCTATCGGTGTATTCCACCTGACAAGATCCCGTTAACGGAGTGACTACTCCCTAGACGGAAGATATGGTTCGGTAGAGGGCATCTTTATGGCTGGAAACCCTAATATCTCTCGACGATGGATCTCGGGAATCAGCAAACTGATGGATACAACGGTTTACCCAGGTTCAGGCCCCTAGTTTGGGTAATAGCCCTACGTCCTACTGGTTCTCTATTGGGGAAATATGGAAGTGTTTACAAGGGTTCTCTTCTATGTATGCTTCTCTGTGCTCTCTACTCTAGCCGGCCTCCTTCTCCATGCACCGAGGCGCCCTTATATAGACGAGATGGCCTAGGTAGGGGAGAAGGTGATGCTATACTTATCTGTAACACATTAATTACACCCATCATTCCAACCTCCACGTTGACCCATGACTCATTTATTACGCCGCCTCTCGGGCCTTGTCCTTCAAATCCCATTTAATGTTGGTGAGTGGCCTCGCGGTCCATCCGGACACGGCAGCTCCTGACGGGTTTGCTAAGAGGCGTAGAGGATGGCCGTCGTCGTGTCGATAGCGAGTCTTTCACATTAATGACCCGACACGAGGTGCGGGGAGGAAACTATCGTGAAGCCTCCTCTCATTCCTTTGGTTGCCTTCATTGGCACGACAAGGGGCGACGTTAAGCCCTCGCCCGAGGCAGCCACGCGAACCCTCGCCCGGCCGAGTAGAGCGTGTCGCTTGGTCTGCTCGCCGAGGCCACGTGGGCTCCTCGCCCGGCGGGCGTGATCGCCCGACTACTGCCAAAACACTGTAACACCCAAATTTTTTCTCTTTCTAAATTTAATATGCTTTTTCCTTATTTAATTGAAATTTTGGAATTTATTAAATCCGGTTGGCATTTATTCTTATTGAGCCACGCTGTCCTTCTAATTATTTTGAGCAAAGTATTAATAATCTATTATTGGAAATATTTTATTTGGGTTTTATTTGCCTCAAGTTATTTTCTGGAATTTTCCTGGAATTTTATGAATTTTATGCTATTTATTTGGCTTATCCGATTTCACGAATTGTTTTATTAAAAAGACTTTAAAACCGGGTGAGCAGTGTTGGGCGAACACTATGCGGCCCGTTCCAGAAAACCCTAAGCGCCATTGTATGCGTCCGGATCAAGGGCTCGCATCCTGTCGCGTCGCCTCGTGTGCCGCACCGTTGGATTTGGTCGGATCGGACGATCTCCATTGCGCCACGTCGCCTCTCCAAGTCACCGCCGGACTCCGCCGCCGCGCCCGAGTGGGCCTCGGTTTCTGTGAATTTTACGGATGTCGAGGTCCCTATTTAATATGCCGCCACATCTTTGTGTAGCCCTAACCGCGCCCGCGCCGTTAAATACCTCAACCTCGAAACGCCGTAACCGCCGCGACCTCGCAAAAGTCCAAAGCCATCCGCCGTGTTCATTGACCCATTCCGTCGTCGCCGGGGTCATCGTCGAACTCATCTCGCCAAGCCGCGTCGGAAGCTTCACTTCATCACGCCGGAGAAGCCCTGCAACGCCGTCGGCCACGTCTTCTTCCTCTGCACCATTGAAATCTCGCCGTCGCGCCATCGCCGTCCTACCGAGCTCTGTCAACCGTTAGATCGTGCATCAACGCTCCGGATTTCGCCGCGTCATCCCGTAACAGTAAACCCCATCTCTAACTCTTAGCCGTTAGATTAAGATTCAAAGGCTTAGATTGGATCCATGCTAGATCTATTTCAAACCGTAGGATCTAGGTCGGATGGTCTGGATTGATGCGCGCAGTGCGGGAGTAGATCGGTTCTTAGCCGTTGGATTGGATTTGTGTGGTTAGGATTGGATCGGTTATTTTCAATTAAGATGGAATAGGACCGTTAGATCTTAATCCTAAGGCTCTAGCGTACCCGCGTCGCATTAATGCCATTGCCGTCCGATGCGCGCCGGTTGGTCTCCAATCATGCCGCGTGTCACGCCGTCGCTTCGCCGCCGTGCCATCGGATCTAAATCAGAGGGTAGCCGTAGCGCCACGCGTCGTGTCCGCATCATATTGGAGTCAATTCGGGAGGGGTAATCCGAGCCGTTCATTTTGAATCGAACGGTTGTGATCGCGCCGTGCTTCAGTGAGTAGGGTCGCACCGTGTGTCGGTGAGGGACCCAATCGGGCAGGTAATCTCGGCCGTCCGTTTGAACAGACGGGCCCGATTGAATCGTAGCGCACGGATCTTAAAGCACCAGCGCCGCACTGTGCGTGTGACGTCATGCTGACGTCATGGTGGGCCCCACCTGTTAGTAGGTTGACCGAGCCGGGCTGATGTCATGCCGACGTCATATTTTTCAATTTTTCATACAGAAATAAAATGGAAAATTCGGTTTAATCTTTTTAATTTATTTTCAAACTTCAATTGGCTATAACTTTTGCGTTTTAACTCCGATTTGAGTGATTTTAATTTCTAAAAATTTGTAAAATCAAGCTCTTTCTGTTTATGAATTTTATTTGAATTTTAGACTTGAGTTGCCCTTTATTTTATTTATTTATTGCTATTTATTTACGTTCTGGCGTGAGCGTCGAGGTACCCAAAGGTTTTAGGGAAGTTTTGACCAGGAGCAAGCTCAAGAACTAGAACCAGTACTTTTTGAAAGCAAGTTGTGCTTGACCATGTTGAACCTATCATCGCAAATTATTTTGATTTAAATTATTGCATACTAATTTAATAGAAATGGTTGTGAATAAGTTCTGGGATTAGTTAAATGCCTAGTTGTTGTATGCCACCTTGTCATATATAATTGTAGGCCATGATTTCCTTGTCACCTTAGGTTGTAGATTAATAGTTGGACATTAATCAATTGCCAACATGGGTTGGGTAGACGAAGTAGTATTCTTAGCCATACGTGGATGATTCATGATTTTGGAATATTAAAGTTAATATTGACTTAATGAGATATGGAATGTGTTTTGGGAAATGAGACATGTGTTATTGAGTGATGATGTACGTGGTGCAATGGTAAGAGAAGGGGTGGGAAAATGATTTAGGCTGGGGCAAGTGGCAAGATTGTTTACAGTGGCCCAAGAGTGGCAATTAGGCGATCGTATTTGGTTTTATCGGTTTTAGATGTTTGAGATCATACTTGGTTAGTCTTGCCTCTGTCAACTAAGGACTTAACCTTGCAAGCCTTTGAACCGAGTCTTTCATACAACCACAAGTTCGAATGGGGCGGACCTAGGCGAGTAAACTATGAAATCTACTCTTTAGTCTTGTCGTGGTGGTGTGAGTCCGGAGGAGCGGGTGAAAGCTCACAGTATGCAAGAGGGGTCCACAGGTGTGGTAACTAGTCCCTCCAGTGTTGAAACCTTAGCGGGCATTTGACTGTATCTTGTGGGTAAAGTATATAACCTCTGCAGAGTGTACAACCTATTCGAATAGCCGTGCTCACGGTATTGAGCATCGCTCGGTGATTACAGTCAAGGGTTAGACTTTCATGAAACTAACATGTTTATGGAAAATGCTTGGGATGGTATTGATGAACTTGACTTAAGTTGGAAAATGATTTACGATTGAAATATTTGCGAAAGTTACTATCCTTACTATTGTTTTACTGCTTTGCAATCTATTATTGTTTATCTTGAATGTTGTACTGCAAATGAGCCATAGCCTATCCTTTGTACAGAGCCATGCATGTAGAATATTAGAATTGCATTCTGTGCATGACTTGCTGAGTGCTCAAAGTACTCACCCTTGCAACAACACAACCTCAGTTGAAGAAGAAGCAACTCCTGCATTGGAGGAGTTCCAAGAGGAGCCGACGAACTAGGGAGCAAGCCCAGTCAGTTGCTTGTGGCAAATTGGTTGGCGCCACGAGTCTATTTTATTTCCGCTACACTTGGTTATTTAATAAGTCTTCACCCTGCGAGGCGTACGTTTGTAACTCAGCCATAAGGTCGAGCAACCAGTTTGATTATTTAATTAAAGTGCGTTACGATTTAGTTGGATATGGTGTGATATGTACCGATGTTTAGACTTGTGTGCACTAGCGAGATCCTAGACTAGTGCTGAATACACTGAGGGTTAATTTGCATATTCGGTCCCAGACAGCGGTTACCTGGCCGCTTCGCCCGTAGTAGGGCGTGTCCTTGTTGCTCGCCAGAGGTCACATGGGCTCCTCGCCCGTGACGGGGCGCCACAGCCGGCGCCTTCGCCGTGTGAGTGTGATCGCCAAGCTACTCACTAGGGGAGCCACATGGGCTCCTCGCCCGTGAGCGGCGTGATGCCCGATTGCCCTTTGGGCGCCACGTGGCTGCTTCGCCTGACGGCGTGATTGCTGTTTGCTCGCTAAGGGCCACGGCTGGCTCCTCGCCCGGTGAAGCACGCAGCGTGATCACCCGGCAACCGCTAGGGTGCCAAACTAAACCGAGCCACTTCTTGGGCCTATTACTTCTCTGGCGGAGAAAGTACCGGTGCAAAGTACACCGACACAGCTGCACCCTAGAAACTCCACCACCTATCCACCAATCCGTCATGAACCAGAAGGAACAAAATTCTGTACCTCAAAATCTGAGTGGGAACCTTAAACTGAAATAAAAGCTATTCCTAATCAGAACAATATTTACTTAGCCTATAACTTCCTGTATTCTTAGAGTATGTAAACTAGACTATATAGGGAAGCACTAGTAGTTGGAAACCCTACAACTTTTTGTATATTAATCGATATTGTATTTAGTGTTTTCTCTAACTTTCGAATGTAAAGTGCTTTATATTGTTTATTCAGATTACCCTCACAAATGTATAACCTCTAGGTTGAAATTCACGATGAGTTAATCCTTGAAAATGATAATAATAATAATATAAATTAAACTTTGAAGGAATGAAAAGTTGCCTTGTAACCAAAAAAGAATCTCATCTAAATAACTTTACCTTAATATTCATTGTTGCAAGATGCCTGTGACAAGATCCCTTGGCAAAATTCTTGAAAGTGAAGCCATGAAAAGCTTTCAACCTCCAAACAATAATCCAACCTCAGCCCAACCAAATCTTCAACATCCAGTTAAGACAACCACCTCTAGACATGGCAATCATCATAATTCCCCACCTTCCCACAAACCACAAGAATCCAACCTAGATAAACAATCTCCAGAATCCTCAACCATGACGCAAATGTTCGCCATGATTAAAAAAAATTGCCAAAGACACACTCTTCTTCTCTAGCAAATAGCACATAACACTACTAATCTTGACATAGCTCTTGCCAAAAGAGAAAATTTTTCAGATCAGAAAGCCACTTCTACATCTAATTTGACACCCAAGAGTTGCTCCTTGAAATGTTGTAAACCAAACCAATATGAAGTTCATGCGTGCATTCACTGTGGAGAAATAGGACATACTGCTGACGAGCATGCAATTAATTGCTCTAGTTGTGAAGAAAATCATCCTCCTAGAGAATGTCCCATGAACAATATCACATGTTACCTTTGCGAAAGCCAAGATCATTGCCCAGCACAATGCCCCCTTGATCGAATAATCACCACTGCAATTCAACATTAGCAAGAAAAACTCTAAGCCTTAGTTGCTCAAGAATTGGCAAATAGAAGAGGAGCTGCACAAGAGATGTCACTTAAAGAATTGGAGAAGCAGCACTTCAACATTGACAACCTTCACCAAGGAAGTATTAAATGGCCATTGCCAACACATGTTTCTTTTGTGATGAAGAAAGTCATTAGGCTAAGTAGTGCCCTATGTAATGACAAGTTATGATTCAGAAGAAGAACAACACAGAACATACAATTGTACCCAACAAAGCATCACGAAGAGCACACAAGTGCTTCAACTTTTGCAAGAAGGGTCGTATTGCCAAACAATGCCCACAAAGAGAAGAAACATTTTCTGTAGCCATAGTCATACCAGAAGTCACCACAGTCAAGATTATAACTCCAAGAGTAGAAAGAATAAAATTTGAAGCAGTTTGCTTGAAGAATTAGATAAAGAAGAGGTGTTTGAAAAAATACACTTGTCTCAAGAAGAATTCTGCTTAACTTCATTCTCAAGCTCAACTGTCACTTGATCATCCCTCAAACAACACCAATAATCAGCTATCTGGTACTCAAAACCAGAAAGCCAATGTTACATGCTTCCATTGTGGTAAATGTGGACATTATGCCTACAATTGCCCAAAGAAAACCAACAAACTCTTGGACCTATACCTGCTCCAACTCAAGGCATTGAGCATGTCATACCTAAGCAGTGTCAGGTACGTCCCTTATGAATCTAGCTTCTACCAGAATTTAAATTAGATTGAAATCATTTTGTCTCCTTAGATCTGCTTGAAATCAAACATGTGCCCATCAAAAAGAAGATTCTCTCGGCCTCCTTAAACTCTCTTTTCTAGTCCTTGCAAATCTTGAGGATGAGATTTCTGTAAGGGGGTAGAAAAGTAACATCCCAAAAATTTCAAAATAAAACAAATGAAAATTTAAAATTTTAAAATGAAATTGAATAAAATTTTTAATTAGAATCAAGAGTTTGATTTAAAATATCATTTCTTATATCAATATCAAGCCTTAATAAAAGGGATGAGCTACAAAATAAAACTTCATATGAAACAAATTCAGAAATTAAATTTGAAATATAAGTTCACTTTGAAATTCCATCTAATCTAAAATTTTATTGAATTTTGGTTCTTAAGAAAATCTTTTGTTGCATTGATTTCATTATCTTCTCAATTCAAAACTCAAAATGTAATGAGAATTAAATCTTAAACCTTCACTTATATTTATTTATGCTTTATATAAGTTGTCTAGATTTTCTTGATTATTGTTCTAAAGGAGAAATCTCTTTAATAATTCATTAATTATTGGATAAAGGATAAGAAAAGTAGTGTGAAATAATAAAAGAGAAAAATATCTTAAAATCTTTAAAGATCTTTAGAATCCTAAATTTTAATTTAGAAGTCATATAAAAGCAATTAAGCATGAAATGAAAGCCAATTAATGATTTTTTACTAACAATAATAATCTTATTAGATTTAAATAAAAGCAGTTCATCATTCATTTAACCTAAAGTTTTTATGTTATCTTTTGACTAGATAGATATATCAATAGTAAAAATATCAAGAAATAACAGATGATTTGTTAAATTTAAAGAGTCAAAAATAGAAAAGTAAAAAATCAGAAAATACCAATGTCAGAATTTTAAAAAATTAAATATAAAAGATCTGGAGCTAACAATTTTACAGGAGACTAATATAGCCATAGTAAACTCTTACAAAAAGTTTAGAAATTATTGATGAAACATAAATCTCCTAAAAATTTTAAAAGCAGAAAACAAAAATCTATGGGCAGTTGTAGGATCAAGAATAACCGACTAGATGGGGTGAATAGGAGGTTTCTAAAATTTTCCTATTCTAATTTCAAGTTGCAAGATCACTAAGCACGAATTGCAATTTTAACACTTTTAATACCAAGCACTTCTAGTGATCACTAAATTATCCCAACTACTCAAGTAATCCAAATACAACTCTATACTAAGTAAGATGCTCAAATTGCTTGAATTATAACTTTACTCAAAAGAATAAGAAATGCAAACCATAATTGATGAACACAAGAATTTTATCCCGTGGTCTCAGAAACTTGTCAGTCTCACCTACTCCATGTTGAGTTGATTTGAACTTCTTCAAGCCGGCTCCACTTGCTTGAGCCTTCCTTGATCACTCGTGGTAGCTCTTCCCCACTCCGGGTAGGCGAGCTCCTTGCCTTCACAACCAATCGGGTCTTCTCACAAGCTTTCTTGAGAAGATCACCGATTTCTCATGCCTCTAAGCCCTCTAGGAGGCGGCAACCTCCAAGAGTAACAAGTCTTGATGCTCGCTTGTGGTCGAATTAAGTGTCTAAAGGCTCGCTCTAAATGCAACACTCAATTTCTCTCCTTACTTGCTCTAAATGAGAATTTAATGCACTAAAGAGAGGAGAGAACTTTGCTAGAGTTCAAATATCTTCAATAATAGCCAAGAGCTGCTGTAGAGGGCAAGTGGAGGTGTATTTATAACCCCAACCACCAAAACTAGCCGTTTGAGCTCGAAATCCTGACCAAGTCGAGGATTTAGGTCTCTGCCCATGTAGAATCGGTAGCACTGGGCTCCATCTCAATAGGTGCGTCAAAGCATTTAATGCTTTGACAGTGGCTGAAGTGCTTGAGGTCCGTGCTACTGTGGCAGGGCCGATAGTATCGGGCCACTGTTTCATTTTCGAGCCAAAAGGAGTGCTCTCTGGAATTTTCACACTGCCATAGGGCGATGCTACTTCTGATGTGCCGGGCTACCATCTGGCTGTAGCACCGCCTTTCAAGAAATTCAAAAACCACCCCTCTTTGGAATTCTTGCAGGGCCAAGGCAGGTGCTACCTCTCCCCTGTAGCACCGAAGCTACCATGGGCGGTAGCACATACCGCACTCGTTCCCAAAGAACCCCTCTCGGGTTTTTACACAAGCCTTGGGGCGGTGCATATCGTATCTGGTAGCACCAAGGTTCCAGGGGCTTTCTTTAAGACTTATCAAGGTTTATAAAAATGAATTCCTATGTGACAATACATGAGTGTAATTAATTAATTTGAGCCTTTAGATCTTAAGACGACATCAAGATAACGTCAAAACACTTCTTCGTAGTACGGCCCTATTTTTAGCAATCCGATCTTTTCTCCAAACTCCGAGATCGATAAAATGACTAAAAAATGTCCTTAGATTTTTACCTTTACTTGATTGATACTTTGATCTTCTTTTGCTCCATCTTCATGCTTCCATGATCACAAATCCTTAAGACTAACCTATTTCAATATACTCAATGAAAATGTTAGTCTCTTAAACATGATTGTCATTAATTACCAAAACCATGAGGGACTTTTGGGGTCTAGATGCTTTCAACAGTGCAATGTTAGAATTTTTATAAATTCTACAAATATCATCTCAGCCTGAAATTTTGACAGGATAATCGTCCTTATCCAAATTTTGATAAGATTTCTAACTAATTTAGTGCACTGAAACTTGATCTGTTCTTAGCCGAATTCATGATTTTGCCTCGTGTCTCACTTGCTTGTGGGGCCGTTTCTCTGTTTGGGCCCATGCGACAGCCTCAGCGCTTCCTCTTTCTTCAGACACTAGTGCTGCCGAGTTATTTCACTACGCTATAGCTTGCCAAGATCAGTTCATCCTCCTCTTCACTGCCACGGCGTTGATCTGCCCATGAATTCTGCTGCAAGGTTCATTTCAGGAATGTTTGGACGTGAGTAAAAACCACCAGCCGCTAGCTTCCACGAAGCTTCGCCATACATCTTGGCCGACGGAAATATATTTGGCCGACGTAAATATATCAGATTCCTGTAGTGTCAGCTATAAAAGGCTATTAATCATCTCGTGCTATTAATCATCTCGTGCAAACCATCGCAGAGCTCACTCCACCCAACCAATGCCCCATTGAATCAGCAACTCAGCCGAATCAGCCCAATTCTTCATTGCCGCATGAAATCAGGAATGAGGGGGAATTCTCAATTTGCCAATTTCAGTGAACCACACTCCATACATCTTGGCCTCAGCTATAAAAGGCTATTAATCGTCTCGTGCAAACCATCGCAGAGCTCACTCCACCCAACCAATGCCCCATTGAATCAGCAACTCAGCCGAATCAGCCCAATTCTTCATTGCCGCCTGAAATCAGGAATGAGGGGGAATTCTCAATTTGCCAATTTCAGTGAACCACACTCCAATTGCCTCTGCTAGTAGCATCGTCATAGCAATAAGAACCCATCCCACCACTTGCTTGCAGCTCCTTCAGCTGGTGAGCTACTGCACCAAGGGTTTCCCTTCCTCGTCGACCGCCACGTGGTAGCAGGATCTCTTAGCCAAGCTTCGCCGCAACCAAAGGTAAAAACGAGCTTCTGGTAGCCTAGTGATGCTCAGCCATGAATTATTTTGGGCTCTAACACCACCAATCATTCTTCCGGCTAGACGACCATGGCGTCGCCGCATAGCTCCGGTGGTGGCCTACCTCCGTTAATCACTACCAAAACCGAAGACATCCTCGACTACACGCCATCCTGCTGGTGCCTCTCTGCTCGCCGGTCGGCCGGTTCCAGCCGTTCCTCACCGCCGGTAACCAACGCGCCCCATCCTCTCTTTCCAGTCGCTGAGCCGTGGTCCTCCTTTGTTAGCTAGCAAGCACCATAAATGGCTCAAAGCGGTGAATGCGAGTTCCCAGATAGAAAACGTCTTTTCCCTTTTTTATAGTTTAATTTGTTAACCGGCCATTATTCATTAACTAAGATCTTTTGCGTTTTAAATCCAATTTTAGTAAACTAAAATTCTAAATTCATATAAAATCAAGTACTTCCATAATATGCAAAAATATTTTGAAAATAAGCTATGTAAAATTTTAAAATTCAAATTTGAAGAAAAAGCCTAAAGATATGATACACATAAAAACTTTGCAAACAAACTTAGAATTGAATGAAACTAATTTTGATGAAATCCTTATACTTCCAGAAACCGAAAAATATAAAAATATTTAAATTTCAACTTTGTTTGGATCATTTTCTATTAAAGGTTAATTTCTATGCACTAAATATTCAAAAGATATAGTTTATGCAAAAAAAATCTGAAATGAGTAGAATTGATGTTTATATGTTAGTATATTAGTAGGACTCTAGAATATGGCAGAATATTTAACTAATGAATTTGACTTGAATTATTTCATAAATAGAATGAGCTCCTAGAGTAAAGAATGAGCTCCTAGAGTAAAGAATGTATATATATGCATATGCATATAATAATTAAGTAACTAGCAGTAGTATATATACATACATACATACATACATACATACATACATACATACATACATACATATATATATATATATATACACACACACACACACATATATAGATACATATATATATATATATATATATACACATATACATATACACATACATATATACATATATATACATACATACATATATATATATACATATATATATATACATATATATATATATATATTAGAATGGACCATGAAACTGATTTATTCTTTGTTGAAATGCTTTGAATGTAACAATAAAGGATCACATGTGCATAAACTTAATTTGTATAAAGATCATAAGCCTCATCCATGTAAATAGAATATATATGTATGTATATACAATGGAAAGCAAAGTTATGGTTCATAAAGAGCTAGATCCTAAATAAATCGTCCAAATGATGCAACCAAGTCATTGAAATAAGTTATAGCTTATGCTTAAGTCCTAAGCTAAAATGTACATCTTTATATATATATATATATATATATATATATATATATATATATATATATATATATATATATATATATATATATATATATATATTTGAAGATTTAAAGTATATACATGTGTAACACCTCATAAATTAAGTATCGATTAGGTAAAGGTAATACTAGCATATTCTTAAAGATAAGACTATGAAAATCGGCAAAAAGAACTAATTTGAATTTAGTTTGTAGAAGATCATATACATATAATCTTTCGTAGCCAAAATCAAAATAATGCAAAACCAATTCTAAAACACTTTTAGGATCATATACTACTAATGGCAGAAAAATGTGTAATTATTTTTCTATAGTGTAGTCGCAAACGTAAAAAGAAATCTGATTCTTTTTAACATCGACTTTGTGACCATTTATGCTTTTTGGCCGCTTCATAAAACATCTTGTCTAATAGAGAATTTTGTGAAGAATAAGATAGAAAGTATCTTTGAGATATGGACTACTACAATCTTGAAAAATATTCTTATTACATCTTGCTTTTCAACTAAATCATGCTAGTTTAATACCTCTAAGTGTTGTGGTCATCGGAAGCATATTATATGAATAGTTGAGTTTGTGAAACCTATAGTTAATATGCTTGTCTCACAAGAATCATGGTGTAAACATAGCCTATAGCCTTATTTTATAGATCCCAGCATGTATAAATCACCTTACATGCAAAATATATAAGGCTAATCATATTCTGCATCTCACTAATGTGATTCCTTATAACAAAAACCTTAAAACCATATAAGCTATTTCAACAATGAATAAAACATCTCGTCTAAGTCCTAAAATTTATAAAATCAACTTAGGAATGCTCCCGAAAGTATAGACGCCTTATTTTGAATAAATAATCTCATTTCATCGTGCTCTGCATATAAATCCTATCAGCGATATAACCCTAAGTATTATGATTTCTAAATCCATAATACGAGTAAAAGAACTTAATAATAAATGAGAAATCAATAGTTAAGATATTTGTATCATCAGAACTTTCTTGAAAACCATGAATATATATAATTAGTAGCCTAATCTAGCAGATCTAACATATTCGTAACCACTTCTTATGCAAAATCAATTAATGATTGAGCACTATTCATACATTACACCCAACAAAGTGACTAATGTCTTCTATTAGTCCAAATAACTTTTGCCTCTAGAATTCGATGTTATAAATAAAAGAATACATAATTTTAGCCTCTTGAATTAGTAAAATAAAAATAGATAACCTATAAAATAAATTGTGCATCGCTCAACCTAAAAGCCGTTAAACAATATGTATGTATGTGTATATATAATCAACTAAGAATGTGAGAACGTAAAGTCATTCAACCCAAACCCTAAACCACGCCTGTTTTTGTAATAAGTCTTTATTTGATTTTTTGATTGTCTTCTTTTTTCCCTTATTAAAATTTGTTATTTATTATATTTTCATTGAACGATGTGTAGAATTTGATGTCATTAACTCTGTCAACGATAGTGTCAGCCACGAGCACGACTTTGTTGTAAATGACAAATAAGCAAGGCAAGCACCCCTTTGATTATATTATTCCCATTATTTAACTTTCCTTTTATTTATTAAATTGTTTCATGCATGTGTTTATTTTCTATAAATCTTCTATATCGTGGTACTGGTAGATATACATGTTGTCTCATGAAACTTTCTTAATAAGTATGGACATATGAACCTTGATAACCATAGAATAGTACTAGACAATACATAATCTTAGCATGGGTATATGCAATTACATATTAATCATGCATAGCCATGCTTTAGTAGTGATGGTCTAAATGATCAAGATTAAAATGTTTCTTGAAAAATTTAGAAGGTTGGATATGACATTATGGGTTGTTGGTATTTTGGCTAAAAACTTAAAGTAAAACTATGGTTTAGATACGGACAATTATTGGCAATAGTGGTTGTATAAGGGATAGACTTGTATGTAGTGTAGAGGGAGATTATTTCCGTGTCGGATTAAGGACTGAGCTATGGGTTATTTTCGTGCCAAGAAAATCGTACAACTATGAGTCTTTGGTATGGGATAGCCTTAACCTATCAAGTTGCTTAGAACTGGCTTTGCACATTGGTAGGACGTAGTAGTACAGGCTTTTGGATGGAGGTTACTTAGAGGGGCCTCCACACCTCAGTGTGGGTAAATGCATACCAATACAACTGTGTACACCTTAATATGGGAAGAAACCGCTATTGTAGGGATGGACAGCTAATGTTACTGACTTAAAGACAGGGATGGACTATTATGCTTTACCTATTTATGTTTCTTCTATCATAACAAGGGTTTCACGTCTCTAGACTAGTGTAAAGTTAGGTCTATATAATGTAACAGTTATATTATGATCTCTCTACGACACACCAAAGGAAGTGTGCTAATAGCTTGCACTAAGAGCTTATCATTTCTTGTGGGTAAAGCTATACACCTCTGTAGAGTGTAAATCTAATCGATTAGCCGTGCTTATGGTCAAAGGCACTTGGTAACGTCATCACATAGTGAGATGTTTTATTATTTCCGAAATGGGGTGATTTTCACCTAATGTTGGCAAAGATTATTGTTATGCCACGGGTTGGCAGGATATTGGACATCTCGACTCTCACGTCATGGAGGACTGTGAGTTGTTACCTATGCTCTGTTGTTACTTTTATATCAGCCAAACATATTTTTACAAATTCCATTTCTAAATTACAACTTGTCTTACAAATTAAATGTTGCATTATGCAAATTAACCATATAAGCTTCATTTGACATAGACTACATTTCTGCATGTTGCAAATACCACTTTAAATCTTGCTAAGTACAAAAGTACCTAACCTTGCTTATTATGTTGTTTAGGTGAATAAGAAAGTGAAGCTCCGAAGAATATCTTATCATCGTAGGTTGCGGGAATCTCAATGAGCGATCTTTCTAAGGATTTATGCCTTGTCAATTGCTTGAAGGTTGGATAGGCACATTACAAGACTTTGCTTCTTCCGCGCTACATAAATATATCTGCTCTGAGTTGTAAAATACAATGTATACTCAGCTTCCGCTTTAATAAAATGACGTATGGTTGTGATTTCAATTGTTGTAAATATGCGTACTAGCCACTGATCATGGGACTAGTACTGTATACACATGAGATTCTCATTTTTGTATTTTATGCAAAAATAGGGGTCCCTACAACAATAGATCATGGCATACAAATGACAAGATAGGGTATATTACAATTGGCTAGATTAACTAGATCCCAAATTATTTTAAAACATTTATACAAATAAAATATCATTCATAAGATTGAAAAAAAATAGCAATATTATAAAGATGGGTTCAGCATGATCAAAGCATAACATGCCTTGGAAAAGTTCCTAGTCCTGCTCTAGAACTTGCCCTTAGGTCGACAGACAAATCTTCCTTGGATGCGTTGCACAACTCAACGTCTACGCGAAATGAGAGAGAAAACCAAATAAACACAAAAATAAACAGCAAAAAAGTTTAAAAATCACTATTAAATAGATCTCAATTTTACAAATTTTAAAAATTTGAATCACCCCAATCAGAGCTCGTATGAGGGAAAATGGGCTCAAGGAAGATTTAAAAATCCAAAACTCAAAAAATTGGAAAATCAATGAATTATTTTACTATTGAAAAATGGAATTAATGTGCCAACATAATGTCATGATGACATGAGGAGTTACCCGAGCCAACCAGATTGCGACACGTGTCATTAGGTCCGATTCTATGAATCTCATTGGGTCCATGGTGAACCCTATCCACAGCTCAGCACATCAATGATGCATGGGACCCACATTGTGTTGACTCAGTGACCATGGAAATGTCCATGCTTGCTGCCACACAAGAAGACACCTCAGCGGAAAAATCGACATGGTAGCCACATGTGTATATGCGTGTCAACCAGGACATGGCCACATAGCACGGTGGCGCTCGTGACCCTAGGGTCGACTGCGATCATCGGCAAGGGTACCTTTGGCAAGATTGTGTCCTCGCCCACCTCCTGACATGCTTAGATTGTTCTTTTATGGTCCGAAATGGCTGTGACGGCAAGTTGAACGATGGTGACTATAGATCTTCATGGGTGACGAGGCTCCGACGGACCTCTGATGATGAAATCATGTGCACTGGATGCGGTGAACCTCTACGAACTCAATGGAGCAGAAGATGGTCCATGAATCCCTCAGATGAAGGTGAATCGATGGAAAGATCCTTGCAGCGAAGCTTTGACTAAGGCACCAAATTCTGGTGTTCTACGACATCTCTTGACTTGCGGTCTTAGGGATTTGATTTGCGATGCTCTAATGGTGCTAACCTTTGCCTTAAATAGCCACACAGCCTCCAATTTGGGCCATTAGGGTGTCAGTGTCCTGGCCAACATGGCCTCCCGACTCCTAGCTTGGTTTGGAGACGATGAGCAGAAACCCTCCACATATCTTAATGAGCGTCAGCGATCACACAACCGTGTTCCAATCCATCCCACACAGAAACATCCAAAGGCTATGATTTCATGGCATCCTGATTCAACACGGTTACTTCTGGGACATCCAAATCCAATCCAATGGCCGACAATCAATGCGATCGCACGACATGAAGATGGCCTTCCGATCGAGATCCAACGGTTGGCATGAAAGCTTTTAGAAGATGGGCCGATGCGACAGTCCACTGGGTTACACAGTGGTGGGCCACATGCAAATAGTGTTGGGCTCCAGCCCAATACTGTTTTAATGGTTTGTTCAGGGTTTTCCTTTAAAATAAATCTAGTAATTAATTTCATTAGTTTAAAGCTTTGAAATTACTAGGAAAAATCCCAAAAAAATTCAAAAATACTTTGAGACATTTTGAACTCAAATAAAATATTTTTGACAAAACTTTATATTAGTTTTATCTATAATTAAGCGATTTTCACAAAAAGCCAATATACTTAATTTTAAATAAATTTTAATAAATTCTAGAAAAATCCAATAAATTAGAAAAATCATAAAATGCATAAATATCACAATAAACTGAATTAAAGGAAAATTTTCGGATGTTACACTTGCACCGTGGTGGCACTGATGAATATACTCGAAGGCCCAAGCAAGGTAGTGTTGAATGGTTCTATTCTTGAGAAATCTATAGAAATTCCGGTGGACCAGCTGAAGGATAAAATTTTGTAGTCTATTTTCTAGGATCTTCATAATTAATTTCAGGATAGAGTTCAAAAGTGAGATCGGCCTATAGTCGTTGACTGTGTGAGGTGTTGCTTTCTTTTGATTTAAGCACAATAAAGGAATTGTTGATACTCTGGATATTGAGCTGTATTGAGTGAAATTCATTGTGGAGAAAATAGAGATCACCTGAAATGATGTGCCAACATTTCTTGATGAACATCCAGTTGAATCCATCTAGACCTACGGCTTTGTCAATAGGAAAGGATTGAGCAACGCTATCAATTTCCTCTTTTGTGGGAGTTGAGGTAGTTAGTAGGAGTGATTAACTCAGATAAATCAAAGTGCATGGTTACTTGGATTGAGATACCCATTCTGTTTCGTAGAGTTGTCCAAAGGATAGTTTCTTTGTCATGGTGCACTGTGGTAATGTTGCCGTCATTTGCTTCAAGATGAGTGATCATATTTTTCCTATATCTCTCTGTTGCTACTGAGTGAAAGGATTTTATGCTTTTGTCACCTAGTTTCATCCAGTAAATGGTGTTTCTTTGTTTCCAATAGATCTGCTTGTATTGAAGTAACCGAGTGACATGATTTTTAATGATAAGTCTAAAGTTATGCTTCGTACGAAATAGCCTCCTACTGTCGAAGGTTACTGATTGACAACACATTTACATTCAGGTACCTTTGAGATATGCAGGATCAAACACACAATCGGGAGCACATGATGTAGACAAGTTCAGGCCTCTTGGTCGAGTAATACCCTACTCCTATGTTGGCGATGGATGAGATCAATGGACAGATTACATATCGAAGGAGCTAGTCCTGATTACAAGGAAAAATATGAATGTGGGGGGTGGCTAGACTATGGCTATTGGATGTCTACATGGAGATCTTCCTGTGCGTCTAGCTCTAGATGGCGATGGCTTGAAGCTTGCACTTTGAATTGGCTTGTTGTGGTTTGCAATTGGCTGGCTTGTTCTTGACGACATCCTCCCTGGTCCTTATATAGTGGTTTAGAGTACCGAATCGTAGTTGATGAGGAGTCCTATTGCCGTTATGATCTCCGTATCGCACCTGAATTCCGATAGCCGCCGGGCGTTTTCGAGTAGGTCTCTTCGTATCGAGAATACAATTGGATCTTGATTCATATGAGGATATCCCTTCTCCACATATCTTATCCCGCTGAACTGGGCTCAAAATATCTAGAGTCCAAATGCTGGTAGAGATATACATGGTATGACCTTTGACTTTATGGTATATGCCCATATCCCATATCTGGATATTCGATAGTAGCCCCGAACTCTGCTTAGCGGAGGGTCCGTTTGAGTGCTTGGTCGATTGTCGCCAAACCTAATTTGGTCGAGCAATGGCTCTCCTGATTGTGGTCGAATGATTCGAACAAGTTGGGAATCTCTAAGTATCGTGTGCGGGGTCGAGCGCCCTACTGCAAGTCTACCTCGAATACTTAGGGTAACCTTATGTCGCTCGATATTGACCAGTCAACCCGACTCTGAGCGGAGTTGGAACCGTTTTTATAAATTCTGAACGTGAGCAGTTTCAACATTTATTGTTGCTATCAGAGGCACTACAGCGAATGCGGCGCCATCATTCTACTTTTCTTAGCGATCGACATGCCGTACGACGGGAAATGAACTATTGTGCCTAGACACTTTTGGCTTATAAATCCTTGGGTTGGAACTGTAGCTGTTTCATTCCTTCATCCTCAGCCTTATTCTCGAAGCCTCTGTCTTGTCTCTTTGAGCCCTTATGCTGCTTGCATTGTTAGGAGATCTTCTTCTCACCTTCTCCAAATGGCTTTTAGCTTGTCTGCTAACCCTAAGGTCGCCGCACAGTCAAAGAAGGAAATGACAGAGACAGGACCGGTCTTCAGTGACGAAGCCTTCCAACAAGTTTGGTAGAAGTCCATAGTGTCAAAGAAGCGTCTCGCGGAACTGGAGAAAGGTAGCTTCATTCCCCCTCGAGAGTTCTTCCACTGGAGACCATCCATTGGTGAGCCGTATCCGACCCCTAAGGACGAAGCTGAGACTGTAGTTTTTGAGTCTTTCTTTCGCTGCGGTCTCAGCTTTCCCCCTTCTAAATTTCTGCTTGATGTTCTGGACTTCTATGGAATCCAGCTTTTTCACCTGAGCCCCAATTCGATCACAATGCTCAGTGTGTTCGCTCATCTTTATGAGGCCTTTCTGGGTATCAGACCCAGCCTCAATGTGTTTCATCATTTTTACTGCTTGAAGAGATTGACCAAAAATGAGGTCGTTGGGGGTGCCAGATTTCACCTCCGCAGCGGTGCTACTAGCGTTTATATCCCTATTTCGATAACTTCTTCTTAGCAATCGGACTGGAAGAAGCGATGGTTTTATATCACCTCACCGGACACAGTCAATTTTCTTTTGTCTTATCAGCCATATTTCTCGAGCTCTACCGACCTCAAGATGAAAGTCCCTCTATAGACAGTGCGGAACGTGTGTTACGTTGTGTAGATCGAGGAGCTGAGGAAGAGGGGTTTAACCAGGTGGCATGTCGCTCGGGATTTTCTGACGTGGCAATCGAGTCCACTGAAGTGCCGAGACCATCTAGCTTGGGAGTACTCTGGGGTCGGTGATGCCACTAGAGACAACTCTGAGAGTAAGTAGTGATGCCTTCTTCTATCGCTATTCCCTTTGTCATGACTGGTGGCTAACGAACTAATTTACTGACCAATAGTCTTGTCAAATGCAAACATCTCTACTCAATTGAGCAAGATCTTTCAGGGCTCCAATCCTGGCCCTTGCGGCGTAGAGGCCTACTCTCTGGCCTATCCTCGACCAGAGGTATGTATCAAGTAACGACCAAAGCTGCCGCACTTGGGCATACATTGTGGTTTAACCAGTTATTCTTTTAAGGAGGCCGAGCATGACGAGTACAACAGTGCTTTCGAGGAGCCTTGACGACGGATTATGAGTCCGCCGAGACAAGGGCAAGCATCGGGCTTAGCTCCTGCTAGTGCGGGGCCATCTACAGATGACACGGCGCCTACCATAGACCCTAGCGAGGTCAAAGCAATTCAAGGGCACGAGGTGGCGAATTCTCCTCGAACGGGGAGACCAGCATCGTCGACATTCTAGCCAACGGTGAAGCGACATCGGACATCACCAACGAGAGCTTCTGACCAAGTGATACTCAATCACTCGCTCGAATGCTATGAGATCGCTGCTGACATAATCCGACAGCTTTTAGAGGACCAATGGGCCAGCTGGGGTGCTAAGGTGCAAAATCTGGCTACTGCCCCGTAGGCATCTCCTCGAGGAGATCCTCCATCGACTGTGATAGTCAAAATGGTAGAGCTACTATCAGGTAATTACTTAACCTGCTTGTAGCCTGAATCATTGCTCATGATCTTCTTGTGTGGGCAGGCTGTACATTTGGTCGTTGACCCACCGGTGCCACCACTCCAAATGGTTGGGCCGTTTGAGAAGGCAACTATTGGGGCCAAACTGGTCCTAAAGAAAACCTCTACCTTGGAAGGAGATGTGAGGATGAAGTTCAAGATGGGAAGGTAAGGTTATCTCTTTGTTCTCTCTTCTGCATCCCTGTCTCTTCTGGGAGAAAGCTCATGGGAAGCCTCTATAGGAAGGATGCGTCTAGCAACGTGGTCAAGGGTGCTTCTGCTGGTTCCTCACCGTTGCCAGACACGGTCGAACCCATTCCGACTGGTGTCTTACCGCCGCCGGACACGGTCGCATCTGTGTTGGCTAGCGCCACGCCTCCGCTAGACACGGCCGCGATCACTCTGGCCTCTGAGGTGCTGGCTATGACCACTAGGGCCACAACCTCGTCTCTTCTGCCCCTTCCTATGCCCCTCGAATATTGGTCGGTCTTGAAACCACGGCTACAAGTATACAAACATACTCTGATGCTTCCTTGCCTTGGATTTATTTTCTGCCCCACCCTTCTCATTTAGCCTCTTTTGACTGCTTTTTGACAGCACGCTTTTGAGACCTTATGGCATATTGAAACGTTCTGCACGCAAGCTAAGCAGCAGAATGAGCAACTCTCAGCTTCCCACTAGCGGGTGACCCAAATGAAGGACTCTGAGCTAGCAGGGCTTCGAGTGGAGCTGAAAGCGGTCAGGGCCAAAGCTGATGCAGAGGCGAAGAGGTTGAGAGTGGTCAAAGCCAAAGCTGATGGGGAGGCACAAAAGCTAAAGGCAGCCAAAGCCGAAGCCAATGTAGAGGCACAAAAGCTGAAGGCAGCCAAAGCCAAGGTCGATACAGAGGTGCAAAAGCTGAAGGTGGAGGCGCTAAGGCCTAGGAACGCCTCTTCGGATGCCACATGCACCAAAACCAAAGCCGACCTGGACAAGGCGGAGGTGGACCTGAAGGTGGTTGAGGGGGAGAAGGCTCCGACAGGCACGGTGTTAGTCGTTCTGCAGTCGCAATCCCTCCATAACATGATGTCATCGGCTCACCTTCCGTCGTCGTCCCTACTTGGCCTAGTGAAGAACCACTATCTAGAACTGGACCTCTCGTGCCTAGACGAAGGCTTCACCTAGGAGGAAGACGAGGTCGCTGACCTCGTCGAGTCCTTTAGGGGTCAGGTCGAGATGTTCGTGGATGGACTGGAGCTGTCTCTTGATAGCGAGGCCAGACAAAACCCTTAGGCTTATTGTGTTGATGTAATTAGACTTGTGCTAATGCTGTGGTCTTTTGATGAAAACACTAACTAGCTTGCTTGTCTTTTCATGTCTTGCCATTTGTTTCCTTACCAATGAAACAAAGTAGACATGAGTAGATACAATTTCGATTAGCACTTATATACCTCTAGCCATTTGCGCTCGTGCTCTGACTATACATGCACACAAGACTTAAGAAAAAATTCTTATCAAATTCTTGAGCCCCCGGGCTTATGCTCGAAGAGGTTGTGCATAATATTGGTGCTGTATAGTCAACATTTAAGAGTTATGCAATTTTTTGCCCGCCTTTATCGACTGTGTGACTTAAACTATGTAGCAAACATGAGCTTTGTCAGGCAGCGTATGTAGAACTGACTAGAGGCCTCGTCTCCCGCTGGCCGCTAAGCATTAGATGTCTAACAATCTGGTACTCGTTTGCACGTAGGATAGAATTACTTGTCGTCGGGTTCAGACATGGCCTCACTTTGGCTTCGTTCGCTGACCAACTAAGCATGAAATTGAGTAAATACGTACAAAGGGACTCACGTTTATTTAAGCTAATAACAAGAATTTTGTGCCTACAGTATGCTCCGCTCGATAACTATATTGACCAAAAGAGAACTAACCAAGGGCAAAGAATTAAAACAAGATATTGGGTTACTTGTGTATCGAGTTACCTGTAGTCCCCGACTCCTCATTCAATAAGACAATTGGGTGGGGAGTAGAGTATGGTAAACATAATGCTACAATTTGGCTCTCATCTTTTACTCCATAACTGGATCAAGATGTCAGCGGAGCGTTAGTCTCACGCATCTGTCACGACTCCTGGCCCCTTACTCGATAAGCATCTCAACCCGAGGACGGGGCTGAGCAGAGGTGAGATCTTGAGCAACGTAATCTTTGACCTCTTACTCGATAAGCGATTACAGCGACTGTATGTAAATGTCTTTTGAAAACAACCCTCGACCATATGCCTCGGTGCACGAGCCCTAGAGCATACTTGGTGGAGTTCAACATCTGGCGAAAGCATGATGTGGCCCCTAACTCCCTACTCGATCATGAAATCGAGGAGACAGTTGAGCATGAGCATCATGTCTGGTGTCCTTCAGCCGTACAATTGGGTGCACGAGCCCCTGGGCACACCGATAAGCTTAACACTATTTTTACGCAGCTATTATGATGAAGGACTGATGCAGTTGCCGCGTCCTTCGGTCTTCACATGGCTCATCATGACTTGGTGTCTCTTCAACTTCCGCATTTATGCGAGAGTACAGAGGAACACCTCATAAATCGGAACCAACACGAACTCTCGTTGAATCACGACTCCTGGCCTGACCCGCTCCCAAGGCTATAAATAGATGGGACGCGCAGTCACGTGGCATTACCTTTCTCTTGCTTTGGCATTGTAACACTTTTAGGTTCTTCAAAACATCTTTATGGCCTCCTCGCCACCTCCGTCTCCCTCCATGGAGATCCTCGAGGGAGCTCCTCCTCAGGAGGTTTCCCTTGAGATCCCTCCTCTGCCTCTAGCCACGAGGCCCTCACAGCGCAACGTCATCGTCCTTTCTAAGGATGAAGATGACAAGATCGACTGGGATGCAGTTGAAAAGGAGGCCTAGCCTGAGGAGGAGGAGGAGATCAACTAGAGGGCCGTGGAGAGGGTGGTGTGGCCTGGAGAAGAGGAGGAGGTGATGAGTAAGCTGCACATTGCCCCCACACAAGACCATGCCACCTCTACTCCCCCTGCGAGGGCTACTGCGTCCTCCAACACTAGAGGAGAAAAAGGCGAGGTTGTCGGTGCCAGCGGCGGAGGTGAAGCTCAAAATAGCTTCATCGATCCGGTGCTTGCTCACCCTCCAAACCATCACGATGGTGGTCGGGGGCATTTGGTGGCACAGGGGGTGGATCCCTTGCCATCAATCAAGCCCGTGCTCTCGGCTGCTTCTTCGACCACTCAAGGGCGCAGCCCATTTCAGGACCATTGGTACTCTGCCTTGAGTGAGCAAAAGAGGAGGCGAGATGCCTTTGAAGGAAAGTAGCTGTAGGGCACCTAGGATACCCTACTTACAAGTGTAATAGAAAACTTTTGTTAGCAATGTAAATAAAATGAACTTTTACTTACCCGAAATTCGTCGCTTTGTTCGATTTTGTGATGTTTTCTCTTTTTGTGTGGAATTTTCTTAGTTGCTCGATGTTCCACGAGTTGTCCAGTATCACGCTATCTCAGAGAGCAAGCGATCCGATCCCGGTGGTCGAGTAGCTTCGACTACCATGTATGGGCTTTCCCACTTAGGTGATAACTTGTTACGATTGTCTTGTTTCTACACCTTTCATAGTACTAAGTCCCTAATATCGAGCTCTCTTTCTTAGACTCTTGTGCTGTGATATCCGCGCAAGGCCTGTTGATACTTGGCTGCTCGAACGAACGCTTGGTCCCTGTATTCTTCGAGTAAATTTACATCATCTGCTCGCTTTTGCTCTTGCTCCTTTTCTAAGTAGTTCTCCACTCGGTGTGATTTAAACATCAACTCGGTTGAAAGCACTACTTCTGCTTCGTAGACCAAGAAAAATAGAGTTTTATCAGTGGCTCGACTAGTCAATGTTCGAACGACCCATAGCACCGAGGGAAGTTATTTCGCTTACTTGTTCGAGTAAGCCTTTAGCCTATCAAATATGCGGGTCTTAATCCCCTACAAGATCATGCCGTTGGTGCATTCGACCTGATTATTACTCCGAGGATGAGCTACAGAGGCGAAGCAAAGTTTAATCCTAGTTCCTCGTAGAAGACCGTAAAGGCACTGCTCTTGAACTGGCTACTGTTGTCGGTAATCACTCGATTCGGGATGCCAAATCGAGTAATGATTTTCCTTATGAACCTCTTGGCTACTTCTGATGTGATGTTCCTAACAGGTTCGGCCTCGATCCACTTAGTGAACATATTGATTGTCACGAATAGGAACTTGTAACCTCCTTGGGCTCTAGGGAACGGTCCCAAGATATCCAAGCCCTAGACGGAGAAGAGCCAAGACAGAGGAATAATTTGTAGGGCTTGGGCTACTCGGGTGATTTGCTTGCCATAGAATTGGTAGCTTTCACACTTTTTTACTAGCTCGCAAGCGTCCTAGAGGGCAGTTGGCCAATAGAACCCATGTCGAAAAACTTTCTAGACTAGAGTGTGAAAAGACACATGGTTGCCACAGATGCCTCCATGGACATCGAGCAATATTTTATTGCCCTCTTCCTGAATGATGCACTTCATCAAGATCTGGTTACTCCCTTTCTGATAGAGCTTGCCATCTACCAATGCGTATAGCTTGGACTTACATGCAATTTTCTTAGTTAAGGCATCGTCGTCAGGGATCTCTCGACCTTCGAGATAGGCCTGGAATGGTGTCATCCAAGTTGGCTCGCGTTCAAGTAGTGCAGCTCCCGTGTCTAATGGTTCTGCCTCGTTGACTCGATTAGGCTGCTGGTTGAGTTGGGCAATATCTGTCTCTCGCGGGGGAGAGACAGATGGTTTAGGGAATTTCTCGACGAAGACCCCCATGGGTGCAGACAAATGGGATGAAGCGAGCCTGGCAAGTTCGTCGGCGATGGCGTTATCACTCCGCCGGATGTGCCTTACCTCAAAGCCTTCGAACTTGTGCTCTAGCTTGTGGACCTCGTTCAAGTACGCTGCCATATTGTCATCGGTGCATTGGTATTCTTTTTACACTTGGTTTATGACTAGTTGTGAGTCCCTTTTCACGAGTAATCGCTTGATCCCTAGTGTCACGGCTATTCGAAGCCCATTGACCAGTCCTTTGTATTCTGCAACGTTATTCGAAGCTTGAAAATCGAGTTGAATGACATATTCAAGTTTCTCACCTGTCGGAGATTTAAGCATGGAGCCAGCCCCCGACCTTGAAGCGTAAGCGTGCCATCGAAGAACATAGTCCAGTAGTCATCAACCATCTTGGCTTTCTTTTCCTCGACGCGAGTCCATTCCGCAATTCACCCTATCGCCTCTCGGTTATGCAGCACTTCTTTAAGCGAGTACGTTGTCATGACAATAATCTTGTGCACCTGGAAGTAGTGCCGCAACTTCCGAGAAGTCATTAGGATAGTGTATAGCATCTTTTGTATCTGAGTATATCGTGCCTTGGCACCGTGCAAGACCTTGCTCATGTAATATACGGGTTTCTGGACTTTGGTCTTTTTCTCGGGGCAATCCCGTTTGACCACCAGGACCATGCTTACTACTTGGGGGGTAGCTGCAATATACAAAAAGAGCTCCTCTTTTTCGTTGGGTGATACCAAGATTGAGGGAGACGATAAGTACCTCTTCAGATCTTGAAAGGCTTCTTCGGCCTCCTTAGTCCACTCGAAGTTGTTGTGCTTCTTAAGCAGCTTGAAAAAGGGTAGCTCTCGTTCACCCATCTAAGAGATGAATTGACTAAGGGCTGCAATGCAGCCTATGAGCTTTTGCACCTCTCTTACCGTTCGCAAAGGATGCATCTAATTTACCGCCTCGATCTTGCGCAAGTTAGCTTCGATGCCTCGACTGGACACCAGGAAGCCGACAAGCTTGCCGGACGGAACGCCGAACGTGCACTTCTTGGGATTGAGCATCATCCGATACTTCCTAAGGTTGTCGAATGTTTCCCCGTGGTCACTAATTAAGGTGCCCCTGGTTTTCGATTTTACTACGATATCATCAACGTACGCCCCTACATTGCATTGTATTTGGGACTTCAAGCAGTTTTGAATATAGCGTTGATACGTTGCGCCAGTACATTTCAAACGAAAGGGCATCTTTATATAACAGAATACACCAAAAGGAGTAGTAAAAGCAGTCTTCTCCACGTCCTCTGCGGACATGCTAATTTGGTGATACCCCGAATAGGCATCTACGAAACTTAGCAGTTCACAACCCGCAGTGGAGTCCACTATTTGGTCAATGTGGGGGAAAGGAAAAGGGTCCTTAGGACATGCTTTATTGAGGTCGGTGTAGTTGATGCACATCCTCTACTTGCCATTGGCCTTCTTTACAAGGATTGGGTTCGCTAGCCATGTAGAGTGATGGACCTCTCGAATGAAGCCAACCTTCAGGAGTTTGCCAACCTCCTCCTGTATGGTGCTTCTGATCTTTTGTGAATCGGCGTTGCTTCTGCACCACAGGCTTGGTGCTTGGTTCCATAGCTAGTCGATGCTCGATCACCTCCTTGGCGACCCCGGGCATGTCGGACAGTTGCCATGCGAACACGTCGCGGTTTGCTTGAAGAAAAGTGACAAGGTCGAGTACCTATTTGGGGTCGAGATCGGTGCCTACCTTAACTGTCTTAGATGGCTCTTTCGGGTCGAGGGGCACCATCTTGATGTCTCAGCAGATCTTCTTTTCCTTTTTGCCATCATCGACCAGGTCATTGGAGGCACTGCTGGACATGGAAGCCTAGTCACCACCTTTGTATTTCTGGCGCTTGGCTTTCTCGTCGCTGGCATTGGCTACCGATCTATACAGATGTTCGACCATCTCCAGGCTTTTCTTGTCACACCTGGCCGCAGTGCGTTGGTCTCCCTTGATAGTGAGGACTCCTTTTGGCGTTGGTATCTTGACGGTCTGGTACGTGTAATGCACCACTGCCATGAACTTAGCTAGCATTGGGCAGCCCAGAATCACATTATACGCAATTTCAAAATTCGCTACGTCGAAGAGGATCTTCTTAGTGCGGAAGTTGTCCAGCGTAACAAATGTGACTGGCAGCATGATCTGCCCAGCAAGGTCGATTAATTATGAACGCAGAGTTATGCCATGGAATGGCTTGGCTCTAGCTTTTATCTCAGTCTAGGGAATTCCCATGTTATCTAGTGTCTTTGCAAAGATGAGGTTCACCGAGCAGCCTTCATCGACTAAGGTTCGAGCAACCTTGACGTTTACGATGGTGGGCTCAACCACTACAGGGTATTGACCTAGATGTGGGATCGTAGTCTGGTGATCTGACTAGTCAAAGGTGATTGGCACCTCTGACCACTTGAGGAACCGGGGGAGAGCTGGTGTGGCTAGGTTGACCTCTCTTTCAACTGCCTTGTACTACCTCTTGGACTCGTACGTGCAGATCCCCCAAAGATATGTGCCAGCTTGTGTTCAGCCTCTCGATACTCGAGTTCATCATCCTTGGGCTTCTCCTTAGCCTACTCGATCCTGCGCTTGATGAGGGTGGCCTCGAGCTTCTCCTGGACTTTCTTGCTGATCACTTGGCACTCGTCGAAGTTGTGCTTGTCCATGTGATGGACGGAGCAGTATTTGTTTCCTCCACGACTTCGGCCCTTGTTGTTGCCTAGGTTGCGTTCTTTGCCCTTTTCGACCACAGCTATAGTGGAGTTGCCCTTGCATTTCTCCCCGTGGTTCTTGTTCCTCTTTGCCCCTTGCTTGGACGACTTAGGTTTGTCGTTGCCATGCTTGGGGTTGTCGAGGTGATCTCGGGCCTTGGCGCGAATGGCGTACTTATCCGTCAGCTCGAAGAGCTCCTTAACTGTTCAGATCTTCCGAGTGGCGAGTTTCCCCTTTAGATCCTGTCCTTGACCCCATTCTCGAAGACCACAATCACTGCCTCGTCCGAGATATTAGGGATTAGGTTTCGCTTGTCGCTAAACCATCGAATAAAGTTACGCAGCGACTCTCTTGGCTTCTGCACCAGCCGATGCAAGTCACTGTATGTTTCGAGGCGTTCATACGTGCCTTGAAAATTGGCAATGAATTGGGCCCGCAACTCAGCCCATGACAATATCGACTGAGGTGGGAGGTTGAGTAACCAAGACCTTACTGCTTCATCAAGGGTGGTGAGTAGGTATTTGGCCATCACCGTCTTGTTGTCTCCGGCTGCTCTCATGACCGTAGTGTACATCTACAACCATTCAACGGGGTTAATCTTCCCAGAGTACTTCTCGACCGGATCGAGTTTAAACTTGTTGGCCACATGACCACACGTAGTGCAGGAGTAAACGCTTTACACCCCTCATCGACGTCCTCAGGGGTCATCTGACACTGTCCTTTGTGCCCATCTTGTCGAGGGGGAAACCTGTGTCGTGGCAGTGAGCGGCCCCTCGGGGGCGAAGATTTGCCCCGGCTTGCATGTTGTATCGGAAATCGACCTCTTGAGAATGTGGACTCGTTATCCCGCCTTTCGCGGTCTTCACGATCCCGCTCTTCCCTTCGATCTCATAGAACATCGCGCAAATCTCATCAATTATGCGGGATTCGATCTCGAAGATCTCCATGGTATCCTTGGTGGGAGTTCGGACAGATCGTCCTGGAATTACGATGGCTAGAGCTAGCCACTACTGACCAAGCTGCTCGACGACTATCATGAGGTGGTCCCGGTAGCTAGCTTTGGGCACCTTGTTGACTTGGTTGCCCAAACATTGAATTGGCTGCTCGAGCAGTTTGAACTTGGACTGCATCGAGTAGCATCTTCATCTGGTCGAACACCGGCATCATAGGGGTAGCTAGGTCCAATGGTTGAAGAGACTTCAACAACATGTGAGCACACTGAAGATGTCGCTGTTATGGCTCAAATGAGATGCTGTTCCTAAAACACGGCCAGGCATGCCATTGTGGTCGCGCTGCCAAAGTGTCTGCTATCCCTGAAAACCTGGCACCTGTGGACGAGGCATCATTTGGTTTTCAAGGTTGAGATGCTTAGACAATTTGGCTGCGATCCTTGTAGTGGCTGCGGTAGTTGGGTCACAGCGATGGTCAGCTGTGCCAGGAGTGAAAATGTCCATGGCCACGCGTGTTGCGGTGGCTGCTGCTCCAGGGTCCTGGGGTGTGCCTGGAGGAATGTGAGGCTCCTGGCCGCCCATGGTTTCTACCCCTGGGTCCCTTTCTTGGGAACTTCCGGCAGTTGTACCATTGTTGGCCCTAGCCATGAATACGTGTCGATTTGTACGACCTCTTGCCCGATCGCTGAAGTCATCGTTGCTGTTGTCGCTGTCACTCTCCATGTCGACGCACTTGAGGACGCTGGGCTCCAGGGGGTTGAACAATATGAAGTACACTTCTCAGTGAGGGTCCTCAGAACAGGACTCAATCAAGCCGATGTGCTCGAGATTTCCATGCGATCCCCATTGGTATAGCATGGTTCCAATGGTGATCTCAGATCCTACCTGATGCGCACTAGGTCGGCCCGATCTTCTGATGAGAACGATATGTCGGTTTGATAGTGCACGAAGTAGATGGATCGGCTACTAACCACGAGATCAGCAACCAAGCAATCGTAACGTCACCACACGAGGCGATCAACCGAATCAAAGACCCGATCGATCCTTGTACCTGCTGCAACCGAGAACATGCAAGAACAAGGTGAGAGCAATTCCAATCCAATAATCTCAAACATACAAGGGTGAGGTTACATTTGCTCAAATCACGGTGGTCTAGTCGACACACGCGAACACGAGGAAGGACGCACAAGGGGTCTACCAAAACACAACAAAACCTGAACGTAAAAAAACAGTGGCGGCCATATATATAGCGACGGCCAGGAGATATAGGGCAGCCAAAACAGCGTTGGCCACCAAAACCCTAAGATACATGGGCCATAGGCCCAAAAGAAAGGTGGCGCAGCACCTGGAAATTCTGTCTCGTGAGATTGTTCTGTGATTTTCTATCTGTTCAGGATGAATTTGGAAGTAGTTCCTGATCCATTGGAAATCTTATCTCCTAAGCTTTCAAACGGGTGGTCGCACGCTGAAAACAGAGCCCGGGAGCCCAAGTTATGTCCGTTTGAAGTACTGCAGCTCCTGGATGGCCGAACCAGACTCGGAGACGAATTCCCGTGATATTGTTCTGTGATTTCCTGTCGGCTCAAGATGAATTTGGAAGTGGGGCTGGATCCATTGAAAATCTTATCTCCTAAGCTTTGAAACGGGTGGTCGTACGCTGAAAACGGAGTCCGGGAGCCCAAGTTATGTCCGTTTGAAGTACTGCTGCTCCTGGATGGCCGAACCGGACTCAGAGACGAATTCCTGTGAGATTGTTCTGTGATTTCCTATCGCTTCAGGATGAATTTGGAAGTGGGGCTAGATCCATTGGAAAGCTTATCTCCTAAGCTTTCAAACGGGTGGTCGTACGCTAAAAACGAAGTCCGGGAGCCCAAGTTATGTCCGTTTGAAGTACTGCTGCTCCTGGATGGCCGAACCGAACTCGGAGACGAATTGTGCTTGATCTTGAGCCTTCCTTGGCTCGTGGGCTATCCTCGGTGGATGTTCTTGACATGTTGGTCCAGCAAAGGTGGGTGGGAAAGCCTTGCTTCCGGATTGAGCCCTCCAGGCGTCGTAGACGAAGTAGCGGCCGAAACAGCGACGATCGAGAACGAAGTAGCGGTCGTAGGGGAAGAAGGACCAGCGGTTGTATCCTTGGTTGGGATGTCCTCATCATCCTCCCCTTCTTGAATTGGAGTCGTCCTCGACTCCCTCTCATTCTCCTGTACAAGGTTAGTGACAACAGGAGACAAACAAACAGATAATGGCAATGGTTCTATACTATCCATGTTATCTTGTGAGAGAACTTTTGTAGCCAACAATACTTTACTCTTCAACTTAAGATCAAGTTTTTGAGCAACTGGTGTAGTTGAATGGGTTGATTTACTAGCTACACTTTTATTTCCACTCTCGTCTTGTTCTCTTTGAGCTCTTTTAACATCAATATTTCTTAGTTCTGTAGGGCTCATGGGTTTCAACACAATTTTCTTTCCCTTATACAAGAAAGTATATTGATTGGTTCTACCATAGTGAATAGCATCAACATCATATAACCAAGGTCTACCTAATAAAAGTGAACATGATTCCATAGGTATGACTTCACAATAAACATGATCATGGTATGAACCAATGGAGATAGGAACTTGCACAGTTTGTGTTACCTGAACCTTACCAATTGAGTTGAACCATTCCATTGAGTAAGGTTGCTAAAGTGGAGTCGTGGTCAAGCCAAGCTTCTCGACCATGTGTAGACTTCTTGAGGTTGCTACAGCTTTCCTCCATCAATGATGACGTAATACAAGCTTCTTGCACAACAAACTTAGTTTGGAATAAGTTGTTGCGTTGAGTTTCATTGGCATGCTCCACTGGTGCATTAAGTAGGCGATGAGACATGAGGCTCATGTAGTTGTCTGTCATTGCAGCACTCTCGGTGCACACCATCTTGATCATTCTTGCCCTCTGGGGTTAGTCGCAGGAATAGCAAGCACATTCTTATCGCTACATATTGAAATACACTTACTATCCTTCTTCTTAGATTGTGTAGACTTGACTTCTTTCTTGATGGTTCCTTCTCATTCTTGGTCGAAGGATAGTCCCATGCTCGACCTTTTCATTTTTTAATTCTCCATTTCGCCATTTCTCCATGAACTCACTGTGCTTTTTTCTTTCAATTTCTTCTCTTTTCTCAAACTCATGATTAAGTTTCTGCATATATTTCTTTGTTCCTGGCGGAATGCTTGGATCATCCTCGAAGTATAGATCATCGTTCTTTCGTGGACCTGCCATTATTAGTGGTAGACAAGAAAAATACACATAAAAATGTATATTCCTATCTACAAATATGTGGATAGTGGAGGATCTCACACGCTCAAGCTCACACCAAGTTCTTACCAGCTTCTACCTCGCAGCTTTTCAAGGTTCAATCGGTGGATGATGGTAATCTGACTCAGGGGTGACAAAGCGATTGCAAGGTACTTTTCCTATGGTTAATAGTAAGTGGAGTTTGGACAGGTATAATATGTAGCAAAGGATATACTAGAACCACACTAGCCAAAACAAGTTGAAAGAACGTTCAACGGCGGTACTATGCTGGTCCTAGGCTAGATCGTACTAGAGACGCAAGCCTGGACACTAATGAAGTCACAGAAACAGCAACCAGAATGACCACAACACACAAGCAAATAGCTAGGGCTTCTTTTTCCACCTTTTAGTACGGCTCTTTTATATGCACTTGCCTTTTTTTTCTTCCTTCTATATCAAAAGTGGCACATATGATTAATTACAACTCAAACTTTTTCCCTGCTGCAAACAGATCTACTATACAGAATCTTCAAAGGCTGTTTTCGGGTTTTTATTGGCTTCCAATGCAAAAACTTATAACTGGAAAGTTGTAGATCTTTTCGAGCTGATCAATTTGCATATATGGAACGTCTATTTTGGATAAGGGAAGCCTGAGATATTGACCCCGAAATACAGATTGCTCAGAAAATCCAGGACGAAAACAGATTCCAATCCGACGGGCTTTTGGGCAAGAAGATAGCGTTTCTAGAAAGTTTCACAATGGACAAAGTTGTAGATAATTTCTCGAACTTTCAGGAAATTATAAGAATAGCAAAATCCGAGTTTATATGAGAGATTTATGACCAAAATACCGAACTGGACAGAGGAGGATCCGAATTGGACGCGACGGCGCGATGGAGTTCAATTCGGTGACAAGAACGTGACAAGAACTCGAAACTCTAAAGATCAAAATGCTAAGACCAGCAAAGACACGACGATGCAACGCAAATTTAACAAGAATTAAACTAGGTAGTAATAGTAAAGGCTAAAAGGGGCACGGATTAGATCGAACATACGATGAACAGATTTTTTTTAGGGCTAATTTTCTGGACTCTAGGACAAACAAGATGAACTAAAAAAAGATAAGGGTGTTCTCACCAGGCAACCGTCGCTCTGATACCACTTGATGCGCACTAGGTCGGCCCGATCTTCTGATGAGAACGATACGTCGGTTTGATAGTGCACAAAGTAGATGGATCGGCTACTAACCACGAGATCGAGAACCAAGCAATCGATAGCGTCACCACACGAGGCGATCAACCGAATCAAAGACCCGACGATCCTTGTACTGCTGCAACCGAGAACATGCAAGAACAAGGTGAGAGCAATTCCAATCCAATAATCTCAAACATACAAGGGTGAGGTTCATTTCTCCACGGTGGTCTAGTCGACACACCTTGAACACGAGGAGGGACGCACAAGGGTCTACCAAAACACAACAAAACCTCGAACGTAAAAGAACGGTATGCCATATATATAGCGACGCCGGAGGTGTAGGGCAGCCAAAACAAATGCCACCAAAACCCTAAGATACATGGGCCATAGGCCCAAAAGAAAGGTGACGCAAAGACAGAAATTTCATCCGTGAGATTGTTCTGTGATTTCCGCTTGTTCAGGATGAATTTGGAAGTGGGGCCGATCCATTGGAAATCTTATCTCCTAAGCTTTCAAACGGGTGGTCGCACGCTGAAAACTATTATCTTAATGTTTGTACCAAATAATGGGAAAAGGAGTAAGCAAATTAAAGCAACTAAAGATGCTCAGGAAATTAAGATTCAACTCATTGACCATGACCAAAATGTTGGTTAACCTCGCCCATACCCGTTGCCCACGGGTACCTGATACCCGCGGGCATACCCGTTTACCCACCACACAAAACAATACAGGCTACAAGGTACAATATACTCGCGGGCATACCAGGTTCTAGCCTGCAAGCAGCATTCAAAACATGAGGTTAATTAGCAATCTATTCAGAGCTAACATGTTTTATGATTTCAAAAAAGCAAATTTCTTCCCTGTGCACTATTTTCCACAATGAACTTGTCTTGCTGACTGTCAACATTGCATAGATACCAAAATTAAGCATTGGAACATACCACATTACACCTTGGTTGGTGTCAACCATCATTTGTTATAGGTACAAAAATTGGTCATGAAAGATCATGCCAATGAACATGAAACCCAGTGAGCAGCGCTGTCAAAGCGATGTTGTGTCAAAGGGCCAAATGCTTAGATAAAGTGAACTACAGTCAAGAACAACACCTTGGATTTGCAAGCAATAGTCGACAGATGAAGCAATAATGCAAGAGCACACCTTGGATTTGCAAGCAGTAGTCGGCAGATGAAGCAGCAGGTCATGGACTTGTGGTGGCGTGGCGCCGTCTTAGGCCGCCAAGAGGCAGGATGACCAACAGCAGGGTGACAGGAGGCGGCTTGGTGTAGAGAGGAGGCAGGGCGACGAGAGGCGGCTCGGTGTAGGGGGGAGGCAAGTCGTGGACTTGTGGTGGTGTGGCGTGGCTAGATGACGGCGGGGGCACTACACGGCACCCTTTGGAGCCACTGCAGCAGGATGACGACAGGGGCACTACACGACCATGTCTGCAGGGGGCGGATTCGTACAATAGGGAGGCCCGGGAACCTAGGGGTGATGGATCTGGTCATTGGGGAGAGCGCGACAGCGGCGGCCAGTGAGGCGGAGGCAAAGGTGGTCAGTGAGGTAGAGGCGGAAGCGAGAAGGTGGCGAAGCGTCGAGTAGATTAAAGGCGGCCGGGAGTGGGAGCTAGGGCAGAAGCATTTGGGAGGATGAGATGGGGAAGCGAGGTGGGGACGCAGCAGAGGGATAGCGCGGCGGAGGAGTGATGTTGCGAAGAGGGGTTGGGCGCGTCGAACGGACGAAGAGAGCGAGTTGTGTGGCAGCGCTGTGAGGGAGAGAAAGATTTGGTCATATAATTGAAGGGAGGTGCTCGATCGGATTAACCTAGCTAGGGCGACCGCGCTGGTCCACGTACACCAATTTTTTCATTCGCGCCTGTATTTGCCACCTTCGTTGTACGTGAGTTTTCCCGACAGATAGACTGACCGAGAAATAGATCATTACCGGTAGATATGTTGTCTTTAAAACTATATATCTTTAGCGACACATAGTCTATTCGTAATTACAGTACTGTCGATAGATTAACTGTTGTAAATCTTTATCGATAGATAGTTAGATGGTAAAGACCGATTATTACCTACAAAAATCTGTCTGAATTTTTAGGTCATAGTGTAACCACGCACATGCATTCCGTACATAGCCCGATAAAAAGCCGGACCCAACACCTAGGTCGACTGTAGTGTAATGTACATCCTGGAAAGAAAAGGTTCAGTTTTACACGCCTCACCCGTGTACGCGTTCGCACATGCAGGAAGTGGTCCAGTGATATTGGGTTTCTATCGGAAGCGCCTGCCCTAGCTAAGCTAGTAGACCCCTGCTGCCTGAGCCTGACTAGCTGTCCTCAGATAGGACCCTGCACGTTGTAGCTTTTTGTAGCACAACGTAAGCCTGTGTGAATGCAGGTTATATTTTCTGAAAAATGCAGAATTGCAGATTACACGCGACAAATACAAGAACCTGTCTAGTTAGCTATTTCTTTCAGCACTGAACCTGCAGCTAGAAACATGCTGTTGAGCCTTCTCATACATGCATTTATATTTTCGGCGGGAAATTATCCTATTAGAGGACGGGATGAGGAGATTTTATTCCCCGTAGGGATGGATATAGGGAAATCTATTCCCCTTCGGGGATGACGGAGATGGAGATAGGGCGAGTTTTTCCTGCGAGGACCCCGACAGAGACCCGAAATATATATTTGTCGATCAAATTTCTAAGACTAAAAAATAATGTATATTTATTTATTCATTTTTTTGTGTTGAACTATTTCCTATGTTGTGTAAGAAGGAATATTCATATGCTTTCAACTTAGAACTTGAAAGATTATTTTTTAATCCATTCATTGGTTGACAACAATTTAGAATAGTATGTCTAATCGGGTATTAAATGGGGATTTTTCCCCGCATACCCAAATGGAGACGGGGACAGAGAAAAATAGTCCCCGCAACCGGAGACGGAGACGGGGAATGGAAAATTTTATGTCTCACAAGAACGGAGATGGGGATGTACTCCCATAGGGAATTTCCATTGCCATCCCTAGGCGCTTCCAATAAAAACCCCTGCTGCCTGAGCCTGACTAGCTGTCAGCCTGTCCTCATAAGGTACCTGCACGTTGTAGCTTTTTGTAGCACAACGTAAGCCTGTGTGAACGCAGATTATATTTTCTGAAAAATGCAGAATTGCAGATTACACGCGACAAATACAAGAACCTGTCTAGTTAGCTATTTCTTTCAGCACTGAACCTGCAGCTAGATACATGCTGTTGAGCATTCTCATACATGCATTTATATTTTCTGTCTACCATTTAATTGCTGGTTTTATGCAGCCATCCATGCAGGAAAAACATATACGAGGGACAGGGATTTCAATGCTCGCTACTTACCTGCCCACTAATATCGTCCAAATCCTGTTGATTCCCAGACCGGATAGAGTATTAGAGTTCCCGCATGCATCTTTTCAGACGTGAAATTAAATCGCCTTGAAGATTCAATGGAACCTACCGGTTTCGAGCGAAAACTACCATAAGCACCAAAATAATGAGTTTCTTTGAAGTCCTTTTTTTTGCAGTTTTCCACAAAATAATTGAAACATCCCGAAAAATTTCAAAGTTTTGTTTCATTTATTTAATTAGGATTTATTTGAATTTTATTCGGCTTTGTTGGAATTCTTTCCCTTCAGGAAAATTCTTTTTGGCCGCCTTCCGCATTCAGAAACTTTCCCCATTTTTCGGCTTGACCCATTTCTCCTCCGGCCTGTTTTGTTTCTCCTTCAGCCTGGTCCATTCTCTTTCCCCGCGCCCTGCGGCCCAATTTCCCTTGACCCATTGTTTTTCCCCGGCCTGATTCGTTTTCTTTCGGCCCGAACCGGATTCTTTCCCCGCCCGGTCATTCTTTTTTCTTCAGCCCATCCTTTCTCCCTTTTCGGAAATTCCCGCAAAAATTCGCCTTCCCGTTTCGGTCATTTCCTTTTCTGGCCGCTTCCCCTTTTCGGCTCAGCCAAATTTCTTCCGGCCCACTTGTTCTCCCTCAGCCCAAATTTTCGCCGGCCGGTTCTTTTCCTTTTCCCCGGCCTGCCATCCAATTTTCTTCCGACCCGCTTTGAATTCCCTTTGCCCCAGCCCAAAAATTTCTTTTCCCATGCGGCCCAGGCCTTTTTCCGGCCCTCCTTTTCCCTGGCCCGCTAATTTTCCCGCTCGTTTGCCCCGGCCCGATTTCCATTTTTCTTTTCCTCAGCCCAAATCTTTTCTCTCCGGCTTGGCCTTTCCCGCGCCAGCCCAGCCCACGCCACCCTTCTTCCTCCCCACCTTCTTCTCCCTCCAGCGCCATGCTCGATCCGGTCCGAAGCTTGCCTCGCCGTCCCGTCCCTTTGTCAAACGCTCTCGTCCCATCTCCTTCATCACCGGGTGCGCGACGTCACTAGCCGTCGTCTCCGCTGCCAACCCAGCTTCGTCGCATCGCTGCAGCGCCCATGCCGTGCCCTTCTCCTCCCTCCTCCGCGAATCTCGCTCGCCCATCCCGTTCCCTCCACCATTGACCGTCGTGTAGAGCCTTGTCACGTCGCCTCCACTCACCCCCGCCGTTTCCAACTCTGCAGCCATACCGTCTGAGCGTCATCTCCATTAAAATCCCGGTCATCTCTCTCCTGCCCCGCGCGCCAGTCTCCCCCTCGCTTCTTCTTCCTTCGGTCCGAGCACCGTTCCGCCCGGCGCCAATCTCCAGCGCTTGCCCGCCTCGTCCCATCGCCAACCACCGCGCCAGGGATTCCGCACCCGTCCCGTCCCCTCCGCCCAGCTCGCCCATGCTGCCATCGTCATCCCCATTGAAATTTGCCACCGTTCTCTCTCTCCTCCCCCGCCGCTCACTCCTCACCTCGCCCGGCTATAAATAGCCCCAATCCCTTCCCATTTTCAGCGCCCTAAGTTCGCAAGACTCTCACCTTTCTCCCCCGGTCACCCATTTCACCCCCTGCCGTCTCCTTGCGCCGCGCCGAGCTCATCTTCTCGAACTCCGGTGCTCCTCCGTCGCCTCACCGTTTCGCTAACTCTCCCAGCCATTTTCCACCACCTCCGTGTTCCCCGTAGCTCCGCCGTGCTCCTCCGCCAATCCATCCTTGCCCTCGAGCCCTCCTCCGCCAGCGCGCTAGTCTTCTTCTCCACCTCCGGTCGGTGCGCCTTCGACTCCCCTTTCTCTCTCATAACTGGCCCCCAGACGTCAAGCATTTCTCGCCTCGTGACGATCCGCCCCGCCCCAGAGTTCTTCCATGCTCGCACTGAAGGGCCTCGCCACATTATACTGCCTCGGGGCCTCGCTGTCACCTCCGGTCGCAAGATTGGGCGGCCCGCTCTCTCTTTCAGCAGGTGTGTGCTGCCAGTGGGCCAAATCTCACAAGACTGTGGCGCCCAAAGCACAGTGCTCCTTCCTATTTTCATTTCGGGTTTTAATCCGAAAATTAGTTTTAAATTCCAGAAAAATTCCACAAAATCCCCAAAAAAATCCCAAATATTCCCAAAAATCCAAAAATAGACAAAAATATATATTCTTGATCTGTTCGAGCCACTGAGTCCAAAAATGATATCCGTTTTGCCATACCAATTCCAGAAAATTCCAAAAATGCCCCCGAGACCTGTTCCGGCCATTTTCTCTCTCGCTTCTTTTCCAGTTTTTATTTCCTTTTATTGTTTTATTCGTTTATTTATGGATTTCGCTTTTTCGCGCTAGATTCGATCTCGGAGCGAAATCGGAGCCGGAGCAGTTCTTGGAGCCGCGTCGCACGAGACCAGACACGACACCGACCGTCTCTCGTTAGGCGAACCTCTAACCTCGCAAGGCAAGCCACACTCCTTGATCATGTTGAATCCCATTTTCCGTATATTTACTGTATATCTAGATGTAGTTACTTGCACTTGCTTGTAAATAGAGTAGCAATTTAAAAAGAGCTAATTTAGAATGACATGATTAGTTAAAACCCACCCCCTTGATTAAAACCATGTTGATTACGCCATAATCATTTGTCAACCCTAGATTATCATGAAATGAACCACGTAGGATAGTTAAAACTATAATCTTTACTTTTATTTAATTACCCAAAAACCCCGAATGTCGATTTGGGGCTTATTTTTAAAACTGCTACGGTTGGGGGATGCACTGGGGGGACCACGGAAGGTGGTTATGCCCACCCCCAACTGATGACCAGGCCCAAGGTGTTGTGTGTTGGGTACAGTGGACCGTACCGGTGTTGTTTTGTGTGTTGGGCTGGTCTTCGGTATTTAAGGACCAACCCCTTGAGCAAAGTAAATAACTTAGTCCTCTCTCAACCACAAGTTGGGCCGATCAGCTCTGTTGGCCCGATCCAACGTAGCCCGGTATATTGTCTTTCCCCTTGGAATACCTACAGTGGTAACGCGTGGGTTGGGGTGGAACGGCATGGGGTAGCCATTGCGGTTCTCATAACGTAGGCATTCCTCGCTTGGCCACAATACCGCTTTGGCCGTGGGCATCTGGGGTGAGATTTGCACTATCTACCGGTAGGGGCTAAAGAGGAAAATTCAATGAAAGGTTATGTTAATCTCGTCCGCCCATGCATAAAAGTTGCATGTTAATTGCGCAGCACCAACGAATCGTAGATTATATTGTGGGTAAAGTTGAGTAGCTCTGCAGAGTGAACCAAATGGTATTCGAATACGCCGTGCTTCCGGTTAATGAAGTCAAGTTAATTTCGTGATTCCGTAGCGAGTTTGAGTAGTTTTAATAATAAATTAACCGTAATTCAGGATTTTGTTAATAACTCTGTGGTTTGCATCATGTCGATGGTGCTGTTGATGGTTTGTGTTTCAAATGTAATATATATGTTAAGTTAAGTTCTAGTTCATGCATCCACTAAATACTTAAACTAGAGCCAATCACTTGAAACTCTGTGCATGTAATATACAGAATATTTCCATGTGGTTTGTTGAGTACGGTTGTGTACTCACCCTTGCTCCTAATCCCCCTTTTAGATTTCAATGAAGTTGGCGAGTACCGAAGGAACATTGTTAGCGTCGATGCTTGGTTTTGAAGGCCTTGGTCTATCTGCTCGAGCCTTTCCTGTGGTTGTTTTAGTAATGTATCTGGTGCCAATCGCACCTTTTGTAAACTCTGGCCGCTAGGCCCTTAATTTATCTATTAAATATTCGCATTTGTGTTTATGTCTGGCAATGTGCACTTGGTTACCCACAGCTAAACTCCTGGGTAGCTGTGAGGGTATTTATACGCACCCTAGCGGTCCGTTACAATAATGTGTTTAATTTTTTGATGCAAAATTAATGTGTTTTTCTAATCAGTTTCGCATAGATATATTTGCTAGAACTTGGTGAGAATTGGCAGTACTTGGGGTATTTAAGGGAACTTAATTAATCGGCACGAGACAACTCACTGAAGTTCTTCAACTGTACGGATCCACGCATTTTGGTGTTTTAATTTGAGTTAACTAACGATTTTTATATTTGATTAATAGGGGAATTCCTTAAATCTTTATATTAATTAAGTAATTTCCATTGCTGCAAAACAAGAAAAAAATTGTCATAACTTTAGCTGGTTGTCTTTATCTCACTAGAAAATATGGAAGAAGTTCTTTCCAGATAGTCTCTCCCATTGTTTTACGCTTAATTCTTGATTTTTTTTTTTGTAGTTCTAGCATTAAGTATAGAAATCGATCAGCAAGCTAAAAATTACGTACTAGAAAATTAACAGCAAAATCACTCACAACAAAATGTGAAATCTCATCGATCTTAAGACATTGATTTTTAATTAAACAGGTCGTAATTCTAGACCACATGCTACAAAACAACATAAAATTAATACATATTGATCTTGCCTTCAAGATATCCAGTAAAAGAGTAAATGATAAACTAATAATTAGAGCCAAACAGTTGTGAAAATATGATAATTATGCAGTCAGTCAAATATATTTACCTACTAGTCTCCTATGAAGAAAATATGAAAATTTTCATGTGGAACACTACATTTTTCGGCCGTACTTACTGGTCTATATCTATGTAAGTTAAGATTCATGGTGAGATCAACGTGAAGCCGACATGTGGTGCTTGGCACGGTGAAACTACAATTTCTAGCTACAGTATTTTTATTAATTTTTTTAGATTTTTATTTTTTTTATAAAAAATAGTTCCACAGTTTTTTGGTTCTTTTGGAAGAACATAACTTTTCTTCTTATTTTAAAATTATTTTCTCTTTCTATTAAAATTAACAGACCGATTGTAGTTTAATTTATGCTTGCTAGACTACTTGCACACAAAAACGCACGATTCCATGTGCACTGTACTTTGTTTATGGAAAGAGGTGGGGGGTACAGTAATGCTAGCCTATAAATGCTGTGAACGTGTTTTTTTTTTCCTCTGCTGCTGAGATTTGAAGGGGCCAACCAGCAAAAGCTGGAGGTGATGGAAACCAAACAAACACAAGGATACACTTTGACTTCTTCCATCTCTCTCTGTCTCTCTCGTCAGTCATATATTTTTCTGTGCTCTTGTTGCCTTGTGCTCTCCTCTTCTCTCCTTTCTTTCTGTGCACTATCTCCTGAAAGGAGCGTTTCTCTGTCCTCACAGAGCCAGAGGAAGCTGCCTGCCAGCAGCTAGAATTTAACAAAAAGGGTTAGGAGCAGTGGGATTTGCTAGCTAGGTGTACGTTGCTTCTAGCTTCGTTTCTACACATCCTTTTGTTGTAACCTCATGGGTAGGGCTCCATGTTGTGATAAGAACAACGTGAAGAAGGGGCCTTGGTCTCCTGACGAGGATGCCAAGCTCAAGGAGTTCATAGAAAAGAATGGCACCGTTGGCAATTGGATTGCTCTTCCTCAAAAGGCAGGTATGAACTTCCATATATCTATGTTGTTTGGGGATTTATACTAATATGCATGAATTTAAGTCTAAAAGTTCTACCTTCCTTGCAGCTAATTTCTTCTCTCTTTTTGCAATTGTTTGTTTTCTTCCTTCTTTGCTTTGCAATCGTTTAATCAGGATCATAAAGTAATGCGTCTAGAACAAATAGTCTCTAATTAAATGCTGCAATTAGTCTCTCTCTCTCTCTCTCTCTCTCTGAAGTTATTTCGTTAATGATGAGCCCAAGTCTAAATGCCCTATCTTCTTTGGTGCTAAGTCGTTCTTCCTTTTCGGTTTAGTTTATTTATCGTTTATCTCTTTAATTAGGAGTACTCTAGGTAGGATCACAACTTCTTGCCAGCCCCCACCCGGGTCTCTCTCTCTCTCTCACACACGCACACAGAGTTTTTCAATTGGACAGATTGTGCCATGCAATTCGGTTTGATGCGACTATAGGACTGTTAATTGTAATGGCATGTTTAGATCATAGGTTTCTCACTGAATCCTCTTTCTTACAGCCTTGTCGTGCTTCTAATTGTATGTTGCATCTAATATGTAGTAAATTGCATGCTACTTAATGTTTTTCTTCCTTTTTTTGTTCAAAGAATGAATTTTTTGTTAGCTGAGCTCTAGGTTTTCTAATTGCTTTGATTTAATTATTGTGATTACAGGGTTGAGGAGATGTGGTAAGAGCTGTAGGCTTAGATGGCTAAACTACCTGAGGCCTAACATTAAGCATGGGGAGTTCACCGAGCACGAAGACAGGGTCATCTGCGGCATGTATGCCAGTATTGGAAGCAGGTAAACGCGCATAGCGTTATCTGGACTGACACCCTTTCCTTTTTCGCTTCTGGTTTCCCAATATATATATAGCTCAGCACACATTCGTGATCTGTTCTGCCTGCTTGAAGAATCTCTCAAGATAGAGATACTAGCACCTTGTTCAGAATTTAAGATCGAACTGGCAAGGATCTTGTGAGGAACATATTACTGTACAAGTAAAGAGATAGGCTCTAGTCTAATATATTTGCTGTAGAGTTTTAGAGATGCAGATAGCTACCAAGTTCTTTCGTATCGAACTATCTCCAACACGAGAAACCTAGCAAACAAGAAAAATAAAGGAATCAATGCATATGACTCATTAGCTTTATCATGCATTTTAGGTGGTCGATCATCGCGTCGCAGCTCCCCGGCCGGACGGACAACGACATCAAGAACTACTGGAACACCAAGCTGAAGAAGAAGCTCCTGGGCTCCACTGCCGGCCCCCCTCTGCCCCGGCCGCCACGGCAGCACTATCGGCCGGTCCTTCTCCCACACTCGTCCTCACTACCGCATCCCAGCTACAATGGCTTCTTCACCGGCGCCGGTTCCATCCAGGAACCCCTCATGCCTACATTGACCCTACCAACAACCCAAGACTACATGTTAAGCTCTGGCTCCCTTACGATGACAAATCCTTCGGCACTGCTGCATGCACAAGGTGCAGCACATCAGCTTCAGGTGAAGGAGGAGAGCAGCAGCATGATTGTGTTTGGCAGTGACCAGCAGAGCTGCAGTTCTTCAGATGGGACACACAGCCAGTTTGGCCACCATGGAAAGGAGCTGAGCTTTGACGGTTACAATGGCATTATTGAGCAAGACCACAAATTGTTCCAACAGGAGCAGGCACAGCTTGATTACAACTACGAGGAGATCAAGCAGCTGCTCATGACTACGAGCGCTGCAGGCTTGCATGATCAGGAAGCCATGGAAGGTTTGATCGGTTGATCACAGCAAGGGAAGGTGACGACGATGTAATTAAGAGATAAAAATTGATAGATGGCGTGTTTTAATGGTTTTTAATTTGATTCTACCGTGTTGGCGTCTGTGTAGTATCTTGTGTCACGGCTGCATACACGTGCCAGCGTTACATCACAGCCTGTGTGTATGTATCTGTGACATGGGATCGAGATTCTATCTCCTCCTCCTACTGTTGTACTCTCTTTTTTCACCGGAGGTATAGTGTTATGAACTACTGTGTTTGGTAGACGGCGCAAGCTAGACCTTTACTTGGTTCAGTGCTCCCTTCGACTGGAAAGCTGGATTAATTATTTGTTTCTTGTAACCATTTCTTCCGTGTGTCCTTTGGTGTGATGTGTCTCATCCTTACCTCTCTCCCTTCCTTGAACTCTGGGTATAGATTTTTGTTGCAGTGCATAGCACAGCTAACGTGCATGTGAAGGCGTACAGCTTCTGAAGCATATCAAGTTGTGCATGCATGCATGATTGGCGTCGAGATGGCACATGGGGAAAGAAACGAGTCCGATCTCTGTACGTGCCGCGAGAAACGTGTCTTGTCGGTCAGGAAACGCATTTTTTTTCAGCACTCGCGAAGTTGGTATATATGCAAGATGCAACGCAATGCAAAGCGAGACCGACGAAAGATTCCCCAGTTCGTTGATAGTAAATTCGTGTGTGGACAATCATTGTTGAACAGTGCGAGGGATATCCGCCCCTTTGTCGTTGTTGCTTCTGTAAAAAAATGTGTACTCTCTCTCCGACAGGAAGGCGTATGCAAAAGGATAGCGATATCTCTCTTGCTCTTATTTTTTTAGATGAAGGAAGATTTTATTAATTTCAAGAGCATTACATCAAGATGATACAAGTTCTTAAAATTTCTCTCGGCCTCTACTTAACAAGAAGCACACATCCCTTAAATAAAAGAAAAAAGAAAAAAAAGAGAAGTCTTGATTGCTACCAGCCTGGATCGCAGAGCTCTCCCCCTTTTCATTGAATTGCTTAGCAAAAACATCATCGAAATCTTCTCCGCGTAAGCAATCCGCAACCCCTGATTTCCAACATTCTGGCGCCACAATCCGCAAACCTCGATTTCCAACATTCTGGCGCCACCACCAAGAACACCGCGTTATTTGAATCATTGCCCCCAAAATCTTGAATGCGATCACGGACTCCATATCGCCTATGACCACCAACTTGAAATCTTGGGGGACGAAGACCACCACGAAAGGGATCGGTGGATCACCATAGCTGCGATCGCTAAATCGATCGCCACCAAGAATTACCGTTCCGCCGCCATGATCGCTTTAAATTGATTCTTAAAGCATCGTCGCCCAATATCCTGCGCATTCGGTTGCACATCGTCGAGATTGGACTCAGGAACAAAGCCAGCATTGCTCGCATCCTTTGGCATTTTTCGTCGTTACCCTTGGAGCCGAACCCCTCGTCCTTCGCGCCGCCGCTTCCCTCGGCTAGCTGCGCCTCACAATTTGCAGCTTTGCACGATCGGATCGTCAATCTAGACATTGATGAAGAACAATAATTCCCCTTCAAGCCGGCCGGGATCACCGCATCCGCGAGCGACACCGGAGACGGACTCGCGATCTCTGCCATAGAAGGCACCAAGCGTGACGCGGCGCAGGAGAGTCCACGACCTCCCCCGCGCCACGCTCATTCCATCGCGAGAGAACGTCGATGGGAGGGAGTTTTGAATTTTGAAATCCCCCAATCTGTGGCCGGTGCTTGTGGAATTGATCTCTTGCTCTTATATATGGAACCTTTAGCATGTGTTTATATTGGTCCGTTTGGGACGCAGAAATTTTTTTCAATTTCTATTGGAGTTGAACTATTGTTTCGTGTGATGTCGTGCAAAATTTTGTAGAAGTTGAACCGTTTTGTTTGATATCATACAAAATTATGGTGAAAGCCTTAAAGTTATAAATGGGACCTTATTATATGCAAGATAGGTTCTTATGGATTTCACTTGGTACAACACCGACGTGTATAGAGAGAGCACTAAAGCACAACGCCACATCCTAAAGACACATATTGCTAGCTATTTTTCCAATATAGCTGTAGTGAGATGGGAGTACTGACAGAAAAGCTCAAGAAAAAAATCTCATTAATAACACTGAAAAGTTTTGCCGCCAAAGGTTACCACAGGCTGTAATTAACATTGATGAATGGGTTTCGTAAGCACATGCAAGTGAGAACGACAATCATTTGAAGAAACTACAACTTTTACTAGTGCTACGAATGCAAATTTCTCAAAGCTGAAGGGATCTCTTTGACCGGTACGGGCCTAGAGGTGGAAGATTCTCAATTCATAGTTTTTTTTTAATGCGGGGGGCTGTCACTTCATAAATATTATATAGCTGGTCTTGTCGTACATCGTCCTACCTACGGATTAGCAGTCGCAAATTGGTCAACTTGCTCATCATATTGTATCTTATCCATCTGAAAAGGTCTCCAATGTGATATAGCAAAGTCTGGTGAAAACTAATTACAGTTTTGGTGTCATATCGGCACGGCTAGCTAGCAATAATTATATGTAGCTGGCTAACGTGGCCTCCAATGTTTGATTGTACAGAGAGATGAAAAGAAGAACCCATCGATATTCAGCCCCAAAGTTTATGATTGATCGACTACGTTGTGCTGATGAATGATGTAATACCATACAATACTACACGAGAAAGAGATGCTAGTATTAAAACAACGATGACAAGGGAGATATGAAAAGAAATGCAATTAGTGTCAGTTCTGAGCCTTTATTTTGGAGAAGTGTAATTTGTAGTACAAATTTATACCGCCATTTATTTGTAGGATAGAGATTAGTTAATTAGATAGTAGTAAACCACGTGCCATGGGATGCTAAATTTCTATGATCGATTCCTAGAAACAACAACATTTCCAGGGAAAAACAAAGGCAAGGAAACAAACTAGACAGTTCATATATCAACATGCAGAATAATACAGTTAGTATCTAGAGCTTACATAAATAATATTATCAATTTCTTTTAACTTAAAAATAACATGTGAAATTATCCAAATAATATGCATTGATTTTCAGAAATTTCTAAAAAGTTAAACAAGTCTTGAACGATTACCAGGTCACTATCATTTACAACAACCACCCGAACTAACAGTACCTTCGTGATCAGGGCTAGCCTGGAATTTGTTATTCAATGTTAAAATCACAGAGAATGGACTGAGTGCAGTATGTTATTGTTGGTTCATCGCTGTCGCATGTGTCCTCCTTTACTCGTTGTACGTCAATATTAGCATGCATATGTATATCCTCTGCTGTTAGAAATTAAGGTTACTGTGCTAGATACAAATCAGGGCCATGAAAGGTACAAACGATCGATGTTTTCATTAGTTCTGGATATTAAGTTTGCCCGGCAGCTTAGCAGTGGTACAACACATGCTCGTACTAAAGTAACTACATCTGTAACACAAAGAAAATTAATGGAGGGGTTAACGACCTGAAAAAAGAGTCGCAATTTTGGGCTCCACTGTAATGATTCAAATTAAGTCCAGGTAATCTAAGTGTAATGAGTATCACTGCCATTTTTACCTTGGCAACCGGCAGTAATAACTTTCTGTCCTATTTTCATATTCAAAACTGGTAGTGATGGGTTTTTTAAACCTTTATATATATATTGTACAGTAGATGTATTCTATACGGTACACGTTGTGCACAATAGTAATGAAACATCGCTAAAGAGTAATTCAAATACATTGAAGCATCATAATATTTAATTATTACAATGTTCATTCACTTTTGAAGCATCATAATATTTAAGTATTACATTGTTCATTCACAATCGTTGACATCTCACTTAAGCTACAAATGCCCCTGAAACTCGCATTTCGGGTTGATAATTTCTCGAATGATGAAACCGGCTAGCTGCTCTCGAAAGGCTTCAATTTCGTTGTCGAGCAGGCTGCTGGTGCCCAGCTTCACGCGCTGTCATGGGAGGATTTGAAGCATTAATTAGTGCCATCATCTTTATAAAGAAAAGTATGGGTCAACATGTAATGATCGATATACCAGCTCGCCGTTGTAGTCCGTACTGTCAGTGATGAACGTGTGCATATGTGTCATTGCGTAGTATCCACATAAATTGTTCTCTTGGGGTTGTCTCAGGCACGGAAAATTGGTTTTTATTCTGAACTTCTTTTTGAATGGACGATACCGCTGACTCTTCTTACAATGTTTTGCGTACATACTATTCATGGTTTCGAGTAGTCATTAAAATTAATTAGGTGTAATGGGATGGAAGATTACTGGAGCAATAATGCAACGACCGAGTTTACCTATCTAGCAACTCTATTAATTCTTTGTAATTGCTTGTCGGTATCCTCATTGAGTCCAAGACAGTGATGTTGCTTTCGTCTAACATGAAGACGAAGATGATCCAGTGAAAGCTGCAGAAGCCAATTAGTCGTCACATAGTGTTGCACATCAAATATACGAGACTAGTAGGCAGGGAAACACGTACTGAAAGTTATAGGGTAAAAGTACGTAGGTCTTGTCTTGTAGCTTTAGCAGCGCCTTGAGTACGTACTCCTCAACATCATTTATCATTTTTAGATCTAGAATAAGTTTGCAGTTGACAAGGCCCGGGTCGAGGAATCCTATCTTTTCATTTAAGTCCGCTCTAAGTGTCATTGCCTCCATTCTGCATAAAAAAAGAAGTCAGACTCTCAGTTTAAGGGTACGTGAATGTACAGCATGAATTATACAATAGACTTACAGAGTCCACATTCTTAATATAGACATGCCCAGGGCGTCTCGTTGGTACAACTGATATAGTTCTGTGTGTTCTATCCCCAAAATGTCGTCCATGTTGTGAAAATCCACACCTTTGTATTTGACGGGGAAAGCATCGTTCTTTGTCTCTTGGACATACTGCCGGTACCATTGATGTAGACACCGTAACTGTGTTGTTAGTCTGGGCTCCTCATTTGGACCCACCAAAACTTTCCCGTTAACGAATGGCCACTTTAGAGGGGGCTCCTACCCTTTAGCACCACTTTGGCCTCCAGCAATAGCAGGTTTACCACCATCCCCTTTAGATTTCTTCCTAGAGATGCGCTCGTAGTCTGATCGTTGGCTAAGTTGAGGAGATTCGGTTGCTCATCCTGTTTGTTTAATCGTCGCTAAGCCCATGAAGAAATCCCATTTGGCATCTTCGATTTCAACCTTAGCAGGTGGTGGCGTCTTCTTGAAGTCTTATTGTTACATAATCGGCGCAGTACTTCCCTTCTTATTTCTTCTTCGATCAGGTCATATGCTCGTTTCTTGCTAAGAGTTTTGGCTGGCTTCACAGATGAGGAACTTTTCCCCCTGACCGTGTAGAATGTTGAGATTGCGGTGCTCTTTGATTACTGTCTTGTGGCGACGGAGCAAGAGAAGGACCTTTCTTGGGTGACGCCGGAGGAGAACTTTTCCTAGGTGGAGGGTCCGCCTCATCGTCGTTATTAAGATCATCATCGTTGTCATCTTCTAAGACAAACTTTATATAGCGCTTGCGCCACGCGAATGTACCCAGGCTTTGTCCAAGATTATTTTTCTCCTCCTCGCCCGGGATCTCAACCTCCACTTTGCGGTATCTGTCAAGTACGCTGTCAACTAAAACTCTAGCGTATCCCTGAGGAATTGGGTGGTTATGCAAAAATCTGCCCCTCGATGCATGGCCAAGCCACCCCTTCAACCACCTTGATGGTAATGTCCATAGGAAAACTACACGCTGAGTCCTCTTTAGGAGCGCCCACAAACGCTTGGCTACTTTTACGAGCCCCAGTGGGACTCTGGAGTTGGTGGCCGCCGTCATATTTCTGATGTTCGCTAAAGATGTTCGCTAGCATTTCTTGCATCTTTTGTATCTTTTCTTCAAATTCAATTTTCGGTTTGTGCATCTGGTCTTCTATTTCTCGTACACGTTCATCCAACTGTTCTTGTCTGGATTTCTTTGGTCACTTATAAATTTTAGCATCCTCTGGGAACGCTGCTTTCTAGGGCACCAAGCCGAACCCTCTGGTGTGACCAGGGTGCTCTTTATTACCCAAGGCGCGTGTTAGCTCGTTATTCTCCCTTCTTGGCTGGAAGGAGCCCTGAGTAGCTTGGGAGTGGGCATCTGCAATCTTCTTCAAAATTTCCTTGTCTTTCTCGCTTCTGAAGCTTAAACTACCACTACTACAGAAATCATCATCACAGACGGTTCGTAAACGTCATCAGAGACGGTTTTGTGAACCGTCAGCAACAATAAGTCTGTGATGAAGGAGATCATCAGAGACGGTTTTCCACCCGTCTGAGAAAATTTATATCCCAGACGGTTTTAATTTAAAACCGTCTGTGATAACTAAATATCACAGACGGTTTCAAATCATAACGTCGTGATATTAACTTATCGCTGACGGTTACAAATAAGAACCGTCTGTGATGTCCTTTTTCCCACACCCAGAGAACCTCCATTATTTATAGTGTTGTTGAAATTTCCATCAATGTTTCTATTGATATTTACAAAGCACAACCAATTATAGATGTTGTAGTTGAATATCTACACTTCCTATATGCATTGTAGCAGTTTATACGAAGATAGACTTGCAATATACATTTGTTTAATATTTAATTAGCCTACCTATGAGTAATGTTGAAGTAACATCTACTAATTTTTTTCAACCAGTACCATGTTCTGGCACCGCGGCACGACAACCACGATGTCGTCCGCATCGAACCGACACACGACAGTGTGTGATCACTTCATGCCATCTCAGATGGCATGCAGCGTCAGCGTCACACACTCTAGTGTATCGGTTCGATCATGCTACTACACAGCGTTGCACCGTCGTGCCACGGTGGGAGAAAATGGTCTTGGTTGATTTATTAGTCGTAGTTCCATCAACATTATCATAAGAAGGTAGAAAAAGCGCCAACAAATGTTTATATTTTAAGTCTATCCCGAGGACATGGAAGCTGACTTGCAATGCATATAGGAAGTGTAGATATTCAACTACAACATCTATAACGTGGTCAGGTTCCTAAATATTGATGCAGGAATACCTAAGTAGATGGAAATTTCGAACAACAAACCATAAATAATGGAGGTTCTGCTGAGGGTGTAGGAAAAACATCTAGTTCCAACAAGCAAGACATTGTTAAGTTGTTGCATATATTCAAGATGAGGAAATGTGTATTAAGGATAATATCATGTGACAATACAATGAATCGTACAAACAAGAATAACCATGAGTTTTTGACATATTTTCCGAATGAATACCATTTGATAATTGTACAACTCCAGAAGTTATCGGTCATGTGGAACGCGCCTTTTTTATGTATTACTTCGGTGAGCAGGAAGTAACAAACTCTCCCTCTAATGTTGCTCAAATGGGTCTCAGTCAACGCAGTTTTAACCGTACTGCTTTTTTTGTATCGACGATGGTTTGCATGTTGTAGCAAACATAAAATCCACATAGATTATTTCCCTGACCTTGCTGGTGGCACTGCAAATAAAACCTACGGTTAGTTCTAGAGTCACTATTACGGGGTTTGATATAGGATTATTGTGTATAACGGATACCGAAAAGTTCAAATCATGCTGTAGTTTAGTCCAATTCTTCAACTTTTGAACGCTCTACAAGATTGCAAAAGGTTAGCCTAAGCCATTCCAATAGCAATATAAACCTGGAACAACTTGCACGACCATGTACGTTATGTACGGAGGAAACGTGATTACCTAGTGAGTAATTTTGCGATAGGTACCAAGTCGTGGTTTCCGCCACGTCCGGAATCAAGGTACTTAACCCGGTTTGTGGCTGGTTCAATTACAATTAGAACCCAGTGAAACCTACACAGGTATATCACAATGGACAACGAATCTAAACAGAGTTGTGTGCACAAGATGCACTAAAGTATAGCATGTGGTAGCACTTACCCTGGGTTATGGGGTATAAGTATGAATTCTTTATCTTTTTGTGCTAGCAATGCCTCTATCACGTATTTCTCGACCATGTTTATATCCTCATCCATTGTTTGCTTTGAGACTATATGTGGGTCGAGGAAACCGATCGATAGTTTGTTCCGTGTCGTTTCAAGTTGCATGTATCTATATATACAAAGGTGAATTATATATATATTGGAGGACATTTATCACTATTAGACGAATGTAGACTGTGATAGCACACACTTACAAGGTCCAGCATCTTATGAGTGCGGCGTCGAGGGCGTCGAGGTTGTAGAGATGGAACAAGTCCAGAAAATCGACCGTGAAGAAGCCCCCCGCTGAGTCGTTGAATAGATGTTCATACTTGAACTTAACGCTGATACTTGTTGTATGTTCACGCTCTGGCTTTCCAGCTTGTTGGGTGTACCAATTATGCAATTGTTGGCAAAGTATACTAAGTGAAGTTACGCTGCCTTTCGTTAGTAACGGCTCTCCTAGCTTGTATTTTTTAGCCAACTCAGCAGATGGATAGTCGACTTGTTCTTGCCCTTCATTCTTCTGTTTGTCCTTGCCTTTCTTTGTTTTGTATGAACCCTTCATGGGAGAGGAATGGGCAGGAAAGAGGTCAACATTATGTACATCAAGTGGAGTCTGCTCTACGACTGCTGATTTGGTAGCCAACTGATCAGACGATACAATAGGCGAATCAGATCGTTGTGGTTGTTGCATGATAGAAGGGACGAGCAGGGAGATGTCGCTGCTAGGCCATTGGATGAATGTGCCAATGGCATCCCCAAGTTTCACGATCTCCTCGTTTGGCGGCTTCTGTAGATCGACAATTTTGAAACTATCAAATACCCCGTCCACATTGACCTTGGTGAAACCCGGCGCTATCATGGTACTGCACCATGGTCCCCTTAATGGATGGATACGCCATGCCCTAAGCAATTTCGAGGAACGGTGCCATTGTTAATTCTCACTTGGAGATTGTACCGCGTGGCCACCTTAATGTCACATACAGATAAGTCCCGCTATGTTCATCTATGTCACTTGGAGGAACGGATGCACAACTGCTCTTCACAGGCGAATGGGGCTGACTTGACATACATACGGGGCTTGTACAATTTTCTTTCTTGATTGGTGAGCCTTTCCTCGAGGATTCTTATCCATTCATAAAATTCTTCTCTCGCCTCCCCTCAACTCTTCTCTCAACTCTTCTCTCAACTTGTCCTCCAAATTCTTTATAAGATTTGACTCGCTTCGGCTTTAGTTCTCTTCTTACTTGGTATATGTGGAAGTCGTCAGGAATCCGGTTTTCCATGGAACAAAAACCCTTTGCCTCTTGTACGACTGTGGTGTTCCTTGTTTCCCAAGGCCATGGACGGTGCATCTTTCTCCCCGTCTGGGAAAAAAGAGCCATCGCCGATTGTGTACTCAACGCCACCGCAAGATCCGGACAAGTTATTTCACTTATGAAGTCATGGACTAATTACGTAAAAGTGGTAGTTCGATTTATATATTACCAGCGCTTGGCGCACTTCCTCGTCCGTGGGGTTTACAAAGGAGACGGTTATGAGGACGTGGCGGTGACTCGCTCTTAGCCGATCTCGCACGTTGATCTGTGATCGATGCAAATGGCGAGATACCCTCCTCGTCCTCCCCGTCCCATTGCGCTCTCTCTTCCCACGAGCCGCAGCGGTGCAGTCCGTGAGGGTGAGTGTTCCTTGCTCGCAAGGCCTTGTTTGCTTCACTTTGACGCACGCAATTCGTCCGTCCGCCTTCATCTCAACAAAACGCCACCACGTGTCGCATCAATGAACCCATACTTAGAGTATGGATCTATATCCTTCTTGACGTAGTCTCGAAAAGCGTATGCTTGAAGGTCTTCCATGCCTTTCTGCCGCTAGCGGCATACCGCTCGGACTAGGGAGCGGATTCTTCGGAATGTTGAACGATGAAAGAATTTCCGTCGACAAGGCATTGCGAGCCTCAATAGTCAAGAACCTCCGGAAGATAGCGTGATCGAACCCGCCTCGTGCTACTATCCCTTTACATACTCCAAAATGCATTCACGCCTTTTTTGGCTTTCTAGGGCCCCATCCTTTGGATCGATCTACGTAATGGTATATCGGTCTGTTGGTCTTTTGTTTGGTCCTCTTGCAGCGCGGGTCGATTCTTCTTTTGAGGGCACATCATGTCCTTCAGACGATGGATTAGAGGACGACATCTTCTTTATAAGTTAAAATAGTTTCAGGCGAACTAAAAGAGAAGAACAAATAAAATCAAATTAGAGTGAATAAGTTTGTGGATACCATGGCTTGTTATTAGCCTTTTAAAAGAACTGGCCTAATTGGCTTGTTATTAGCCTTTTAAAAGAACTAGCCTAAATGGCTTGTTATTAGCCTTTTAGCAAAAGAAGCGAACTAGGAGGTTGCCGAACTTAATAAAAATTTCGGCAACACATCACAAAGGGTTAGGGTTTGGCGCGCTGTGAATGAGCCCTGCGCGCGAGAGATATATAGAGGAGAGCACATCACAGATGGTTCTAAAAGATAACGATGCAGGATGTATTATCACGCAGACGGTTCTATAATAGAACGATGCAGCGATGTTGAGATATTACAGACGGTTATATAATAGAACCGTCTGTGATGTTGAGATATCACGGACGGTTATATAATAGAACCATCTGTGATGTTGAGATATCACAGACGGTTAGGTAACATAACCGTCTGTGATAAATAACATCACTGCATCGTTATGTTAAAGAACCGTCTCGTGATATATACTATTCAATGACATTTACTTGTGCGTTCGGTTCATCGACTCTTATGCATGCCACTTTGTTGTATCTTACGGGAAAGTTGTCTTTAACGTAATATAGACTGATACGTGGTTGAAGTGGAGATTCTAATCCTCAATTCAAACCCTAAAATCTGAGAGCAACCACATACAACTATTTCCATATTGCCAAAGTAGACATGATTCTATTCTTGTTTGCCATAGTCTACATAATTTATTTCTTCTCATCAATTATGTCTGAATGGCCATCTTTGAATCATGTATTTGGAATCATATTGATATTAAGGAATAAATACTTGCTTTTATACTTGTATCTTTTCCATCAATCCAGATGCTTCACAAGCTACTTACAAAGATCATCACAATCCTATATACATAATTTAGATGCTTCACAAGCTACTTACAAAGATCATCACAATCATATGTACAAAGCATGATAGATCGTATCATCTTTACAATAGCATTAATGTAATATTATTACACATGAAAATTAGTAAACATGATGACAATGCACCCTTCTCATAACTACGCCACCACATGCTTATTCTTTTGTATGAAAATTAGCCCTTCATGATGATCGACGCGTGTGTAGCTTGCTTCCTCATGTTGTTCTTCTGGGACCAGGATGCCATTTCCGATAGGTGGCAACTCATCAAATTGATTGTACTCTTCCTCATCTACTACATTCTCAACTCCGACAATTCTCCTTTTTCCCTGAAGAACTACGTGGCGCTTCTTGTTGGACGGGTCGGTTACATAGAAGACTTGAACAACTTGGTTAGCGAGTACGAATGGTTCATCTTGGTATCCGACACGTTCGAGGTCCACAGTAGTGATGCCATTCTTGTCAACCTTCACGTGCTGGAGGTGGACCCAACGGCACCGAAATAGGGGAATCTTGAAAAGTACGTAGTCGAGCTCCCATATCTCCTCTATGAACCCATAGTAGGAGCTCCTCGTCAACCCAACGGTATTATTGAATGCATCTATGCGGACACCGCTGTTCTGGTTTGTGCTCTTCATATCCTGATCTCTCGTGTAAAATGTGTACCCATTTAAGTCATATCCTTTCCATGTGACAACTGTAAAAGTTGGTCCTTTTGCACACCGGACATATATGCAAGTTTGTGTACTCTTTATGACAGATACGCTGCTTGGATATGCATGTATTCTTTCTACTTCCATTCCCAAGGGACAAAGAACCTTCTTGGCTTTGTAGGTGGTTGTCGGCAACTCGTTTCCCTCTAGAAGCATGTCTGCCAATAGACGTAACAGCGATGTGAAACTCTTGTCGGACCAACCGTTGCTTGCCTTCAATTTGAGTAGTTCAAGCACGGATGATAACCTTGTGTATTTCAACTTGCACCCTGCGAACAAAGGTTTCTCCGAGTCCTCCATTAAGCCCCGAACTTTCCATATTCCCGTCATCAAGGTTTCTTCGCATCGTGTAGCATCTCGATCCAAATTGTCATCGTGCAACCTGTCCTCATCGGAAGCACAATTGATATGATCATCCGACATATCATTGACTTCGTCGACGATATTAACACTACTTGCTGCTTCCTGTATATTATGCTCTTCGCCATGACTGGTCTAACATGTATAGCCCCTTTTGAAACCCCTTCAATTAAGTGTGCTTCGATTCATACCGAGTTTCAAACATCTTCAGATTTTCGCAATCAATGCACGGACATGACATGAATTGCACCCCCTTATTAAACATATCCTCCTCTGCAGCTCTTTTGAAAGTGGAGACGCTATTAAGGTACTCAACACTCGTACGGTTCTTAGCGTACATCCAGCTTCGATCCATCTACGCTACACATGTAACACTTAGTGTTAAATATTAAGTGCACCAGGTGTAGTGCGTATGTACACATTCTTAAAATAATTATGCAATTACATACCTTAATTACATCACAAAGAAATAATTAACACAATTCAAATTAATCTTCAATATAATAATGAAATTAGAACCCATTACTAACTTTAGATCACCAAAAGACTTGAATTGATCTATAAGCTAGATCTAAACAATCTTTAAATTCTATCCTTAACAAGCTAGCTAGCTACATCATGATCGAATATTATATTATGCAAATAGAACCATTACTAGCTAACCTTATAGATCAAACAACCAACACATGGTTCTACAAGCTAGATCTAAAAAAATCATCAAATTCCTTCCTTATCAAGATAGATGTTGAATATAATGCAATTAAAACACATTACTAACCAAATATCACAAACAACATATGGATCTAGCTACAATTAAGCTAGATCTAATCAAACAATCTTTAAATTAATTCTCTCCTAACCAACCTAGATATTGAATTAGATGCATGCAATTAGAGAACTCATTACTAACCTTAGATCACCAAAATCAAATGAATCTAATATCACCCTTCGAAATCAATGGCTTTCTTTCAAAAAATCGCCTCACTTCCACAACCGCCACTTAGGATTGAAACCGAAACCCTATAAACGAAGTAGATGGATCGAGGCTCTGTTTTTATGGGAGACGGTTTTATCACAGACGGTTTTATATTACAGCCGTCTGTGATGCAAGAAATAGCACAGACGGTTTCTAAATATAACCGCTCGTAATGACTATCAGAGATATTACAGAGGCGATTGTTTTATATAACCGTCAGGAAATCACTGACGGTTTTACTTCGAAACCGTCTGTAATGAGTATTGTAGCCATCACAGACGGTTATATTTAGAAACCGTTTGTGATATTTCTTACATCACAGACGGCTGTAATATAAAACCGCTGCATGATGTTCCATATTACGACGGTTTTCAAAACCGCTCGTGATCGTCGGCGCTCGATATAAGCCTCGGTGTGGGTAGTGTACCATCATCCGATAGACTATCTCCACTGCATAGCGGCCAAGATACTTTGATCTTGGGGCCATCTCGGACATCGCAGTAATAACACCACTATGAGTTAAATGTTCTTCCCGTGCATCCCACTTGGGTACTTTCCTCACGTAGCCACCAATGCCTAGCACATGGGGTAAATGTTCTTATCCAAATTAGCTTTGTTCTGTTGACTGATAGCCTGGGCTTCATCAGATTTCTTATACTGCACGAATTCATCCTAAAATTACTCTAACCTCGGGTATCTATTAAAATCTGGCGTTTGATCCTTCTTGACAAACTCCTTATTCAGCTTTGTCTTCCGATTCTTCAATGCGGATCCCATAACGGTTAGTGCACGTTTCCTAGCAAGCTCCAACTGATCTTCGAGAAACTGGAACTTAGCTGTTAACCCTGTCCACAATGTTTCCTTGATGTCATCGGGAACATACGACGGGCAATCGTGCTGACGTGTCTATGATTTGTAGATGATGGGCACATTATCTCTAGCCAAGATTCCGCATGCTGTCCGATATGGCCCAAGCAATGATGTGGGCATAGCTAGTTCCCCGACTACGTTAAGCTCTACGATCACTTTTCGTTCACCTGTGTGCATCTTGCTAGGACCTTGCCCACGACGCTGCCTTCGTTCACCTGATGTCTGACCCTGCATTTTGACCGTTTCATTAATTGTTTGGCCCTGCTAGAGAATTACCCCGTCTACGTGAAGAATTTCATTGGAAAGCACATCTTACTCAAGAATGGTACCAAAGAATTACCTCATGTACATTTGTTGCCTTGGGTTGTTCTAGGTTGAGGAACCTTATCGGGTTTTGCTCCAGGCTTTGGTTCATGGGCTCAGCGCCATCCGGCACTTTTCCCTGATTGGAGGCCATGTGCAGCAAGTTTGTCTAAAATTTTAAATTAACAAAGTCTTGAGATGAATCTTTGCACCACTTGAATGACCATTTTGTCATGCGTTAGAGTTGCTAATATCAACGTTTTGCATTTATAAGGCGTAATATCAACGTTTTGCATTTATAAGGCGTAATATCAACGTTTTGCATTTATAAGGTATAATCACCATTTTGTCGTGCGTTAAAGTTGCTAATATCAACGTTTTGCATTTATAAGGCGTAATATCAACATTTTGCATTTATAAGGTACACTAATCGGTTTGAGATCCATGTAATTGATGCAGAACTCGATGACCTCCTCAGTTCCCCAACCTTCGGCAATGCACCCTTCCGGCCAATGTCGATTACGAATATATTTGTTCACAACCCCCATGAACCTCTCGAAAGGGTACATCTGATGTAGAAACACAGGGCCAAGAAACTGTATCTCTTTCACAATATGAACAATAAGATGGATTATAATATCGAAGAAGGATGGAGGGAGGCACATCTTAAGCTGGCATAGAGTGTGGATCACGTCTTGTTACATCTTATCCAGTTTTAACAGATCGATGACCTTCTGTGAAATCGCGTTGAAGAATAAACACAACTTTATAATTGGGTCTCGCACTTTCTCTGACAGAACACCCCTAATTGCAACAGGAAGCATCTATGTCATCATCACGTGGCAATCATGAGACTTCATACCAATTAATTTCAAGTCTTTCATTGAGACTAGCCTCTTTATGTTGGCATAATAACCGGATGAAACTTTGACTCCGTGCAAGCACTCACACACACTAATTTTCTCATTCTTGCTTTAGAGTGTAGCAAGCTACGGGAAGGTACTTTTTTCCTTGACCCAGGTCTTCGTGATGTAGCTCCTTCCTAAATTTCATATCTTTCATGTCCATCCGTGCGTTGAGTGTATCTTTTGTTTTGTCAGGTATGTCTAGTAAAATACCAAGTAAGTTGTCACACACGTTCTTCTCTATATGCATAACATCGATCGCATGTCGAACATCCAGGTGTTGCCAATAAGGTAGGTCCATAAATATTGATCTCTTTTTCCACAAAGGAGCTGTATCACCGGAACTTAGGACTAATGTACTTCCAGCTCCCTTTCCATGGATAATTTTAATATTCTTTTCAGCCGCAAATATCTCTTTGCCGTTACGATGTTGCGGAGTTGAAGTAGTCTCCTTTGTACCATCAAAAGCTCTCTTGTTGTTGCGATACAGATGGTCTTTCAGCCACCGGCTACCTGTATCACCCATGCAATGGGCGCATCCATTGAATCCTTTTATAGTCTGGCCCGAAAGATTGCCAAGACCAGGGTAATCATTGATTGTTACGAACAACAACGTGCGTAGCATGAAATTCTCTCTTTTATACTCATCCTATACCCGTACACCGTCGTTCCACAATACCAGAAGATCTTCAACCAGTGGTTTGAGGAACACATCAATATCGTTCCAGGTTGCCTCGACCCTTGGATCAGCAGCGACATCATAATGTACTTCGTTTTATACAAAGCCAAGGAGGAAGGTTGTAGATACATAAAGTCACCGGCCAAGTGCTATGATGACTATTCATGTTGCTGAAAGGATTCATCCCATCCGTACTGAGACTGAAGCTTATATTCCTCATATCATATGCAAATTGTTTCTTATATTTTCTATCGATATTCCTCCACTGCGCGGAGTCAGCAGGGTGTCTAAGCATTCCATCCTTCTTATACTCTTCGGTGTGCCATCGCAGCAATTGAGCATGCCTTTTGTTCGCAAACAGATGCTTTAGACAGGGGATTATAGGGAAATACCACACCACCTTGGTCGGGGGCCTTTTCTTATTACGCTACGCCTCGATGTTGTCATTGCTGCGCTTATACCGAGATGCCTTGCAAATGGGACACGCATCCAAATTTGCAAAGTCATTGAGATACAATATGAAATCATTTGGACATGCATGTATTTTCTGCACTTCCAGTCCCAACGGGTAAACAACCTGCTTGGCCTGGTATGTGGTTGCTGGCAACACGTTACCCTCTAGAAGGACATATCTGAAGAAACCTAACAGCTTTGTAAAACTCTTATCGGACCAACCATTGCTTGCCTTCAACTACAGCAGCGTAAGCACAACATGCAGCTTTTTGAGCTCCTCCTTGCAGCCTGGCTACAAGGGTGTTGTAGAATCCTATACCATATGTTGAAACTTTTGAAAATCCCTTTCACTCGTGAGGTCCTCCTCCCCATCATGCAACATTTGTTCTAGATCATCTTCATGGTTATCGATGAACGTGTCTTCATGGGTGTCGACGAACGTATTTTCGACCGCAGTCGAGTCGTTGTCTTCATCATCATCAATTAGATGCCCTTGACGTACAATCTCATCTTCACTACGCTCGGTTCAACAGGTATAGACAGGCTTGAAACCCCTTCGAAACAAGTGTGCAAGGATCGCCTCAAGGTTAGAAAATTGCTTCTCATTCTTGCAATTGACGCACGGGCAACAAATATAGTCTATCAGCTTATTTGACTTGTACGCCACAGCTGCGCTCAGAAAACTAGTCACACCATTAAAGTACTCTCTATCGCGACGGTCCACTTCATACAACCATCTTCGGTCCATCTACAAATATTTATAACAAATAAAATCTCAGTAAATCAATAAGTGAAAGTGCTCACAAATTGTTTTATTCATTTAATTTGTTATGTAGTGCTAATTAATCTAGAAATTTTCATTACTTATAAAACTATATCCAAATCTCGATTGTAAAATCAATTAAATAATTGCTATTAGTTATATATAATGATCCATCCAGCAAATTTACATTACTTACAGAAGTATTAAATTAACATACACAAAATAATGAAACAATTTTAAGTAATTAGATTAAACAATAGTTAATTATGAAGTGCTACCACATTTAAATTCAATCAACGTATTAAATGCAATCACTAATTTAGTCCTCTAAATACTTAAATTCAACATACATCATAATCTGACCAATCACTATACATATAAAAGTTGGTAATTTCAAATCTAGCCTCTAGAATAGAGCTCTAATTGTGTTGACTATGCAATCAATAATTCTTACAACCTACAACAATATAGAACGTAATATCCAACTAAATAAACTACCAAACAAATGTACATCAAGATACGAACCTTAGATTATGAGTTAGAAACGAATTTCACCAAATTTGAGAGCAAAAATTCACCCCCTCTCCACCCCAACTAAGTAAGAACAGAGCTCCTCTCTGTTCTGGATAGATTGGGGAAGAAAGTCAGGATATATATAGTGCCACATTATCACTGCTAGCTTTTTCTCTAAAACCGGCAGTAATATATCACTGCCACTTCTATCTCTAAATCCGGCAGTGATATCGCTGCCATTTCCTGTGCAAATCACTTTATCACTGCCGATTATACTGTTGAACCAGCAGTAATACATCACTGCCGGTTCTATCTCTAAAACCGACAGTGATATTGCTGCCGTTACATGCAAAAAATATATCGTTTATCATCGTTGGGTTTTATTTAGAACCGCAAGATAATATTATCACCGCCGTTCTAAATTAAATCGGTTCATCGCCGCTTGGGCCAACCCAATGAGTGATAGGGGGTCATGGATGAAGCGATGTAGTAGTGAACTCAACATAAAGCAATTGCTTCTATACTTTTGGAAAGAATACCTTATGAATCCTGGTACATATACAAAAGCAATCAGTAAAATGACCAACACATTTACCTTAAACGTTGAAAAAAGACCTTGCATGATCTAAAAGATGTTGCGTCCACAAAAAAAATATTTGTATGGAAATTTGAAATAAACACAGACAAATGGGTATAGAAGAAACTCAATTTTGTTTTTACGGACAAGGAAATTAACAAGGTTACCAACAATATTTTTTATTTTTAGGAGATAAAACTTGCATTCAAACCTGAAACATCGGTCATTATGAATTTCAGTACTATAGTTGAAATTGATCATGGCTGTACAGAGACTGAGCATTATAATATATAAATGAAGGCCCATATATACTATCTGTGAAATTTTTGTTGAAATTTATTTTCAATTACCTTTCTCGAATGTATATTTTAATCAGCAACATGATAAATTGTATCCTAACTAGATAGTACAACGACATTTCTAACATGTCCAGGTCAAGGGTTGACATATCTGTGAGTAAATATACCAGACAAACAATCCCTTACATAACATGTTTGCATGCCAAGACACAAATGTCATGCATTAGCATGTAAGAAAGTGGCCGGCCGTCCTTGCCGTTGGTATGGTCTCCAATGGATGCTTTCACAAGATTGGAACAGATTGCACCAAATCCCAATTTAGTTTGGTGAGATGTTGCTGTCAGATCCCAACCATCACATTGAGGATATTTTTTAACTAAATGACTGTTTTATTAATATTACAAAAATAAATAGTAAAACAAATTTACAGAAATAATACTTTGTCGCCAATTCATTTAGCGATAGGCTAATAAGGATCAATTTGTCGCCAACTCAATTAGCGACAAAGGTTGACAGCCAATTAGACGATGCAAAGTCTTGTAGTGTATCCATCCAACACACAGACAACTAATATAGTGTAAATCCCTAGAAAAGATCACTTAGTTAATGTTCTTGTAACATCCCAAAGATTTGAAAATAAGAAAATAAAAATATAAAATTAGAAAATAAAATTGAATAAAATTTTTAATTAGAATCAAGAGTTTGATTTAAAGTATTATTTCTTATATCAATATCCAACCATAATAACAAAACATGAAAAGGAATTGAAAATAAAAGTTCACCTCCAAAATTTCATTTAATCTAAATTCTCCTGAATTTTGGTTCTTAAATAAATCTTTTGTATTGATTTCATTTTCTCCTCAATGCAAAACTCAAAATATAATGAGGAAATAAATCTTAAACCTCTACTTATATTTGCTGATGTTTTTTCTGAATTTTCTTAATTTTTGTTCTCATGGAAAAATCGTTTAATACAAACTTATAAGTAAGTAGAGAAAGAAAGAATAAAATCTACAACAATAAAATAAATAAAATTTTTATCTAAGCTCAGGAGACCTCCAGTAACTCAATTATAAATTTTAAAAATCGTATCAAAGCAATTAAACATGAAGTGAAAGCCAATTAATAGATCCTGACTAACAATAGTAAACTTGCCAGATTTAAATAAAAATTTAATACTAACCTCTTGATGGAAAAATATATCAACGGTAAAAATATTAAAATTAAATTCAATTATAGAAAGGTTGGAATTCCAAGTATCAAAATGTCAGAATTTTTATAAAATAACTACAAAATATTTAGAGTTGAAATTTTTATTGAAGGAGGAACACCTACAAAAATGTTTCAGAAAATTTTGATGAGGTATAAACTCCCAGAAAATGTAAAAACAGAAAACTGAAATCTATGCGTAGTACATTGTTAGAATTTTTATAAATTCAGTACATCGTATTTTTATCTGAAATTTCAAAAGTATAAATATCATTATCTAACAATCACTCAAAAAAATTATCAAATAATTGCTGACATGATAGGTAACAAATTCATTGAACTTGTTCTGGCTCAACCTGCTGAAAAACCCTAAAATCATCTCCTGTCTCACCGGCACATGGTATCCGAACCCTATTTGGGGCCACCCATCGGTGAGATAGCCTGTCATTTTCTTCCTCTGGCTGCTAAAGTCCCGAAGCCGAACTCGACTTCTCCTGTAGCTCATGTCAGCACTGATAGTTCACGCCACCTAGTGCCCTTCTATCGACCTCTCCGTGCCACGCCGCCACCTTCCCGCATTTTCCACTGAGCAGCCCATACCCTGCCTCAACCGCAGCCAAACTTCACCCTATGCAAGCACCGTATGATCTGGCCGAGTTTATGCCAGGGCCAGGCTCATCTACGCCCCTTGCTTCCTATAAAAGGCACTCAGGACAGAATTTTTTTTAATAATACATTTTTTATTCAAATTGCAAAAATATGCCTCGAATAAAAAAATTACAAAAATATACCTCTGTCACCATATGGTTGGGCAACATATTCGCAAACCCAGAAAAGGTTGAGTCAACACTCACGTGGAACCCTATTGCCCCTCTGTTGCCTAACTATTGGTCGACAGAAATATGTCGCCGTTTCATGCGGCAACATATTCCTATCGCCCAATGATTCGGCGACAGAGAGGTAGACCATTTAATTTGGAAAAATCATTAAATTTTTTGGAGGAAACTAAATTTATGAGGAACATTTTCCCACTAATTTCATTCAAAAATTCACTGTAACTTGTGAGCATTAATTATTGAAAATCAGTGTTATTTTGATAGTTCCTAGAATTTTAGAGTTCAAACCAGGGTACAATAAAAAAAGATAAATTCATATTTGTCAATGATAATTCATTTAGTATTTTACAAAATTATTATTCAGTATCTTTTGGTTGACAAAAAATTAAAATTTGTTGTTCCTCATTCTCTTTCGGTGTGCGACAAATTTCATGACAATTCATAGTAAAACATTGAATAAAACATTTATATTACAAAGTGCACTAAGTATAACAACTACAGTAGTATGTCATATGAACAACACCAAAGATACAGAAGGAATTCATAAAACTGGGATACAACACAGGTACATGCCTCTGGTGAAGGACTAAGTCATAGAACCATACATTCTATGACCATGGATCTCGGAATAGGGGAGAATGGTCTAATGGATGATAGGGGTATATTAGTTCATGACGAGGTATACTTGGATACCTGACAGGGCTTAATGTAATATCATTATCAGAATTTGAAGGACTTCAAGAACGTAAGGTTCATGGCCTAGGTGGCATGAAATCATCGTCATCGTCATTTGTACGGTTAGGAGGTACCCCTCCTTCAGTGCTGGTTAGACGTTCTCTTGCATTGTTCCTAGAACAACCTGTTGTAGTAGTGCTTGAACGGCTAGTTCTGATAGTGCTTGAACGTCGAGGTCTAGGTGAAATGAAATCATCATCATCATAGTTAAGAGCAAGCCCTCCTTCCATGGTGGTTGAACGTCTCTTGAACTTTCTACTGCAACAGTGATCAGTGGACCTCTACCCCTCCAGTTATATCCTCTTCTGCAGCTTCTACACGAACTAGGCATCACACCACCGCTGAAGAGCACAAACATCGCTACGAATTCTAGGATATCTTTATTCAACAACTCTTCATCCTCCGGGATTGACTAACACACAAGACGAGCATACGAATTAGTGAAGTTATGAATAATACTAAAAAGATTAGTATGGGGAATGAATATGAAATAACTAACCTTAATATACGCTGCATATTGATCGGACAGCATCAGTTTCCTATGAGATCTTGTAGAGAAACCTGTAGCAGAAGGGTGGTTGGCTAGTTCGCACACCCTCAAATACCTTTAACGCCACCATTGCAACTGCGCCTTAAGGTCATCGGAGTTCACAAGGCTCAGGCCAGAGGTTGTCATCTCATGCCACAATGATGTCGGATGCCACTCTTACAATTTGGACACCACCTTCCTTAGGTTCTCCTCGTTGAACGGATCATCCTTCTCATTACGCGTAACCTTCATTGTGTAATGAAGGGCTACGTTGCTCATATCTGGTGTCCACGAGAATACTCTACTTGAGAATCTAGCCATGGTGAAGTGTGAGTGGGAGCTGTGTATATGATACTGCGGTTTGGCCTTTTATAGTCTCCAAGGGGTAGTGTATGGACTAAATGTTGGAAGGTAACATGTAGAGAGATTGTAAAACGCTGGAGTGTGTAGTCATGTCGTGTTAAAAGACAGTCATGCATGCAAGGTCTCAGTATTGACAAATGTACTGTACAATAAGTGGTCAATTCAGAGTTAAAAGTAGGCAGTGAATGGTCACTTCGGATTGTGCAGTGTGCAGTTAGCGCGTACTGAGTGTACCAATGGGACTTTGTGTCGTGCAGTGAGTAGCCAAATCATCCTGGAGATCCTAAAGGATCTGCATTGACGGTCAAATGGGCCTGACAAAGTTGATGGTAGGTGTTGTCAAATCGCCTAGAAAAAGTTTAAAGTATTGGGCAGAGTGTTGCAATTTGTCACTGCAAAAGGTGATGGATGATTTCTTGTTTGACAATTCATCCTAACAAAGGTGCTACCTATGACTTATGTAATTGACTTGACAAAGCTACACACCCGTGAGTTGTCTAATCATCCTAAAAAAGCTGCTGCGAGGGGGCGAAATGTGCAATTTCATCTTCACTAAGGCTATTTGTGAAAATAAAAAACGCAACAGGTTAAAACTATATGGTTATATGATGATTCTTGTGTTGCGGGTATTTCGGTTAAATGCCTTTAAATTCAACTATTCATACAATGTGGTTGCATTGTATAGGATGTTTTAACTATTTTTAAGGCATTAGTACGGGATATTTTAAATAATAGTATTCCATAACCAAATACAATAGTTTGTACAACATATTTGGAAGGATTAACCAAGTACATAAGATAAAAAGTACCAACAATCCAAAACATAAGAAACTACTGCCAGTCCCATTTCGGGGTAGCTTCTCATGGTTGGGCAGGCCTCCTCTAAAACTGCTCCTGCGAGTACGTTAACTGCGTCAGTGCGCGGTGGGCCCTCTATGGTCTTGCTGGAGGTGTAATGTACTCCAGCTGAGAAGACTGCGTCGGTCGTGGTGCTCCCTGCAACTGTGATGGTCCAGGCTCATCCGCATCAACGAAGTACCTCGACACATAAACATTGTCAAGGTCGTAGTTCGTGTGATCTGGATCATGAGGCTGCCCACTACAGGAACCCGACATTTTTTCGTCAGCCATAAACCGACGATAACAAGGGGTTTCCCGACGAAAAAAAGCAGACGAAAAAAATCCGATGAAAAAACGCAATGTTTTCGTCGGTCGCCGATGAAAATAATATATTTTCGTCGATCCAGCCTAGCCGACGAAAGAACAATCCGATGGCTGTAATTTTTTCGTTGGCCTTAATGTAGCCGACGAAAATACTATTAATTTCGTCGGCCTAGGTAGCCGACGAAACTAATGGCATGTCCGCAGTATTTTCATCAGCATAGATAGCCGACGAAAATACTGGAAATTTCCCCAGTATTTTCGTTGGTCGGACGGTTGGCCGACGAAAAAACTGGGCATCTCCCCAGTATTTTCATCGGCAATGCCCAAACCGATGAAATACTGGGATTTTCCCCCATTTTTTTCGTCGGCAAAGCCCAGGCCGATGAAAATACTGAGCATTTTTCCAGTATTTTCGTTGGCAAATGCCCAGGCCGACGAAAATACTGGGAGATGCCCAGTATTTTCTCAGTTGCCCTTCGCTTTTCTTCGAGGCTTTCAACTGTCGTTCGCTTTTCTCCGAGGCTCTGTAAACGGTAGTCCTACACGAGTGATTACTACGAGCGTCGTCCCGCTGTTTGGAGCAAATGTAATCTGCAGTTGAGTTTTAATTATTTATGTACATGGAAAGGATGGTTGCTTTGCATCGACCAGTTGTTTGAAATATATGACTTATTCCATTTCCGATGAAAATTAGAGTGATGTTCCCTCTATATCTCTAATAAATATATAGCTTTACTTTATATTCTCTACTTGCATGTATTGAATATAGTGCTTATAGATAGCCATTCAGCAGGAAACAGATATATTAAACATTCACCATTAGTCACATATAGTCACGAACACGAAATCGGCATCCAACACAACACATTCACATCACATACTCAAGTCATATTACAAAAGATCTAACTATCGGGGTTGTTCGAGTTATGTGCACTACCTCCGAGACGAAGAAACCATCGACATCCGGGAGCTTTGTCAAGCGTGCAGGTCGAACCACAGAGAAAGGACATATATAATTTGATGTTAGTCTTGAATTGCAAATAACTAGAACAAAGTGGAAAACTATATGTATGTACTGTCTTTGGTGGTGGAGGTGGCGGGGAAGTATCTGAGGAGGAGGTTTGAGCTATGACAAGCTGAACCGAGTCCCCATTTGCGAGAAGAATTCCTACATAAGCAATGTGTTAGATCTCATACATTCAGGTGTCCAATTAAAATTGTCTAGCTAAACACTTAATCACTAAAATTGAACCTTATTAACTTACTTGTACAAAGGACCTGAAAGTACTCTTGTTGTCTTCTCATATTTCTCATCTCCTCCTCTGTTAAGCTAGGCGCTCTGTTGTTGCCTCGGTTGTTCCTTTGATTGCAATGACTCTTGATAAAGCCTTGTCTCTCGAGAGGAAGCGAAGCTTTGCTGATGATGATGTGGCGTTTTGCTTGGCTCAAAGCAACGTCGAGTCCTAGCAACGCTATTGAACATTGCGTACCTTCAAGACATTAGAAACCAAATATATTCATTAATTGCAACTAGACACTCACAATCATATCATAATTTTCGACAACTTTTAGAAGGGCGAATGATCTCACCTTCCATGTCTCTTGCCTCCACTGCTCTCGTACAATGCCCCGACATCTAGGTCTTCCCTTCTCTAGTTGTAGTTTGGGCCATGATGTCGAGCCATTTCTTCCCCATATTTCTCCTGCATCACAATGTTGTTAATACAACAATTTGAAAAATCAGATTACTTCATAATAGAGTAAACAACTTACAAGCCTCTCGATCATTTGCTGGGTGCATAGTGATCAGGTCATGTAGGATCCTACTCTGTGTCCCCGAACATATGTCTCTATGTAGCTGGGGGCAACACTACTTTCAGCCTCCTGTAATCAAAAGTTAGTACCATGCATATGAAATCATAATTAAAAAAATTATACAGATATACCATGCGCTTCGCTAAGCGTAAGTGTCCATCGACGCCATACCGGTGCAGAAATGGATCACCTACCTCTCGATTTCCTCTCTTTTTGTTCGACTTGGCAACAAAAGCAGGGGATGCCCAGTATGCACAAAGAGCCTGCCAAGCATCAGGGCACTTCAGTAACCAGGGGATGGCTACCTTCAGGTACTCGTCCTCGCGTAGGTAGATCCTGGATGCCCCAAGCTTCTTTCTCATCTTCTCCTGGTTCACCCTCTTGTAGAACATGCAAACCGCCTGAATTCTTGCATTGGAGATCATGTCCTTCACCACCTTTGCCGCTGCCTTGTTGAACACCTTGTGCGCCTTCTCGCGATTGGCAGGGACATCCTCGTCCTGCAAGCGGTACCTCTCCTACAACAACAATGCTTAAGTCAGCAAAATTCAATCTATATGTATGAGCTGTACAGAGGTAAAGAACTTACCCAGAAATCGTGCCACACCTCGTCAGCAATGGTGCCGTACCGGACATCAATAGCCAACCGGTAGTGCTCCCACTTAAGGGCCAGCTGCTGCACACTGTTGATTTCCACCAAGCTTGGGTAGTGGTGGCGGCAGATGGCTCCCAGGACGGAGTTAACCTGCCTATGCTAGTAGCATCCCTCCCACGCCACGTCATCCCATTGCCTACATTTCATGAAATCAAACTGATTAGTTATACAACAAATTGCAAAATAAATTAGCAAAATTAACTTACCAGTCCCCACTAGGGGTGATCAACCTCCGCAACCTATGTTCAACCGCTGGGGGTATATTGTTACATCCCCGGAACCTAAAAATAGCCAAACATGAGAATGCAAAGTCTATGCACACTATCACATGCAACACAAGTACCTGAAAGACTGTGTAGAAGGTGCGGCATCATCATCCTCCTCTGCTTCATCTCCCTCGTCCCCCTCATCCCCCTCCGCTCTGTCTCCCTCGTCCCCCTCATCCTTTTCACTGTCGTCGTCGTCCTCCTGTGCCTCAAAACCAGCTACTGCTCGAGCAACCTCCTCCTATGCCTCAGAACCAGCTACTGCACGAGCAACCTCCTCCTGTGCCTCCTCCAGACACCTCTCAAACATTCTCTGCCGGCTCCTAGTCGAGGCACTCCCCTGGAAGTGGGAGCCCTGACTCCTGGAAGAAGAGCTGCCGGTGCTCTTGGAGACCGCCTTGCGGGCATGCTTGAAAAAAGACTTCATCTGCAAAAATTTAAAATAGAGTTAGATTGCGCATTTAAAAAAATAAGGTAGCAACAATATGAAAATATAAAAAATAGGAAAATATATACCAATAATATGTACATATCAAAACTCGTCGATGTCTTGAGGTTCATTGGTGAATTGTTGTACAGAAACAAGTTTTCTACTAGGCCGTCGAATTCTTATAGAACCTCATTGTCGTTTCTTTGTTGGATCAGACTGAACTATTAGGTCTGTGGCATCAGTGGCTATTCCGTCAAGCCCAACCCCATCGGTAACCCGAAAAGATCTTGGCAGACCTTCTTCCTGATATGCATCAATTTGCTGGTTGTCCATGGCACTGTCGACATAATCATCATCGCTAGGACAATATAACCGTTCACGGGGATTCCTTTATAAGCAACCCACCAAGCACTCAAGCTAGGGCACGCATACGACAAGTAGTACACCTGCTCCACCTGGTGAGAAAGTTGTCAAAACCTTCAAGCTGTGATTGGTGCCTGACCTCCACCATGCCAAATTCATTCTCACGTGTGTCATTGTTGGGATCAAACCAATCACATTCAAAGAAAACTACTCTCAGATCTTTGGAACCCTCGAACTTGAACTCAACTATGTTTTGAATAATGCCATAGTAGTTAATTTAGCGTCACGTGCATCGCATGCCTTAGTTACAACTCCACTGTTCCTTTGTGGTACGCAAGAAGGCGTTTTGCTTCAAATTTTGCGAGCGAAACCAAAACCCATTGGCGTCATAACGACCGAAGTTCCTTGCGTAATGGTTCGTGTGATAGCTGCCACAGTCCTCATGGACATCGGCATCAAGCATGCAGTAGAGGTTAAGGCATGGAAAATTAACACTAGTCTTCGGTTAAAAAAAAGCAAAAGAAAAGTACCTGTTTTCGACACCAAGCAACGAAACTAGGGCCGCCATTTAACCCCTCGCGGTGTAGTTTGTCCAGTTGTTTGCTCGTAAGTTGACGAGTAGATCTCCAATATTGTTGGTCGAACTTTCTGCTTGTCAGCTAGGCTAATGAGAATAGTGTAAAGAATAACTTTTTAAGGACAAAATACGAATCATTACTTACACGAAATATTTGTCCATTTCTTCAATGTTGGAGTACATATATAGCAAAGCCGAGTTCCATTCTGTTGGTGACACCTCATGAGTCGTACTGCCACCAACAGCTTTACCCTTCCACTGAAATATCTCAAAGTCACTCATAGGTGCTTCTTCAGCAATGTGATACTACGTTGTACCGGCATTCACATTGTGCTCATCGGCGAAGTACGTACTGGAGAAGTTCGATATCTCTTTAAGAGCATATGCCTCAGCGATACACCCTTCAACCCTAGCCTTGTTGCGTATGGATGCCCTTATCTTTTTCAAGTCCAGGTGGAAATACCTGTTCCATCTTGCATACAAGCAATGGTATTTCTTTCCTTAACTTTTGCATCATCTTCTTCGTGATTTCTTTAGCACATAACTGCCTATAGAAAAAACTAAGCTCTGCTAACATTCTCCACAATTCATCCTTGAAGTAGCCATGAAACATTACAGGGAGAAGTCTTTCCATGATGATGTGGTAATCACGGCTCTTAAGACCATTTAGCTTCACGGTCTTGACATTCCTTTGCACACCTTAGGTTAGCTTGCATAACCATCTGGAAATTTGATAGTTTTCATCCTTTGAAGCACTTCTTTCTTCTCTTGAGGTTTAAGACAATCTGAAGCTTCGTGGCATGGCTATTCGTCCTCCTGAATCTTGTACGATCTCAAGCACTGGTCGATCGCAAATCTCGGCCAAGTCTCTTCGTGCCTTAACATTGTCTTTTGTTTTGTCTTTCACATCAAAGCACATGCTTATGATGCTTTCTGCGACATTACGCTCTTGGTGCATGACATCTACATTGTGCATAAGAATCAATGCTTTCGCATAAGGGAGACTCCATATTGCACAAATATGAGTCCAGTTATGCTCATCTTTGAAACCTTCGAAACCGTCATCTGTTGGTACGAGTTGACTGTGCCAGGCAGCTATCTCAGCACCGGTCAGACGTTTTGGCGGGCCTTTTGTAATAGTGGTGCCCTTCCGGAATGCAGTACTAAGTCTCCTAAAAGGGTGATTATGCGGCAAAAAATGTCGATGGCAATCAAAGAAACAGAACTTTCCACCATGTCGTACCCAGAATGCATCTGAGTCAGCCATACATATGGGACTACAAAGCCGACCATGAACACTCCATCTAGCCCATATGCCATATGCTGGTAAATCATGCACTGATCACAAGTATGCAACACGCAAGGTAAAGTTTACTTTACCATAGCTGTCATATGCTTGTACCCCTATCCACAACTCTTTCAACTCTTCAATTAACAGTTGCATGAACATATTAAGGTGCTTCCCAGGATGATCGGGACCGGTATGACAAGGGCTAGAAACACGTACTCATCTTTCATGCATACGCAGTGGTAGGTTGTCTGACATAATAAAAACCGGCCAACAAGAGTACGGGGTGGCACTTGTGCTAAAAGGTGTGAACCCATCTGTCGCCAACCCTAAGCGAACATTCCTAGGGTCCCTTGCAAAATTGGGGTCGAAGCGGTCCAGTGCCTTCCATGCCTCGGCGTCTGACGAATGCACCATCACTCCATCACTACCATGGACACCTTCTTTATGCCACCTTATATGCCTAGCTGTTGTTTAGATAAGTATAACCGTTTAAGCCTCGGTGTGATTGGCATGTAGCGAAGTTGTTTCACCATGACATTTGTCATCACCGTTATCCCCTCATCATTTAACACATCGACATATCTACATTTTTTGCAGAATAGACATCGAGGTTCGTTGGCATATTCCTTCCAGAACAACGTGCAATTACCTTCGCAAACATCAATCTTCTCATACTTCATCCCAAGGCCGGACAATAGCTTCTTCGACTGGTACATGTCCTTCGGCATCTTATGGTTCGGCGGAAGAATATCACTGATCAATTGGACCAGATCATTGTAGCAATTGTTTGAAAAGTTATATTTCGACTTTATTGACATGAATCGCGTCACAGCCGCTAAGACGGTCACATTGGTGGAATCATGCAATTGCTCTTCCGAGGCCGAAAGGAGGTTATAGAACCTTTGAACCTCCGGCCCAGGCTCTTCTTCGGAATTAACCTCAAAATCCCTACCAATATCATTCATCATCTCATCCATCCTATCTTATCCTCATGGTCCGTCTCAATGGGTTGTGCCTCACCATGCTCGTACCATGTCATATAGTCTGGCATAAAACCAAACTTGCACAGGTGACGTTCCACATCCGACTTAACATGCCGAGCAAAGTTTGACACTTATTCTGGGGCACTTTACAACACCACCGCAGCCCTCTGAATGCATTGTCCATGAGCGTTTGTGTGTTGACCCCCATTCTCTTGAATGTGCCCCGTCTTACTCCAACCATCGTACATCCATCTTCTATCATCACCCATTATGGGCGCTAAAAACGCGAGCAACAAGATCAATCACGGTGTGCTATGGTTGCTAACGGGAGCTCTCTTGGGAAAGATAGGTCCTAAACCCACCCAGAATGGGCGCTAGAAACGCAGTTTATGAGCGAGCCTTACGGTCCGAGCGAATTTGGCAAGATAACCCATTGTTCTCCGAATGCACGGCCAGTCTTGGTGCATTAGAGAACAACTGGGTCATACTGCCGAGATTCTGTTCGGACCGTTGGGCTTGTAAAAAATCCTACATAGGCTCTAACATCCATTCCTAGGCTGTCCAAATTAAACTGGACAATTCCGGAATGGCACACCTCACAAGTAAATGTGACATGTGTCATTCCCGAACGGGTGACGCCTAGGCTTGGTTGACCAAATCGATTCTACTTAACAGCTAATAAAACAATATTATAAACTTACAATCATGGAATCGACTCAATCATCAGATAATAAGTTCATTCCATACTGGACTAGGTTGTGCACATTCTTATTATGAAAAGGGGTCATTCGTATGTGAAAAGAAGTATAAATATCCTCATATACCAAACGTTCGATAATTAGTACTGCGTCTTCAAAATTTTAACCTTCCCATGGCATATAAGCTACTAATCCATTTTATCCTCCGATTCAACACTTGATACATACTTGTTCTCCTATTCTTATAAATATAACTTCTGGGCTTTAGTTTGCATCCTAAAACTGATGAACAACTACAAAAATTGATGAATAAAATGGTACTCACCTTGCTCGGGGACTGCAGCGATGCATGGGGAGGGCGGTGGCCGGTGGCCAGCGGCGTGGGGATGGCGGCCGGCTCGGCGAAGGGTGGCGGGGCGGTGCCGGCGGTCGGGTGGTGTGGCGGGGCAGAGCGGCGCGAAGCGGGCGGCGTGCGGAGTGAGCGACAGGCGGACCGGAGATCGGCGGGCGGCGCCCGGCGGCTTCGGGCGCGAGGTTGCGTGGCGAGTGGCGGACCGGAGGATCGGCGGTGTGGGCGGCGGGAATGAAAAGTTTTCGATGGCGCGATCGAATAGGCACGCGAGGGGTCGGCCGGCTGTGTATTACGTTCTATTTTCGTCGGCCACGGTGGCCGACGAAAATACTTCCTCATGCCACGTGGCACAACACTAGTGGGTCGACCTATTTTCGTCGGCCAGAGAAGCCGACGAAAATTATTCGAAATTGAACTCCCGCCCGTAGCATGACTGGTTTTCGTCAGCTTCATCAACAAGCTGACGAAAATAACTATATTTTCGTCGGCTTACCTTGGGCTGACGAAAATTATTTATTGTTGTCGTCGGTTTGTGGTGGGCTGACGAAAATATTCTGGGTCGACGAAAAAATGTCAGTTTCCTGTAGTGGCCCCTCGTAGTCGTTAGGTGCAGGTGAAGCTGTAGGCGGGAACCACCGTGTCTGTGAGTGACGAGGATTGAGCAACCCTTGGCCGATCAGCGCACGGTCAATGAGCTCCCAAGCTCGAGGGGCCCCGACCACGACTTGGGCGTGCTCCGAGGCACGCGACCTAGAATGCGTATGCCCCCGAGCACGGCATCCGCACGACCTAGAGCTCAACTCGGCTCTCGCTCGTGCGGTATCCTCGAATTCGAGCGTCGTTTGCGGCGGTTACCAAAGGCGAGGATCGTGGAAGCGGCGTGCGGCGGCAGCAAGTCCGAAGAGGTTGTTGCCGGCCCACGATGCGCACGAAGACCACCACCCGGGAATATCTCCCGTCCGTTACAAGCAGGGAGAATATAAGGCTAAGGATGCGCAGCCTGAAGACACAAGACATCAGAACTCGAGCGCTAGACACTGCCATTGTTGAGCTTGAGCTGTAACATACCTCTATACTCGAGAATAACAAAGACCACCGCCGCAAGGCAACTAGAGTAGAGCTATTACCTTCACAGGGGCTCGAACCAGTATAAACCCTCGTCTCACGCTCGTTGTCGTCTAGCTCCGACCTTCGGCACGCCGAATCCTTTCCCTCGTTGAGCCAAGCTCTGCTCGGGTCCCAAGTTCCACTAACCCCCGTCTCATTTCTGCGGTTGGCGATCCCGATCGTCGACAGTGAGCCTGTAAGAAATGAAGAATTGTTGAAAGCATTCAAAAAATGATTGCAAAACATTAAAAGTGTGATTAAGTACTCACCTCTGGCGTGAGCGGCTAGACCAGCGTGTCCAGCAACTTGCTCTCTCGTAGCCAGCGGCGTGACGGTGGCACGGGAGGCTATAGCATGGGAAGATGTACGTGCAACACCCCTGCCTCCTATAAGCGGCACACCGTGAGCCACATCGGGAGGCTAGCTGCATCCCACCAACTCAAGGGCGCATCTCGAGCCATCCCGAAACCTCACGAGCAAAGAGGTCACCTCCTCTCTAGTCACGTCAAACCCGCTGGTCAAACGAGAAAGGAAGCTCCCTAACTCCTCATAGACCTGGTCAAGCATATCAGTCTGGAAAATACATTACGAATTAGTTTGCACAGTTACCAACTCAGTGTACATGAGATCGTAGATAGAATGTAACATACCACACTGTGCAAAGCCGAGTATGTATGGGCAGGATACGTGTCCCTCACCCTGGGAACGTGTCCAGGAGGATCGGGGTCGACACGTACCAAACATAGATGGGTATGGGAAGTGTACCCCTGTCGGTAGCCGCGGTACGTGTGCAGGTTGTACGTCGCATCCTCATCATGGACGTCATCTAGGGCTCCTCCCCACTCCTCAACCCATGGCGCCATACGTATGTGCCAAGGGGTGGCCCCATGCACGCCCTTCCTAATCTGGTTGTGGATAAGAAATAAATATAGCATTATTAGATGTCATAACATGATAATAATAATAGAACATCGATGCAGGGAACTTATGTGTGGGTGCCATATGGGACCACACGGCCGACCTGGACTGGGAACTCCTATCGTAGACCAAACCGCCTCATCACTCGATGGACAGCGTAGCCCTCAACTTGGATGTTGAATAGGAGGAACCGACGTGTGCGCTAGTATGCCATTTCTCGTGTGCATAGGGCGGACAGCCCACCTGTCACACGTAGTTGCACCTGTACCTCTATGTACGGTGTCCAGCGTACATGGTCAATGGTGAGGTGGTCGAACATAGCGATGAACTATGGGTAGCCCAACCACACCATCCTGTATGCCCACCTAGGCTGTAGCGACGACAGAAAAGTCAACACAAAACATTACCGTTACTACTCACAAATATTAAAGCGAAAGTATCAAAATTTTGATTGCAATATCTTACCCTTCGGTGGCACCAGATGGTGCCCATGGTTGGAATGTCGATGTCATCATCACCTACATGTACAAGAGGCTGTAGGTCGATGTTGGGCTGCCTGATCTAGAACCTCTTGTACGCCCAAAGCTATACTAGTAGTGGACATCTAGTGAAGGTCAAGCCATTGGTGATCCGTCCACAACCACCGCAAAGCGCATGATACGTGGTGCATAGCATAGCTAACCCTAGGAGTACTATGGCACAGCTTCAAGGGGTGCGTCCATAATCGCCCTTGCGAACTGGACAAGGTGCCTATCCACGCTATCCCCATGGGAGCTCGTGAACATGCACCAGCCAAACAGCTACAGTAGGTAAGCCTCCAGGTGGTGGCTCACCCTCACCTCATCCACAGGCTCGACGATATGCTCCGCCTGTAAATTTAAGCTTACTTGTTATTTTAAGCAGTGTATGCACAATTAAGTTTTAAAGGTTAGTAGCATACCATGAATTGTCGAAGCCACCTCACTGTCGGACCATGTGTACTGGTAGCACACCCTGGAACCACTCAAGTAGCTCTTTGCACCATGTCGGGTCGACATCCTGGGGCACTACAGGGTCACTGGCAATTAGGACTTCGAGGAGGTACGAGACATCCTCCAAAGTGATCGCCATCTCCCCGATAAGTAGATGGAAGGTGTGTGTCTCCAGCCTCCACCGATCCACCAGAGTGGTGAGCAGGGACCTGTCGAACGGGAACCGGTGACCCACGTCCCCTCCCTGTGCATTGTCATGTGCTGCCTCCACCATCCGTGCAAGTGGCAGCAATCCTGATGCTTGAAGCCTACGAAACAAAAGTTTGTAATTAATATCAAATTAATATAAATTATGATACTACAACAAACATATTTAGAAATATAAATAATAATATGTTACCTGGGGATACAATGAGGATCGAGCGTCTAGAGCTTCTGCGATGTCTTCGGTCATAGTACGCAAAGCTCTAGAGGATCTTGTCCCTCTTGTGGAAAAGTAGTGGCGAAGTGGGCACGGTGATGATGATCAACAACCGGATTTAGCAACTCAAATGGCCAGTCGTCATCTCCATCCTATGAGTTATACCAACAAATTACAAAAATGAAAGTTATAATTAAAATGCATATAGAAACAAATGCGTACAAAAAACTATACAAGCATCATAACAATATATTGAAACAAATGCGTACGAAAAACTATACAAGCATCAGAACAATATATTGAAATAAATTCCAATAATTTACCAGGCCACAACACTCACAACTAAATACAACTTGCATACAATTAGGTAAAAACAGAGTTCATACAACACACATTACATCAATAAAATATGAAATTGACATATAGCATATGATAATTCAAATAGCTTCTCATCTGATATGATGACGTCATCCACCACTCTTTGCATACGATGATCCCTCCCTCGCCGTCGGATTGCCATCTCCTCCTTCATCTTCTTTGTTTTGTGCTTGACAGTTCTTGAACGTATATCCTGTTTGGTTGCATAATGAACATTTCTTTACACGTTTACCATATTCAGACTCATCCATATCATTTTTGATACGCTTTGTTTTCCGATGCCCTACTTTACATGTTCTTGCATCAAAATCAGGAACCCAAAATCTTTCATCAACACTAGGAGTTGTGTTGAAAGTATTGGCAACACCATAACCATAAAGCTCCTTACTCCAAGTTGCCATCACCTTATCCTTCATAAAATACTCAGATAGATATGTACCAGGTCGCATTTCAAATAACGCACATGCGGCTTCACATGAGAACATGGCCTATGCAAAAGGTAGAGTTTGTTACACGAGCATTTGCAGTCAACCTGCAAGGTGCATTCTTGGGTGACAACCTTCTAGTTGGTTCCACGACATCCTTTATCCCTACATATCACCTCGAAGCGCAGCATTCGTGCACCTACTTTGATAGCTCTATGCTTGGTCGCTTTCGTACTCTTCTCATCCAAATATTTAGTGATCATGCTAGAGTACAATAGCTTCTCATCTGTCATTACTACTTCATCAGCTTGATGCCTATCCACAAAGTACTTGGTTGTGCCCCACAGCACTCCCTCAACAATTCCTACCAACGGGAGACACCTCATCCCTCTCATTACCCAGTTATACACCTCCGCAAAGTTAATCATCATGACACCATATCTAGCATCATGTGTGTCATGTAACAATGACCACTTCTCTTTCGGCTCGTGCTTGATCCAATCCGAGAAATATTTAATTGGCCTTTGCCTTCGATGATGTTTCGTCGCCTCATCTTCTGTTGGCAGAGGGAATAGAGCCTCCGCCTGTTCCTGTGTTGCACTGCTACTAGTCTTGTTTGTCTGCTCCTCCCTATGTTTTCTTGTTAGCTCATCAAGATTCTTTCATAGAGAACGGAACTTGCTCTCTTGGTTCTGCTTACATAGTCTCTTAAACATGTTCATCAGTTGCTTGTTTCTGAATTGCTTGAAAAAGTTTGCACCCAAATGCCTCATGCACCATAGGCTCTACAAGTCAGGCCATGGAAATGGCTCCTCTTTCCCTGTTTGCAACTGTTTGATAGCACTAAGTAGACCAGTATGCCTGTATATAGCATGTATACACAAGTTCCATAGGAAACACGACCAACTCTCATAGTTTTTGCTTTCCACAAAGGCGAAAGCAACGGGCAGAATCTGGTTGTTTCAATCAATGCCCACAGCTATCAATATTTACTCTTTGTATTTCCTAGTCAAGAATGTGTCGTCCACGCACAACAATAGACGACAGTGATAGAATGCCTTAATGCAAGCTTCGACTACAAAGAAAACTCTCTTCTGATGCCTTTTGGTCGGCCACTTGCTTGACGAACAATCTTAATAATCATAATAAGTGCCAGGATTTCTTCCCTGAATGCAATTGAGTAGTGTGGGCAGATTATGGTATGAGTCCTCAAACTTCCCAAACCTCATTTCTAAGGCCTTCTGTTTCGCCCTCCATACCTTCACGTAGCTAATTGTGTACTGATATCTATTCTCGATTGCTTAGATAATAGCACGGGGCTCAAAATTAAGGTTGTCCACTATCTCTGGGTACATGATATTCGTGACATACCCGAATGATAGGTCCTATAAGCCATCAGTGTTTCCTAAATCATACAGCTATACTGCTCAATCTTCGAACGTAGCTAGTGGGTGCCCCATTTGGGCTTGTATTGCATGCACTCTCCATGGGCACCTATGGATCTTACACACCACGTCATAGCAGGTTGGGGTGGACTTCTTAACCCTAAAAGTCCTTCTTAATGATAAGGCCCAATCTTCCACAACATTCTGTACTACCTCTTTTGTTAGGTACATACTGTTAGGCCAAATCTCATTGTCACTATACTGCCAAGGTGTATCATTGTTTTCATTTACAACCAGCTTATTAAATTGATGCGTGCTCCAATCGGCTCGCACAAGCAGCTTCGTACCTCCATCTTCATCATCCGAGTCATCGTCGTCTTCTACTTCTGTTCTAGTGTACTCATGGTCTTCCTCTTCCATCTTTGCTGTTATTTCCTCAATTTGCTCACCTTCATCTACTTATCCCCGTGCTTCTTGTCCAATGTTATCATCATCCTCCCCAAACTCAACTTGTTTACCACTTTGGTAAATAATGTCCTCGTTGCATTGCTGAACATGCTGCTCACGGCTAGATCCTCCAATTTTGGTGTCACCACAACTGAACTCATTTTGAGGATCACTACACTCACCGACATCCAACTGCTACTGGGGGCAACAACCCTATCATATGCTTGCACTAAAAGTACCTGATACCATCCACGTTGCTCCGTCCCCCTCACATATGTCCTCTATGATGCAGTTTTCTTCAACTCAACTAACCCCAATAAACAGAATTATTTTGCATACTACATAGGCAAAATAACTTCAGCTGGCACTTCTCTTGTTCCATCCGAAAAGTATAATGCAACCAATTCAACACAGAAGAAAATGCGCGCTCTTCGACCTTACTCAAACTTCTGTCCACATACTGAAAGTTACTTAGATCCGCACCCTCTAAACCATACATAACAACCCCTTCTCTATAATAAATTCTAAATGGAACTCATTCTGCCATATGTGTGAACCAATTCATTAACCCACGAATTAATTACTTTTTTGTAAAATATACTGTGACACCTAACTTAACTATATCTATATGCTTAAAAAAATCTAATCTATCTGTAGAAAAATAACTACATTCCTAAAAATATGTATCTACCTAGATCTATCTACATTTGTATAAATATACATCTCTCTGCTTCTATCTGTAAAAACATCTACATATATATCGATGTACTTCTATCTGTTATTATTCCTAAAAACATGTACGTACAAGTATCTGTACAAATCAACTAAATTACTAAAAATATACAAAATCTATCTGTAACCTCTAAATTTAACTAGATCTAAAATTTTTTCTACCCAACCATGATTATTGCTAAACAAAATCTATCCGTAACCTCTAAATTTAATTAGATCTAAAATTTTTTCTATCCTACCATGGTTTATTACTAAACAAAATTAGCAAGAAAAAAATTTACCTCGCACGGTGACAAATTTCTTCTCTTCTACCTTTTTCTCTTCTCTCCCTCCCTCTCCTTTTTTTTCTCTCGGGTTTGGCTGGAATGGAATGAGGGCTCGGCGGCTACAGTGCGTGCGTGGCTTTGAAATAGCCAACCTCTATCACCTGTTGGTTCGATGACAGAGGCGTGCACCTTCCTCTGTTGCCAAACCAACAGTTGATTTATTAGCTATTGCCATATGGTCGGGCGACGAGAGGAGGTGAGCAGATTGCCGTTCTTGCGTAGCATCGGCGTGGCCTTTATTCGCCCATTCAAACGCAACATGTTCCTCTATTGCCTTTTGAATGGGCGACATTTCCCTCTCGTCTACTCAAAAGGTGATAGAGCTATATTTTTGCAATTTTTTTATTCGATGAATATTTTTGCAATCTGAATAAAAAATGTATTATTTAAAAAAATTTCTCAGCATCTCCTCCCATGCCTCACCTCACTGCCCTAGCATCAATTGCTACCATTTCTGAGCTCAGCCGAACAAAATGGGGAAAACCCCAAACTGAACAAATTATTAAGAGATCTGTCAATCAATTGAACAAGGGGTACCTTCGATCATCCCTAAACTCATACAACTTCACTAGCTCCTCTCTGCCATAACCAAACACCTAGCTTTCACCCATTTTGCTAGAATTGTTAGAATATCACAAAATGGAGAAGAACCAGGGCTGAGCCCGATTGAATGATTTGATAAGAAATAATCAAATTCATTTGGTGTGGATTATCTCTAGCACTACCCAAACTCACTGCCGAGCTCATCTTTAGCATCCCATGCTCAGAGCAACCTCGCCTTGACCATCTTCTACCTCACGGATGGCAACCAGTGGTATCCCAATCCAGATGACCTCCAACCAAGGTGAGCAACAAAATGGATTCCATGTGAACCCTAAATGCTCAATATCCCACCAATTGGAATCGAATTGATCTCTTTCTTCTTCGACCATCTTGCCTCCAAACTCATGGTGGCAAGGAGTTCTAGCCAACCGCCCGTGATAGAAAGCACACCATCGATCGCCTTATTGAGTTCATGCTCCTCTACCCTTGTCCGCTACTGAACTTCACCGAGTTAAGCCCGCCAGCCCTAAGGCGAGCTCTACTTTGTTTCTCTGGTTGGTAGGTCTGGTCTACAATGGCACAAGGAATCGGTTCAAAAGCGAAAAGGCGCTTCCAATGCAAAAACACATTTTGAAATTTCAGCCTTTTTCAACCAAAGAATAATCTTCTATTTAATAACTTTTGTATATTTAGTTCAATCTCAATAAAATAAATTCCTAAATTCATCTAAAAGCATGTGTATTTAGAATATACAAAAATATTTAACTTTTGAACCACGTAAGAATTATTTGAATTAAAATTTCTTAAGAACACTATTATGGCCTTTATGCAAAGATTGTGCAATATAACTCTCAAAATAATAAAAAATTTATATGATCTTGAGACCATAAGTAACTCAGATATGTAAAAACATTTAATTCTTGAACTAAGTTTGAATTATTTGCACTTGCAAACATCAAGAAAACCTAATATGGCCATTAATAAAAATTAGTATATAATAACTCATAAAATAATAAAATATTTTGTATAAGCTCCTAGAATTAGTAAAAGTGTATTTATGTAAAAATATTTATAATAAGACTTAGTTTACATTCTTTTAATAAAAGGAAATGCAAATCACAACAATATATATATAGGATGCATCATGGTTAAAATCAAAATAATGCAAAACCAGTTTTAAAACAATTCTAGGATTGTACCCTACTAATGCTAGAAAAATAAGTGAATGATCATGTGTAGTGTGGTTGCAAATATAAAACAAAATCCAATTCTTTATAACGTCAACTTTATGACTTTGGGTGCTCCTAAGGCACACACTGCTACTAGACAGGTCAGAGAGTCACCTGTTTTTATGCAGTGTCTAGGACTTAGTTTTTATGTTGTTCATTCGAGTTTTAGTCCTAGAACTGCTCGTTGTCAGTCTACTCGCTATCCTCTGGATATTCCTCATTTTTCCCATCGAGATAGATATCAGCAGTGTGAGATGTTTTTTGGTAGGAGGTTTAGGCGGCATCACTGGAATGGTTCGGTCTTTGCACCACGACAGGCCAATCCAGTTTCAGCCCATACATCTTCTACTAGAATTGTTTTTGGTCGTGTGAGAGTGGAGCATCATGTAGATACCAGAGTTCAGTCGTCTTCCTCTGTTGCTGAAACCTCTTGGCATCATGTGGTTCAGTATTGGGTTCCTAGATCTTCTCTTCATCCCAGTATTGGGATATCTTTCTCTTGTGTGCATTGACCAGGTTCGTCAGATAGGGAAGGGAGATGTTTGGATTGTTGACTTCAGTTGTTCTCATCATATGACCAGAGACTCTCGTTGATTCTCTTCCCTAGCCCGACGTTGGTTCTCTTCCTTAGTCCGAGCCCCTGGTGATGAGTTGATCACTTTTGGGGATGCTTCTTCAGGTAGAGTCATTGCTAAACGTACTATTTGCATTAATGAGAATTTTATTCTTAAGGACATTGCCTTAGTAAGTAAGCTACAATATAACTTGCTCTCTATTTCTCGGCTTATCGATGACTCTTTCAAGGTAAGCTTCAAGATTTATGCTTGTAGAATTCCTTATTCATTAGGAGGATTAGTTTGCGGGACTTCTAGATTTGGGAGAGTCTTTTGTGTAGATTTTTCTATTTCTTCTAGAGACTCTCTGTTGTTTGATTGCTACGAGTCTCGTGATCTCTCCTTCTAGCATAGGAGACTTGACATCGACTTTGATCATTTGACCAGAGTTAGCAGCCACGACCTCATTCGTGGTCTACCCAAACTCAAGATGGTTAAAGACTTAGTTTGCTCTCCCTGCCGACATGGCAAGATGGTTACTACTTCTCATCCTCTAGTCACTGTAGTGATGGCTGATGCACTATGACAGCTCTTACATATGGACACCGTTAGTCGGCTAGAGTGCAATCAAGAGGAGGAAGTGGTATATTCTTGTCATTGTTGATGATTTTTTGAGATATTCTTGGGTATTTTTCATGGTCTCGAAGGATGAGACTTTCTCTCACTTTAGCAGTTTGGTCAGTAGGTTGGCTTTTGAGCTCCTAGGTGCATTACGAGCTATACGCAGTGATAATGTCACGGAATTCAAGAATTTCTATTTTGAGAGGTTCTGCGTGGAGTCTGGTTTAGAGCATCAGTTCTCTTCTCCCTACACCCCTCGGTAAAATGGCGTAATGGAAAGGAAAAACATGACCCTAGTTGAGATGGCCAATACGATGGTAGACGAGTACAGTACTCCCAAGAAGTTTTGGGTTGAAGCTATAGATACTTCTTGTCATGTTTCTAATCATATTTTCTTGAGAGTACATTTGCATCGCACTTCTTACGAGTTGAGGTATGGGCGAAAGCCCAGTGTTTCTCATTTTCGCGTATTTTTTACAAGTGTTTTATCTTGAAGTTTAGTAACCTAGATAAGTTTGAGTCTCGTTCTTCTGATGGTATTTTTCTAGGTTACTCAACTTCTTCTTGTAGCTATAGGGTTTTGAGTTGTGATGCAACTAGGATCATAGAGACCTATGACGTAACCTTTGATGAGGCTAGCCCAGAAGCTAGACCTGATATTTTAGGCTCTTCTCGTCCCTCCGAGACAATCTTCGTAGAGGATGAGCATGATGGAGATGATGGTGATCCACCTAATCCAGTCCTCTCTACACCTGAGGTGCCTCTTGTCTCTTTTTCTGCACCTCAGGGAGACCAGCCCTTGCCTTCTGACTCTCCTTTTGCAAGTGGTTATGTTCCTACCTCTTCTGCTCAAGAGGTAGAGGCCACTTCTACTTCTGGTCCTCCCCGCCATATTCAGAAAATTCAACCACCTGATCAGATCATTGGTCATTTGTTTGAGTGAGTCACTTGCTCAAAATCAGGTTTATCCAGTTTCTACCTTCACTCAGCCTTTGTTGTCTCTTTTGAACTGAAGGATATCCCTCATGCATTATCCGATGAATCATGGATTAATGCTATGCATGAGGAACTTGAAAACTTCAAGAGGAACAAGGTATGGCAGCTTGTTGAATCCCCATCTGGTCATAATGTCATTGGGACCAAGTGAGTGTTCAAAAACAAGCAGAGTGAGGATGGAGTTATCATAAGGAACAAGGCTAGGCTAGTTGCACAGGGCTTTGTTACTAACCTTGGGATTAGAGAATCAGTAGGTCTATGCTTGTATATATAGCCACTAGATGGGCCTATATGATGTGATGTATGAGCTATGGGCCTTAACACCCCCCCCCGCGCAAACTCAAAGCGGGTTCAAAGCATTGAGTTTGAGCAAATGAAGCCAATGTTGCTCTCAAGTTTCTGCTTTTGTGAAGAAATCTGCAACTTGCAATTCAGATGGCACATATTTGAGAGCAATTGTTTTCTGATGACAGTGAGATCGAGTAAAAGAGGCATCCACACCAATATGCTTTGTAAGTTCATGCTTCACAAAATCATTGGCAATCTGTATGGCGCTAGTATTATCACAAAAAAGAGGTGTGGGAGCATCATAGGAAACACTGAAATCTGCTAGCAACCAACGAAGCCATATAATCTCTGAAGTTGTAGTGGCAAGGTCTCGAAGTTCTGCTTCTGTACTAGACCGAGAGATGGCAGCCTGCTTCTTGAACTTCCATGTAAGGGGGGAAGAGCCAAGAAGGATACAATAATCGATAATGGAGCGTCGATCAGTCGGATCACTCGCCCAAGTAGAGTCCGAGTAAGCATGAAGATGCAGGGGGCTAACATGAGCATAGAACAGACATTGGGATGAAGTGTCCCGTAAGTACCGCAACACACGAAGCAAATGTCCATAGTGAACCGAAGTAGGAGCGCTCACAAACTGACTTAGGATATGAACTGCATGAGCAATGTCAGGTCTAGTAACAGTGAGATAGACCAGATGACCCACAATGTGCCGATATCGAGTGGGATCCGAAAGAGGTGTACCATTGGTAGGACGAAGCTGGACATGAAGATCCATAGGAGTTGCAACCGTTCGATTATCCGTAATGCCAGAACAAGCAATAAGATCTTGTGTGTAGTGAGACTGAGAAATATAATAGCCTTTTGAAGAATGTTGAACCTCAATTCCTAGGAAATAGCTGAGGGGTCCCAAATCACACATCTGAAATTGCTTACTAAGTTGCTTCTTCACCTTTGAAACATGGTCTGCATCATCCCCCGTAATTAACATATCATCAACATACAGAAGAAGCAAAGTACGGCCACGTGAAGAGAGATAAATAAATAAGGCGGGATCATGGTCACTTGGTGAAAAACCAGCATTGCATATTACCAAGACAAAACGCTGAAACCAAGCACTAGGAGCTTGTTTAAGGCCATACAGGGCACGCCAAAGATGACAGACATGTCCCATTGGAGCTTCAACACCTGGTGGTGGTTGCATATAAACTTCCTCATGCAAATCACCATGAAGAAAAGCATTCTTGACATCCATCTGAGAGATAGTCCAAGAACGGATAGCAGCCACTGAAATAAGTGTTCGGACAGTAGTCATGTGAGCAACAAAGCAAAGGTCTTGTCATAATCTTGACCTTTGGTTTGTTTGAAACCCTCGAGCAACCAAATGAGATTTATATCTCTCAATAGTCCAATCGGACTTGGTCTTAATTTTGAATACCCACTTGCATGTGATAGGTACCGCATAAGATGGTAATAAAACAAACTCCCAAGTTCCTGTCCTATCCAAAGCAGCAAGTTCTTCAAACATAGCTTTCTGCCATTCCGGAATATGAGAGGCTTCCTGATAAGTGGAGGGTTCAGCCGTGATAGCACCCACACTAGGATAACCAAATCTGTCGGGAGGCTCAATTGTAGTACGATCTCGCAAATAATACCGTGAACCAAGAGGTGGCACATCATTAACTGCTGGTAGCTCATTAGAAATGTTAGAATCATCAATAAGGGGAGCATTAGGACTGGTCGAAGAAGTAGAATCCGAAGAGGATGGTTCTGGTGGAGGACGATGAGAATAAACATGTTTGATTGGTCGTTTGGTTGGTATAGGAGGATGAGAGGGAGATATATCATGAATATGCGGTGTAGGAACATCATCACTGGAAGTAATAGAAGGTGGTGTAGGAACATCATTACAGGAAATAATAGGAGGTAAGAACAAGAAACTAGTGGGCTTAGTGGTGGTGGGTGAAGTATGAGTGGAGGGGTTGTAAAAGAAAGGACAATGTTCATCAAAGGTCACATCACGAGAGATACGAATGCGACGAGAGGAAGGATCATAACAGCGATAGCCCTTATGTTCAGGACTATACCCCAAGAAGACACACTCAACAGACTGAGCCATCAATTTGGTCCGCTCACGAGGTGCAAGAAGAACATAGCATCTACATCCAAAAACCCGAAGATGATCATACTTTGGAGAGGTGCCAAATAAAACTTCACCAGGAGATCTGTCAGTTAATTTGGAAGAAGGTTGCCGATTAATAAGATAAACAGCAATGGAAACAGCCTCACCCCAAAAATGAGGGGGTACAAAAGAGGCGATCAAAAGTGTGCGAGCAGTCTCAATAAGATGGCGATGCTTGCATTTTACAACTCCATTTTGAGCGTGGGCACCAGGACATGAGAGTTGGGTAAGAGTGCCCTCAGCAAGCAAAAACTGGTAAAATTTCTCAGATAAATACTCACCACTAGAGTTAGAACGGAAAACTCTAATAGGAGTAGAAAACTGAGTGTGAATCATGCGAGTAAAAGTTTGGTAAATTGAACACAATTGGGAACGATGTTTCATGAAATAAATCCAAGTGTAATGAGAATGATCATCTATAAAAAATGACATAGTATTTATAACCACCTTTTGTAGCAAAAGGTGCAGGACCCCATACATCTGAATGAACAAGGTCAAATGGTCTAGAAGAATGAGAGTTACTAGAAAAGTATGGAAGTTGTATTTGTTTTCCAAGTTTACAACCCTTGCAACTGAAACTGGACTTTATTGGTGTATGACCTAAAGACCCTTTATTTATTAATGTGGTCAACCGAGTGCCACATAGATGACCAAGACGATGATGCCACTTGGCGAATGATGTAGTGGATGACGATGAAACAGATGACACATGCGCAGTGATGGTAGCGGAAGAAGGAAGGCGCAAAGTGTCCAAGATGTAGAGGCTAGAAGCGCTCTTACGGCGATGGCCAGTCCCAATCACTTTCCCGCTTCGACGATCCTGAATAAAGCAAGATGAATCATCAAACCCAACAAAACAATTTTGATCAGTAATTTGGCCTACTGACAACAAATTCATGGACAATTTAGGTACAAGTGAGACATCGGGTATAGAGAAATGTGAATTTAAAAGAGAACCATGGTGAGTTATATAACAAGGTGTACCATCACCGTGTGCGATGAAGCACCCTCGGTGGTGGTTTGAAGCAACCAAGCTGTGGATCGATCGGATGTCACATGAAAAGAGGCCCCTAAATCAAGGACCCAAGATGACTGAGGAGCACTGATAGGCGAGGCAGCAGCAATAGAAACAAAGCCTCTAGGCACAGGAGGTGTGTTGCGTGCACGAGAAGCACGACGGGCACGATACTTGGCCAATTTCTCTGGATGTCGAGCGAAACAATTTTCAGTGCGATGATTTATCTTGCCACAATGATCACAAGGTTTCGTGTCTGAAGAGGTAACCCTTGATGAAGCAGTCCGCTGAGAAGCTGCCAGAACACTGTGAAGAGGTGTCACAGAGCCAGTAGACATAGACTTGAGGTGGGTTTCTTCAGCAATCAAATCTGAGAGAGCACGAGACATGGTTAAATCCGCAGAACTGTGAAGTAATCTAGTGCGAATAGCCTCAAAATTTGTCCTGCCTCCCATAACAAAGCGGTATGTAAGAAGTTTTTCAATGAAGTGATGTGCTGGACACCCATCTGTTGTGCACTGAGGTACCATGGAAAGCAAAGTCCCATTAGGCTCTCAAAAGCAGAATTATATTCATCAATAGACATATCATTCTGCTCAATTGAATGGATTCTTTGCATAAGAGTGTGGAGAAGAGCACCACTGTCTTGAACATAGCACTGTTTCAAATAGGACCACATAGCCTTGGCTCTCTTGAAAGAAGACTCATAATCATAGACTATTTGACACTTGTAACAATAGCAGCCATGACCTTTCCATCATCAATTTCCCACTTTTTGACATCAGCAGCATTACTATTATCAGCTTTAAGGATTGGTGGTTCATTAGTCAAATGAAAAACAATGCCATAGGCCCTCAGTGCAGTCTCGACAGAGAACGCCCAATCTCGATAATTTTGACCATCAAGAATGATATTGATGACAATAGTGTTAATCTGTGACATGCTAGCAACATAAAAGCACACAAAGAGGCAATAGAGAAGCTTCACTGGTGCTGGCAGAAAACTGGAAGGGCGATGTCCTGGACAGGCGTCGGCGGTGTCGAGCTAGAAGGATCGGCGGCCAGTGATGGGCGGAAGCCGAGGCCGAAGACGAGGTGACGCGGTGGTAGCGGAAGCTGAGAAGGCCGCACGCGAGCCGAGGCAACAGGAATCGGCGGGACCGAGGTGCAGAAGGCGCGCACGGAAACCAATCCGTCGGTCGGCGCGAAGGGCGAAGGACCGGCGCAGGCGATGGCGACATGCGGACGGCGGGAGGCCGCCGCGGCATCGGGCGAAGACGGTCCAACGGCCAGCGCAGAGGATGAAGCGCCAGAGTAGAGGATGGCGCGGGAGGTGGCTCCCTGAAGAGCGACGGCGGATGGACGGGCGATGAGGGCCGGAGGGGCGACGCAAGAAGTGGCCAGGAGATTAGCGACCAGACACGGAGCGCAGAGGATGAAGGGCAAGTCGCAACGGGCGACTTGCAAAGCCAAGGGTGACGGCGACCAGAAAAAAAATGACCGGGCAGAGATTTAGGGCACTAACCCTAAGCCTAACCCTAAGCCTTGCTCTGATACCATGTTACTAACCTTGGGATTAGAGAATCAGTCAGCAACCATAAAGGTCTATGCTTGTATATATAGCCACTAGATGGGCCTATATGATGTGATGTATGAGCTATGGGCCTTAACAGGCTTCACTCAGGTTGAGGTTCTTGACTTTGAGGAGACATTTGCCCTCAGAGCTAGACTAGAAGCAATTCGGATCCTACTTGCATTCTTTACAACCCGGCTTTAAGTTCTATCAAATGGATGTCAAGAGTACATTTCTCAATGGCTATATTAAGGAAGTGGTTTATGTCAAACAACCTCTAGAATTTGAAAATCCCAAATACCCAAACCATGTCTACAAGCTTTCCAAAACTTTGTATGAACTTAAGGAGGCCCCTAGAGCATGTAATGAGAGGCTTAAGTTCTATCTTCTCAGTCATGGTTTTAAAATGGGTATTGTAGACAAAACTTTGTTCATCAAACACCAGAATTCTCACTTCCTTCTCATCCAGATTTATGTGGACGATATTGTCTTTGGTGGTTCTTCTCATTTTCTTGTGTCTCAGTTTTCTAATGTGCTGAGCACAGAGTTTGAGATGATTATGATGGATGAGTTGAGCTACTTTCTTGGCTTCCAAATCAAGCAGACTCGGAAGGATACTTTCTTGCACCAAGGTAAATACACTCGAGACCTCCTAAGGTGGTTTGATATATCTAATGGGAAGCCTGTGATGACTCCTATGGCCACCACTGCTATCCTCAAGCCTGGTGAGGATGGTGAGCCTGCTGGTCAGAAGGAGTTTCAAAGCATGATTGCCTCTCTCTTGTATCTCACTGCCTCATGGCCGAACATATATTTTTCTGTGTGTATGTGCGCTTATTTTTAGGCTTCTCTTTGTGCCTCTCATACAGCTATACTGCTCAATCTTCGAACGTAGCTAGTGGGTGCCCCATTTGGGCTTGTATTGCATGCACTCTCCATGGGCACCTATGGATCTCACACACCACGTCATAGCAGGTTGGGGTGGACTTCTTAACCCTAAAAGTCCTTCTTAATGATAAGGCCCAATCTTCCACAACATTCTGTACTATCTCTTTTGTTAGGTACATACTGTTAGGCCAAATCTCATTGTCACTATACTGCCAAGGTGTATCATTGTTTTCATTTACAACCAGCTTATTAAATTGATGCGTGCTCCAATCGGCTCGCACAAGCAGCTTCGTACCTCCATCTTCATCATCCGAGTCATCGTCGTCTTCTACTTCTGTTCTAGTGTACTCATGGTCTTCCTCTTCCATCTTTCTTTATTATTTCCTCAATTTGCTCACCTTCATCTACTAATCCCGTGCTTCTTGTCCAATGTTATCATCATCCTCCCCAAACTCAACTTGTTTACCACTTTGGTAAATAATGTCCTCGTTGCATTGCTGAACATGCTGCTCACGGCTAGATCCTCCAATTTTGGTGTCACCACAATCTAACTCATTTTGAGGCTCACTACACTCACCGACATCCAAGCGCTCTCGGGGCAACAACCCTATCATATGCTTGCACTAAAAGTACCGATACCATCCACGTTGTTCGTCCCCTCACATATGTCCTCTATGATGCAGTTTTCTTCAACTCAACTAACCCCAATAAACAGAATTATTTTGCATACTACATAGGCAAAATAACTTCAGCTGGCACTTCTCTTGTTCCATCCGAAAAGTATAATGCAACCAATTCAACACAGAAGAAAATGCGCTCTTCGACCTTACTCAAACTTCGTCACATCTTTGAAAGTTACTTAGATCCGCACCTCTAAACCATACATAACAACCCTTCTCTATAATAAATTCTAAATGGAACTCATTCGCCATATGTGTGAACCAATTCATTAACCCACTAATTAATTACTTTTTGTAAAATATACTGTGACACCTAACTTAACTATATCTATATGCTTAAAAAATCTAATCTATCTCAGAGAAAAATAACTACATTCCTAAAAATATGTATCTACCTAGATCTATCTACATTTGTATAAATATACATCTCTCTTGCTTCTATCTCAGAAAAACATCTACATATATATCGATGTACTTCTATCTCATTATTATTCCTAAAAACATGTACGTACAAGTATCTGTACAAATCAACTAAATTACTAAAATATACAAAATCTATCTCAGAACCTCTAAATTTAACTAGATCTAAAAATTTTTCTACCCAACCATGATTATTGCTAAACAAAATCTATCCGTAACCTCTAAATTTAATTAGATCTAAATTTTTTCTATCCTACCATGGTTTATTACTAAACAAAATTAGCAAGAAAAAAATTTACCTCGACGGTGACAAATTTCTTCTCTTCTACCTTTTTCTCTTCTCTCCCTCCCTCTCCTTTTTTTTCTCTCGGGTTTGGCTGGAATGGAATGAGGGCTCGGCGGCTACAGTGCGTGCGTGGCTTTGAAATAGCCAACCTCTATCACCTGTTGGTTCGATGACAGAGGCGTGCACCTTCCTCTGTTGCCAAACCAACAGTTGATTTATTAGCTATTGCCATATGGTCGGGCGACAGAGGGAGGTGAACAGTTGCCGTTCTTGCGTGGCATCGACGTGGCCTTTATTCGCCCATTCAAACTGCAACATGTTCCTCTATTGCCTTTTGAATGGGCGACATTTCCCTCTCGTCTACTCAAAAGGTGATAGAGCTATATTTTTGCAATTTTTTTATTCGATGAATATTTTTGCAATCTGAATAAAAAATGTATTATTTAAAAAAATTTCTCAGCATCTCCTCCCATGCCTCACCTCACTGCCCTAGCATCAATTGCTACCATTTCTGAGCTCAGCCGAACAAAATGGGGAAAACCCCAAACTGAACAAATTATTAAGAGATCTGTCAATCAATTGAACAAGGGTACCTTCGATCATCCCTAAACTCATACAACTTCACTAGCTCCTCTCGCCATAACCAAACACCTAGCTTTCACCCATTTTGCTAGAATTGTTAGAATATCACAAAATGGAGAAGAACCGTGGTGAGCCTTGATTGAATGATTTGATAAGAAATAATCAAATTCATTTGGTGTGGATTATCTCTAGCACTACCCAAACTCACTGCCGAGCTCATCTTTAGCATCCCATGCTCAGAGCAACCTCGCCTTGACCATCTTCTACCTCACGGATGGCAACCAGTGGTATCCCAATCCAGATGACCTCCAACCAAGGTGAGCAACAAAATGGATTCCATGTGAACCCTAAATGCTCAATATCCCACCAATTGGAATCGAATTGATCTCTTTCTTCTTCCAGCCATGCTGCCTCCAAACTCATGGTGGCAAGGAGTTCTAGCCAACTTCGCCAGCAGTAAAGCACACCATCAGATGCGCCTTATTGAGTTCATGCTCCTCTACCCTTGTCCGCGCTGGAACTTCACCGGAGTTAAGCCGCCGGCCAGCCCTAAGGCAGGCTCTACTTTGTTTCTCTGGTTGGTAGGTCCTGGTCTACAATGGCACAAGGGAATCAGTTCAAAAGCGAAAAGGCGCTTTCCAATGCAAAAAACACATTTTGAAATTTCAGCCTTTTTCAACCAGCAATAATCTTCTATTTAATAACTTTTGTATATTTAGTTCAATCTCAATAAAATAAATTCCTAAATTCATCTAAAAGCATGTGTATTTAGAATATACAAAAATATTTAACTTTTGAACCACAGAAGAATTATTTGAATTAAAATTTCTTAAGAACACTATTATGGCCTTTATGCAAAGATTGTGCAATATAACTCTCAAAATAATAAAAAAAATTTATATGATCTTGAGACCATAAGTAACTCAGATATGTAAAAACATTTAATTCTTGAACTAAGTTTGAATTATTTGCACCGCAAACATCAAGAAAAACCTAATATGGCCATTAATAAAAATTAGTATATAATAACTCATAAAATAATAAAATATTTTGTATAAGCTCCTAGAATTAGTAAAAGTGTATTTATGTAAAAATATTTATAATAAGACTTAGTTTACATTCTTTTAATAAAAGGAAATGCAAATCACAACAATATATATATAGGATCTGTCGCGGTTAAAATCAAAATAATGCAAAACCAGTTTTAAAACAATTCTAGGATTGTACCCTACTAATGCTAGAAAAATAAGTGAATGATCATGTGTAGTGTGGTTGCAAATATAAAACAAAATCCAATTCTTTATAACGTCAACTTTATGACTTTGGGTGCTCCTAAGGCACACACTGCTACTAGACAGTCGAGAGTCACTGTTTTTATGCAAAGGTCGTGACTTAGTTTTTATGTTGTTCATTCGAGTTTTAGTCCTAGAACTGCTCGTTGTCGATCCTACTCGCTATCCTCTGGATATTCCTCATTTTTCCCATCGAGATAGATATCGGCGCAGTGAGATGTTTTTTGGTAGGAGGTTTAGGCGGCATCACCGAATGGTTCGGTCTTTGCACCACGACGTGCCAATCCAGCTTCAAATTTCATACATCTTCTACTAGAATTGTTTTTGGTCGTGTGAGAGTGGAGCATCATGTAGATACCAGAGTTCAGTCGTCTTCCTCTGTTGCTGAAACCTCTTGGCATCATGTGGTTCAGTATTGGGTTCCTAGATCTTCTCTTCATCCCAGTATTGGGATATCTTTCTCTTGTGTGCATTGACCAGGTTCGTCAGATAGGGAAGGGAGATGTTTGGATTGTTGACTTCAGTTGTTCTCATCATATGACCAGAGACTCTCGTTGATTCTCTTCCCTAGCCCGACGTTGGTTCTCTTCCTTAGTCCGAGCCCCTGGTGATGAGTTGATCACTTTTGGGGATGCTTCTTCAGGTAGAGTCATTGCTAAACGTACTATTTGCATTAATGAGAATTTTATTCTTAAGGACATTGCCTTAGTAAGTAAGCTACAATATAACTTGCTCTCTATTTCTCGGCTTATCGATGACTCTTTCAAGGTAAGCTTCAAGATTTATGCTTGTAGAATTCCTTATTCATTAGGAGGATTAGTTTGCGGGACTTCTAGATTTGGGAGAGTCTTTTGTGTAGATTTTTCTATTTCTTCTAGAGACTCTCTGTTGTTTGATTGCTTCTGAGTCTCGTGATCTCTCCTTCTAGCATAGGAGACTTGACATCGACTTTGATCATTTGACCAGAGTTAGCAGCCACGACCTCATTCGTGGTCTACCCAAACTCAAGATGGTTAAAGACTTAGTTTGCTCTCCCTGCCGACATGGCAAGATGGTTACTACTTCTCATCCTCTAGTCACTGTAGTGATGACTGATGCACTATGACAGCTCTTACATATGGACACTGTTAGTCCAGCTAGAGTGCAATCAGTAGGAGGGAAGTGGTATATTCTTGTCATTGTTGATGATTTTTTGAGATATTCTTGGGTATTTTTCATGGTCTCGAAGGATGAGACTTTCTCTCACTTTAGCAGTTTGGTCAGTAGGTTGGCTTTTGAGCTCCTAGGTGCATTACGAGCTATACGCAGTGATAATGTCACGGAATTCAAGAATTTCTATTTTGAGAGGTTCTGCGTGGAGTCTGGTTTAGAGCATCAGTTCTCTTCTCCCTACACCCCTCGGTAAAATGGCGTAATGGAAAGGAAAAACATGACCCTAGTTGAGATGGCTAATCTGATGGTAGACAGTCTGATACTCCCAAGAAGTTTTGGGTTGAAGCTATAGATACTTCTTGTCATGTTTCTAATCATATTTTCTTGAGAGTACATTTGCATCGCACTTCTTATGAGTTGAGGTATGGGCGAAAGCCCAGTGTTTCTCAATTTCGCGTATTTTTTACAAGTGTTTTATCTTGAAGTTTAGTAACCTAGATAAGTTTGAGTCTCGTTCTTCTGATGGTATTTTTCTAGGTTACTCAACTTCTTCTTGTAGCTATAGGGTTTTGAGTTGTGATGCGACTAGGATCATAGAGACCTATGACGTAACCTTTGATGAGGCTAGCCCAGAAGCTAGACCTGATATTTTAGGCTCTTCTCGTCCCTCCGAGACAATCTTCGTAGAGGATGAGCATGATGGAGATGATGGTGATCCACCTGATCCAGTCCTCTCTACACCTGAGGTGCCTCTTGTCTCTTTTTCTGCACCTCAGGGAGACCAGCCCTTGCCTTCTGACTCTCCTTTAGCAAGTGGTTATGTTCCTACCTCTTCTGCTCAAGAGGTAGAGGCCACTTCTACTTCTGGTCCTCCCCGCCATATTCAGAAAATTCAACCACCTGATCAGATCATTGGTCATTTGTTTGAGTGAGTCACTTGCTCAAAATCAGGTTTATCCAGTTTCTACCTTCACTCAGCCTTTGTTGTCTCTTTTGAACTGAAGGATATCCCTCATGCATTATCCGATGAATCATGGATTAATGCTATGCATGAGAACTTGAAAACTTCAAGAGGAACAAGGTATGGCAGCTTGTTGAATCCCCATCTGGTCATAATGTCATTGGGACCAAGTGAGTGTTCAAAAACAAGCGAGTGAGGATGGAGTTATCATAAGGAACAAGGCTAGGCTAGTTGCACAGGGCTTTGTTACTAACCTTGGGATTAGAGAATCAGTAGGTCTATGCTTGTATATATAGCCACTAGATGGGCCTATATGATGTGATGTATGAGCTATGGGCCTTAACACCCCCCCCCCCGCGCAAACTCAAAGCGGGTTCAAAGCATTGAGTTTGAGCAAATGAAGCCAATGTTGCTCTCAAGTTTCTACTTTTGTGAAGAAATCTGCAACTTGCAATTCAGATGGCACATATTTGAGAGCAATTGTTTTCTGATGACAGTGAGATCGAGTAAAAGAGGCATCCACACCAATATGCTTTGTAAGTTCATGCTTCACAAAATCATTGGCAATCTGTATGGCGCTAGTATTATCACAAAAAAGAGGTGTGGGAGCATCATAGGAAACATTGAAATCTGCTAGCAACCAACGGCCATATAATCTCTGAAGTTGTAGTGGCAAGGTCTCGAAGTTCGCTACATGACTAGACCGAGAGATGGCAGCCTGCTTCTTGAACTTCCATGTAAGGGGGGAAGAGCCAAGAAGGATACAATAATCGATAATGGAGCGTCGATCAGTCGGATCACTCGCCCAAGTAGAGTCCGAGTAAGCATGAAGATGCAGGGGGCTAACATGAGCATAGAACAGACATTAGGATGAAGTGTCCCGTAAGTACCGCAACACACGAAGCAAATGTCCATAGTGAACCGAAGTAGGAGCGCCACAAACCGACTTAGGATATGAACTGCATGAGCAATGTCGGGTCTAATGTGATGAGATAGACCAGATGACCCACAATGTGCCGATATCGAGTGGGATCCGAAAGAGGTGTACCATTGGTAGGACGAAGCTGGACATGAAGATCCATAGGAGTTGCAACCGTTCGATTATCCGTAATGCCAGAACAAGCAATAAGATCTTGTGTGTAGTGAGACTGAGAAATATAATAGCCTTTTGAAGAATGTTGAACCTCAATTCCTAGGAAATAGCTGAGGGGTCCCAAATCACACATCTGAAATTGCTTACTAAGTTGCTTCTTCACCTTTGAAACATGGTCTGCATCATCCCCCGTAATTAACATATCATCAACATACAGAAGAAGCAAAATCGCCACGTGAAGAGAGATAAATAAATAAGGCGGGATCATGGTCACTTGGTGAAAAACCAGCATTGCATATTACCAAGACAAAACGCTGAAACCAAGCACTAGGAGCTTGTTTAAGGCCATACAGGGCACGCCAAAGATGACAGACATGTCCCATTGGAGCTTCAACACCTGGTGATGGTTGCATATAAACTTCCTCATGCAAATCACCATGAAGAAAAGCATTCTTGACATCCATCTGAGAGATAGTCCAAGAACGGATAGCAGCCACTGAAATAAGTGTTCGGATAGTAGTCATGTGAGCAACAGGCGCAAAGGTCTTGTCATAATCTTGACCTTTGGTTTGCTGAAACCCTCGAGCAACCAGTCGAGATTTATATCTCTCAATAGTCCAATCAGACTTGGTCTTAATTTTGAATACCCACTTGCATGTGATAGGTACCGCATAAGATGGTAATAAAACAAACTCCCAAGTTCCTGTCCTATCCAAAGCAGCAAGTTCTTCAAACATAGCTTTCTGCCATTCCGGAATATGAGAGGCTTCCTGATAAGTGGAGGGTTCAGCCGTGATAGCACCCACACTAGGATAACCAAATCTGTCGGGAGGCTCAATTGTAGTACGATCTCGCAAATAATACCGTGAACCAAGAGGTGGCACATCATTAACTGCTGGTAGCTCATTAGAAATGTTAGAATCATCAATAAGGGGAGCATTAGGACTGGTCGAAGAAGTAGAATCCGAAGAGGATGGTTCTGGTGGAGGACGATGAGAATAAACATGTTTGATTGGTCGTTTGGTTGGTATAGGAGGATGAGAGGGAGATATATCATGAATATGCGGTGTAGGAACATCATCACTGGAAGTAATAGAAGGTGGTGTAGGAACATCATTACAGGAAATAATAGGAGGTAAGAACAAGAAACTAGTGGGCTTAGTGGTGGTGGGTGAAGTATGAGTGGAGGGGTTGTAAAAGAAAGGACAATGTTCATCAAAGGTCACATCACGAGAGATACGAATGCGACGAGAGGAAGGATCATAACAGCGATAGCCCTTATGTTCAGGACTATACCCCAAGAAGACACACTCAACAGACTGAGCCATCAATTTGGTCCGCTCACGAGGTGCAAGAAGAACATAGCATCTACATCCAAAAACCCGAAGATGATCATACTTTGGAGAGGTGCCAAATAAAACTTCACCAGGAGATCTGTCAGTTAATTTGGAAGAAGGTTGCCGATTAATAAGATAAACAAAGAATGGAAACAAATTTCACCCTAAAAATGAGGGGTACAAAAGAGGCGATCAAAAGTGTGCGAGCAGTCTCAATAAGATGGCGATGCTTGTATTTTACAACTCCATTTTGAGCGTGGGCACCAGGACATGAGAGTTGGGCAAGAGTGCCCTCAGCAAGCAAAAACTGGTGAAATTTCTCAGATAAATACTCACCACTAGAGTTAGAACGGAAAACTCTAATAGGAGTAGAAAACTGAGTGTGAATCATGCGAGTAAAAGTTTGGTAAATTGAACACAATTGGGAACGATGTTTCATGAAATAAATCCAAGTGTAATGAGAATGATCATCTATAAAAATGACATAGTATTTATAACCACCTTTTGTAGCAAAAGGTGCAGGACCCCATACATCTGAATGAACAAGGTCAAATGGTCTAGAAGAATGAGAGTTACTAGAAAAGTATGGAAGTTGTATTTGTTTTCCAAGTTTACAACCCTTGCAACTGAAACTGGACTTTATTGGTGTATGACCTAAAGACCCTTTATTTATTAATGTGGTCAACCGAGTGCCACATAGATGACCAAGACGATGATGCCACTTGGCGAATGATGTAGTGGATGACGATGAAACAGATGACACATGCGCAGTGATGGTAGCGGAAGAAGGAAGGCGCAAAGTGTCCAAGATGTAGAGGCTAGAAGCGCTCTTACGGCGATGGCCAGTCCCAATCACTTTCCCGCTTCGACGATCCTGAATAAAGCAAGATGAGTCATCAAACCCAACAAAACAATTTTGATCGATGAATTTGGCCTCATCGACAACAAATTCATGGACAATTTAGGTACAAGTGAGACATCGGGTATAGAGAAATGTGAATTTAAAAGAGAACCATGGTGAGTTATATAACAAGGTGTACCATCAGCTGTCTGAACAGAAGCACCCTCAGTGACTGGTTTGGAAGCAACCAACTGTGACTGATCAGATGTCACATGAAAAGAGGCCCTAAATCAAGGACCCAAGATGGTGAGGAGCAGCGATAGGCGGCAGCGATAATAGAAACAAAGCCTCTAGGCACGGGGAGGTGTGTTGCGTGCACGAAAGCACGACAGACACGATACTTGGCCAATTTCTCGGATGTCGGCGAAACAATTTTCGGTCGATGATGATTTATCTTGCCACAATGATCACAAGGTTTAGTGGTGCGAAGAGGTAACCCTTGATGAAGCGATCACGAGAAGCTGCTGAACAACGTGTGAAGAGGTGTCACAGAGCCGATGAGACATAGACTTGAGGTGGGTTTCTTGACAATCAAATCTGAGAGAGCACGAGACATGGTTAAATCCATGAATCGTGAAGTAATCTAGTGCGAATAGCCTCAAAATTTGTCCCGCCTCCCATAACAAAGCGGTATGTAAGAAGTTTTTCAATGAAGTGATGTCTTTGGACACCCATCTTTGTGTAATCGAGGTACCATGGAAAGCAAAGTCCCATTAGGCTCTCAAAAGCGAATTATATTCATCAATAGACATATCATTCTGCTCAATTGAATGGATTCTTTGCATAAGAGTGTGGAGAAGAGCACCACTGTCTTGAACATAGCACTGTTTCAAATAGGACCACATAGCCTTGGCTCTCTTGAAAGAAGAAAGACTCATAATCATAGACTATTTGACACTTGTAACAATAGCAGCCATGACCTTTCCATCATCAATTTCCCACTTTTTGACATCAGCATCATTACTATTATCAGCTTTAAGGATTGGTGGTTCATTAGTCAAATGAAAAACAATGCCATAGGCCCTCAGTGCAGTCTCGACAGAGAACGCCCAATCTCAATAATTTTGACCATCAAGAATGATATTGATGACAATAGTGTTAATCTGTGACATGCTAGCAACATAAAAGCACACAAAGAGGCAATAGAGAAGCTTCACTGGTGCTGGCAGAAAACTGGAAGGGCGATGTCCTGGACAGGCGCCGGCGGTGTCGAGCTAGAAGGATTGGCGGCCAGTGATGGGCGGAAGTCGAGGACGAAGACGAGGCGACGCGGTGGCAGCGGAAGCTGAGAAGGCCGCACACGAGCCGAGGCAACAGGAATCGGCGGGACCGAGGTGCAGAAGGCGCGCACGGAAACCAATCCGTCGGTCGGCGCGAAGGGCGAAGGACCGGCGCAGGCGATGGCGACATGCGGACGGCGGGAGGCCGCGGCGGCATCGGGCGAAGACGGTCCAACGGCCAGCGCAGAGGATGAAGCGCCAGAGTAGAGGATGGCGCGGAGGTGGCTCCACAAGAGCGACGGCGGATGGACGGGCGATGAGGGCCGAGGGCGACGCAAGTGGCGAGTGAGATTGGCGACTGACACGGAGCGACAGATGAAGGGCAAGTCGCAGCAGGCGACTTGCAAAGCCAAGGGTGACGACGAAAAAAAAAAATGACCGGCAGAGATTTAGGGCACTAACCCTAAGCCTAACCTAAGCCTTGCTCGATACCATATTCTTGACCTTGGGATTAGAGAATCGATCGAACCATAAAGGTCTATGCTTGTATATATAGCCACTAGATGGGCCTATATGATGTGATGTATGAGCTATGGGCCTTAACAGGCTTCACTCAGGTTGAGGTTCTTGACTTTGAGGAGACATTTGCCCCTGTAGCTAGACTAGAAGCAATTCGGATCCTACTTGCATTCTTTACAACCCGGGCTTTAAGTTCTATCAAATGGATGTCAAGAGTACATTTCTCAATGGCTATATTAAGGAAGTGGTTTATGTCAAACAACCTCTAGAATTTGAAAATCCCAAATACCCAAACCATGTCTACAAGCTTTCCAAAACTTTGTATGAACTTAAGGAGGCCCCTAGAGCATGTAATGAGAGGCTTAAGTTCTATCTTCTCGACCATGGTTTTAAAATGGGTATTGTAGACAAAACTTTGTTCATCAAACACCGTGATTCTCACTTCCTTCTCATCCAGTTTATGTGGGCGATATTGTCTTTGGTGGTTCTTCTCATTTTCTTGTGTCTCGGTTTTCTAATGTCTTTGAGCACGAGTTTGAGATGATTATGATGGATGAGTTGAGCTACTTTCTTGGCTTCCAAATCAAGCAGACTCGGAAGGATACTTTCTTGCACCAAGGTAAATACACTCGAGACCTCCTAAGGTGGTTTGATATATCTAATGGGAAGCCTGTGATGACTCCTATGGCCACCACTGCTATCCTCAAGACTGGTGAGGATGGTGAGCCTGCTGGTCAGAAGGAGTTTCAAAGCATGATTGCCTCTCTCTTGTATCTCACTGCCTCATGGCCGAACATATATTTTTCTGTGTGTATGTGCGCTTATTTTTAGGCTTCTCTTTGTGCCTCTCATCGCTAGGCGATGAAGCGCATCTTCAGGTACCTTCGAGCTACCATTAATTATGGTATTTGGTACTCTTCTTTCTCTTATCTATCACTTAGAACCTTTTTCGACATTAACTTTGCTGGCTGTAGGATAAATAGGAAAAGCACTTCTGGAACTTGCTAATTCATTGGCACTTATCTTGTTTCTTAGTCATCTAAGAAGTAGTTTGGAGTTGCATAGTCTACCACTGAGGCCGAGCATGTTGCTGTAGCTAGGTATTCTGGATGAGATCGATGTTGCGGGACTTTTGGTTAGAGATAGAGAGTGTTCTACTTTTTTGTGATAATATTTCTGCTATCTGCATTTCAAAGAACCCAGTGCAGCACTCTTGGAGCAAGCACATTGATGTTAGATATCACTTTCTTAGAGACCATGTGGAGAAAGGAAACATAGTGCTTCAGTTTGTGGAGAGTGACCACCAGTTGACTGATATCTTTACCAAGCTTTTGGATAGCTCTAAGTTTGTTGCCTTGAGGAGTGAGCTTGGAGTTGTGTGCCCTTACGGCTTATTGTGAGAGGGAGCTGGTTTGTATATTATGTATTATATATCTTCTTCCAGTTTTTCCTTTCTTTTGTTTTGCTATCGGTGTTTATTGGTTTATTCTCTAGAGTTATGAGTTCACTTCACTTAGACTTTTGGCATACTTTGCATGGACCTCTCATCTTGTGCTTTAGATTGCTATCATGCCTAATTAGCTGTTCTCTCTTCTCTCTAGCTTGAGTTCCCTCACAGTCTTATAAGTCTAGCAGGTGTTGGGCCTCCTGGGTAGACAGGGTCTGTGTGCACTCCTTAGTTTGGGATCTAGAGGCAGCTTCCCTATCTCAGTCATTAGGAAAGATGAAAGCAAGTCTGAGCCGTAGTGTTCTCTACTATCTTTTCTATGCTCTATAGCCAACCAGTTTGCATATTCTTGAATTCTCTTTATTCTATGTTTTTGGTTTTATTTGAGTTCATTTAGATCTTCCTTGTGCTCAATTGTGATAATAACTTAACTCAAACCAAATTTGTACTTAAAATTGACTCACATGTTGACGGGGAGTTTTAGAATCTGTTTCATGCATTGCATATAGACTTTATTTTCTATTTTATATGCTTTGTCTATTATGCAAATGATTTATTTTTTCATGATATACACCTTGCTAAGTCATCTGAAGAAAAGTTTTAATTTAGATATGTCCAAGTTCATTTATCTTGCTAAGCTTACTAAAACTTGAAAAATAAGCTTTAAACAAACTAGATGAACCATGTTGCTTATACTTGCTGAGTTTCTTCTCTAGCGGTATTTGCCATGATTTGTGAAATTTTGGAGTTCTCTAGAGTCCCTATAGTAACTTGGGTGAAACTAGATTGATCAATACTTGAGTCCTTTATCTGCTTATCAATCAAAGTGCAAAAATGACAAGTAAGAAAAATTAACTCTTTTTATGCGTATTAGACTCGACACGTCACATTCACAAGACAGGTTCCCATTGCACTTAGGATGATTTTGGAATGTGTTGTGTATGATCAAGATCATTCTCTTAAGAGTCCTTGAGATGATCAAATTTGGCTTGAGTCAATTGTTTTAAAAATACAAATAAAAAACACAAAAAAACATATGTGGGTAAAGAATGCAAATAATGTCAAATATTTGCAACCCGCTATGTCTTTCAAAAGCTATAAATTTTTTTTTCATCAAATCAAAGATAAGCTCGAAGGACCTGCACTTCTAGATTCCCTAAAGTGTTGAGTAGGTTGAACTCTAGATTCTCTATTTAATTCTTTTAAGTGGCTGTGCTTTTAGATTTGAAACTAATGCTAAGTGTTGCTCATGTCAAAAATTGCTAAACATGATCGTTTTAAAATAAAACTAAGCTAGCAAGCAAATCTTCTTATTTGTACTTGAACATGTCTTAGTTTAGTCTAACTTGAAATTGTCTAGCTTAGTGTCATATCTTGTCTTCATAGTCATTTGGATAATTTTCAAAGCTCTTCTAGATTGCATGCATACATTAAGGGGGAGAAAATGTTCTCTTGATGCCTATATTGCCAAAAGGGGGGAAAATAGAAAAGGCATCATTAATAATAAAAAATGCATCTTGGTTCTTATGATCTTGGTAAAGTTTTTTGTTATCTTCTATGGATCATAAGTATGTTGTTGTGTTATTAGATTTTAGAGCTTTTATGGACAACTTACTCTTTCTTGAGACTAGCTCTAAAACTCTTTTTGCCAACTTGGTCATAATCTCTTTTTCTTCCTTCTTGAACCAATTTTGGCTTAGCATTCAAATTACTTTCTTCTATCTTTCTTCAAACTCAAAACTTATGCCTTTTCATGTGTTTGTCAATATACTCATCAAGGGGGAGATTGAAAGACCATATGGAGGTCTATACTTGTGTGTGATAAGTATTTGTCTAAATTTGAGCATGGTTTACTTTCAAATTGAGTTTGATTTGAATTGGATTTTCAATTTGAAGCAATTTGAGGTTTGTCTATCTTTTCTGGTACTACCAGCTGTGGAGGAGATGTCCCGGAAACCGCCAACCACGGTAAGGGAGATGTTTAAATTAGCAGATCGTTATACAACAGCCTCGGATGCTTTAGCCGAGCGTCAAAATGATCGCCCACGACAAAAGGACAAGAAGGATCACACCGAGTCCTCCAGACAGCGGGACAGTAAGCGTAAGCCCAAGGAGCTAGTCGCAGTGGCTGAGTGCGTCTGACCCCGTGCACCACGGATGGACGACTATGACACGGTAATGGATGCAACTTGCCCTTTTCATCCTAAGGGAAAGCATGCAGCAAAAGATTGCTACACCCTGAAGAGGTTCACAAAGGAGAGCAACAAGCGCCCGGGCCCGAACAAGGCTGAAGCAAAGAAAAAACAAGATCCCCCTGAAGATGACGAAGGCGACTACCAGAAGATAGAGCGTGAGCTCAACTACATATTCAGGGGCTCGGCTGCTTATGAATCCAAGCGAAAGCGAAAGCTTACCGCTCGGGACATCAATGCGGTTATACCGGCAACTCCCCAATAGCTCAGATGGTCCGAAGACCCGATTGCCTTTGATCGCTCGGATCATCCAGATCACATTCCATATCTAGGTAGATATCCTATTGTTTTGGATCCTGTGATTCGCAGCGTTAAACTCAAGAGGGTGCTGGTTGACGGAGGGAGCGGACTCAACGTCCTCTTTTCCAAAACTTTTGACGACATGAAAATTCCCCGCTCGGAGCTAAAGTGGGGCTCATCGCCATTTCATGGGGTAATCCCCGGGACCTCTTCAGTTCCACTCGGACAGATCACCTTACCGGTCATGTTCGGGACCAAAGAAAATTACTGGACGGAATATCTTAACTTCGAGGTGGCTGATTTTGAGACGACATACCATGCCATCTTGGGAAGGCCAGGTCTAGCAAGGTTTATGGCTGTGCCCCATTACACTTACCTCGTACTGAAGATGCCAGGGCCGAGGGGAATTATTTTGATCCTCGGCGACGTCAGGCAGTCTTTCGTGTGTGATAGGGAGAGCTGCGAGATGGCTGAAATGCAAGAAGCGGCGGCCGACGGGGTGAAGATCTGACAGGCGGCCGCACATCAACAAGATGAGGGAGAAGTCCCAGCAAAGAAGCAACTCAAGATAAGCATGAAGCCCGACGAAGGGACTAAGAAGGTAATCCTCGACCCGTCCAACTCGGCTCAGACGGCTCTGATCGGGACAGGGCTCGTCCACAAATAGGAAGACACGCTCGTCACCTTTCTTCGGGCAAACCGGGACATTTACGCTTGGAAACCTTCCGACATGCCTGGTCTCCCTAGGGAGCTCATCCACGTACTTCGCCGTGACAATGAAGTAGCAGATGAGCTCGCAAGGCTAGGCTTCAGTCAGGCACAGTACCAGCTGGAGTGTTTGTCGAAGATCTCCACAAACCTTCAATAAGTCGACAGCAGGAGTCGGGCAAATCTGAGGAAAGACCAGCCAAAGAGGAAGTTTTAGTCATCAGCCCCGACTGGACAACTCCATTCTTAAACTACCTATTAAAGGATGAGCTTCCCGAAGACCGCGTGCAGGCAGAGCACGTCACACGCTGATGCAAAAGCTACGTGGCAGTCGGGGAAGAACTCTTTTGAAATGGTGCTTCCGGAGTCCTGAGACCCTGCATATCGGAGCAAGAAGGGAAGAACCTCCTCAGAGAAATCCACTCGGGAATTTGCGGCATCATGCAACATCAAGTACCCTAGTGGGCAAAGCATACTGCCAAGGCTTCTTCTGGCCGACTGCTGTATCAGACGCGGAGGATATTGTTCGCACCTGCGAGGGTTGTCAGTTCTTCGCTTGTCAAATACATGTGTCAGCGCAGGAGTTGCAAACTATCCCGATCACCTAGCCATTTGCAATTTGGGGGCTCAACATGGTCAGACCCTTGAAGAAAGCTCAAGGTGGTTTCATTTATCTCTTCGTCGCCATTGATAAATTTACGAAGTGGATTGAAGCCAAGCCTGTCACCACGATCACGGCGGCCAAAGCCAATGAATTCTTCCAAGAAATTATGGTAAGGTTCGGCGTACCAAACAGGATCATCACAGATAATGGCACTCAATTCCGCGATGAAAAATTTCAAGACTGGTGCGACGAGCTCGGCATCAAGATTTGCTTCTCTTCCGTGGCTCACCCAAGGAGCAATGGTCAAGTGGGGCGAGCCAACGGCATGGTGCTGCAAGGACTAAAAGCAAGGATTTTCGATCGTCTCAAGCCTTATGCGACGCGATGGGTAAAGGAATTGCCCTTGGTGCTCTGGGGGCTGTGAACCACCCCTAGCAGAGCCACCGGACAGTCACCTTTTTTCCTGGTATACGACTCAGAGGCGGTCTTACCTACTGAGTTGATGTTCGGATCCCCGCAGGTTCGGAGCTACAAGGAGGCCGAGTCAGAGGAGAACTGGATAGAAAACCTCGATCAACTGGAGGAAGCTAGGGAGATCGCAGCAATCCAGTCGGCCAAATACCTCTAGGGCTTGCGTCGCTACCACGACCGGAATGTTCGGGGTCGTGCCTTCTCCAAAGGAGATCTAGTCCTAAGAAGGAATCAGAAAATCGAGCATAAACTCTCCCCAAGCTGGGAAAGCCCCTACATCGTCGATGAAGTGACACGCCTAGGGGCTTACAGACTCAAGCGTGAAGACGGCGTGGTTATCGGCAACACATGGAACATAGAGCAGCTACGTCATTTTTACTCTTAAATCCTGTACATTAGCTATGGTATTCATGAATAAAATTTTTTCTTGACTTGCTACTCAATTGATGCTCAATTAAGCAGTAAGTCGGGGGCTACACCTAATAGTGTTGCGCATGTGCAACCCTTCTTATGAATCATTTTTTATTTTTTCTCCCTAATAATGGCGACTGATCTTGAGTGCGTTAAAATCCAAATCATGAAACTCTAACCCCACAAACGGCGAACTCTAGTTGCTCAAAGCGCGTGCTTGGGAAAAATGGCCATGAGCCGACTCCCGACGCCTGGGGGCTAGAATAGTCAGGCAGAGTGTTTAAACGAAAAAGGAAAGAAACCGCTCGGGAAAAGTCTAAATCAATGGGGAAGAAAGATTAAACAACATTATAATTCCATTAAAAATATTCAGATTCGGATACATCAGTACATTACACGAGAATTTTTGCAGGAACCTAAATACTAAGCGCGGCGCGCGCGTCCTACTGCCTCGATGAGAGCATCCCTCGCTCGGACAAGCCTCGGGACGGCTTCAATCAACGCATCAACGGCGACAACATCGCGGGCAACGGCCTCTTCCTCTGCAAGCTCGGCCAGCGCGAGCTCATAATCGGCCCAGAGTTTGGCGAGGCGGGCCTCCTCCTCGTCGGGCGCCGGCGGAACCCCATCTTCAAAGTCAAAGATTGGCTCCTCCGCCGGGGGGGAGAGGGTGGAGCCTCATCGCCAGAAGAAGAAGATTGGGATGAAGAAGCCATTGAAGGGCTAAAGAAGAGCGTCGAAGGTTGCAGAAAAGGACTTAGAGATGGGTGATCGCTCAAGTAGCGGTGACACCCTTATATACCCAAAGCGTGGAAGCCGAATGGTTTTGAGTAAATGCTAGCGCGGGAAACCAAAGCGACCTTGAAGACGTGCTGGCGCCAGAATTTGAAGCGGCCGAGAAGACGTATGGTCGCAGGACACCAAACCAGACGTGGCGCATGCAAGTGTTAGGTCGAAAAAAGAATCTCAAGACACAATGAAGTAATTAAAAGCTAAACACAGCTCAGTTACCAAACATTTCTACCAAGGCACAAAAGATTGATTACAAACCAAGTCTCAACAGATGGACGTCTACACGGGACCCAAGTCTAGGTTCTCTGCTAGGGCGGTGGAAGTGTCCCTAACTTCGTCGAGCAGGGCAGCAGCTTGATCGTCATCGACGGTGCAGGCAAAGCCCTCCCTGATAGCCTCGAGCTCCACCCGTGGATATAGGGACTTCACGATGGCCAGAGCTTGACTGGCGCTCGTGATCCTTCAGGTGCGCTACCAGCTTCTCGGGCCCTTCCGCTAGCCGCTGGATTGTGGCGCCTCATCTTGGTCTTCGGGAGTATCTCCCGGAGAACGGCGTCCCTTTTCTTGGCGCGCTCCCCCAGACGCTGAAGGCAACAAAATGAATGACAAAATTACACTACGCACCGAAGACAAAAAGAAGAGAACTTCTAATCAACTCGGCACAAGAAATCCACGCGAGCCAACCGGGAGCAGCCGAAGGCGTGGTCGCAGAGCGCCTCCCATTCCTTCTCTTCATCTTTGTCAGCAAAGGCTGTCCACACGCCATCCTCGCCGAAGAATGCAACCCGCAGCGGAGATTTCGGGCAAGGGGGCCGAGGGAGTTCTTCCGGCGGAGACGAAGAGCGGGCGGCAGGCCTCAGGGGCACCATTTGGCCAGCTGGCCCGAGAGCAATACATGGCCGGGGGCTGTTCGGATTTGAGTCAGCACCGACGACCTGGGCTGCGGGAGAGGTCGGGGAATTGTTGCCGCTGGCTCCGAGGCCACTTCGGGGGCGGCGAACGCGGCATCAGCCGGCACCTCAGTTCCTGGTTGACTTTAGGCATCTTCAGTAGCAGCCTCTTGGGGCTCCCTGCATGGCACGTCCACGGGAACTTCATCAACAGGCTTCCTGGAAAAAAGAAGCAGTCAGGGCATGACCCGAAAAAACAAAAGGAAGAGCTAACAAGGAAACCAACCTGTTAGATCTCCTTATCTTTATCCCCGAGCTCTTCTGACTGGAGGATTCACCTGCAGAAGAGCCCGGCCGCACGTTGGGTGCGGGGAATGTTGAACCTCCAAACGGGTGGGGGGGGCGGAGGCGCCCCGCCGGCCGAGGGCCAAGCTGGGGGCTCGGGAGCATTCGGGCCCTCGGATCGGCTCATTGATGAGGAGGTCACCGACGAGATGCGTGCGGCTGCTGAGTCATGAACCTTTGGGTCTCTAGTCAGGCGCACGTTAGCCGCTGACTACCTCCTTTTCTCCTTGGGCACATGGACGACCAGACATTTCCCTTTTCCCATGGGATCTTCGGCTTCCACCGGCTTGTCTTTCTTCACACTCGGTGCCGAGGACGAGGCACTGGTAGGGCGTTTCCTTTTGGCGCTCTTGTGCTGAGGGAATTCGGGCAGCGGCGCATCAGAGAAGAGAGCGTCATGACCCTGCAAGCATAGGCAACAAACATATGCTTGATCGCAGTTACTCAAGAACCAGAAAACCCAACCTTGGGAGACAAGAAGGCATCTTACCGGAGGCGGAGGACGCGTTTTGTTGAAGGGCTTCGGGCACCCGTCATTGATGATTTGGGTGCCTGGGGTGAAGAAATCACCCAGATGCCCAAGGAGGATACCCTTGGGAATCGGCTCAGGATCTTCCTGGGTAGTATCACGCTCCCCTCCATACTTGTACCCCAGATGGACTCGCTCCTTGAGAGGCTGCACTCGGCGAAAAGCAAAATTAAGGACGATCGCGACTCCGGTTAGTTCGTCCTCCTTCAATTTGGCGATCATTCCCATGAGCTCCTCCACCTGGTCCATCCCACCGTTTGAGGGGAGTGAGGTCCAATCTATTGAAGGCTTCAGTGGGGCACCAAAAAATGAAGGAAGAGAAGGCTTAGGGTTGGCACAGTAAAATCACTCTTGGTGCCAACCTTTGTTCGAGGTTTTGAAGGGAATGGCGAAATAAGATTTCTTCAGGTCGTCTCTTAGCTGAAATCCAGCGCCCCAACCGCTTTGGGGGAATTCTTATTCAGGAAAGGCTTGAGAAGGAAAAGATGGCGAAAGAGGTTGAAATGCGGGCGAATGTCGAGGAAGGCCTCGCAAAGATGAACAAAAATAGCAATTTGAAGAATGGAATTGGGATTGAGATGAGTCAATTCAATTTCGTAAATGTGAAGAAGACCGCGGAGAAAAGCGCAGGAGGGAAGGCCAAACCCACGCTGGAAGAAAGACTCAAAAACGACCACCTCCTCAGTTCGGGGCATGGGACAAGACTCACCCGCTGCAGGACGGGTGGAGAGCATCACCAATGGCGGGAAGACGCCGCTGGAGACCAACTCCTCCAATCGCTTTTCCGTCGTCACCAAAGTGGCCCAATCTTTGGCTGAGGCTGATGCAGGAGCGTCTTTGGAGGAAGGAGAAAACATTTTTTTGTGAAGGAGCTAGCAACTGCGTCGGATTGGGGGGCGCGAAAGAAGCTAACCCTAGCAGCGGAGTTCGCAAGAGAAGCACCGAAAGTGAGAAGACAAAGGGACAAATGAGAACAGTGTGCAGGAAACCGCCTCGTTTGCACCGAGTCTTATATTTATAGGGAGTGATGCTAACTTTCGCCTTGAGCGGAAAAACGCTTCGCCTTCCGCACGTCTTGGGGTTGCCCTAGGGCACGCCTCAAGACGGGCCAGATGCCATGCACAGCAACCGTTGTGTACAAGCATTCTTGGGCCAAATCTAATTTGGAATACGGTACGCCCCATGATGGGCCAAAGGCCAATGACCGCATCAGACAGAATTTGGATACCTTCCAAACTAAAATATCTTCTTATGATATGCCTCGTGACAGGTCGCATGCTGATCGCCGTTCAAAACGGAATCAGATATCTTAAGTTGATTTAAAACAAAGATTCCAGAGGTATGCCTCATGATGGGCCATTAGCCGCATATTGCAAAAAGCAGGTGTGGGTACCACGTGGATGATTCATGGTATGCCTCATGACAGGCCAAAAGCTGTGCGCCATGGCACACAGGTACCACTCGGCTAAAAGCCAACCTAAACGGAAGAAAACTCCAAGGCGAGTCACGTGTCGGCTCAATAAGTTGGGCTGGGAACCACTCGAAATGCTTACACATGGAGCTCTATCAAGTCCTTCATGACCTTCTTGCCTACAACGGAGCACTCGGCCGAAGAAAGAACCAGTCGGGAAATCCTGTCAATAAGAAGGCAATCCGATCGCAAAGCACTCGGGGGCTATTGTGGAGTATATGCACCACGGGTATCTGCAAGACAAGCCTGCGAGGCCCAACCGGACAAGACCAGGCGGGGCCGACTGCAAGGAAACAGAAGCTACTAGGTTTGCGCCGGACATGCAAAACAAGGAATCCCTAAAGATAGCGACCGATCTTGATTAGGTAGGATATGATCGTAATCTAAACCGTTACCAAATGGATATGTGCAGGAGATATAATCCCCACCTTGTATCCGACCAAGACTCTCTTTTGTAACCGCCCTCCTCTGCTATATAAAGGGAGGGGCGGGGAACATCAGCATATATGAGATCATTAGTGAATAAGTTAGACACATATAATCCCAGAGCACAGGACTAGGGTATTATCGCCTCCGCAAGAGCCCGAACCTGTATAATTCTTGCGTCTTGTGCTACCATCGAGTTTGGATCCAACGCCTAGCCCCGTTTTCATTATTGCCGATAACAAATGTTGACACCAGCCTAGGGGCGGTAGCATAGGATCTTCTGAGCGTTAATGATTTAATTAATGATTTTATGATGATTATTGTATATCTTTCTTAAAAAAGCTATGTGATGAGTTTTCCTTGTCTTTGATTGTTGCAGGACAACGGTGCTAGGACATGTTGAGGCGGAGGATGACCGGTACTAGGCGAGTTGCGTCGGAGGTCCAGACGGTCGAAGATCACCGAAAGATGATCGGAGACAAAGTTCGGGCAAGCCAAGAAGACAAGGAAAGGCGATGTTGCTAGCTAGATGCTATGTAAATCGATGAGGGCCGTTGGATCATGGTCTAGTTGATAGGTTAGCAGGTCTAGGTAGTATGCTTTGAAAACCATACAAGAAAACCCATTATGTGTGTGGGTTTTAGGTTAGCCTTTGCGTGGCTGTGTGAGTGGGTTAATTCTAACCCTTTTGATGAGTGCTCTAGAGTTGACGGACTCATCCAAGGGTGGTAGGTGGCCCAAGAGTAGTATAAATAGAAGGGGAGGGGTAGCCTCCTCCTCTTGAAGGATTGTAGAGGTTTTTGTACTCCTTTGAGCTTTGTCCACTTTGTTGTGAGGCTTTGTAAACCTCCCCTTCCAGAAATGCAAATCTTTTTCATTTATGCTTGAATTTATATTACGCATTTACTTTGTGTCTTAAATTCAGCATTTAAATTCCTGCAATTTACTTTCTCGCAATTTGGATTTACCTCCCCTCCTTCTAAATGCTGCTGATCTAGGATGTCTTGAGTGTGATCATATGGATTTACGTCTCTCTTGCACCCTAGAATAGACTAGAGATCAAGTTTTCTATCAAGTTGTAACTTTGTCCAGAACTTGTTCTTTGCACAGCAGTCAGTTTTTTATTTTTACAAAACTCCAGAAAAATCATTTTGAGTGATTTTTATTGGAAAAGGTGCATGACTCCCATATCCATTTGTGAAATAATTGGGGAGTCCACTGGTTGCACTGTTTGGGCGCTGTGAGGTGAATACCAAGCGCCAAACTTTCTGTTTGAAGTTCCTGATAGTCTCTGGTATTTGATTTTTCTTGATTTTTCTATAAGGAGTTCTTAGGTGGTTTTAGTTAGAGTGCTTCACGACTCATTTTCTTATAGAGAAAAAATTCTTAAAATTTCTAGAGCACCAAAAATCTACCAACTACTTGCTCCAAGTGAGGACAATTTTTTGAAAATCTGCTTTTGCTTTTCTGAAAGTAACTTTTGTGATTGGGCTTAATCTCCTTTCTAAAAGAAAGGGTTGAATTGATTTCTTTTTGTTGGACACTACTTAATTAGGATTGTGATTCAAAAATTCCTCATATATTCTATGGTTCTCATCCATGCAAGATAGGGATACACATAGTTGTCTAGCTATTCACGATTTCTTTTGCGTGATCCTTTCGAGGTCTTAGTTGGAGTATTTTGCAGAGAAAATATTATTTTGTGACCATTCACCCCCCCTCTGTTTGACATATTGATCCTTCAATTGTAGATCCATTTGTTCTTTATAGATCTAGCATGGCTTATGATCTAGGGTAAGGTTTTAGTTAATATGTGCTCCAATTTAAGAATGTGTACGTGTGCACTCCTAGTGTACTTAATTCATTATTTAACACTTGTTATATACGTAGCATGGATGGACCAAAGCTGGATGTATACTAAGAACTGTGTAAGTGCTAAGTACATTAATGGCTCTCCGCTTTTAGAAGAGTTGCAGAGGAGGATATGTTGAACAAGGGGGTGAAATTTATGCCTTATTTATGCATTAATCATGAGAGTATGAGGATATTTTGAAACCCAGCATAGATCAAAGCACACTTGATTAATTTTAAGGGGTTTCAAAAGGGGGTATACATGTAGAACCAGCCACGGTGAAGAGCATAATATAAATGAAGAAGGTAGTATTAACATCGTCAGTGAAGTCAATCATACACCAAATGATATCGACTATACTTTCGATAATGATAGGTTTCGCGATGACAATTTTGATCAGATGCTGCGCGATGCAGAAGGGAACCACGATGAGTGAGAGTATGTAAAATTTCGAGGCTTGATAGATGACTCAGAGAAACCTTTATTCTCAGGTTGCAAGTCAAAATGCACAAGGTTGTCATCCGTTCTTGATTTGCTGAAATTAAAGGCAAGCACTAATTGGTCTAACAAGAGTTTCATGGTGCTGTTAGGTCTGTTAGCGGATATGCTTCCAGAGAGAAATGAGTTGCCAACAACCAACTTCAAAGCAAAGAAGGTTTTTTGTCCCTTGGGAATTGAAGTAGAAGAATATATGTATATCTAACAATTGTATCCTTACCGTAAAGAGTACGTAAACTTGCATGTATGTCCGATGTGCAAAGTATTCTGGTACAAGCGTAAATATCAATCAGATGATGATGATGAGGGCATCCAGCTGAAGAAAAGAACGCCTACTAAGGTGGCATGGTATCTACCTATAATTTCCTATTTGAAGCATTTATTTGTGAATCTAAAGGAGGCAAAACTACTTCAGTAGCACTCAGATGAGTGTAAGAATGACGGGATGCTAAGGCACCCAACCGATTCCACCTAGTGGAGAAACATCAATAGGAGGTTTCAAGAATTCACTATAGATATGAGGAATATAAAGTTTGGATTGAGTACAAAGGGAACGAATCCTTTCGGTAACATGAGTAGCTAGCCATCATAGCACTTAGCCCGTGAATCTCTGTATCTACAACCTTCCTACTTGGTTTTCTATGAAATGGAAGTACATTTTACTATCTATACTTATCCAAGGCCTGAAGCATCCTGGAAACGATATTGATGTATACCTAGCACCATTAGTGGAAGATTTGAAAACATTGTGGGCTCTTGGGGTATAGGTATGGGATGCTCACAAATAAGAGTACTTCAATTTTCACTGCCTGTTGTTCTGCACCATAATTGATTATCTTGCTCTTGCTAACCTCTCGGGCCAGAGTACGAAAGGAACCAAAGCCTGTACTCACTGGTTAGATGATATCGAGAATGTGTGGCTAAATCACTCACACAAAACTATGTAAATGTATCACCATAGGTTCACTACCGCAAGATGAAGAAACAATTCGATGAAATGAACAAAGACGGTTCAGCTCCAAAACCATTAGGCGGGACATATATTCATGATATAGTTAAGAACTTGGATGTTGCGTTTGAAAATGGACATAAATCAATGACCCATGAGAAGAGCATGTGGAAGAAGAGATCAATATTTTGGGACCTACTTTATTGGGAGCACCTAACCAAGACCACACTTCTAGTTGGGCAAAGCTCAAAAGAGTATAAAGAAACTAGAGAACCCTTCTCTAAGACTTCTCTCAGACTTGGTTCACACAGAGTTGGTGTAGAGACATCCCTCTACCCCTCTATTTATAACACACTCACAGTAACCTCCACCCTTAGATGCCCTTCTTGGCCCTGAAGAAATCTTATCAATGGTTGAGATTTACTCCCTTATTCATATATGGGCTAACACGCAACCCAACAACATAACAGGTTTTAAGCATTAACACTAACTTAACCACTCCGCCGGGGAATATTTGATCCAACGATCCTCATTCGTTTAAGTAGGGCTCATGTTAGTATCTCATCCATCCACTTGTCAACCCAACTTGCAGCAACTTCTCGACCATAGTCATCTTCCAGCATTATTTTGACCATCTAGATCTCAACTCTCCTAGCCTAGTCCCTCCTTTGCCTCACTATGACCTAGCTTCATAATCATACAACCATATCAGACAAGCAAAATATCATGTAGTAATGCTCAATTTAACATGTAACATGCAATCTAACAATGATCGCTGACTAGTCAAACATCTAAAGATATCATCTTAGATAATTTAGGTTGTGACCACCTTAGACTTTGATCACTCTTCAAGTCACAACCTCCCTAGACCGTGACCTCCTCTAGTTGTGATCTCTTTAGGCCACGACCACTCTTTAAGTCAAAACCTTTCTAGACAATGACTTCTCTTGGTTGTGACCTTCTTAGACCATAACCACTTTTTAAGTCACAACCACTCAAAATGCCACGACCTTTCAAAGTCACGACCACTCAAAAGGCCGCAGCCACTCACTAGTGCTTTGACCACTCAAGACATCATGACCGCTCAAAGTGTCACGACCACTTAAGGTCGCTATGACCACTCTAGGACACGACCACTCTAGTGCCCGCCTATTTAAGGGTGCTACGACCACTCAAGTCAAATTGCTCAAAACCAAAGCAAATTTATTTCAAACTCGAATTTGAGCACCATAAACTCAAACACAATCAAATACTCATCACAAATATAGGTAAACCACTAATGGTACATCAGAAAGAGGGAGCTATAGGGGCTGTTTGGTTGCCTGGTTCCACATGGCCAGACTCGCCGGAGCTAGGGAACCAGCGTTTGGTGGCTCGTTGTATCGCGTGAGCCTGCACCCACGCATGTAAGATGGTTGTTTGGTTGCTTGCGCGCGGTGCGGATGCTAGGCCAGCACGATGCATAAAGCACTCACAGTCAGGCTCGTGGGAAACAAGCTCCATGATCGTTTTCCAGGAGCCAGGCTGAGGCGGTGTAGGCTCTCACGGCCAGGCTCGTGTGAGACGACAACCAAATAACCCCATAGAGGCCGACAACCATTGATGCATAATTGAGTGCACGGCAGGGGAGAAGCCATGTGGGCTTCACATATCATTAATCTAACTTAGCCAGCCTATCATCCTACATAGCAAAACCGCCTACTTATTGCGCCACTTAGGTAATACCACTATACAAAACTAGGCTATGGTGTTATTTGAACCGGATTGCAAAATTTAGAGATCAAATGTCTGGTTTCATAGTTTGACCAAAGTTCAGTGTGTTTTATGGACTTCTTACTTTTGTAAACATAGTTCTAAATTCCATGCTAAAATGGATGAAAATACGATTTTCTTCCCCAAATTGCGGTGTTCCGTGATGTGGTCACTCTCAATTATCAAGCGTGTAATTGCAACACAAAGTTGACATTTAATCTTTTGGTTTGTTCATGTCATTTTGATCACCACACCCAATCTCCGAACCCGTCACTTCACTACTTCAGTGGCTAGGCATTCCGTCACCTCTTAACCAAGGTTCAAAATTTCAGTTTTGAATCGTATCACAGAGGTGGCCAAAATCCAAAATCTTGACAAGATCTCGAAATTTCGGATGAAATCCAAAAAAACAAAATTCAAATCCGACTTTTTTGGAACGGGATTTCTAAGATCTTGACCAAAATTGTTGAGGTCTCAGCAAGAAACACTGAAATCTCAGCCCAAAAACCTTAAATATTGGTCAAAATACCTCATGCTTACATCATAGACAATTTTAACCAAAAACCGTTTATGATGACTCATTACAGACGATTTTTGTCTAAAACCGTCTGTAATGTGTATTTTTAATTTTATTTTATTTTTTCATTTCAATGGAATTTAAAATCTCATCCCAGCCGAAATTCAAAATCTCAATTGAGATTTTTGAAATTTCGCCAAGAGTTTGAACCTTGCACTGAACAATCTTCATCTTGTTCCTCCCGGTTTCTTGTATGCTTTCGACGCTTGACGCGTCATGCCACAGTCCAGCGTCATATCTATCTCTGTCCAATTTGCCACTTTTCCATGTTTTATCCACCTATTACAACTCTACGAGTTTAAAATTAAACAATATTTTTTCTCGGTTCGAAAAAAAAGTATCTAGTTTTCACGCGTTTTCTAAAAAATTTTGGGGAAAAATTTTTGGGCCCCCTTTTAAATTTTTAAATTTACTTTTTTGTTCCCTTTTGGGGAATTTTTTAAAATTAAAAAATTTTCACCCTTTTCAAACCCCTTTTAAGGGTTTCCCTTCTAAACAAATTAAACCAACGGGCCCTATCGGGTTCCCTTTTCCCGAAATTTTTGGCTTTTTCCCTTAACCTTAAAAATAAAGGGCCGGGGCACAAAGTGTAATATATTTTCCCGGGGCCCTTTTACATTTTGGTTTCCTTTGAGGTAGTTTACTACTATCCGGTTTCCCGTTTTGGCCACCTCGTAAAAAAGGGTTAAAAAGGGAAAGTTTCTTTTGAATAATTCCGTTTTAAACAATTTTTCAAATCCTTTCACCCCCAATTTTGAGTGAATTTAAAAATTCAAATTTAAAAGGAAATTTACTGAACAATTAAGGGAAAAATTTTTCCCTTTTAAAAAAGGGTTTTTTATTTGGGTTTTTTGTTAAATTCCTAAGTTTTCCCCATAAAAAATAAAATTTCCATGAAAAAGTAAAATGTGTTTAAAAAATTGGGCCCCAATATAAACTTTTGTTTTTTAAAACCCCCTTTTTAAAAGGGGTTTCGGGAAAGTTATTTTTAAAATCAAAAAAATAAAAAAATTTAGTCTTGGGAATTTCAAACAAATTTGTTTGGTTAAATTGAAAGGGTTTGAAAAAACCCAAAAATCCTTGGCCAAGGTTGCGCCAATTGCCTTTTTTAAAATTAACCCAAAATTTTTTTGTCCTTTTTGGCATTAAATTTTAAAAGCCATTTGGGCCCTTTCTTTTCAGGAAAAAAGGTTTAATGTTAAAATTGGGAAAATTTTTAAACCCAATCATCGGCAAAGGGTTTTTTGTTTTTTTTTTTCCGGGGTTTCCTTACCCCGGTTTTGGGGAATTTCCGGGGGAAATTTTTAAAGTTTCTTTTTAAATTTTAAAGGCCCAAGTAATTTTCTTTTTTAAAAATTTTCCTCCCAAAATTTCTTAAACCCCCCAAAAGCCCCGGGGTTGGAGAAAGCCCCAAAATGGTAGGGCTGCCTTTTGGGGGGAATTTTTTTCCCTTTGGGAAATGAGTTGTTTTTTGAAATTATATGGGAAAATTTTAGGAGTTTTTCCGGAAAGGACAAATTTAAAATTTTTAAAATTATTGGGTTTCAAATAAAAATTTTACCGTTTTAAAGGACCCAAAAACCCGAAGACAAATTTCCCAACCCCTCCAAATTTAGAACCGGGGTCTTTACGTGGAAAAATTAAAGCGCTTCCGGGGAAAAAGGGGGGTTCCGGGGGGGGCCCCGGTGTTTTGGGGGAAAGGGGGGAAATTTGGTCAAGGGCCGGCCCGGGGATGGGAAATTGGAGGGCGGGAAAGGAAATTTTTAAAAGGGTTTTTAAAAAAATTTTTTCCCCCCCATTTTGTTTTTCCAAACATTCACCTTTTTCCATAAAATTTTTCCCCCGGGGGAACTTTTTGGGGGTTGGGTTTGTACCCCTTTGCTCTTTTTAAAAATTTTAAAAACCCTTTTTAATTTTAAAAAAATTTTCCCCCCAAAAAAAATTTTTTTAAATTAATAAATTTTTTAGGGAAATTTATTTTTAACCCCATTTTTTTTTTTCCCAAATTTTAGATTTTTTAAATTTTATTAAAATTTTTTTAAAAAAAAATTTAAGGAAAATAATTTGTTAAATTTTAAATTAAAAAGGGGATTCCCAAACTTTTTAATTTTAACAAAAAAACGGGGATTCTTTTTGACCGGTCCCTTTTAAATTTTGGTTTACCCCCACCCTGTCCGATCAGGACAAATATTTTGTTTTGGTTTTTTTTCCATATTTTTAAAGGGCAAAAGAACCCCTTTGTTGGGAAAAATTTTTGTTAAAAATTAAATTTCTTTTTGGGGAAAATCAAATTTTAAATTTTTTAATGTCAAATGTTTTACCCAAATGGGCAATCAAAGGGTTTGGGGGGCCCCGGGCCCTTCTTCACCCAAAAAGGGGCCAACCAGAGGAAAAAAGTTAAAGTCCCGCTTTTGATAAACAAATTTTTAAAAAAAAAGGATTTGGTTTTAAAAAAGAAAAAATTAAAAAAAGAAAAAAAAGAAATTTAAATTTAAATTAATTAATTTTCCAAAATTCAGATTTCCTTTTTTGGGGTTTAAAAAAAGCCCCTTTAAAACAATTGATTCGAAAGGGTCCCTTTAAAAGGGGGTGTCCTATTTAACCCAAAATCCTTTCCAAAAAACAAGTTTTTAAACAAACATAAATTCAAAAAACCAAAAATTTTAAAATTAAAAAATTAAACCCTAAAAATTTAGGAATTAGCCAATTCTTATTTTTTTTTTATTCAAAAAATTTTTTTAAAACCAGTTTTTTAAAAAGGGTTTTCCTGAAATTTTCTTTGGGTTTTTAAAAAAAGTTAAACCAAAATTTTCGTTTCCCCCCCAAAAATAAAGTTTAATTTAAATTTTTTTTCCCAAAAATTTTTAAAAAAGGGTTTAAGTTCAAATGGAAATTTTGAAACAAAAAATTGCCATTTTTAAAAAATTCAAAGGGATTAAATTAAAAATTTGAAAAAATTCCCAAACCCAAACCCATTGAAATTTGGGAAATTAAAATTTTAAAAGAAATTTTTGCCAAAAATCAAACCCTAAATTCTTTCCCGGGATTCAAAAGGCCCAAAAGGGCTAAAAATTTTAATTTCTTTGTTAAAAAGCAAATTTAAAATTTTTTTAAGGGAATTCCTTCAAATTTTTAAACCGGGCCCTCAGGGGGGTTTGGGGGGGGGGTCTCAAAAATTGGGGGAAAACCCGGGGGTTGCAAAGGGGCGGGAATGGGTTAAGGTTTTAGGGGGTTTGGGAAAGCCCCTTTTAAAGGGGTTTGCGGGGGTTTTTTGAAATTTCTTTTTCTTTTTAAATTTTTGTCTTTTTAAAAAAAGTCCCCTTTTTTTAAAATTGGGACCTTTTGGTTTTTTCCCTTTTTTAAATTAATTTATTTTTATTAATTTTTCTTTTTTTTAATTTTTTTAAAAAAATTTTAAAAATTTTTTTTTTAATTTTCCCCAAAATTTTAAAAATTTTTTTTCCCAAATTTAATTGAAAAGGTTTTTTTTTTGGCAAAAAAACGGTTTGGGAAATTTTTTGGTAAAAACAAAACCCCCGGAAGGGTTTTTGGGTTTTTACCCCCTTTTTTTTTGCCTTTTAACCTTTTTGGGGGTTTGTTTAAATTTTTGGTTTTTTGTGTTTTAAAATTTTCCAAAACCGGTTTTTAAACCCAAATTTTGTTTAGGGAACTTAAAAAAGAAAAAGGGAAATCCCGGAATTTCCCCTTTTCCAAATTTGTTAAACAAACCCTTTAAATTTTTAAAAAAATAAAAGGGAAAAAAAAGATAAAGGAAAGAACAAAGGGAAAATTTTCGGTAATTTATCTCCCTTTTAAAATCAAACAAAATTTTGGGAAATTTCAAAAATTTAAAAACCAAAATATCTTTGGGGTTTGTTTAAAAGGATTTTTTAATTATGAAATTTTATAAAAGGGTAAAAACCCCAAATTTGTTTAAAAACCCAATTTCCTTTTGTTTTTAAATTTAATTTGGGGAAAAAAAATGGGTACCAATTTGGGTTTGGGGTTTTTAAAAAAGGCATATCTTTCCCAAAAACAAAATGTTTTAAAATTGTTTACCCAAAGGGTTTATTCCGGGTTTTGGGGAAAAATGCACTTTTCTTCCCGGTTTTTTCCCCCTTTTTTTTCTTCCCTTTAATTAAAACAACACCCTTAAATTTCCAATTTTAACAAAAATTGATCCCAAATGGAAAAGAAAAGGTTTAAATTGAAAAATTTAAAAATTTTTGGCCTTAAGAAAAAAAAAGTTAAATTTTTTATTTTTAAACCAAAACCCTGGCAAAAAAGGCTCAAATTTTTCTTTGTTTATTTTAAAAATTTTTTCTAAAACCCCTTTGGGTGAAAAAAGAGGGAATTTCCCAAGACCCATTTTAAAGGGAATTCGGGGGGTTTAGGGGGCAAATTGGGAGGGTGTTTTGAGGAAGTTACTGAAATTTTTAAAAATTGAAAATCCCCTTTTCCCCTTAATCCAAAATTTAAATCCTTTTTAAATTTTATTTCGTTTTTTTTCCCCAAATTAAATTAAAACTTTTTAAATTTTACCACCCTTTTAATTAAAATTAAATTTTAAAATTTTTTTTTTGCCCAAATTTTAAGGGAAAAATTTTTCCCAAAAGGTTTTTAGGTTTTTTAAAAAAAATTAAACCAAACAAAAATTTTTCCCAATTTAAAATTCACCGGAACAACGGGTTTTTTTTCTTTAAATACCCTTCAAAAATTTTTTTTTTGGGGTTTTGGGTTTTGAAAAAAATTCCCTTTTTGGTTTTCAAGAGGGTTTACGGGAATTATTTAAAAAGAAAAAGCCCCAAAAATTTTGGGGGAAAACGGAAAAAATTTTTTTTTTGGGGAAAAAAAATTTAAAAAAAAAAAAAAAATTTTTTTTTAAATTAATTTCTAGGTTTAAAAAATTTATTTTAAAAATTTTAAAAAATTTTTCAAAAAATTAAAAAATGGTCGTTTTAAACTTTGGGTGCCCTTTTTTAAAAAGGCCCCAAAAAAATTTGCAAAAGGGAAAACTTTTTAAATCCCTTTAATGGGGGAAAATATTCAATTTGGGGGTTTTTGTACCCTTTTTTCCCCGGGCCCTTTTTCCCTTTATCACCGGGCAAACCCCAGGCGAAAATTTTTCAAACCCTTTAATCTATTTCACTTAAATTTTAAAATTCCAAAATTAATTTTATGGAAAGCCAAAAAAGCACCTTATTTTGAAATTAAAGGTTTTTTAAAAATTTTTTGGAATTAATTTTTTGGTTTAAAAATTTTTTTTTTTTAAAACTTTAAAACCACTTTACCCGGGGCCAAATTTTCAAAGGGAATTTTTTCCCCAATTTTGGAAAAAAGAACCCCAATTTGACTGGGAATTCCGAAAAAATTTGGGCCCGCCTCCCCCAAATTTTAAAATTTCAAATTTTTAACCTAATAAAATTGGGAATTTTGAAATTTTTTAAAATCCCTTTTTCCTTTGAAAATTCAAGGAAATTTAATTATTTTTGGCCTTTTAAACTTTAATCTTCAAAAAACCCAAATTTGGGGAAAATTCCCTATTTTTGGCCAAATCCAAATTTAATTTTTCAAAATTTATTTTTTTTTTCCCTTTTGAATTTTTCATTTTGTTCCCCAAATTTTTTCTGGTTTAATTTCCGTTTGGGCCCCCTTTTTTAAAAAAATTTTTTTCTGGAAAAAAAAGGGTTTCTTTTTTTTCAAAGGTTAATGCGGTTTTCCAATTTTTGGCACCAAAATCCGGAAAAAGTTTAAAGTTTTGGAAATTCCCCTTTAATGCCCCCTTTAAAATTTTTTTGGGTTTCCATTTTCTTAAAAAAAGGGGTTAAAAAGGGGCCTTCCATTTTTAAAAATATTTTTTTTCCCATTTTGGGAAAAGGAAATGGGAAAATTTTTTGGGGAAAAAACCCGAAAATTTTCCCAAACTTCCTTTTCCCAACTTTTACCGCTTTGGGAAAGGGGAAATCATTTAAATAAATAAATTTTCTCCCTTTATTTAAAATTCAAATTTTAAATTTGACAACCTTGGGACCTTTTTTTGTGAACCTTTTCATTTTGGGTTTTTAATTTTTTCCCCCAAAAAGGCAATCAAAAAGGGAAATTTTTCCCTATTGACTGGATTTAAAAACCCAAATTCAAAAACCTTAAAATTTGGAAATGTTAAAAAAGGAAAAGTTTCCACCTGGCCATGCCCCAACCCAGGTAATTTTAAAATATCTTTTCCCCTAATTGCGCCAAGTTAACAGGAGTTTTTTAACCAATTTTTCCCGGTTTACATTTTGGTCTCCCCCCGTTTTGTGGGGGGTCACCCAAAGTTCCCTCCGTTTTCTTTACCCAAACTTTGGTTTTTTCTGGTTTTTCCTGAAAAGGTTTTTTCCGGGTTAAATTTATTGTTTTGTTGTTTAATCCAAAATTTACTTTTCCCCAAAAGGGGGGCCCCCGCATTCCGAGGGAAATTTAAATTTTACTTCTCAGGTTTTCCTAAAAACACCATTTGTTTTTTGGAGGTTTTAGCAAAATTGTAAATTTCCCAATTTTTGGGAAATTTATTAGCCCCAAAACGCCTAAAAACCTTGCCCCTTTAATGGAAAGTTTTTCCCTTTTCAAATTTTGGTTTCATTTTCCAATGGTTCCCGGACAAAAACCTTGGGGGGGAAAATTTCTTCAAAAAGGGGGCTTTTGGAACCCACAATGGGCTCCTTAAACCTTTGTTGAAAAAAAATTTTTTAGAAGAAATTTGTTTGACTTTGAAACAACTATCTTTACCCCTTTGGGTATTTTGGGGAAAAATTTATGGGGAGCAATTTTTCCCCAAATTAAGTTTTTTGGGTTTTTATTATTAATTTTTAAATTTTTCCCCCAATGAAATTTGGTTTTTGGATTTCTTTTTAAATTTTTTCGGGAAACCCCGATGAATTTTAAAGGGTTACCTTTTTTCCTGGTTAAAAAATTGCCCCATTTTTTTGCCCAAATTGGGAAAACCCTTGAATTTGTTAAAATTTTAACCCTTTTGGGAAAACCCTTAGGGAAAAGGGTTTTGGGAAAAGGAAAAAATTTTTTAAAATTTTTTGTTGAATTTTTAAATTAGGAACCTTTGGTAAAGGGGATTGTTCAAAATTAATTAATTTAAAAAACAAAACCTGTTGGTTTTTTAAAAATTTTGTGGAATTAATTTAAACCCTTTTAAATTTTTAAAATTTTTAATTAAACCACCCAAAATTTTTATTTTATTTTCTTAATTTTATTTCCCAAATAAGTTTAAGGGTTTTGGGCCTTTCCGGGAAAAATCCCAAAAACCCACTGGGTTTTTTTAAAAAAATAATTAAATTAACCCTTGTTTTTTTAAATAAAAGGATTTAATTTTTTTGTTGTAAATTTAAAACCCGGCATTGAAAAATTTAAAATTAAAAAAACCGAAAAAAAATTAAATCCCCTTTAAAGTTGGGAAAAATTTCCACCCAAATTTTCCCTTTAAAACCCCTTAAAAATTTTCCCCAAACCCTTTCCAAAAATTGTTTCCCAAATTTTAAACAAAAGAATTTTTGCCTTTTTTTAAGACTTAAATTTTTTTAATTTGGGAAAACTTAAAAAACCGGTTAAAATTTAAAATACTGGTTTAGTTTTGTTTTAAATTTTACTGTTGAAAACCTTTGGGAAGGGGGCCCCCAAAACCATTTGAAGGCCCTTTCCAGGGTTTTTCCCCCGGGAAAATTTTGAAGCCTTCTTTAAAATTTTTGTCCCCAAAACAAAATTTTTTTTTCCCTGGGGAATTTGATTTTTAGTTTTTGGGCACTCCCAGGGTTTGGAATTCCCAAACCCCCAAAATTTTTATTTTTAAAAGAGTTTTCTGGCCCTTTAAGGGGAAATACCATTCGAGGTTGGCAACCGTGTTAACCTATTATCCCTTCACATGGAAGGAAACAAGCTTAACGGACCAATTCCTTCGAGTTTCCGTATGTTACAGAGCATCCAGCAGATTAATCTTTCGCGAAATAACTTATCCGGTATGGTGCCTGAATTTTTTGCGATGCTCACTACGTTGGAGCAGCTTGATCTGTCTTATAACTGCTTTGAAGGGCCAATTCCGTCTGGTGGCTGCTTTCAAAATTCAAGTGCCGTATTTCTGGAAAGAAACAAGGGGCTCTGTTCAACGTCCTCCACACTAGCATTACCAATTTGTGTTGGCAGTGGCAACTCAACGACCAAAGTACGTCACCATGTGCCCTTGCCGTCGATATTGCTACTAATAGTAATGCCACCGCTTACTATTGCTCTCTTATTGTTGTCATGGTTTCTGTTCACTCTTTGGAAGAAAAGAGTGTTTTCATTTCATTGCTTGAATATGCTTTGTTGTGTTGCCCATCCGAAGAGAAGAGAAGTGCAGACATTTCCATGCCACAATGAGCCGCTGAAAAAGGTACAGACATTTCCATGCCACAATCAGCCGCTGAAAAAGGTATCATATGGTGACATACTTAAAGCTACCAATTGCTTTTCTTCGGTCCATACAATCAGCTCAACCCGTACTGGATCAGTTTATGTTGGTAGGTTTAAGTATGACAAAAGCCTAGTCGCCATCAAAGTATTCAACTTGAATGAACCTGGTGCATATGAGAGTTACTTTAGTGAGTGCGAGGTGCAACGAAACACCCGCCATCGAAATATAATGCGAGCTGTGACCCTATGCTCGACACTGGATACAGAAAACCATGAGTTCAAAGCACTAATCTTCAAGTTTATGGTTAATGGCAGCCTTGACAGATGGTTGCACCCTGAGAAACACAATGGAACCCCAGACAGAGCGCTAAGCTTAGGCCAGAGGATAGGCATAGCTTCAGATGTGGCTTCTGCTCTCGAGTATGTCCACAACCAACTGACGGCTCCTTTGATCCATTGTGATTTGAAACCGAGTAATATCATTTTGGATGATGACATGACTGCGCGTCTTAGTGACTTTGGGTCAGCAAAGTTCCTATCTCCAAGTCTTATCAGTCCACAAAGCTTGGTCGATGTTGGGGGAACAATCGGATACATGGCACCGGGTGAGTTCATGTTTTTGTCCCTGCTTATTTATAGTTTCTGTTGAATTTAACTCTATTATTTCACTTTTACAGAGTATGGTGTGGGCCGCCAAATCTCAACAGGAGGTGATGTGTATAGTTTTGGAGTGCTTCTTCTAGAGATGCTTACGGGAAAGCGACCGACCGATGATATGTTTATCGATGAGCTTAGCCTCCATAAATTTGTTGAGTCCATGTTCCCAGATCGAGTTGCAGAGATTATAGATCCCCATATGGCGCATGAGGAGCACCAAGGGTGTGCAGTAGTATGGATGCAAAGCTATATTATCCCGTTGGTTGCACTTGGCCTGTCATGTTCCATGGAATCTCCGAAGGACAGACCTGGAATGCAAGATGTTTGTGCAAAATTATCTGTCATCAAAGAAGCTTTTCTGGAATCTCGTGACTAATATGTGAACTCTGTAAGAGCGTGCTACCTGTAATGTAATTACATTACTTTTAAGAATGTAATTGTGTAACTACGACATGCATCGAACTAGTACCTTGTAGCCTGTCCATTTGTCTAGATGAAAGAATTATGATGCAGTTACAACTTACATCTCAAATTCAAGTTTGTACGGTTGATTAGTTGAATTCCGAAAGTTCGTTATCCATATACGTAACCGCAGCACAAATTGAGTTTATTTATCAAATTCATATTCTTTCCAATTCAGCAAATCATAGATGACACTGCAGAGTGGTTAGCTCTTTTACCGTGGATTAAAATCAATATAAGCCGTTCATTCCTTTGAATCTAATTGTTGAAATCAATTTAGATCTAGTTATACTACTACATGTAGTATTGGTAGTAAAATTCAGAAAGGGGTAAAAGGGTAAAAAAGTTTTGTCATATAGTAAAACATATCTTGTGATCTTGATGAATGGCAGATAAATTGATAAGAAGCCTCTGACGATCACCAGATATTCGGTGAATCCAATACTATGAACGAATTAGGAAAAATCTAAAATACCCCTGATAAATGGATAGAAAAAATCTAAAATACCCTTAAAGAATGAATGATTAGATTTGATTTCTTCTACCACTACTTACTACCTATATATATTATCCACTGTAAAATTTATCTATTCATTACCACTGGTACTCGCAAACATAATGTGTTATCTGTGTCAAACAGTTCTGATAAGTCGTAACAAAGCAGCGTGGTTGCTTCTTTCCGTTAAAATAATGTTTTACAATGTAATGCTGCTTCTTTTCATGCTTATTTCCGATCGAATTTCTTCGACTTGAAACATATTTCACCGGCCAGTTAAAGAAATCAAAACATATTTCACAGATCTATCTTGAGATTAATTAGCAGCACAGGATCTGACTGTCTGCAAACCTTGCGATCGACTGCGTCACCTCGTTCCAAGGGCTTCAGTTTGTCGGAACACGGAATCCAGTTCATGCACTACTGCGGCCAGTGGCTGACAATTTGAGGCTCCATTTGGAACGCGGGAATTTTCCCGAAGCCTACGAGAATTGAAGTGTAACCTGTGAAAATCGTGCGAAATTCCTATGTTCCAAATGAGATAACGAGTAGGCCATCGGAGTGTGACTTCAGAGTATGTACAGATCTGGAGGAACAGGAAGGATAGTAAATGCACATTCTATTGCTTCCAATTTTGAGGGCACAAGAGGGGAATTTATATTTTACTAGTTGGAGGCTTCTCTATTTTATGTTACACTACTACCGAACTGGCCTTGATGCAGTTAAAATGGTCGTTAGTACGGTTTTGAACCAAGATGAGACCATCCGGGATCGATGCTAGGACGATAGTCCTGTTCCCTCACTCGATCGATAGAGTATCGATCTTGGTTGGAGGTGGCAGCGTATCGTGAGCCCCTGAGGCCCTTATCAGTAACGGTTGGTGTCTCCAACCGGTACTGATGAGGCAATTAGTTGTGATTTAACACATACACACATATATATTATACAGCTCATTAGTACCAGTTGGAGAAACCAACCGAATCGATGAGGCCTCATCGGTACCGGTTGGTTTCTCCAACTGGTACTAATGAGCTGTATAATATATGTGTGTGTGTGTGTTAAATCACAACTAATTAAAGCACATATAATCAATCATGCACATTTGACTGATAATTAAATCACTGAACATTCATTAACAAATTTAATTACAACTAATGTATTACAGTATGCACACATATTAGTTCTTCTGTTCATCGAGATCACAGAACATTCATTAACAACTTTAATTACAACTTTAGTCTTTTTTCTTTCTGTTCATCGAGATCTTTTACGTGCATCGCTATTGCTTGCCGTAGATGTCGACCCCGACAGTTCACCGGTCCTTATCAAAGGGCCCCACATATTTACATTTGGTTCGTGAACTCGCCTTTCGGATTTATGACCTCATCGTAAATGAAGCCGACGAGTTGTTCTAGATTGCTCTCACTCGCACCGGCGAGAATTCCGAACCTTGTTCCGCCAAATATTGAGACACCTGTCATTAAGTCATTAACTAATCAATCCTTGAATTTGTACAAGATATAAGGGGTACCTAGACATCATTAAAGCTAGTAATTATATTTACTCACCCTCTTGTCGCCTTTTAGCATGTTGTCAGCGGCTCCGGTTTGAGTGTGCATAAGCTCACATACATAGTAGCCGCATAAATTGTTGCCCAGTGGCTAACTCAAGACCTGCAGTGAAAAAAAGTTAAAAGCGTGAAATAGATGCAAGGAAATTAAGTTAACTAACTAAAAAGCTAGCATTATGATATACGTACTCGAGAGGCAATTATAATATCAAATTTCTTCTTAAATACACCCCTATTTTTAGCACGGCACCGTGCGAATGCACTACATATGTGATTACGAATTGTATATGATTAGAATTTGTTTCAAATGGAAGGAAATAGAACTAGTACAATAATGAAAGGAACAAGAATACCGGTTGAGCATGTCGATAAAGTTTTGAAACTTTTTAATTGGTTTCCTTTTTGAGTCCATAACTGTGATCAGGCTATGATCTAGCTCGATCATAAGAAGAATCCAGTGAAAACTGTACATATATATGTCAACATAGATAACTAATTAGTTCTAACATCGTGTTATGAAAAAGGAGTAGAACGAGGCGATACGAAAACAAGTACTCAAATGCGTAGGGTAGATATATCTTTGACTTATATCTTTGTCCCATTAGCGTATTGTATATGTTGGTCTCTGTTTCGCTTGGGTAGTCTGTAACAGTTATCTCGTTGATAACTACTAGGTCCATGAAGCCTATGTCAAAAATACGCTCCCTTCTGCATCTTTGTATCTCCATTCTACATAACAAGAAATTAGTTAGGCTTGCAAGTTAGTATAGTACAAGGACGCGCACGATGGTTTTTTGTAAATAAGACACTTACAAGAGTCCAGCAACCCAGCAAGGCTACGGCGAGGGCGTCTATCTGGTATAGATCATACATGACATTCCATTCGACAAAAAATTCACCATCCCCGTGGAAAAAAATCTTGTTCCTTGTACTTGACAGCGAACGACTCTAGACCATATTGGGCCGTGTCCAAGTACCATTCATGGAATTGCCACATCTTTGTCATTAGTTGAAGCAACTCCTCACGCCTGACCAATGTTGCACCCAGTGTAAATAGCCATCTTACTTGGGCATACTCAATTTTCGTCGTGCCTAATACTTGATCTGCGTCAAGTCCAGTTTCATTGAAGAATTGTAGCATATCCTTGGCCTTCTCCTCAGCTGACGTCCTCTCCTCTGACGTCTTCTTCTTGTGGCTTTCCTTAGTCAATGTGCGCTCGTAGTTTGATAGGCGAGGTATTTCTTTTTGATCCTTCAAATTTTTAATAGTTTTCAAGCCTTTGTGAAATTCTTTCGTGCCAAGTTGAACCTTTTTCTCTTGTGACTTGGGTCTAAAAAATTTAGTTACCTCGCCTTGTACTATCTTCTTGGTCTCCTCCTCGGTCATATCATACGCTCGCTTCGGAAGTGGAACCAGCTTCTTGGATTGGATGGAGGACCCTGTCTTCTTAGGAGCTGCTGGCCGAGCTAGCTGGTTTGTCTTGGTCGACGCCTTCTTGGGAGCTGCTGGCTGAGTATACTAGCTTGTCTTGGCCGATGTTGGAATTGGAGTTCCGCTAGGGGGTGTTGGAGGAGACGGGCTTCTTCTGGGGCTATGTGTGCGGGAGGTGGTGTAGGAGTCGGAATTCTTCACGAAGAGGACATGTCCATGTTATCTCAAAAAATTATGTACCGTTTGTGCCACAGGATGAAATTATATACCGTCTCTCCTGGCTTCGTAGTCCCGTCACCTGCAGGAATTTTGAGGTCAAGGTCTCATATCCTAGGCAAACCTCCTCCATCGAGACCTTGGAGTAGCTCGACGGCATCTGTTGGCCATGGATGAGCTGCCCTGGCTCCACTAGGTGAACCATACCATGGGCCGCCTTGAAGGAGAGGTTCCGTGCTTGGACGTGCAGCTCACAAGGTGTGCACTGCCTGATGTCGTCTACGGGATAGTGGTCTAAGTTCGCTTCGGGCAGTCCACCGGAAGCGCAGCTGCTCCGCTGCATGGAGGGGCTGATGATATTAGGATTACTTAGAGGTTCCGTACCCGCCTCCCGCTGTTGGCTTAAAGCTAACTGCACCTCTCTTCGGATCTCTTCTTGCATTCTCTTCTGTGTTTGATTCAGGCGTTCTTCAAGTGAACTGAGTTGTTGTGTCTATCGAGCCTTACTTCTCACCGGACTCCTATATGTCTCAGTGTCCTAAGCGAAACCAACCTTCCACGGGACGACGCCAACGCCTTGTGTACGTCCAGGGTGCTCTGGGTTTTGTAGGGCTCTTGTTAGCTCGTCGTTCTCCCTGTTTGGCACGAAGGTGTCCTGGGAAGACTCCTTGATCGACTACAAAAGTCTTCTGGCCACATCTCTCAGCACCTCCCCAAACACCGCATTGCTGTCTTCGTCAAGGCTACCGCCGTGAGCATAGAACCAATGTTTTACTTTATCGGGCCATTCTATTGTTGCGGGTGTGACACCCTTCGCCAACAGGTCTTGTTCCTTCTTCTCCCATTTGGGTATCGCTTGGCGGTAACCACTAGGGCCGAGTTGGTGGTGGTAATTATTCTTCTGTGCATTCATCTTGTTCTTCTTACTTAAACTTTGACTTTCGTTCGAAGTCTTGTAGTTCATGAATGAATCCCAGTGATCCTGCAACTTTGGGTACTTGTTGAAGTCGGGCATTCGATTCTTCTTGATATACTCCGTGTTCAACTTTTTAAAAGTCTGGAATGCGGTGGCCATCTTCTTGAGTGTGTAAGTCTTCACCTTCTCTTCGGTCCCTTAGGGGAAGGTGAATGTCTACTTCACATCGGTCCAAAACATGTTCTTCGTATCTTCAGGGATCTGATCCTATTTCGTTATGCTAATGGGCACGTGGTCCCTAACGTGGACACCGCATGCCGAATTGAATGGCCCAAGCGCCCCCAAGGGTGCAAGAGGTTGGCCGTTCTCGCCGACTTCGGTGATAACGTGTCTTGCCTTCGACTTTTTGCTTGAACCTCGCTGACGTGATTGACTGCTTGGTTGACCAATCTAAAGGTATGGTACAATCATGAATGGGTCAAAATGTTGGCTTAGCATGATAGTGGAACCGACAATCATGAACGGGTTAGAATGTTACCTCACCGGCCTCATCGTGCTCTGCGGCTTCATCGGCTTCGATGGCCTCGGTGGCCACGGGTTGATCCACGAGGGCGGGTTCACGCTCCTCCGCCTCATGACCATCATCTCCCGCAATCAAATTTCTCATAAATTCTTCTTGATCAAATCCTTCACCCGCCATCCTTGTTTCTTAGGCTAGAATTTTCAAAATTCACTAAAAATTAGAAAAATTCACATGATACATATACATTTGACATGATACATATACATTTCAAAATTCAGATTTGCTATATACATTTGCATCATTGATTCATCCACTCACTACCTAAGTTCCTTTCAACATATCAATACATGATGCTACATGGAATGAGATAGGATAGCATGATTACATTAGTTGACAATTGTGTCGACTCATATTAACCTGCCTAAAATCCAAACTTTCCAGAGTTTACAAGACAATGTAATTTTGGAGAAATACAAAACAACTCAAACTAACAAAATAAGTACAAATTGCAGGTAATTGTCAAGCAGAATGGATTGGATGTTAGATGTAATGTATCAATGCGGCCAATTCATTTCAACAATCAATCATGGCCAGTCCACTAGTCCAGCACCCCAACTTCCGATCAAGATTATTTTGTTTACTATTTTATAGTCACTGGAATTATTGATTAGTGATACACATTAATCTGGCTAGTTAATTAATTAAGGAAGAGAGGCACAGATCTAAGGTGCATCCTGACATTTCCATTTGGCAACGTTATGGTTGTATGGGATAGTTAAACCATTGGAAATTTATGCAGTTATACCTATACCATCGCATCGAAAGGATACAATGAATAAGGTAAATTTGACAGCGGAGATCAGATTATCGACACACCAGATTATTGAGATACCGTGAGGTACGCATAGTTCAAGATGAATCATTTGTTAATATAGGACGGCAAGGTAATGCATGGCAATTTTTCTAAATGCAAAAATCAACAAGAGCATTCATTGACCCCAAAACCTAGATCCCAAAAATGATCTCCATCAAGTTAGAAGCCACAGACCACACAAACTAACAGGTCAGAGCACACTAAGCAACAATATGACATCCTTTTGCACCTAGGAAATGCAGCAATATGTATGTCAGTATTCGCCACAATTGCACAAATCATGAAGATTAGATCTAGCGACGGTGATTCAGAACCTATGGACCCCCAAAAGCTCGAAAAAGTCCATCTTATAGTCATCCAATCCACAATTCCACTAGCCGTATACACAGAAAGCAGCAGAATTTAACAACGGACGATCGGAGCACATGGCCTCATATCCATCCAGAATTTCTTAGCAACGCAGCGGTCTTACGTGCAGATGATTAAGGCGGCGGTCTTGTGCCGGCGGGAGGAGGACGCGGGGCGCGGGGTGGTCAGAGGCGAGGAGGACGACGGCGCCGAATGTGGGCCGCGCCGGCACCGGGAGGAGGACACAGGGCGAGGGGTGGTCGGAGGCGAGGAGGACGGCGGCGCCGAATGTGGGTCATGAGTGGGAGGAGGAGGAAATTGGGGAAGAGGGGCGGGAGGAGCAGAAATTGAGGAAGAGGTGGCGGTGGGAGAGATTTATGTGTAGCACCATCAGTCCCGATTAATGTCTTCAACCGGGACTGATGTCTCACATCAGTCTCGGTTGGATACACCAACCGGGACTGAATCCCCAGCTTATGCGGAAGCTCTAGGCACTATCAGTACCAGTTGGTGTATCCTACTGCAGATCGATGTGAAGCTATCGATCCCGGTTGAATACACCAACCAGTACTAATTAAAATTATTTTCCAACCATCTAATATAAATTAAAATTCATATATTCTTTAGAATATTATTTTTCAACCATCTAATATAAATTAAAATTCATATATTTTTAGAATATTATTTTCCAACCATCTAATATAAATTAAAATTTTAAAAATTATAAGAAATAAAGTAATTTTTGCACTCTTATAATTACATTGAAAATAAGGTTATTAATCCACAACTAGTATGTTAGTAGTCTATTACACCAAAAAAAAGCAAAGCGATTCATCCGGACACAAGGCATCAATTTAGACCTTCCATGTCAACCAGACACCAACTGTCGATCCACGGACACGACTAGTGTGTTTTTGGTTTTTTTGCTATACTTACTATTTATTTTGTTCACATATTTTGAGCACCAATAGTTGTTGGAGTATGTGAAGTAGTAATATTGACTTCAAAATATTAAAAGTATGTATGCTTACTTTTATTGTGTTGTTTTAATAGATAGCAGATGCCGACGTGGTGTGGGAGCACGGCGAGAAGGTGGGTGCCGGATTTCGATGCAAGCACTGTCTTAAAGAGAAGAAAGGAGGCGATGCGACCCGATTCAAATAGCACTTGGCAAGACGTGGTACGAGTGTCATCCATTGTAGTAAAGTTCCAGCGGACGTTCACGAGTACTTTCAGCGTGAGCTAGACAAGACGAAGGATAAGAGGAAGGAAGGGAGAGATGAGATGATGAGGAAAGAAGCAGTAGTAGCTGGAGATTCCCCACTGAAGCGAAGTATATACTCAGAGTACACGGGTGATGCTGATGAGGAGGTCCAACTCCAGCATGCCATGGCTGCCTCCAGGGTGGTGGCAGAATTTAAAAGCCGAGCAAATGGGAGGTACGAGCACGGTGGTGGCAGTGGCAGTGGCTCCTCTAGGAGAGCTGGAGGTGATCGCGGCAGTCTATTGTCCAAGCTGTTTTGGAGTTCGTCGCAGCGAGAAAGACCGCCGACGGTGGGAGATTACAACATTAGTTCGGCCCATGCCCCGGTACAACTAAGGATTGACACCCATCCGTGGACATAGAAGGGGAAGGGTAGGAAGTAGGTAGTCCAATCTCGGTGGGCCAGATGGTTTCACTCTGCTGATATCGTAGGACAGAAAGCAGATAGTCTGTATTTTATTAGCTACATGAGGATTGGCCTTGATATCTACTGAGGAATACAACGCGGCCAACCAAGTGTACACGCAACAATACTATCCGTAGCCCCCGAAGGTAATGTTTCATTTGTGTGTTTCATTTCATTACAATTTGATATTATACTAACATAGCATCCTTACAGGTCTAGCATGGCATTTGTGTGGGAAGAGCAACAAAAATATGCCGACCTTACTACTTCAAATGGAAGGTATCTAAATGTAAATGGTATTGATATTTAAATGTCTATTTTTGCACTTATTAGATTGATATGTGGTTGTTATTAAAATAAAAGATTATTTGTTCACATATTATTACTAAACCTTAAATACCTACTTTAAACCTTCAGAATGTCTAAAATGTAGCAAAGGCAATGCCGAAATTTTATTTCAATTGTATGTTTGATTTCATTGCAAGTGAAATTTTTTACTGATATTCCGTTCATTTAGGTTGAACATGACATTTTTGTGACAATACAAGAATGACAAAGTTATGCCTAATTGCCCATGCCTACTCCACAACTTTAATTGAAAGGTATTATAATGCAAATGGTGTTGACAAGTGAACGGTAATGAAATTACGCATGATTTTGTTATGTGGTTATGTAAATGTCTATTTTTGCACTTGTGTAATTGTAGTATTGCAATGAAAGATTATTTATTGACATATTCTTGTTAAATGCCTAATTTACAACTTTCAATTGTCTAAAATATAGCAAAGGTCATCGAATTTTTTCAAATTTGGGAAAGATCATTCTAGAGTTTTTTTGTGTCTTCACATACCTTATTTATGTATTTATTACATTTTTACTAAATTTTAGCTTTCCCAGTCTTTTTATAAATTTTAAAACATTTTTTTGCAATTTTTCCTATTTTTTTGATTTTCCCCATTTTCCCGTTTTCGAGGTTTTATCAATCGGTTTTTGCTAAAAACCGCTCGGTTTTTCGCCCAAAACGAGCGGTTTCGGTTTCAACGGTTTTGTGTAAAAACAGCTCAGTTTTTCGCAAAAAGCGAGCGGTTTTTCGTCAAATACCGCGGTTTTCTTGCGCAAGTTTAACCAGAATTCAAACCGGTTTGAATTTGCAAACTGTTTGGTTTTGCATGATTTTCGAGCGATTTTTCACGAAAACCGGTACCACTGAGCGAACAAAAAACGCTTTTGAAATAGTTTTGTGAACCCTGGAGTGAACCGCCTTACTGGGGAAGTACGCGCTCGAGATGCCCTCCGTTGTGTACAAGAACTGGAAATTACTAAGCAAGTGCTCCCTGACAATCTCATCACGAGGTAAAAAGAGATAAAAGCATGATCAGAATGGGAGAAAAGATAAAAGTACGATCAGAATGGGAGAAATTTTTACGTGTATATGCATCAGAGGTAAAAAAAATCAAAGCATAATATATACGAATAGTAAAATCTATAAATTTTAAGATTTTCAATTATACTGTATAATAGTAATTTCTAGTTGTAGATATAGTAATTTTTGTTACCAGTCAACAAAATTACTGTTTAATAGCGAGACTTATATTATTCTGTTCGTCTCGTTGTTAGGAAGCTACTGGTGAAAATCATTTACAAATCGGAGGTACCAATAAAAAGATTTGGCTAAAACAAAGAGAAAACATATTCATATACAAACTACAAAATGTATTAACTAGTTGGTTTGACCACTACGGTGTGCATTGCATGCGCTTGGTGTGTTTGTGTGTGTGAAGCCTTCAGTTTGCACGCGTTTCTTTCGCACGTCTTTGTTCCATTCTTCTTGTTTTCCCTTCCCTCTCATGCACGTTCAGAGTGACACAACAGGCGATTAATTTCATTCCTGCATTTAATCAAGTCAGATCAACATGAAGTCAAGTCAAGCATACGCGTTCACCCAATTCCGGTAGAAAAATCCTTCAAATAACATATATGGACCTTACATGCCTCAACCAAAGCACTCCAAGTAATTGCAAATTATTGGTTCTTTACCACACACTGTTTCTGGACGCCATGCCCTCAATCTTGTCTCTAGTCTGTATTTTACTCATCTTTTTCTCCCCCAACACTACAATACTCGCAGATGCACGAGCAAATGATTCCGAGATCGACCGGCAAGCACTCCATTGCTTCAAGCTCAGCATCTCCTCCGACCCCCTAGGCATGTTGCGCTCATGGAGCAGCGACTCGCTCAACTTCTGCAGCTGGGAAGGTGTCACTTGCAGTGCGAAAATGCCATCCCGAGTGGTCTCTCTGGATCTCACTGCACAACTCCGTGGCCAAATACCTGGTTGCATAGGCAACCTGACATCTCTATCCCGGATTAACCTTACCGGTAATCATCTATCTGGAGCCATCCCTGTTGAATTGGGCAGACTTCCAGACCTCCACATGCTGATGCTTGCCAGCAACAACCTTCAAGGTAACATCCCTGATTCATTAGGCTCTAGCATGTCTCTGAGCTATGTCAATCTTGCAAACAATACTCTCAGTGGTGGTATCCCTCACTCATTGGCCAATATCTACTCACTCAACACGCTAATCCTCTCCCGTAATAACCTCTCTGGAGAGATTCCTGCTACTTTGTTTGCGAACTCATCTGCACTTTCTATGGTTGATCTCCAGATGAATTCTTTGACTGGATCCATCCCACCTTTCCGAGATGTCACAGCCCTCAAATTTCTTTGCCTCACAGAGAATTTTCTTTCTGGAACCATACCTCCTTCAATCGGAAATGTTTCTTCCCTCACTTCTATATTGCTAGGTCAAAATAAATTAGCTGGATTAATTCCAGAAAGTTTGAGTCACATTCCGAAACTTCTTAAACTGGATCTAAGTTTCAACAGCTTGTCTGGGCATGTCCCCGTATCTGTTTACAACATGTCTTCACTCAAATACTTTAGCATAGGTAGCAATGGCCTTGTTGGAGAGATTCCATCTTACATCGGTTACTCACTATCAAATCTCCAGTTTCTGATCATGCAAAGCAATAAACTGGAGGGCCTGATCCCTTCTTCACTGGCCAACGCGTCAAATCTCCTAGTGCTTGATCTTTCGAACAACTCACTACGTGGCCCTATTCCATCTCTTGGATTGTTGTCAAACTTGGGCCAACTAATTTTAGGGTGGAATCAGCTAGAAGCACATGATTGGGCATTCCTTACTTCTCTAGCAAATTGCACCCAGCTGTTCAAACTGTACTTGGATGGGAATATTCTGAATGGCAGCCTACCTAGATCTGTTGGTAATCTTTCTGCAAACCTACAAGGTTTAGTTCTTGGTGGGAACCAAATTTCAGGGAGCATACCTTCTACAATTGGGAAACTTCAGAACCAATTTGTACTAGACCTATCCAAGAACAAATTATCGGGTCAGATACCTTCCTCGATAGGTAACATTACTCAACTGGGCTACCTGAACTTGTCTAGTAACAACCTTGATGGATCAATACCATTAGAACACTTTTCTGGCCCTCCAGTCACCTTGAGTCTGGACTTCTCGCACAACAAACTTACAGGGGAAATACCATTCGAGGTTGGCACACGTGTTAACCTATTATCCCTTCACATGGAAGGAAACAAGCTTGATGGACCAATTCCTTGGAGTTTCCGTATGTTACAGAGCATCCAGCAGATTAATCTTTCGCGAAATAACTTATCCGGTATGGTGCCTGAATTTTTTGCGAAGCTCACTACGTTAGAGCAGCTTGATCTGTCTTATAACTGCTTTGAAGGGCCAATTCCGTCTGGTGGCTGCTTTGAAAATTCAAGTGCCGTATTTCTGGAAAGAAACAAGGGTCTCTGTTCAACGTCCTCCACACTAGCGTTACCAATTTGTGTTGGCAGTGGCAACTCAACGACCAAAGTACGTCACCATGTGCCCTTACCGTCGAAATTGGTACTAATAGTAATGCCACCGCTTACTATTGCTCTCTTATTATTGTCATGGTTTCTGTTCACTCTTTGGAAGAAAAGGGTGTTTTCATTTCGACGGTGCATTGACCTCCTATGCTTGAATATGTTTTGTTGTGTTGCCCATCCGAAGAGAAGAGAAGTGCAGACATTTCCATGCCACAATGAGCCGCTGAAAAAGGTACAGACATTTCCATGCCACAATGAGCCGCTGAAAAAGGTATCATATGGTGACATACTTAAAGCTACCAATTGCTTTTCTTCGGTCCATACAATCAGCTCAACCCGTACTGGATCAGTTTATGTTGGTAGGTTTAAGTTTGACAAAAGCCTAGTCGCCATCAAAGTATTCAACTTGAATGAACCTGGTGCATGTGAGAGTTACTTTAGTGAGTGCGAGGTGCAACGAAACACCCGCCATCGAAATATAATGCGAGCTGTGACCCTATGCTCGACATTGGATACAGAAAACCATGAGTTCAAAGCACTAATCTTCAAGTTTATGGTTAATGGCAGCCTTGACAGATGGTTGCACCCTGAGAAACACAATGCAACCCCAGACACAGTGCTAAGCTTAGGCCAGAGGATATGCATAGCTTCAGATGTGGCTTCTGCTCTCGAGTATGTCCACAACCAACTGACGGCTCCTTTGATCCATTGTGATTTGAAACCGAGTAATATCATTTTGGATGATGACATGACTGCGCGTCTTAGTGACTTTGGGTCAGCAAAGTTCCTATCTCCAAGTCTTATCAGTCCACAAAGCTTGGTCGATGTTGGGGGAACAATCGGATACATGGCACCGGGTGAGTTCATGTTTTTGTCCCTGCTTATTTATAGTTTCTGTTGAATTTAACTCTATTATTTCACTTTTACAGAGTATGGTGTGGGCCGCCAAATCTCAACAGGAGGTGATGTGTATAGTTTTGGAGTGCTTCTTCTAGAGATGCTTACGGAAAGCGACCGACCGATGATATGTTTATCGATGAGCTTAGCCTCCATAAATTTGTTGAGTCCATGTTCCCAGATCGAGTTGCAGAGATTATAGATCCCCATATGGCGCATGAGGAGCACCAAGGGTGTGCAGTAGTATGGATGCAAAGCTATATTATCCCGTTGGTTGCACTTGGCCTGTCATGTTCCATGGAATCTCCGAAGGACAGACCTGGAATGCAAGATGTTTGTGCAAAATTATCTGTCATCAAAGAAGCTTTTCTGGAATCTCGTGACTAATATGTGAACTCTGTAAGAGCGTGCTACCTGTAATGTAATTACATTACTTTTAAGAATGTAATTGTGTAACTACGACATGCATCGAACTAGTACCTTGTAGCCTGTCCATTTGTCTAGATGAAAGAATTATGATGCAGTTACAACTTACATCTCAAATTCAAGTTTGTACGGTTGATTAGTTGAATTCCGAAAGTTCGTTATCCATATACGTAACCGCAGCACAAATTGAGTTTATGTATCAAATTCATATTCTTTCCAATTCAGCAAATCATAGATGACACTGCAGAGTGGTTAGCTCTTTTACCGTGGATTAAAATCAATATAAGCCGTTCATTCTTTTGAATCTAATTGTTGAAATCAATTTAGATCTAGTTATACTACCACCTGTAGTATTGGTAGTAAAATTCAGAAAGGGGTAAAAGGGTAAAAAAGTTTTGTTATATGGTAAAACACATCTTGTGATCTTGATGAATGACAGATAAATGGATAAGAAGCCTCTGACGATCATCAGGTATTCGGTGAATCCAAAACTATGAACGAATTAGTAAAAATCTAAAATACTCCTGATAAATGGATAGGAAAAATCTAAAATACCCTTAAAGAATGGATGATTAGATTTGATTTCTTCTACCACTACTTACTACCTATATATATTATCCACTGTAAAATTTATCTATTCATTACCACTGGTACTCGCAAACATAATGTGTTATCAGTGTCAAACAGTTCTGATAAGTCGTAACAAAGCAGCGTGGTTGCTTCTTTCCGTTAAAATAATGTTTTACAATGTAATGCTGCTTCTTTTCATGCTTATTTCCGATCGAATTTCTTCGACTTGAAACATATTTCACCGGCCAGTTAAAGAAATCAAAACATATTTCACAGATCTGTCTTGAGATTAATTAGCAGCAGAGGATCTAACTGTCTGCAAACCTTGCGATCGACTGCGTCACCTCGTTCTAAGGGCTTCAGTTTGTCGGAACACGGAATCCAGTTCATGCACTACTGCGGCCAGTGGCTGACAATTTGAGGCTCCATTTGGAACGCGGGAATTTTCTCGAAGCCTACGAAAATTGAAGTGTAACTTGTGAAAATCGTGCGAAATTCCTGTGTTATTTATATCATCGTTGAGTATGATTGTGATATTCATGTATGTTGAGTCTGTGTGCACTAGCTTGATCCTGGACAGTGCAGAATACACAGAGGGTCCGAATTTGCATATTCGGGTCCCGACATGAACTTGCAGTACTTTTTCTCACACACGAGGTCCAGAGCTGAGCCTTCTTGTTACGGTTCTTGTTCGCACCACCGTAGTCATTTTTGCCCTTTCCCACCTTGGGGCAATTTGTCCGAATGTAGTTGGGACCACCTCACTCGAAGTAAGTGATATATCCACCTCTCTTCCACTCTCTCACCCCTTTGTATGTATAGGAGAATTTTTTGTCTAGGAGGACAAGCTCATTTTCTAGATACTTATCTAGCTGCTTATCATTCATCTCACAAAGAGCCGAGAAGGAAACATCAAAGGAAATCTATGAAGTAGTGGGATCAGTGACCAAGGACATCGACTGTGACTTCGTCTTACTCGAGACAACATCAATCTCATGAGTCTTGAGTCAGTAATAAAGCCCATCAAAAGTCAGAGTCGACATATTAGTGGTATCCTTAATGGAGGTCACCTTCATGTCCCAAACACAGAGGTTGAGTGCTGTGAGAAAATACTGAGTATTCTCCGAGTTAGTGTATGTGGTACCAAAAGCTCGAGATCACTTAGGATCTTGGTACAACAATCAAAGCACTCATACATGGACTCTCCAATGTGCTACTCAAACTTGTTGTAGATACATTTGAATTGATCTTGCCTCACCGTCTTGATCTAGGCGATACCCTCATAGTAGGTATCAAGGGTCACCCAGATCTGGTGGGCAGATCTAAAATGAGAGATCCTATCATACTCAATGTGGCTAAGACCCTAGTATGGGAATGTTCCTTGCCTTAACATTTGCCTCAACATCAGCTATATTTGTGGCATTGATGTTCTCATCGGCAGGAACCTCATACAGGGACCTTCACCTTCTAGTTAGATTGAAAATCTCTGGGCAATAATGTGTGACTCCATTTGAGATTTCCAAAAAGGATAATCCACCTAGGAGAACATTGGATTATTAGTGGAATACTTGTCTATCATCATGGCTCCTGAGACAGGTCAAGATATAGAAAGAGCAAAACTGGGCTTTGATACCAATTGTAGGACCGAAAATAGTGACAAGAGGGGGTGAATAGGAGCTAAATACAATTTCTCTCAAAATTCAAGCAACTTCTTTAGCTAAAAGAGCCAACCAAAAACCTCAGCCAAGCTGGCACTTGACAAATATTTTCAGTCCTCCTAGATGAACAGTAAAATTAGCACGATTTCAAAACCAAGAATTAATGTAACTTTTGATCGGCTAATCAAAATCACGTGAAACTTTGCATGCACCTTCCTATGGATGTTAGAAACCTATTTCAACTTTCAATCGCAAAGATTGATGTTAAAATTCTAAACTTTTTCAATTTGAAGAAAGGTTGCACCAACATTGGCACAAACTCACAAACTTCACCCTAAGCTTGCTCATAGGGATTTGATGATCAAGATGATCTTAGATGATCTCCGACATATCACAGCAAGCAAGAAAATTGAAGAAACACCCCTCAAACATGCAAGAGAAGATCTATCACGAATCCTTCTTTCTCAAACAAAAAACCAGTTTCTTGAGAAGAATTTTGGAAATCTTGTTAAATCTTGCCTAGATGATTGGCATATGATTTACAGTAGACCCATCCATCAATCATTCATCCTTGGTTGCACGAGATCAAAAAGAAAGAAACCAAAGAAAGATCGAAGACTAGAAAAGGAAGGAGACCAAAACATGAGCAAGAATAGGTTCTACTGGATCTTGCTAGGTTGGAATATATTCTAGATGAATTCCTCAACCTCTTATGTGTCTTAGATCCAGTAGAAAAACAACAAGAAGAAGAAGGTGAAGCAAAGCTCAAGTTGAAAGAAAGAACCTACCAAAAATACAAGAACTAAAATAAATTTCACAACATAGATGAACTTGGAGCTTGCATTGCTTAGAGTGAGATGGTTACAAGACCACATTTCTAGTTGGGTAAAACTCAAAAGAGTATAAAGAAACTAGAGAACCCTTCTTTAAGACTTCTCTCAGACTTGGTTCAAATAGGGTTGGTGTAGAGACATCCTGTCGGTGTTTCGGAAACCGGCAAGTAAAATTTGTAGGTTTAGAGGGGCGACGCGCTCCCGCTCCTTGAATGGTTAGACCGAAAGAGAAAGGGGGTCCAGGATGTATACTGGTTCGGGCTGAACGTCCCTACTCCAGTCTGTGGGGTGATCGGGTGTTATTACGAGATCGGGCGAATTCGCCGGGTTACAAGCGGGGGCGAGTTCTTGAAGGGGGCTACTTGCGACTATCGCTTGGTCGTGTTGTGCTAGTGTGCTCGGTTCGATCGCCCCTGCTCCGGAGGGCCGAACTCCCCTTTATATAGCCCAGGGGAGCGGATTACACGAGAGCATGCGTGGAAAAAATGAAAGGGGTTCCCCACGCCTAGGAGTCCGCCTTCTGCCTTGGTGTCTGGTCGCCGGATGTGACTTCTGATGGGTTGGTAGAGGCGCAGAGCGGTGGAGCGGCCCGCCCCTCCGGAAGCGGCGACCTTCTCTCTGTCTTCATTGCTCTTGTGGACGTAATGGGGCGCCGTCCATCGGAAATCGCCTGGGGAAGGCGCGTGGCTCCCCATTCCGCTTGGTCATGTTGAGCCGCTCACGTCAGCGGCGTAGGTGACCGTGGCAGGGACTGCTTTTTGGCGATTTGACGTCTGCTGCCGTCGCCGTAGTTCTGGGGCTCGCCCTTGATGTGCCGAGCTGTCTTCTGAGGTTGCCCTGGCCGGGAATCGGGCGCCCTTAGGGAGGACCGGGCGGTCGGCCCCCCGTTGCTCTAAGTGCTGCTCGGGAAGCCGACCCGTGGCACCGGTCGGAATGTCCTTCAGCGGCGGCCTGGTCGGGAATTATGGGCCCCCGGGTCGAGGCCTGCTTCCGAGGCCTTGGTGCGGGGGTGGCCCGTACGTGGTACGGAGACGGCCCATGTAGTTTTCCTGGGCCGCTGGGGATACCCGTGCCTTGGATATCCGTCACATCCCTCCACCCCTCTATTTATAGCACACTCAAAGCAACATCTACCCTTAGATGACATTCTTGGCCCTGAAGAAACCTTATTAAGGGTTGAAATTTACTCCCTTATTCATATATGGGCTAACACGCAACCCAACAACATAACGGGTTTTAAGCATTAACACTAACTTAACCACTCCACCTGGGAATATTTGATCCAACGATCCTCATTCGCTTAAGTAGGGACTTAACCACTCCACCTGGGAATATTTGATCCAACGATCCTCATTCGCTTAAGTAGGGCTCAAGTTAGTAATCCATCCACTTGTTAACTCAACTTGCAGCAACTTCTTAGCCTTAGTCATCTTCCAGCGTTATCTTGACCGTCTGGATCTCAACTCTCCTAACCTAGTCCCTCCTTTGCCTCACTATGACCTAACTCTATAGTCATGCAACCATATCAGACAAGCAAAACATCATGTAGTAATGCTCAATTTAACATGTAACATGCAATCTAACAATGATCGCTGACCAGTCAAACATCTAAAGATCTCATCTTAGATCATTTAGACTATGACCACCTTAGGCAACGATCACTCTTCAAGTCACAACCTATCCAAGCCAAAACCTCCCCTAGTTTTGATCTCTTTAGACCACGACCACTCTTTAAGTGACAACCTTTCTAGATGATGACCTCTCTTGGTTGTGACCTTCTTAGGCCACAACCACTTTTCAAGTTACGACCACTTAAAATGCCACAACCTTTCTAGGTCACGACCACTCAAGAAACCACGACCACTCAAAAGGCCGTAGCCACTCACTAGTGCTATTACCAATCAAGACGTCATGACCACTTAAAGCGTCACGACCACTTAAGAGTGCTAGACTACTCTAGAGCACGACCACTCTAGTGCCTGCCCATTTAAGGGTGCTACGACCATTTAAGTCAAATTGCTCAAAACCAAAGTAAATTTATTTCAAACTCAAACCTGAGCACCATAAGCTCAAACACAATCAAATACTCATCAAAAATATAGGTAAACCAATAATGGTATGTCAGAAAGAGGAAGCTATAGAGGCCGACAGCCATTGATGCATAATTGAGTGTGCGGCAGGGGAGAAGCCATGTGGGCTACACCTGTCATTAATCTAACTTAGCCAGTATGTCATCCTACATAGCAAAACCGCCTACTTATTGCGCCACTCAGGTAATACCACTATACGAAACCAGGCTATGGTGTTATTTGAACCGGATTGCAAAATTTAGAGATCAAATGTCTGTTTTCATAGTTTGACCAAAGTTCAGTGTGTTTTATGGACTTCTTACTTTCGTAAACATAGTTCTAAATTCCACGCTAAAATGGATGAAAATACGATTTTCTTCCCCAAATTGCGGTGTTCCATGATGTGGTCACTCTCAATTATCAAGCATGTAATTGCAACACAAAGTTGACATTTAATCTTTTGGTTTGTTCATGTCATTTTGATCGCCACACCCAATCTCAGAACCCGTCACTTCACTACTTCAATGGCTAGGTATTCCGTCACCTCTTAACCAAGGTTCAAAATTTTGGTTTCGGATCGTATCTCAGAGGTGACCGAAATCCGAAATTTTGACAAGATCTCAAAATTTCGGACGAAATACAAACGAAATCCAAAAAAACAAATTTCAAATCCATTTTTTACTAGGATTTCCGAGATCTCAGCAAAAATTGCCGAGATCTAAGCGAAAACACCGAAATCTCAGCCCAAAAACCTTAAATTCTGGTCAAAATACCTCATGAGTCATCACAATGAGTCCATCACACCGTCTGTGATGTGTATTTTTGAAAATTTTTATTTTTTATTTTGCTGGAATTTAAAATCTCGTCTCCGACCGAAATCCAAAATCTCGACGAAATTTTCAAAATTTCGCCGAGAGTTTGAACCTTGCTCTTAACATCTTCATCTTGTTCCTCCCGGTTTCTTGTATGTCTTGCCGACATGAGTCGATGTCATATCCATCTCTGTCCGATTCGCCACTTTTCCTTATGGATGTTTTATCCACCTATTACAAGTTACAACTCTATGAGTTTAAAACAATATTTTTTCTCGGTTGAAAAAAAAGTATCTAGGTTTCACGCGTTTTCTTTCACAAGTCTTTGTTCCATTCTTCGTGTTTTCCCTTCCCTCTCGTACACGTTCATACTGACACAACAGGCGATTAATTTCTTTCGTATAGTCAAATCAAGCATGCAGCCAAGTCAAACATACGTTCAGCTAAATACCAGTCCAACATCATGTCTGTCTCTGTCAAATTTGCTACTTTTCCTTTTGGATGTTTTATCCACTTACTACAACTCTACAAGTTTAAAACAATAATTTTTCTTGGTTCGCAAATATATATATATATATATATATATATATATATATATATATATATATATGTATGTATGTATGTGAAATATTAGGTGAAAACCACCTATTCCATGAAAACTCCATGAAACCACCTGTAGAATTTTTGAAAATTCTCAAAAAATTACCATATGTAGAGGAGGTGAACTACAATCCTGCAAAATTTGAAGATGAAACTCAATCGCATTTGAAAGATATGAAAAGACAAATTCAGCATGAATAGTAATTTTCACTGTTTTAGTACTATTCTTTTGGCTGTTTGTCTTTTCATATCTTTCAAATGCGATTGAGTTTCATCTTCAAATTTTGCAGGATTGTAGAAGTTCACCTCCCTACATATGGTAATTTTTGATAATTTTTCAAAACTTCTGGTGGTTTCCACGGAGTTTTCATGGAATAGGTGGTTTTCACTGAATATTTCTGCCTATATATATATATATATATATATATATATATATATATATATATAGTAAGCGCTATTCTATGCTTGCGCGTAGATTACTTATTCTGCACTTCGGTCGGAGAAATGCATACAAACCATCCCATGTACGCCACGTGTTGACTAAGCCCGTAGCCAAACAACAAGTAAATGTGTTTCTTAATTTGTATAGGAATTTTTTTTACCCTAACTTTTTATTGACAACTTCGATCGACAAACAGTTTTCACCAATAATTTACTGACGACGAGAGCAACATATTGATATAAGTCTCGCCAATAAACGCCATATGAATTAGATTTTACTATATGTATATATAGATTTTACTATCGGTATGTATAGATTTTACTACTATACCAGAGGGTTCAGTAGCCTGTACAATAATAAAATCTTACGATACATTCGGTAAATTAGTACTAACTTTAGAGTACATTTGACAGCAACTTTAGAGTAAACGGTTTGTCAGTAACTATTGATCAGTGCCATGTCTCGACTATACAAAAGTTACTAGCATGGCAATAGCTCCAAGTTACTGGCATTTAACAGTAGTTTTGATCTATTCTGTATGAGGTGCAGTAACACAGGTGAAATATATACAGTCTAGAGTTCGAATCCTTGAAAAACACACGGAAGACCCACTCAACGTACAGTCGGTGGAAATCAAACTCTAGCCCCTTGAGCAGATTAGCCAAGAAAGCCATGTACCACACCGACTGAGGAACCAATCGCCGGCGTGAACAAGATTGTTTTAGTAATTGATGAACTACGGCTAGAACGACTATGCTGGTGCATGTTTCATGATCAAGCTAGTAGATCGATCGATCGATCAGCAGGTCGTAACTAGTAGGTGTCAAGTTCCATCCACTATTGGCTAACAACGACACCCCAAGGAATTAATTAAAATTCCCCATAGGGCGCTGAACAATCTGATATGATAGTATATATTTTACTCTTCATATATATAGATATTATTATGTCAGAGGTTTAGCAGGCTGTAGGTTCATACAGTCAGTGGCGGAGCTGGGGAGGGGGGTGTGGCCTGAGCCCTTCGGTGGCTCATGAAAACGGCACGTGTAAATTTGTTTCGTACGATTAGCATTATAATTTTGTTGTTTCGTACGATTAGCATTATGATATTGTTATTTCACTTCATTTTTAAACCCCTCCTTTACAAATTTCTAGCTCCGCTACTACATACAGTAGTAAAATCTTATAATATATAGATTTTACTATCCGTATATATTACTGATGTAAGATATAAGCAAAGACCGACCATATCTTCGTCTATTGCCAAGTTATACATTACTATACTTTCGACTGTTTATGTGTGTTTATATTTGGGTGATTCTCCAGGATGAACATGCATGCGGTGATTGAGCCGTTCGTGATCGCGACGAACCGGCAGCTCAGCGTGGCGTACCCCATGCACAAGCTGCTGAGCCCGCGTTACCGTGGCACGATAAACATCAAAGCCCTGGCATGGCTGACACTCATCAAATCAACGTCGGCGGCATCTTTGAGTGGACCAGGGTTCGCAAAATCGCGGTAAACCGCCGATTTGTCGTGATTTTCGACCGAACCATGGCGGCCCGAGAAGCTAAACTGTCTGATAAACCGTGTAATTTAAATTTGAAATTCAAAATTTTTGAAAATTTGGAAAAGTTTGTCCAAAAAATTTGTAAAAGTAGTATTAATTTTTCTGTAACCCCTGATGTAAATTTTTTTTAAAAAAATGAAGTTTACAGATGTTTTTGAGCATTTGAAATCTTAAAAATAGAAAAAGAAAAAAAAAAAAAATATAGCCTGTGGGCTGCAAGCCAACAGGCCAAAACAACTTCTAAAATGGCCCGGTACCAGCCCAGTACCAGCCAGCCCATCTGGGCCCACAACCAGCTTCGCACTTACCTTCACGAGCCGACTGAGTTCTGCTAGTCCAAACGGCGTAATAATTCAGCTTTACTTTGCCCACTCCTTGCTCCAGGAGACTGAGGCTGCGTCGTCATAATATGGCACGGAAGGCTGCTAATCTTAAGCCGGAGCGAGCGTTTCTCGCACGATAGAGCTCGAAAACCGAGCGGTTTTCTTGATTTCTCGCGGCTCCAGCAAATCCGAGGGCAGCGACGAGTTTCATGGTTTGAGGTATGTTTCTCGTGAGTTTAGTGTTGATTTTCGTTCGGTTTAGTGCGCTAACCAGTCATCAGTAGTAGTAGTCAAGTTTTTAAGCTTTTAAATCATATGTAATTTGCCCATGATCGATAGATAGGCCTTAAAATAGTATAGAAGTATAGAACCATCCCAAATATTTATACAGACAAGTTCATATGTAAATTTGGTTGTCGCATATTACAGATTTCAATGCTATCATGCAATTAAAATGATTTTGATTTTTAGCTTAACTGAAGTATTCATTGGTGCTGTAGTTGTATGGTGCACAAGTCATGCCACTTGTATGTTGTACTTGGGCAAGGGATTTGTAGCCTTTTGTGATAAATCACTTGTGCTAACATTTCATTTGCACCAATGTATAACAAATGTTTAGCTTATTCACATTGCAAACTAAGATATTGATGTCATGTATTCCCTAAAATAAAGGGATAATATTCTTGCTTCTAGCCATGACAATTGTCTAGGTAGCTCATATGATGTAGAGCTCCATTAATTTACACATACACGTTTTCTGATCCCATGAGGTACAAAGCACTTTCTTTGTTCTTTTGACTAAACAATGGTATATTGTAGCGTGTTCTAGTTCTTTGGCTTATTTTTTACTAAGCAGTCACATCTTATTGTGTGTTCTTGGTTCTTTGGCTATATTTACTATTTATTTTGTTCACATATTTTGAGCACCAATAGTTGTTGGAGTATGCGAAGTAGCAATATTGACTTCAAAATATTGAAAGTATGTATGCTTACTTTTATTGTGTTGTTTTAATAGATAGTAGATGTCGACGTGGTGTGGGAGCAGGCGAGATGGTAGGTGACGAATTTCGATGCAAGCACTGTCTCAAAGAGAAGAAAGGAGGCGGTGCGACCCGATTCAAGCAGCACTTGGCAGGACGTGGTACGGGTATCGTCTATTATAGTAAAGTTCCAGCGGACGTTTGCAAGTACTTTCTGTATGAGCTAGACAGGACGAAGGATAAGAGGAAGTAAAGAAGAGATGAGATGATGAGGAAAGAAACAATAGCAGCTTGAGATTCCCCACCGAAGCAAAGTGTATACTCAGAGTACACGGGTGATGCTAATGAGGAGGCCCAACTCTAGCATACCATAACTGCCTCCAGGGTGGAGGCAGAATTTAGAAACTAGGCAGGTGGGAGGTATGAGCACGGTGGTGGCAATGGTAGTGGCTCCTCTAGGGGAGCTGAAGAAGATCGCGATGGTCTGTTGTCCAGGATGTTTCGGAGTTCGTCGCAATGAGAAAGACCGCCGACGGTGGGTGATTACAACATTAGTTTAGCCCGTGCCCCAGTACAACCAAGAATTAACACCCATCCGTGGACACAGAAGTGGAAGGGTGGGAAGTAGGTAGTCTAATCTGGGTGGGCCTGATGGTTTCACTCTGCTGGTATCGCAGGACAGAAAACAGATAGTCCGTATTTTATTAGCTACACGAGGATTGGTCTTGATATCCACCGAGGAATACAACGCAGCCAACCAAGTGTACACGTAACAATACTACCCGTAGCCCCGAAGGTAATATTTCATTTGCATGTTTCATTTCATTACAACTTGATATTATACTAACATAACGTCTATACAGATCCAACATGGCATTTGTGTGGGAAGGACGACGAAAATATGCCGACCTTACAACTTCAAATGGAATGTATCTAAATGTAAATGATATTGATATTTGAATTCCTATTTTTTGCACTTATTAGATTGATATGTGGTTGTTATTGAAATAAAATGTTATTTGTTCACATATTATTGCTAAAGCTTAAATACCTATTTTAAACCTTCAGAATGTCTAAAATGTAGCAAAGGTACTCATGCCGAAATTTTGTTCTAATTGTATGTTCGATTTCATTGCAAAAGAAATTTTTTACTGATATTCCGTTCATATAGATTGAACATGGCATTTTTGTAACAATACAAGAATGACAAAGCTATACCTAATTGCCCACGCTGACTCCACAACTTTAATTGAAAGGTATTATAATGCAAATGGTGTTGACAAGTGAATGGTAATGAAATTGCACATTATTTTGCTATGTGGTTATGTAAATGCCTATTTTTGCACTTGTATGATTGTAGTATTTCAATGAAAGATTATTTATTGACATATTATTGTTAAATGTCTAATTTACAATTTCCAATTGTCTAAAATATAGCAAAGGTCATATCAATTTTTTTCCAAATTTAGGAAAGATCATTCTGGAGTTTTTTCATGTCTTCACGTACCTTATTTATATATTTATTACATTTTTACTAAATTTTAGCCTTCGCGGTATTTTTATAAATTTAAAAAAAATTGCATTTTCCCCTATTTTTTTATTTTTCTCGTTTTTGCGGTTTTCTTAGTTGGTTTTCGCGGTTTTCGTAAAAAACCGCCTCCCCAAACTGGTTTAGGTTTTGCTTATTTTGTGCAAAAAGCGAAAGCGTTTTTATCAAATCTGTTGGTTTTCGTGCAAGTTTGACCAGAATTTAAACCGGTTTGAATTTGCAAACCGTTCGGTTTTTCACGGTTTTCGAACCGTTTTTCGTGAAAACCGTTACCGCTAGGCGAACGAAAAACGCATTTAAAACGGTTTTGTGAACCTTGGAGTGGACCGTCCTACCGGGGAAGTACGCGCTCGAGATGCCCTCCGTTGTGTACAAGAACCGAAAATTCACTGAGCAGGTGCTCCCTGACAATCTCATCATGAGGTAAAAAAAAGATAAAAGCACGATCGAATGGGAGAAAAGATGAAATCTGATCGGAATGGGAGAAATTTTTACATGTATATGCATCGGAGGTAAAACAAGATCAAAGCATGATCGGAATGGCGGAAATTTATATATCTGAATAGTAAAATCTATAAATTGTAAGATTTTCAATTATACTTTATAATAGTAATTTCTAGTTGTAGATGTAGTAATTTTATATTGTAGATATAGTAATTTACATTACCAACAACAAAATTACTTTGTTTAATAATCGAGACGTATATTATTTTGTTCGTCTCGTTGTTAGTAAGCTATTGGTGAAAATCATTTACAAATCAAAGCTACTAATAAAAATATTTAGCTAAAATAAAGAGAAAATATATTTATATACAAACTTCAAAATGCGTTAACCAGTTGGTTTGACCACTACGGTGTGCATTGCATGCGCTTGGTGTGTTTGTGTGTGTGAAGCCTTCGGTTTGCAGCGTTTCTTTACGCAAGTCTTTGTTCCATTCTTCTTGTTTTCCTTCTCTCTCATGCACGCGCTCGAGTGACACAACAGGCGATTAATTTCTTTCTTGCGTTTAATCAAGTCAGATCAACATGAAGTCAAGTCAAGCATACGCGTTCACCCAATTCCGGTCGAAAAATCCTTCAAACATATATGGACCTTACATGCCTCAACCAAAGCACTATTGCAAATTGTTGGTTCTTTACCACACACTCACTACTGCAGAACGGCACATCAGAATCGGTTCTTTTTTATCATTAGAATCGGTTCTAGTCGCGATACGATGTCCTTAGATAGTGATGAGGTGGAGCTATCAGAATCGGTTTTGACCCGATCGTGATAAAACGTCATCAGAATCGGTTCTTTAAGGGAAGTGATTGTGATGATACCATCATCAGAATCGGTTCTTTAAGGGAAGTGATTACGATGACCCATCATCGAGATCGGTTCTTTTAAGAAAAGTGATTACGATGACATACTCATCGAATCGGTTCCACAAAAGGCCGATTACGATGAAATGTGTCATCGAATCACTTTTCTTAAACCGATTCGATGATATGGTCATCGAATCACTTCCTTAAAGAACCGATTACGATGAGTGTGTCATCGAGAATCACTTTTCTTAAAGAACCGATTCGATGAATGGTCATCGAAATCACTTCCTTAAAGAACCGATTACGATGATGGTATCATCACAATCACTTCCCTTAAAGAACCGATTACGATGACCCATTGGGGTGTGCCATTTTGCAATTTCTCCAAAAAACACTGATTAAAACAATATGCACAATATATATATCATCACATTCACAACACGAAAGCAGGATGCATATATCACATTCACGAGCGAAGCGCTTTAATTACAACACATATATATCATAGTCGTTCACAATAGACAACACAAACATGACAATCGGTACATGGACTTCCTCGATACATATCACATTGACATATATTATATTGTTTACATATGGACTAATCGATCGTCGGGATCTCTAAACACGCCATCCTCGATATAACTTCTAACGATACCAATGGCATAAGTGGTCTCGTAAATTGTTGAGTGCTTTGTTGTCTAAACTCTTACGGGGATATTGATCTTACGCAAAAGCGAAATGATGTATTAATTTCAGTTTCAAAATTTCTATGTAAAAGGCTAAGTATATTATTATGCATTACATAAAATTAGGGAAACATAGATAAGTATTAGGGGCAATCACAAAATAGAGCGGGAACTACGAGCGGAGTTTAGAAAATATTTGGATTATAAAAGATTAATTCAAAGCAGAAAAAATTCCAAATGTGAGAAGCTAATATTCTAGTAAAGACATTGAGTAATGCCTCAATCTATTTGAAAGGACAAATGTAAAAGCTACTCCTTCATGCCATTATATTTGTCTATAAGCGTTGTAAAATGTTGTCGAGCATACGATCAATCACAAATTATAGACGCAATCGCGGGATCAAGAACAATAGACACATAATGTAAGAGGTGAAATTCTCTCTCGCTTTTTTATTGATTCTATCTTTTGATTCTCAAATAACAAATATTTTAAAACAGATACTCCTAAGGCCAAGCAAAAATATAGTGATGTAATTTTCTACTAAAATTCAAATGGAACAATATTCTGTCATGTAGCACCGTCTTTTAGAAGCTTCACGTTTTGGATTGGACCACACTAGTGTTTCATGTAGAGCTAACTAATACTAGTGCTTTTAGATAATGGCAAGTGTTCCAATAGAATTATTTTGTATTACTTCATAAATCTAATACTTGATTAGTATTAGAAAATTATACCTTAGGGAAATGGTGTGAGTTGCTGACCCACGATGAGCATGTCTTGCATGACATAGAAGCCGCAATGGTCACCGCTTGCTCTGTTGATGGCCTTTGCGAAGAAAGAAAAAGAAATTCAGCCCACGAAGATTAGATGTCAAAAAATTAATCATATATATGCTAGGCACTTGTACCTTAAATAAACTTATCTTTGCGGTGTCTTGCCCTTTTTGTCGTCGTGCGGCCCTCCTTCATCGACATAGTCTGAAAACCCTACATACATTGGAGAGCACCATTGAGTCAAAAAAAATAAGCGTAGTTAAATTCCTCGATGTGTTAGGTTTCAATAATGCGCTTATACGCAAGGAGGCTTGATCGCGTATGCCATCGGTCTCTTCTCGTCGAGTTAAATGTGTAGACTGTTTTTCACTCGGAGCGAGGGCGAGTAGAACCAATGGTTGCTTATTAAATAAAATGTAGTGCAAGGAAATAAGTTCCAGACGGTTTTAAGTGCGTACAAGTAATTGAATCGAAAAGTACTACTTACTCCTCGTGACAAGGCAATACAATGAAGTCCTTCTTCGACTCGACTTGCAATACCCCTTGATGTAGCTAACAGCGAACCCCGGTTGAAGCCTAGCCATGATCGCGAACACAAGCTAAAAGTCGACAAACCCAACCGTGTAGATTAAATCACGGCTCGTTGTCTCATTATCCGCAACTCGTGTTGAATGTGAGAAAACATAATGCAAAATCCTATAAAAGTCATGGCGCAAAGCTATATGGTGTGATACTCACAGCGTCCATGATCGTAAAGTAGAAATATCGGCGGCTTTCATTTGGTACACGGAATAGATCCTCAAAAGCGGCGGGGAATGTTCCATTCTCCTCGTGGTGAAAATGTACCATTTATACTTCACGTTGAAGTCGACTCGGCGCTCTTCCCCTTCACCTTATCAAGGTACCATCCATGGAGGCGGCGAGTCCACTTGCCTAGCTCATTCATTAAATGCGATGCAATCGGGGCTTTCCATGCTCGTAGGCCTTATAATCATCTGAGGTGCACAGCTGTCTTGACTCTTCTTCTGGGCGAAGGAGTCTCAGAGTCGAGGCGATGGGCTTTTGGTACCTTAAGAGCGCTGTGGCCTCTGTCGGCTTGCCCTCTTGGCGGAAGGAGTCTCGGAGGCCTCTTGTGGTTGTCTGAGGAGTCTCGGAGGCCTCTGTGGTTCTCTGAGGCGGGAGGAGGAGGCGCAGCGCAGGAGGCAGGAGGCGAGCAGGAGGCAGTGGTGTAGCGGGAGGCGGATCGATCAGCAGAGGAGGCGGGAGGCGGGCGGAGGAGGCGGAGTAGGATCGGGCGGGAGGCGGGGAGGCGGGAGGCGGCGGGAGGAACCTCTGAAACACGCATATATTTAACTTCTGCGGTAGTATTGGAATGGTAGAGAAGTGGAGGGACTTTTTACCTTGACCAAGTCTGACACCGTCGTGGGCCACTTGATGAGCGACATGCGTGCTTGCGAGAGTGGTGATATCTTCGTTGGAAATCGAGCACATGTGATAAGAAGTCTTCGTGGGCGTAGTCCACTGCACCCTCATGTAGCCCTTCCCCCAGTGACCATGCCTGATGTCGGTCTCGTTGCATGGAAATGCAACCTGCGTGCGACCTCGACGGAAATCCATCCTCCGTCAAGATGGTGGTGGCGCTTCGCAGCAGCACGCAAAAGTGTACAACGAGGAAAAACATTGCGGGAGTTACACTCGTAGCGAACTCGGGAAAAATTAATTATTACCTTCACCGGGGGCGGGTCGTATCATTTTGGAACCGCGGTGATAGTTGAAACCTGAGACTTCTCTCGAGTCGAGGGCATCGCTCGACTCACGGAAAATCATCGCCATCATCTCGGCCTCGGCGATCCTCACGTGCCGCCATCTCCCCTCATCTCCCCTCTTATCTCTTCCTCCGTGCAGCATCTCCCCTCATCTCCTCCTTAATCTCCTCCTCACCGCTCCTTAGTGCGTTGAGGCGCTCCTGCGGCTACTGCCATGACCTTGAGTTGGCACTCGCATGATCATCTTGAAAGTAGGACTTCTTCGTGTATCCGCCCCTCGGCAAGCACCGCCCTTATGGTCGGACTTCCGATCGCAGCAGACAGATGTCCTGCGACCCTTAGCTCGAGAAGGTCCCTGTTCTTTTATTGGCTTACCTCTTCTGTAATAAGCGAGTCTTTAATTAGATTTGAAATACAATAAGTTGGGTCAATTGTATTGTACTAAGTTAGATGTCTTCGATGGTAGAGACGACTTGGCGGTAGCAAGGTTTGCAACTACAAGCTGCCGTCGAGTTTTCTTTGTCCTCGCTAATACCTAGTTGCGTGCCGCTCCTCGAGATATGTGGGAGTAAGGCATCACCATCCGGGTGGCGCACTCCTCGGCTTGTCGCGCCTACTCGCCTTCTTCCCTCATAGCCGCATGTCAGGGGTGGTGCGGGTGCGTGTTAAGCCTCTCGGACAGCGGTGTTCCTCTCTCTCAATTTCTTTTGCCTCGGGCGTACCCTTCATCCTCGTGAACTCCGCCCAAACATCGGGGTCACAAATGGATACTTCTCGAATGGTGTCGGCCTTTCAAAGCGTACTCGGCGTGCATAAGGGTCTTGAAGTGCCTCAAGGCCACACCCATCCTATTCAAGGTGTACCGCCTCATTTGTGGGTTCATCGTCTGCTCTATAATCCATTTACTCTTAACCTCGTCCCTACAACCGATTCTTACGCTCGTGGCGACATCCTTTCTCCAATCCTTAATTGTTATGGGCACTCTCTCCTCACCAATTGGCCAATAAATGACCGGTATCGCCCCTTGTACTTAGGAGGGCCGTCTGAGACCCCCACGGCATTGAAGCGGAGAACTGCGGCGTTCTCCCTATAGCCCCTTTGTTTGGTCCTCGGCTCTTCCTCACCTTACTCGGCCCTTGAGTAGTTGGAACCATGCTCGGCCCCTCGGAAGACCTTCTCTACTGTCATGCGGCGAGCCGATGCTCTCTAGTTGCGACATTTTGAGTTTTCTTATCGATAAGGTCATATGTGTGACATGAGAGAAAGCAATTTGAAGCTACTATATGCACTTGACAATAAATCTTGTAAAGGATCAACAGATAATTCATAGTATGCAATTGTTCAACAAAAGTCTATCTATTGACCAACTCGGATAAAAAACAAAAGCCCATTCCATATGACAAGTGAATTTAGCACTAGCGGATGTTTACTTACACCAACAAGTTTGATTTCACAACATCAGCAGAGAATATGAGCATTAAAGTACTAATGCAAGAATAACAACACAAGAAGGTCAAGTTAGTAGCGACATAACATGCAATATCTGTTGACCAACTAAATCGTACCAACGATAACCCTAATCTCTAAATAGGTTTGGTCCTAATCCCATTCGAGGATATGTGGTTTGGGCAAGTTCTAAGCCGTTGTACAACCGAGAGAAAATTTGATGACATCTCATTGTTCTCCGGATACGTCTCGACAACGAGGTCAAGAGGGTGTGTATCCGAGAACACCAGAAACGCCACGAAATCAACTCTGAGTTGTACAACTAGCTCAGAACTTGCCCGAACCACATATCTCGAACTATCCAAAAGCGTGGACAATTGAGATCGCTTAAACTTATAAATATGCTATTCGGCATATTTATAAATAAGCACTCTCGAGCAGGGAGGCGAGGTTACATAACCTAAACTCTAACATATCTTTGAGATAAAAACAAAAGTAATATGTTGAAAGTAAACACATGTCTAAACAAAAGTAATATGCTAAAAGTAAACACATGTCTAAACAAATTTAATATGCCGAAAATAAGCCATTAGCAAAACTGTGATTCGTATATCTACATATAACAAAATGGAACTTAACAAAGACTTGTAAAATATAGGACACACAGTTAGAAATTTACCACATTGAAATCTATATATTGTAGAAAATGGCGACATTGTATGCTCCTAATAATATAGCACCATTTCTATAACCGATAGCACGCAATTCAATACTTAGAGTGTAAGAGCAAGATCTTTATGATTAACCCAAATAACAATACGATTACATATACATGTTTCAAAATTGACCAATCTAACATAATTGAGAAGATGACACAAATTATGTAGACTATGGTATTAGGAGATGAAACATGTCTACCATGGCCGAAAGAATGTAATATATTTATAGATGTTTGCTCTCAGATTTTAAGCGTTTGAAAGAAGATTAGAATCTTCACTTCAATCACAAATAGGCTAGACAAATTAATTCAACAAATTGGGCCTTGAACCCTTACCACCTTAGCACAAGAATGATTGTTTTATTCCTTTGTTATAAGCACCTAAACACAGAATGAACTTAGGTCTAACAGATGTGATAACCCAACATCAAGAAATGGACTTCTTGACGGTAAAAGTACCAACATAAATGAAATTTAAGCTGGAGAAATTTAGTCACGCAAGCAGTTAAATATCTAAGAACTGCTAATGTTGAGATCGGCAACAAGGTATTTCCGACATGCAGACTCTTGATCAACAATTTATCAATTTGGCTAGTTAAATAAATCAATTCTTTCTAACAAGTGATCTACGGTTCAAGGCCTAATTCATTTCATTAATTGTCATGATCATAAGATAACCCAATATCATCCGCAGAGCAAAACCTCCTTGACCGGACAAGAATCAAGTGCGATATCAAAGTGGCAAGCGAAATGCGATCGGGAGGAATCCCACAGGAGGAGAGGTCGGCAGTGAAGATGGCGGCGGATGCTCTTGAAGATGGAATCCCCCCTGGGTAGAGGCGGCGTCGGCGTCGCCGGGCGGTGTGGGGGTGGCGTGGGGGCGTCTCGGCGGCAGCGGACAGGCGAGGCGTCCTCGGCGGCGGCGAGGTCAGGCGGCTAAGCAGCGTGGAAGCGAGGCTGTAGCGAATGGTTATGGGTAGGGTTTTAAGAATTGCGTTAGTCATTAGTATCACTCTTTTAAAACCGATAGTGATGTAACCATTAGTATCACTCTTTTAAGAAAAACCGTCTTGATGCTTAATCATTAGTATCACTTTTTAATAAAACCGAAATCTTGATGCTTTATCATCACTTTTCTAATAAAACAACGATGTTAGTCATTAGTATCACTCTTTTAAAAAAATCTTGATTCTTTATCATTAGTATCACTCTTTTAAGAAAACCGATACTGATTCTTTATCATTAGTATCACTCTTTTAAGAAAACCGATACTGATGCTTCATCATTAGTATCACTTTTTTAATAAAACCGATACTGATGCTTTATCATCACTTTTCTAATAAAACACTGATGTTAGTCATTAGTATCACTTTTTAATAAAACCGATCTTCGATTCTTTATCATTAGTATCACTCTTTTAAGAAAACCGATCTTGATGCTTCATCATTAGTATCACTTTTTTAATAAAACCGATACTGATTCTTTATCATTAGTATCACTCTTTTAAGAAAACCGATACTGATTCTTTATCATTAGTATCACTCTTTTAAGAAAACCGATACTGATGCTTCATCATTAGTATCACTTTTTTAATAAAACCGATCTTGATGCTTTATCATCACTTTTCTAGTAAAACAACGATGTTAGTCATTAGTATCACTCTTTTAATAAAACCGATCTTGATTCTTTATCATTAGTATCACTTTTTTAATAAAACCGAATCGATGCTTTATCATCACTTTTCTAATAAAACAACGATGTTAGTCATTAGTATCACTTTTTAATAAAACCGATCTTGATTCTTTATCATTAGTATCACTCTTTTAAGAAAACCGACATCGATGTAGTTTATTACACTATTCCTTTTCGGACATCGCAAGTTCTGAATTTTCAGCATTTCATCAAAGAGAAAATGGCATAACTTTGTCATACATTGTTGAAATTATTAGAAATTTTGCGAAACATATTTGAGGATCTTGCAAAACTTTTCATAAAATAATTTTTGGAAGCGACCTCATTCAAGAAATATGCCAAAATTCATTTCGTAGACATGATTTGTCGTAAAAGCGTAGAAAAGTCAAAAATTTTCAAATTAATCTGGAATTGTCGAAAATTTCGAAAATGAACTTTCGACTATTTACAAGCTTTCCCAACAATAATTTAGTCAAATGGAATTTTCTTTAACAAATTATGGCACAAAGTGCAGAGCATAAAGAGAAATTGCATGCATTTCCATCGAAGCCTCCAAACAGCAATTAATCACCTTGGATTTACAATACTATTTTACATACATTATAATAGTCCATTTATTTACAATATTGCCCTTCATGATGATCTACTAGCATGTAATTGGCTCCATGTGTGTCGTCATCCCCGCTAAGACAAGCCCCATCGCAAATGAAGGTATCTCATCGAATTGGTTATACTCTTCTTCATCTACAACATCTTCAACTCCTCGATCCGTCTCTTGCCATGAAGAACGGCGTGCAACCTTGGATTGGCGGATCGCGCGTAAAAGACTTGAGTTGCTTGCCCAGAGGACAAGCGGATCATCTTTGTAGGCGAGTCTCTGAGATCCACAATAGTAAAGCCTCTCTTGTCGACCTTCACTCCATGTGGAAGTCGTACCCTTACATCGGAACAATGGAACTTGGTATATTCGTGTCGAGCTCCCAAATTTCTTGATCATCCCATAGTAGGAGTTCATTGCGGTTGGAAGCTGTTTTGGTGATGATCATCGAGAAAGCATTTATACTCACACCACTTGTTTTGGGCCAGTACTCTTGGCATCTTGACTCTCGATGTAAAAGGTGTAACCATTAATATCGTACCCTGCCATATGCGTACATTAAATCTTGGTCCGTCGACCAACCATTTTACATTCTCGATAAAGAGACCTCGCTTTTCTTTGAACCATGTGAGAATCGATCATTGTGTTCTTGTGCGATGGAAAGCTCATCCATTTGTGGATTCTCTTCCGTAATATCAACTTATCTTTCGATGTATGGATGAACCTGCGCTATTACGCAAGATCGTGAAATCGCCTTGCAATACATATCAAACCTCGGACTCATTAGTTTGGACCCAGGTTCCTTTACCGGCAAATCGCCCTCATGGCGAGATCTGAGAACACCGATTGCTTGTCTTTTACCCGGTAGTCCACGCAAAACTCAATAACCTCTTGGTCCATAACCTTCAACAATACTACCATCGAGGCTTGGCCGATTCCTCACGTCGACTTTAATATACCCATGTACCTCTCGAGCGGATACATGTAATGTAGGAAAGCGGGTCCACATATCTTAATCTCTCGACAAGGTGAACAACAAGGTGGACCATTCGTCAAAAACGACGGTGGGAAATGCATCTCAAGGTGACCAGAGTCGCACCACCTCACTCTGTAAGTTGTCTAGTACATCGGGGTCAATAACTGCGGGAGATCGCATTGAAGAAATAACACAACTTTGTGATTGCCAACTGACATCCTCTGGGAGAATATTTGGATTACTGGCCCAGGAGCATTTGGGTCATCAAGACATGGCGGTCATGGGACTTCATGCCCAACAACTTCAAATCATCCATAGACACAAGCTTCTTAATGTTGCGGAGTAGCGGATGGAACTTTAATACTTTGGAGACATTTGCGAGATCTTCTTTCTCCTTCTTGGGCAGGTGTAGCATGCAGCGAGGATGTCTGGCCTTTTCCATCCTCCTCTATCCTTTGCAAGTGCAGGCACGATTCCCATGTAGGCCATGTCGCGACGAGCATTGACACCATCTTTGGTCTTCCAGGTATGTTCAGCAGGATGCCAACCAAGTTGTCGCGAGACATTCTTCTCAACATGCATGACATCAATACAATGCCGGACATCTAACTCCTTCGATGCGGTAAGTCCCGAATATTGACCTCTTCTTCCAAATGGTCCTAGGGCGAACAGATTCTGGCTCTTTCCGTCTTGAACATCGATATCCTCTACGTGAATACACTTGGCTTCCACTCATAAGGCTGCGGTGCGAGCAGGCTTCCCTCTTCCCATCAAATTTGTCATCCATCTTCGGTATCGATGACTTGAGGTAGAAACCTCGGTGACCCATATACAGATTTTCTTGGAATTGGCACCATAGACTCTCGGTCTCCTCTTCACAAATAGGACACGCTTTGGCTCCTTCGTCTTGTAACTCGCCTTAAATTACCAAGGGCCGGAAATCATTTATGGTGCAAAATACCATAGCAGTAGGGTGAAATGCTCTCTTTGTACGCATCCCACACGACGACCCCTCATTCCACAATTTTACCAAATCCTCGATCAATGGTGCAAGGTACACATCAATATCATTTCTCATTGTTTGGGTCCCGAGATTAGTAATGACATCATGATATACTTCCGCTTCATGCATGACCAAGGAGGGAGGTTGTAGATACCTATGAATCGGCAGTCTTTGTGGCGATTTGCTCATGTTACCAAGCGGATTCATTCGTCGGTACTCAACCCAAATCTTATGTTCCTCATTTGACACCAAACTCCTCATGTTTCCAATCGATGTTTCTCCATTGAGCGAATCACAGGGTGTCTCGACTTGCCATCTTCCTTCGAGATTCGTAATGCCAGCGCAACAATTTTGCCTCTCTCGGATTTGCAAACAACCGCTCGAGACGGGAATGATGGGCAAGTACCACAATACCTTGGCGGTGCACCTTTAGTGATGACCTCTTCACCGTCGTTGCCCGGCTCTTCGCTTCTTGTCGTTCGCTTCTCCTTTTGTTTGTACCGGGCACACATAAGCCGGACAAGCGTGCAGCTCGATGTGCGTTACGGTACAAGATGCAATCATTCGGACATGCATGTATCATTTCTATTTCCATTCCCATGGGACATAGTAGCTTCTTCGCTTCATAAATGCTTGTTGGCAACTCATTTCCCTCGGAAGCAGATCCGATAGAAGAACTAGTAGTGCATTGAAACTTGTATCATCCAGCGGTGTTTTGCCTTGATTCGAACAATGCAAGGACCGAACCCAACTTTGGTGTATTCCGCTTTGCAACTTTGTGAGCATGGTTTGGCATCGTCTTCTATCAAGCTTTTAAACTTTTCAAACTCTCTTTCCGTAATTACCCTCCACATCCCGCAACATTTGCTCCAAATTATCCTCCTCAAACATATCGATCAAGAACTCGTCATCCGGTTCCACCGTATCTTCGTTGCATATCGGAGTGGTACTACCTGCCTCCCCGTGATGGATCTAACATGTGTAATTCCTCACGAAGCCACGTCGAATCAGGTGGTCCTCAATTTGAGATGAGTTGTTAAATCTCCTCGATTGGTGCAATCAATGCAAGGACAATATATGAAGTTTACACCCTCCTCACCATGTAAATCTTACGCAATTTTTTGAACTCCTTAACACCCCTCTGAAATTCAGCACTCACACGGCTTTTCTGATACATCCATTCCTCACGGTCCATCTGCAATTAAATTTCGCACAATAAATTAAGGAAAAACTGGAGCGACAACTAGCTATAGCTATTTTAAATATTGAGACATCATTTCAATTAATATTACCTTTGCAAAATAGTGGACAGGTTCCAAGATATATAAATGTACTCACGATCGATACCTAGCTTCTTCCCTGGTTTAAAGCTTCCGCCAATTCCCTACATAAGAGACATAAATTTTTAACAACAACAACGATATCAAATAATCTAATTATATAGCTAGTGCAGTAGCTTGCAAATCTTTCTACTACAACGAAACAAATCAAGGGTACCAACGATGACTCCTAATCTCTACATAGGTTAGGTCCTAATCCCATTCGAGGATATATGGTTCGGGCAAGTTCTAAGCGTTGTACAACTCGAGAAAAATTTGGCGACATCTCCTGCTTTGTTCTCCGGATACTGCGTCTCGACAACAGGTCAAGAGGGTGTGTATCCGGAGAACACCGGAGAGACGCTACGAAATCTACTCGAAGTTGTACAACACACCAGAACTTGCTCGAACCATATATCCTCGAATTGTCCAAAAACGGACAATTCGAGATCGCTAAACTTATAAATATGCCCTTTCATTCAGCATATTTATAAATAAGCACCTCGAGCGGGAGGCGTGGTTACGCCGCCTAAACTCTAATACAGATTACCACATGATAGCAATAATAATTCCATATATATAAGCAGGAGATCGCACTACAAAAATTAAATAGATATCGCTTGTCAAATAAAGAGTGTGAAATCTGAAAGCACGTACACAATTCGATGGCAACCTAAACTTTATTGACGACATATTGAAATTACGAGCAAAATTGAAGGGGTTTAAAAATTGCTGCTCACATTTTGAAGAAAACCGCAATAGAGAGCAAAAAGAGGGAATCTCCTCAAGATAGGGTTTCAATTTTGCCCTCTTAATACCCACCCATGAGGACTTCAAATTTTCTCACCCAACTATTGCTTCCAACCACACAATATGAGCTATTTTCTCGGGTGGCGGCGAGAAATCTCCTCTGGAGCAAAAAGCAGAGAAGAGTTCGGTCGAGTGGTATATATAACCTAGCGAGGCACATCGAATCGGTTCTTTTCAAAAGCGATCTTGATGTGCGCCATCACTACATAAGCACGAGCACATCGTAATCGGTTCTTTTCAACAAGTGATAGTGATGTGCACTTATCATCACTATCGCTTCTATAAAAGAATGATAGTGATAACCATATCACATCGAATCGGTTCTCTACTAAAAAGTGATCTTGATGTGCGTTTATCGAATCGGTTCTTTTCATAGAAGTGATAGTGATGATCACGTGCACATCACTATCACTTCTATGAAAAGAACCGATAGTGATGATCGTGCATATCACTATCACTTTTTAGTAGAGAACCGATTCGGATGTTCCCGTGCTACATCACAATCACTTATAATCTCAGAACCGATACTGATTATTACTAACACCTCTCCGAAGTTACTTATCACAATCGTTTTTTTCGAAAAACTTAAGAACCGATCTGAATCTGATGATAGTGATGTGTCGTTCTGTAGTAGTGACTGTTTCTGGACGTCATGCCCTCAATCTTGTCTCTAGTCTGTATTTTACTCATCTTTTTCTCCCCCAACACTACAATACTCGCAGATGCACGAGCAAATGATTCCGAGATCGACCGGCAAGCACTCCTTTGCTTCAAGCTCAGCATCTCCTCCGACCCCCTAGGCGTGTTGCTCTCATGGAGCAGCCACTCGCTCAACTTCTGCAGCTGGGAAGGTGTCACTTGCAGTGCGAAAATGCCATCCCGAGTGGTCTCTCTGGATCTCACTGCAAAACTCCGTGGCCAAATACCTGGTTGCATAGCCAACCTGACATCTCTATCCCGGATTAACCTTACTGGTAATCATCTATCTGGAGCCATCCCTGATGAATTGGGCAGACTTCCAGACCTCCAGATGCTGATGCTTGCCAGCAACAACCTTCAAGGTAACATCCCTGATTCATTAGGCTCTAGCATGTCTCTGAGCTATGTCAATCTTGCAAACAATACTCTCAGTGGTGGTATCCCTCACTCGTTGGCCAATATCCACTCACTCAACACGCTAATCCTCTCCCGTAATAACCTCTCTGGAGAGATCCCTGCTACTTTGTTTGCGAACTCATCTGCACTTTCTATGGTTGATCTCCGGATGAATTCTTTGACTGGTTCCATCCCACCTTTCGGAGATGTCCCAGCCCTCAAATGTCTTTGCCTGACAGAGAATTTTCTTTCTGGAACCATACCTCCTTCAATCGGAAATGTTTCTTCCCTCACTTCTATATTGCTAGGTCAAAATAAATTAGCGGGATTAATTCCAGAAACTTTGAGTCACATTCCAAAACTTCTTAAACTGGATCTAAGTTTCAACAGCTTGTCGGGGCATGTCCCCATATCTGTTTACAACATGTCTTCACTCAAATACTTTAGCATAGGTAGCAATGGCCTTGTTGGAGAGATTCCATCTTACATCGGTTACTCACTATCAAATCTCCAGTTTCTGATCATGCAAAGCAATAAACTGGAGGGCCTGATCCCTTCTTCACTGGCCAACGCGTCAAATCTCCTAGCGCTTGATCTTTCGAACAACTCACTACGTGGCCCTATTCCATCTCTTGGATTGTTGTCAAACTTGGGCCAACTAATTTTAGGGCGGAATCGGCTAGAAGCACATGATTGGGCATTCCTTACTTCTCTAGCAAATTGCACCCAGCTGTTCCAACTGTACTTGGAAGGGAATATTCTGAATGGCAGCCTACCTAGATCTGTTGGTAATCTTTCTGCAAACCTACAAGGTTTAGTTCTTGGTGGGAACCAAATTTCAGGTAGCATACCTTCTACAGTTGGGAAACTTCACAACCTATTTGTCCTAGACCTATCCAAGAACAAATTATCGGGTCAGATACCTTCCTCGATAGGTAACATTACTCAATTGGGCAAGCTTTATCTTGATGGCAATAACTTGAGTGGACCCATACCTAGTAGTTTAGGTCATTGTATTGGACTGCTCAAGTTAAACTTGTCTGTTAACAACCTTGACGGATCCATACCACACGAACTCTTTACTAGCCCTTCACTTTCCTTGGGTATGGACTTGTCACACAACAAACTCGAAGGGGAAATACCAGACATCTTTGACGATTCGCCAAATCCTGCTTTCCTAAATGTTTCCAACAATCGTTTGTTTGGAGGATTTCCTATTGTTATCTCGAAGTTTCAGTCCATCCAACAGATTAATCTTTCTCGAAACAAGTTATCCGGTCCAGTGCCAATATTCATTATATACCTCGCTATGTTGGAGCAACTTGATATATCCTACAACAACTTCGAAGGACCTGTTCCAACAGGTGGGATCTTTGAAAATTCTACTGTGGTAGTTTTGGATGGCAACAAGAGGCTGTGTGCTAATATCACATACATGCGAGCATTGCCGCCTGTTCATGGTACCTCAGCCACTGAAATAACCTCAGCAAATGAAATAAAGAACCATGCGCCATTGCTGCTAGTAGTAGTACCACTGGTTACTATTGCTTTCTTCTTGTTATTGTCGTCTGGGGTCACTCTTTGGAAGAAAAGGGCAGTGCTTACATTTCCACGATACTCTGTGGTGTTGTGTATGTCACATTTTCTTGCTCTTCGCAAGAGAAGACAAGTGCAAACATTTCCACAGTACAGGGAGACATTGAAGAAGGTATCGTACGGTGACATCCTTGAAGCTACTAATTGGTTCTCTCCGGTTAATCGAATCAGCTCTACTCGTACTGGATCAGTCTATGTTGGTAGGTTTAAGTTTGACATTGACCTAGTAGCTATCAAAGTATTCAACTTGAATGAACCCGGTGCAAATGAAAGTTTCATTACTGAGTGCGAGGTGCTACGGAGCACACGCCATCGAAATATTCTTAAGTCTGTGACCGTGTGTTCCGCATTGGACATAGAAAGAAATGAGTTCAAAGCACTAGTTTTCCAGTTCATGGCTAATGGCAGCCTTGAAAGATGGCTTCACCCTAAGCAACAAAATGACATACCAAAGAGAAAGCTAAGCTTAGGTCAGAGGATAAGCATAGCCACAGACGTGGCTTCTGCTCTCGATTATCTTCACTACCAACTAACTCCTCCTTTGATGCACTGTGATTTGAAGCCAAGCAATATTCTTTTAGATTATGATATGACTGCACGTCTTGGTGACTTTGGCTCAGCGAAGTTTCTCTCTCCATTTTCAAGTGGTCTAAAACACTTGATCGGTATCGGAGGAACAATTGGATACATGGCACCTGGTAAGTTCATTTTTACTTCATACATACATCTATATGTGCATGGTTTATCTAGTATTTAAGTGCATGACTTCACTTTTGCAGAGTACGGTATGGGCTGTGAGATCTCAGCAGGAGGTGATGTTTATAGTTTTGGAGTGCTTCTTCTAGAGATGCTTACAGGAAAGCGGCCAACCGATGATATGTTTGTCGATGAACTTAGCCTCCATAAGTTTGTTGACTCCATGTTCCCAGATCGAGTTGCAGAGATTATAGATCCCCATATGGCGCATGAGGAGCACCAAGGGTGTGCAGCAGTATGGATGAAGAGCTATATTATCCCGTTGGTTGCACTTGGCCTGTCATGTTCCATGGAATCTCGAAAGGGCAGACCGGGAATGCAAGATGTTTGTGCAAAACTATCTGCCATCAAAGAAGCTTTTCTGGAATCTCGTGACTAATATTTGCACTCTTTTAGAGCGTGCTACACTTCTACTTGGATGTGTTTTGTGATTCATTACTGTTAGTGTTAGGAATGTAATTTTGTAACTACGAGATGCATCGAACTAGCTAGTACCTCGTAGCTTGTCTATTTTCTGAAAAAATAACGGTTTGCGAAATAGATTAAGAGCAGAGATGGGGATTTGCAGTACTGAGGACAGTTACAACTGAAATTCAAGTTTGAATAGTTGCCTAGTTGAATCCAGAAAGTTTGATATCCATATAGGCCAAATTTCGTATCCATTTCCAGTTCAGCAAATCATAGATGTAGATGAAACACCAGAGTGGTTTTATTCATTTCCACTATTACACTCAAACCTAGTAACGTGTTACCAGTGACAATCATTGCCAGCAATTCTGATCCGTCTAACTAGTACTAACGAAGCAGCGTCGTTGCTTCGTTCCGTAAGCTCAGCTCATCAGGATAGTTCCACATACTTGATTGTAAGTTTTTTCGCACTAGTCAGAGACCGGACACACGGGTTGAAAAACGATGTTTTGCAATGTAATGCTGCTTCCTTTCTAGCTTATTTCCGATCGTATTTCTTTATCTTGAAACATATTTCTGGCCAGTTAAAGAAAAAGACATATTTCAAAGATCAGCATTGAGATTAACTAGCAACAAAAGGATCTGAGTGTATACAAACCTTGCGATCGACTGCGTTACCGCGTTCTAAGGGCTTCAATTAGTCGGAGCTCGGAATCGAGTTCATGCACTGCTGCAGCCGCCAGTTGGTGACGATCTGAATGAATGAATAGGTGACCGGGGTGTGACTTCGGAGCATGTACGGAAATGCATGAACAGGAAGGCACGTTCTGTTGCGCCCTATTTTGAGGGCACAAGGGAGAAACGAGGCTAATTGTTCCGGCGTTTCAGCAGAAAAAAGAACCAAGTATTGTTTTTTTTTCAGGATTTCAGATCTGATAAAGCGATTAACTGGATTAGAACAGATGATTTGGTGAACAAGCTCAGTGTGCTCCGATTACGTACTCTCGTTTTGGATTCATATACCTTCCTATTCTTCTTTTGCAAACTAATTTACTCAAATAAGTTTGTTTTATGCCATCTAACAAATATAAGCTACATGTTAGCTAGTATGTGTCACATCCTAATATTTGCCCTTTTAAAAATCTTTTTGTGTAGTTTAGCCCTCCAAAAGAACTTCACCTTTTTATCTGAGGGCTTCGAGTGTTTTGTAGTTCGGAGCACTCATATTTCGCATAGGCAAAAAAAAAATGTACAGTACACTCTCAAATTTATTTGGCCTGTTTGTGCTATCCTTTTTAGGCCCGTTTGTCGCTTATCCTGCACAAAAAATGTATGTTGTTTGTCCATATGTTGAGTTTAGGTCGTTTTCTGACAAAAAAATATGGCCCATTTTTTAGCTGTAAATATTCAGCCTGTTTATGCAGCCCATTAAGAAAAAAAAGACACGAAACGAATCTTGATTAGCTTATGCAGCCCATGATCGTGCAATTCAAGCTATTGAACTCTATAAGCCTTAAAAAAAGCCTACAATAAGTTGACTTGCATGCCAAGTCAGAAACAAGAAAATAACACCAAGCAAAGATACGATACGATCAAAACAAAAGGAATGGGTAGAGTGGAGAAAAAGAAAGACTTCAAGAACGAGCGGAAAAAAAAAAGAAAAATAAAAGCAAGCATGGAAGAAGAACAAGAAGATGTTAGCATGGAAGAAGAACAAGAAGAGGGAAAACATCAAAAGGTAAGATTGAGAACCTGACTATCCTTCCCCTCGATCAGCCCTACGAATTCTCCTCACTTTTTATGGCTTTGGGTTCATCATTGTTTTAGATTCCAAAACCTAACTTGCTTCCCCTCAGCACTACAAAATTTCAGTAAGACAGATGAATCACATGAACAAAAAACATATTGCACACACACAAAGTGAATATATCAAGTGATTACAGAACGTTAACCACCACCACAAACATGATCATTATGCCCTAAAAAGACCACTCGCCTCATTCAAACACAGAGGCTAAGTGCCTAGGTTTTTGGAAACCATGAGCTATAAAATACTAATGGCATGCAACATAACATACAGATTTGTCATATGATAATAGTCTTATCATCTCCGATGGATTTACAAAAAAAAAAAAAAGAACCAATAGGATCCCAATTAACCGCTTTAACATAAGCTAGAATGCCCTCGCAAGACTGCAGTGAAATGCTATTATCCATGCTCTATATGTGAACAAAATCATCCAACCTACCACTAGCCAATGTGGAGTAGTCATCTGGGGATCAAAAACTATTGATCTACTTTAAGCGTAATAAATAGAATATGTGCTCAGTAGTGAAAGCATACAAATCACAAAAAGGTAAAATATACATGATCTAAAAGAAAAGGTGACCTTTCAAAATCTGATCATGTATTTGAATAAAATAAGACAAAAAAACAGCACAAGTGAAATTTTGACATATAATTAGCACACACACAGTGGGTCGATTGCTTAAAAAATGCATTATACCAAAGAGACAGATATGTTCATGCTTAAAAAATTGTCTCCCTCTGTGATATGCTATTTTACTATTAATCAACACTGCCTGGGCTCTGGCTAGAATCATCTGAATATCGTTATAATCTTATTGGTATTGACTGATAAGAACTCATGCTTTGCTGTCCATTTGCAACATGAATATGCAAATTGCAATATGAAATGATCTGAAATCAGTAAAAGCGTATTGTAAATCATCCATATAGAACCCCCATGACATATTCTTTACAGAATTTACTCTCTTCACACACATAGGCACACTCATTGTAATAATTTGTGATGAAAAAACAAAAAATAAATAATTTTAAGCATCTATCACATATTCTCTATGTTTTCTTTACATTTGCCACACCCATTGTGATCCTTTGTTTTGTATGATATCACATAAAAAACACACAGGTTGAAGCAACTGGTCAACAAAACCAAAGCAATTCAGTAACAACGTTTCCTGATGAGACATCAATGTATAATGCATCTTCTTAGAAAGTAAGTTCGTTTAACAAAATCTTTCTTTTCTTCAAAGGAAAATTTGTAAAAAAATTACTGCATTTTTCTTACTGAGCCTAATCAAAATAGTGACCTTGTTGATAGTAGACTGTTTATGTGCAGCTTGCTGATTGCTTCTTTACTGATCCAATTCAACAACTAGAACAACATGTGCCAGTTTCCCTCTATACACAGGTTTTTTATATGATAGAAATACATAATTTATATTTGTTTAATGTTTGTAAAAATTACCAATACTACTTGTAAAAAATATTACCTAATAAAAATATTGACACCTTGGTATTCCAGGCAGCTTCAAGGCAATGGCACATAGGAACCCAACAAGGATATTGACGAGGGCCAGGAGACCCTTGACCGGTCAGCGCACGGTCAACAGGCTCCCTAGCTCGGCTACTTCGACCACGACCTGGACCGTTTTGAGTCACAAGACCCGAACGCACGTCGGCCTCGAGTCGAGCCCCAGCGACCTTGAGCTCGGGCTGGCTCTTGTTCGGACGACGTCCCCTGGAAAACCGGAATGTGCATTTAATCGGCGGTTACCAAGGTGTGGGATCGTGGAACTGAGGCAGGCGTGCACGAAGTGTCCGGGACGGTTACTACCAGCCGTCAACACGCATGAAGACCACTACCCCGGGAATCTCTCCCGTCCGTTACAGGCAGGGAGGATATAAGGCTAAGGATGGCGCAACCTGAGGGCGACGCCGCACCAGAGTTTGAGCATTAGACATCATCATTGTTGAGCTTGAGCTGTAACACACTCCTGTACTCGAGAATAGCAAAGATCACCGCCGCAAGGCAACTGGAGTAGAGCTATTACCTTCATAGGGGCTCGAACCAGTATAAATCCCTGTGTCACGCTCGTTGTCGCCTTGCTCCGACCACCAGCACGTCGAATCCGTTCCTCCGTTGAGCAAAGCTCAGCTCGGGTCCCTAGCATCACTAACCCCCTTTTCATTTCTGCTCGTTGTCAGTGCTGTCTTGGTGGCTGAGCGGGGATCGCAGAGCACCCGATCTATTATGTCAGCGAAGTCCTGCACGGCCCGAAGGAGCGCTACCCGCAGTACAAAAGTTCTTGTATGCTCTCCTAATGGCTTCGCGCAAGCTTCGTTGTTACTTCGGCGCACTCGTGGTCGTCCCGAGCAACTTTCGCTCGGGGACATCTTAAGGAACCAGTATACGGGCGAATCACCAAGTGGGCTATGGGTGGCGGCATTTGGCGTCCGTGTCGTAGCTCGACGGCCATCAAATCGCAAGTGCTCGCCGACTTTGTGGTCGGCGCAGACGTCATAACCCTCTCCGAGCTTGAGGTCGAGGAAGAGAAGCCTGGATCATGTTCTTTGATGGCTCGAGGTCCTTCAAGCGCTCGGGGGCTGGAATCCTTATTCTTACCCCGCACGGCGATCAATTGAGGTACGTGGTTCATTTTGGGTTTCCGGCGACCAATAATGTGGCAGAGTACGAAGCTCTCTTGGCAGGCCTGCGAGCTTGCAAAGCTTTGGGCGTGAGACGGTTGGTCGTAATGGGCGACTCACAGCTCGTCATCAATCAGTACAACAAGGAGTACCAGTGCTCGGGAGATTCGATGGCAAAGTACCTTGCCGAGGTGCGCAAAATGGAGAGGTGGTTTTAGAACCTGGAGCTCAAGCACATACCCAGGCGGGACAACTCTAATGCCGACTTCCTCTCCAAGCTCGGTTCCTCCGACAACGAGATCCCTTCCGATGTCATCCTGGAGACGCTGGCGGCCCCCTCGATTTCCGATCAAGAGGTCTTGCTCGCCATGGTCGAAGGTATTCCCTCTGGTGAGCCTATTCAAAATTTCCTTGCAAAGGCGACCTCATCCCGACCTGCCGAGAGGAGCAGGATCAAGCGCCGCGCGAGTTTGTATACGCTCGTCGAGGGGAAGCTCTACAGGCGGAATGTGTCTGGAGTGCTAACAAGGTGCGTCACCACGGAGGAGGGTAAGTACCTATTAAATGACATCCACTCAGGCCTCTGTGGAGCGCACTCTTCGTACAGGACGATGGTCGGCAAGGCCTTCCGCATGGGGTATTATTGGCCGACGGCGCTTCAGGATGCCCGCGACATCGTCTGCGCCTGTCGAGCATGCCAGTTCCACGTCCGGAAGTCGCATCAGCCCGCCTATGCGCTTCAGACCATCCCGCTTGCTTGGCCTTTCCCGACGTGGGGGCTGGACATCCTTGGCCCTTTTCCTCAAGCGGTCGGGGGTAAGAAGTTCCTGTTCGTTGCTGTTGACACTTTTACTAAGTGGATAGAAGCCGAACCGGTCTCGACCATAACTGCTCGGGTGGCTATACATTTTTTTCACTTGTTCGTGGTCACCAGGTATGGGGTTCCATGCAAAATTATCACTGACAATGGTACGCAGTTTACCAGTGAGTTGTTCCAAGAGTTTTGCGAGGACCTTGGCATCAAAGTGTGCTTCGCTTCAGTGGCTCACCCTCAGAGCAATGGAGCAGCAGAACGCGCTAACGGACAAATCATCCAGGGCGTCAAGAAATGAGTTTCAGATGAGCTCGAACGTTATGGCAAGACCTAGGTGGACGAACTTCCCACCGTCTTATGGTCTATTCGTACCACGGTCAGCCGAGCAACAGGGTCCACACCCTTCCAGCTCGTGTTCGGTACTGAAGCCGTCCTGCCTCCCCGAGTTCTGTTGGGCTCTGCCAGGTCGACTTGGTTGATCAAGTCGACTTGAGCACGGCGGTCTCTCGACCTTACCCTCGCAGAAGAAGTAAGACGCCGTGCACTGCTACGATCAACGCACTACCTGCAAGCTCTTCGCAGACATGTGTCTCGATCAGTATGACCTAGGGAGCTCCTTGTTGGGGACCTAGCCCTAAGACGAATTCAGGGCTCGTCCAACACCAACAAGTTATCCCCGCGGTGGGAGGGCCCCTACAGAGTCGTTTCAACAGGTCGCACGGGAGCTTACTGGCTAGCGATGCCCGACGACAGAGAGCTCTCTAGCTCGTGGAACATAGATCAGCTTTGGAAATTTTATGTGTAATCCCTACACCTTAAGTTTCAATATAACTGTTCTTCAATTCTTGCCCTTTACACCTTTTTCTTTTTTGGTGTGCATTCTACCATTTTTTTTTGATACTTCTTCGAATACGACCTACGTACAACGTGCGCTCGCTCTCAGTCTGAATGTCGCGAGCTTAATGTTCACCCCCAGTGGTCGAGCTGAACGTAAGCCGAATCTCTTCGCAATCCAGCTCCTCTTGTGCTCGGGCTCGAGCAAAAAGCCTCGCAGTTTGAACCGTTGAGCAGTGCGCAAGGTCGTGGTCAGGATTCGCATGTTAGTCTGGGCGTGACCTTCACTGACAAGCTCATTTTTGTCACGTTTACTCCCCCTACGGACCTTTTCTCGACTTTGCAGGTCGTAGTCGTTTGCTAGCGTCTACATCTTGCGCCCAAGGCCGGCGTTGCTCGACCTTGGACCCAACGGGGGCTGGATGAGGACATACCACCGGCGAGCGACCTAAAGCGCATATCTAAGGGCAAAAGAGGCGTGCACCAAATATCCTCGACCAAAGAAACTTGAAACAAGATGCGTCTGATGTCCCCAAAAGAAGTATAGCCCTATTGAAAACATTTTGTCTTAGTGTTTTTTACAGGTTATGCGGCCGAGGTCTATCTACAAATCGGCCACCTCGCGGGCAAGCTTCTCCTGCTCGAGCTCGGCGACCTTGGTCCTTAGGGTCGACAGCTCGCTCTGATACTGGAGGGCATCCTTGGAGGCATCCATAGCATGGCGCCGCTCGTCCTGGAGTTGGGACAGTGCGCTCTTAGCTGCTTTGTTGGCTCGCCCAAGCTTCTCCTCAAGCTCTAGGACCTTGGCCTCAAGCTCGGGGGACGCCTTCGCTGAGGAAGACGCTTGCTCCGCGGCGGCCTTCTCCAGCTCTTCGACCTTGGCCTGCTCGGTTTCGAGCGCCTTGGCCGATCGCACGCGCTCTTGCTCGATGGCCATGTAGGCGTAGTCGCGCTCAGTGGCTCTGGCCTGCTCGAGCTCGGCCACGTGGGCAACCTCGTGTGCCTTCGTCGTCTAGCGCAGGTCATCGAGCTCTTTGGCCCTCTGCTCGGCCTCTTCTTGCTCTACTTCCACGGTCTCGATGAACCTGGAACGCTCAACCTGCCACGCATCCACCGCGTTCAGGATGCCCCTCAGCACGTCGGCGTGCTCATGAAGGCCTTGTAGTCCTTGGGAGACGCAGCGGATCGCCTTCGTGGTAGAAAAGGTGGTCCAAATAAGAGAAGCAGCAAAGAGAGCTCGGGCTAACGTACTGCAGGATGCGCGAGGGGGTCCTTACCTCATGAAGACGGTTCTCAACGTGCGCGCGGGTGAACTCTTCGCGCTCGCCGCCCGATGTTTGCGGGCCAGTATCGACCTCGACCATCGCCGGGACACTTGGGTTAGGACCTTCGGGCGCCACACCAGTGGCGACTTGGCGTTCTCTCGCCGCCTGAAACTCGGCTCGCTTGTTGGGGGTGGGCTCAGCGAACACCGGTCCCGACCTCCGTTGTCGAGCTCCGTCCACCCGGTGCTAAGGGCGCTGGCGGGTCCTCCATGCGATCTCATGGCCTGGTCAACATCGATGGCACAGGATGCCACGACTTGATGCCCGACGAACTGTAGTAGGCGAGCTGAGGTGCTTCCGTGGTTGCGGCCAGGGCGCCCAGGCGCTCCTCGCGATCGCCCTCGGCCCCAAGCCGGGGTTGGGCAGGCCTGGGACACCTCCGTTGGTGCGGCCAAGGCGCCCCGGGCACCTTCTTCCTCATCGACCCTGGGCGGGTTAGCGACGGCGCCGGTGTCGAAGTCCTCACTGGTCGCGGGCTGGTTCAGCTCCTCGTCCGAATCATCGACCCCTTGGTCGAAATCGCCGGCCGGGGCCCAGCTCGGGGGTCCAGAAGGATTACACGCTCGGCCCGAGGGACGGCGCGGGGCCAGCACGAAGACGTTCTCCTCCTTGGACTCGAGCTCGCCCTAGACAACAGCCATCCTCAATACGGGCAGGTCTTGAGCTCGGGCGCTCAAGGTCTGCAATCAAGAACAGACTCTAAGCAAAAAGGACGTGAAGGGGGCAGAGCAAAACGAGAAACCGAGGGCTTACAGGTCGTTAGCCTCCTCGGCCGAGGGTGGCGAGGGTCTTCTTGCCCGGTCGAGGGCTGCGCTTCGCGTTCCTCAGACACAGGACCTTAGAACCCATGGCTTCACATCACCAGGGCGTGGTCCTGGGTCCTGACCTTGGGACCCTGGGCGGCCGAGGCCCAGGGTCTGGCGGCGCCGCCAGCGCTATCTTCTTCTTGAGGAGGCGTGTCAGCGACAAGAAGACGTGAGCATCAAGCTCGGGGCTCGACCTTGGGAATCCTTACCATCGCGCGGTCACCCCACTCGATGTGGGGTTTCTTCACCCACGGCTTCTGCACGCAACAGGGAGGCCTCTTCTTCCCCTTCTTGCTCTTGCCCCCGCCAGGCAGCGGGAGCATCCTCCTGGCTGTCTCGAACAGCTCCTGGTGGTCCTGCAAGCGCGCAAGGCCTAAGGAGGGCTCCATAGACACTCAAATCAAGAGGCTTGGTCGGGATGGCTTACCTCGGCCTTCCGGTGGAGTACATTTTTCGGGACAGGGGCGTCGATGGCGTAGTCGTGCGCCCCTTTCCCGAACATCTCGTTCATCCTGGCGGCGACCCAGGACTCCTTCAGCGTTGCAAGGAAAGCGACCATCAAAGAAGACCCAAGGTCGAGCTCGAAGAAGGCTTCAAGATGAAAAAGGCTTACCAGATGTGCCCTCTCGGGTCGGGTCGTCACGCCCCCTTATCTCGAAGAACGGGTGCATCCTCCTCCGTAGAGGGGACACCCGGTTCCGCAGATAGTCGTTAGCGTCGCTTTGCGGTGAGGCCAGCCAGTAAGCGCCGATGTATGACGGCGATGGCCTCCTCGTCGGCCTCGAGGTCATCCGCCTCGGGGTCTCCTTCTTCCTGTGTGGGGGCTCCCTCATCGTCGCCGCCGTGTTCCCCTTTCTTGAGTAGAACCCTTTGCTCGGTCCACGAGCCAAGGGAGTCCCGGCGTGGATCTTAGGGAAGGCCCACGAGATCCCGTCCACGGCCGGAAATAGAGGCACCCAACCACGGATCCTTCCTGAGCGGAAGAGGTGAAATCATCGAAAGAAGAGCGAGGGGGTGGGAAGGATTCCTAGGAACCCCTCACACAGGTGGGAGAAGATGGCGAGAAGGAGAATGGAATTCGGCATCAGGTTGATGGGCTCGATCTCATAGCTAGAAAGGATGTCCGCCACGAACTCGCTCTCCGGGGTCCGTAGGCCGAAGAACGAATAATGCTCGGTGCAGATGATCTCGTCATCCCTGGGGTGCGGCTCGGTCTCGCCGCCCGGCAACCACCATGTTACCAGGTCCAACAACCCCAGGGTCTCGAGCTCCCTCATCCTCGCTGACGACATTGTGCTCCTCCCAAACTTGGCCATGGCGATAGTTGCGGGCTTGGTCGAGGGAATTTCAAAATCCGAACCCATGGAAATTTTCCCGAATTAAATCCAGCTTAATCTGAATTTTTAAAGTCAAAAAGGGATTTAATTTGAATAATATATAACTCAAATTAATTATTTCTTATTTTATTTGGGTTCCTTGTGCTTCATTGACTTTTTCTGTATTTTTGGGGATTTTTTTTTGGGATTTATTTGCTATTTATTTGAATTATTTGGAGTTTAATCGAATTTCTGGTATTTTATTTATTCCGAAAATATAGTTTAAATCTTTTAATCTCTCCCGGGCCGAAATTCCTGTTCATTCGCCGGCCCGTTACTGTGCTTCGGCCCATCCAGCCAAACCCTAGTCCCCGACTCACCTCAGCCGTCGATCGACGATCTAACGGTTTGCATTCGTCGCACCAAGACAAGAACCCTAACCCTAATACTGCTTCATCTACGCCAGTCCGATCCGGATCCAATGGCCGCAATGTGCCACGTCGCCCTAAAGCAGCCACCGCCGTCGCAAGCCCGCCGCCGCCCTTGCTTTCCGTGCCCTACCCGCATCCCTAGACTATAAAAGGCACTGTAGCCGCCGCCCCGAGGTTCCCCTTCTCCCGCCGCCCATTTTGCCCTAACCCTCATCGTCGGAGACGCAGCCAGCCGTGCGCAAGGCCTCGCCGGAGTACCCCCTCTCGTCCAAAGCTTTCCGCCGCCTTCATCTTCCATTCCGGTGAGCCTCCGCCGCATCTTTTGGTCCCGTTGAGTTCACTTCATCAACCTCTACGAATCACTAACTCTTTCATCCGATCCGTCGTTCCATCGCTGCTTCGGTGCCGTCTTCCCCAAGTCCGGCGCGTTCAAGCCGCAGCCTCGCCGTCGACTCTCTCCGTCAACCTCCACCGTCTAATCCGCAACGGACCGCTCAGATCTTTGCCCGTACTGTGATCGGTAAGCCCTCCCCGAGCCAACTGCTTCGTCACCTTTGCGTGTCGCCTTGTCAGCCGCCACAACGCTGCCACGTCAGCCCTCGACTCCACTGTGTTGACCACGTTCGCGCCACCTCACCGGAAAGTCCGGTGTGTCGTCACGTTGGTGACATGTGTGCGCCACGTGCCAGCCACATGTGCGCCACGTCGTCGCTAGCATCTCACGTAGCCGCCGTTCACCACGTAGATGCCATCTCACCCTAGGACCACTTGGCGCCACATCGATGCCATGTCACCGACACCGCCACCAAAAATCTGAAGCCCGGCCATGTCGGCGCCGGTCATCGCCACGTGGATGCTCGTCGATTGCCACATCCGGTGCCCGTAGACCCTAGCGAAACCGTCTTCGCCACGCCATCCGTAAACTCCTCGGTGCACCGAGTTCACGTGAGCGAGTCAATGACTCGTGGGCCCGCGTGTCAGCGCATTCATTTTGGTATTTCCCGATTATTTCCGAAAATCCGAAAATCAACCAATCCGAGCCCGACACGTGTTACTCTTAATATTTTTCCGATTTTCTCTCGAGAAACTTCGAAGGCCGTTCTCCTCCGTTCGAACTCCGATTCGAGCGATTCAAATTCTAAATTCATCTAAAATCAAGATCTATCTGTTGGTGTCATTTTTATGAATTTTTGAATTTTATTTATTTCTGTTTATTTATTGTTTTGCCTCGATTCGCGTGTTTGGCGTGTAGACAACCTTGGGTTGAGCGAGAGGAGCATCCAGCAGAGGTTGCAGCAGCGGTAGAGGGTGAAGGCAAGTCTCCCTTGACCATGTTGAACCCAAATTTATGAAATGCTATTTTGTTTTTAAATTATTGCATGCTATTTAATTTACGTATCGTACTTTAATGTCACTTTAAATGCTTAGATAAATGCCACTTTGTTATAACCGCATTGATATTCATTATGACAACCATTGACACCCTAGGAAAATTAAGTACTGTTAATAATAATCATTTTTGGTATTATGGGAACGGTGAAAATGCTTAGCCATGCTTAATCACGTCGATGCCTTACCATTATGGAAATGATTTCATTCTTGATTCAAAATGAATTGTGGAAATTATGGCAATTGGTGTTGCGGTATTAATTTGAAATTAAAAGTGAAAAATGATTTAGACCAGTATGAATTGGTTGAATGGCGGGTGCGGGATGCACAAAATTTTTGGAATGTGATTGTCGCCCTAGTCAATTAAGGACCGATCGTGTGTCACCATGGGCCATGCTATACAGTACAACCACATGTCCATATGGGTGCGACACAGCTAAGTAATTTGCATGTATCGTTATTTGACTTCGCCATGGGCTTTGCGGGTTTGTCGAGATGACACTTGCAAAGCGCAAGAGGGGCTTCGATCGGAGGTAGCCCTACCAGGTGGAACCTTAGCGGTGAAGTCGGTGAGCGTATATGCATTGTAAAGGCCTTGTCATGATCTCCTGCCGACACACCAAAGGAAGTGTGTTAATTGCATGGCGCAAGGGGTTGATCATGTCGTGTGGGTAAAGTGTACCACTCTGCAGAGTCTTAAAACTACTTGAGTAGCCGTGCCTTACGGATAAGGGCAAGCGTGGGCAGCTTTCACATAGTAGATTTTCCGGTTTTTGGTTTTAAATGGACAAATGAGGATTTGGTTTAAAATGAAAAATGTGGTTGGGAATCATGAGCTAGAGCTCCGGGTTTTAGTTTGGCGGCTAGAGCCAACCGTAGTTGGAACACGAAAATTGTTATACTTCAAGATTAATTATTTATGCTATTTACATTTTGTTAAATCTTGCTTTATGAAATTATTACTTGTATTTAAATTTCAATTTCGCTTTATGCAAATGAACCCTATATGCTTCCTTTGTTCAAGCCTTGCATTTAGTTACTTGCATTAAATTTCCGAGACTTGCGAGTATGTTGCATACTCACCCCCGCTTTTCATTGCGGGGCTGCTTATTCCATAAAGCAGATGAGGAGATCAGAGCAGGCATTGCACCGTTCGACATCTGTGGTGAAGACTATGATGAGGAGGAGGACTCGATCTTCTAGGGAGCGTACCCTAGTCGGTTGCCTGTGGGCTAACTGATTGGCTCTTTTTGTTCTACGTTTCCGCTGCTACATTTTCACTTCAGTCGTAAGGCTTCATACTTGTAATAATGTGATGATGTTGTTACACTCTTTTGCTTATATCTGTTATGAACTTTATGATATATACGTGTTATCATCATCGCATCTGTGTGCGCTAGCTGTTCTCGGACTAGCGTGGTTGAAACACGGAGGGTTCGGATTTGGTAATCCGGGTCCTCACAAAAAAGATGGGAGTGATGTGTCAATATCTCTAAGTAACAAGAGGAAACGAAATACACTGGTGAGAACAGGATGCAATGCAAATATGATTGTGAGTCTTAAAAATGGTATGTGGATTATGACCAATCTGGAGCTAAACCACAACCATGAGATGAGCCCCCAAAATGAGACAAGGTTCTTCAAATCGCACAAGTACATGTCAAACGAAGAGAAATGCTTGGTACGGACACTATATGAATGTGGCATACCTAATAGAAAATTAATATACATACTATCATTCCTAAGAGGTGGGATTAGGTCGCTGCCTGACACAAAAAAGGATGTCAGCAACCTAAGAACAAAGACTAGGAAAGAGAACAATGAGAATGACATGATTCAGCTACTGGAATACTTCTCCAAGCAACAAGCAGAAAACCTAGGATTTTTTTATGCATTTGACACAGATGAAAATAACACTGTAAGAAACATTTTGTGGGCTGATGCAAGGGCAAGGTGATACTATGATGCTTACAGTGATTGCCTAAGTTTTGATACAACCTACATGACTAATAAATACAACCTCCCATTTGCACCATTTATTGGTATAACTGGTAATGGTCACACGTGCCTTTTTCGAGCACCCTTTCTAAAGGATGAGACAACAAATACATTCAAATGGGTCTTCAGTACACATTAAATGAGAAGTCTTGGTTTGTCATGTCATCTTCCTCATGGAATTTATCGGCATCACCTCCTTGGTAACACTTACCATCACGCAAATCCCAAGACGACTCGACAGCATGATAAGAATTGATAATGCACAGGTCCAAAAAGTATTTCAACAGATCCAAAATAAAAGCTTCAAATGAATCAGTCCATACTCCCATGTCTCCTTGTTGAAACTTTCCAATCTTTTCTAACACATCACATTTCACCTGCATACAAATTATGAAAAAGAAAATAAGTAGTTTGTATAGAACCAACATGCATAATATATCACAAAAACACAAACCTTATCAAACAAACCAAAACCAACAATATGGTCCAGTTTATGTTTGAACACTTCCAAATTCAAATTAAGTGATGTATTAAGATTGCACTTATTGCGTTGCATACTCACATCAAAGCTTGCTGTAACATCTGTATTTACACGTTCACTTGCAACGTAATAAAAATACAACAAATAAACTAAGTAAAACAAAATAAAATATGTAACTAAAAAATATACCAAAACAAAACAAGTTACCTCAGCATAACATGTTGCTGCGAAATCTTTAACCTAAAAAAATAAAATTACCACAAATTACAATAGCATTTTTTTAGAAAATGATTTAATAACACATCTAAAACAAGAAAAAAACATGAATCAAAATTTGGTATAAAACAATGATTTTAAAAGGATTAACTTATACAATTGATGAACTGAAAAGAGCCTACAACATTAGCTGTTTGCACCTGATCGTAATAAAAAAGAATTGAAAGAACACATTTACTTTCTTCACATATATATTCATCTTTCCAACATTCTAAAAAGTTCCACTTTGCAAAAGACAAATTAGTAAATAAAAAATGATATACGGGTGCTAGAACTTGAAGAAAATGTGTGCTTAAAATGTCTAAAATATATGCTTGAAATGTATGCAAGAAATGTGTGAAATAGCTAGAAAAATCTAAATGTATGCCTATCATAGTTTTTTGTTTATCATAAGCTCCATGGACCAAGAACTCATTAGTATCTCCACAGACACCAACAGCTAACATGTATGCCTCCATTTGTCTCATTATTCAAAAAATTAATAAAGGTTAATGACTACTTATTACTCATATTACCATTCTAGCATTCTACTTACTGGTTTAATAGCATATGCACAAAACATGAGCCATGGAAAAAAATAATAGATGGACATTATTGCTTGTTGTTCCATGCAATTAGAAACAACATGAGAATCTAAACAGAGGAGAACAATCTAATTTACAACTAAAAACATTACTCACCAGTCTTTTCCCATATTTATGCTTATGAACTCTATCACGAGCACAAAAATCATTAATCATATGATCAACCCAAACTTTGGTACGAGGGATGGCACCATCAATAATACGTGTACCATAATCAAGGAAGTCAAGATAATACACTTGCCCATAATCAGAAGTTGTCAATGTACATAAAAAGGCCTTTTTAGGACATTCATGCAAACAAAAAACAAAAAGAAAAAAGTGTAACTTACAGCTTAAAAGTAGATACATCCACCAAGGGTTTTTGGCAGCTCCCCATTCTTCCTTTTGAAGTTCCTGAACTTCTTAATGCGATACAACAAGTAATCAAGCACACACTGTGATCAATTCCAGTCCTTTCTCGCTTCAACGTCTTGGAGTGGTGTCAGAAATTTTGGACTAGGAAAAACACATGAATTAGGGCAAAGAAACGAAGAAATAGCAACAATCATGAAACATCTGAAAATCATCTCCTGGCCCATCTCATTTGCGATGTCATCAAACAACTTAGATGCTTGGTAAGGTTGATGCACTGAATTGTCTCAGAATGAAATTCTTCCCAGATTTAGCATCTGATTTCACACTTTGCCTCCCAATTAAACAAAATCCATAGCTTCAACACAATCTCTGATACCACAATATCAGATGAATATACATCAACGTGATGAGCAATCCATTGAACAAAGTCCATAGGTACAACACAATCTCTGAAATAAAGCAAACTTCCAAAACCATACTTCTCTATAGCTTCTCTTTGTTGGAGAGTTAGACGAGAAACAACATCACCAAACATCCCAGCAGAAAATCAGGTAAAAGCATTCTTCTCTCTTTCTTCACAATCAGCCTTTTGGATATAGAAAACAAAAAGAAAGGGAAAAAATAAAACATAAGAATGATAACTTATTCAATTAGTCTAGAATGTATAGCCTGTGTTAGTTCAGATAAAAAATGCATGCCATTTTACTTCAAGTTGTAACTTTACACATGGGAAAACAAATTCTGCACTGTCTATGTTTCACCATAGTTTAGATAAAAACTATATGCACAAAATAAAAAAATTAAGAATAATAACCTTTCTCTTCCTTTTCAATGATGCAGGATGAGAAGCCTTCCTTTTCAGAGTTTTGATGATCTGCGTAAAACGCACCAAAAATGATATATATGGAATCAAAGAGGGTTGCGATGAAAAAAAACAATTGGCAAAAAATGAAGAATTAACATAAACTTACGGCTTTTAGTTGCTTACGATTGATATCAAGATTAGAGGATGCTTCGCTCTGCTCATCGCTGCAATTATCACAAGAATTCCCATGTCTGCAACTAAATCCACTAGAATCCTTGTTGCCATTATAATCATAATCAGAAATGCTCCTTCTATTTGCTGCTATAACAAAAGTAGTATGCCTTGCCATCTACATCCATAAAACAACTTACACCATGAAAAAACATAAGTATCTATTACATATGCACACGGCACAAAACTCAAAAAAGATATTGTTTATTTGTAAAATCATTACATGAGTACATTGTTCCATACATCACAATCATGATAACATGATAATAAAAAGGGTGCTTTGCCATTGCAAGAGCCCCCAAATCGATACTACAAACATAGACAAACAAACAAACAAAAGGCGAAATCTTTATTTAGGACTATGTGCTTTCTTCTCAAACAACTTGAACGTGGCATCGCTCCCTAAAGCCAATTGGGGTTCTTCCTCAATTTCATTAACCTCGCCACCAAATCCCTTGAAACTCTATCATCTCAGTAAAATGCTTGATTTTCATTCTTAGTGGCCACATAAATATTACTATCAGCAGTATCACAAATCTTAAATTCATTCATGCCAAGTAGTAATTGGGTAGTCATTGTAGCAACAAACATCTTATCCACGTGCTCTGGATATTTGCGAAAATGAACACACAACAAGTTCTTGTTCCTCCTGCTATCAGAAATGCCAAGGTACTAGAACTGCCAGCCCCAATATAAGCTTTCTTTGCCTTCTTATCCATTGGATCAGTTGTCTAGAACAAACAAATAAAAAAACTAATTACTATTCTCAAAATAGTACTCTTTAGGTAACTATACAATTACCTTGTTATGTGATAAGAACATATACAAACCAACAAACCACATGCCAAAAATCTCATCTCATAAACAAAAAAATGTTTATGGTGGAAATCATGCTATTGTAGCATTAACAGGTGCAAAAAAAGATGACAATTATAAGACACATTTAGATGCTTTTGTAACATTACAATGGCAATCTCTTTTGATCATATATAAATATAAAAACATACCACACATTAGAGCATACCCACGCATTAAAAGGCATACTTATGTGCTCACAAAAAGAAAAGATAATAAGTCCAAGAAACAAACCATGCAAGTGGTTTTTATCTCACACTATCCCAACTATTACGTGAACAATACTAAAAGATATATTATCCTGACTCACCGGGTTAACCCCAAAAAAATACACTATTGTGAGAAAAACTAGTGCACTCAACATAAACACATGTTAAAAAACACACAGCATATTAAAGCTTTAGAGAGTACCTTGGTGATCAATAAAAACTACTTGATGATGAACATTACTATTTGATGTCACTTCATGAAATCAACCTAGAAAATAAGAGAGATTAGTATGCATCATGCTGCCATAAAAAATCTCAGGCTTGATTAGTTGCCATAAATGGACCACAGGCATACCGCACAAAACAGAACATGTATAAACAACAAAATTATTTTTAAAATAAAAAATAACAGAACAGGTATTACACAGGAAAAAAAACTAGGTGCAGATCTCATACTAAAAATTAGAAAAGTTCATGAAATAAATATAGTACAAAAAGGGCCTCTGGCTCCTCCTCATGAACTGAACAAGTGCATAAATGAAAATCACCCAACTACCCTTGTTTAGTACCGACCATGCCTACTCCCTACAACAATCACTCGAAAAAACACCGCCCCGAATGCCCCCTCCCTCTAAACCTTGAGCATTTCATTAGAATACAACCCAATGATTTCACCCCACATACCACCTCCCCCACCTCCAAAATCCCCACTTGAAAAAACAGAACTAAACACCTTACTAAAAGATAAATGGGCTGCAAAAATGGCTTCATTGTTTATGACATATTATATCATTACAGTTCAACTAACATATGTTTTTGAATAATAAAAAAACACAATACATGCTTACTGACAATAGCATGATGTAAATATTGCATCATATTTAATTTTCAATAAAACAACCTATGTATTTGAGCAGTTTCTGAAACTTTAAGATAGCATGATGTACAAAATCCTATAGTTGTGATAAAAACATGATGTATATGCGTTGTTCGTGAAAGTGCCATACAGCCATTTTTATATATTAAGACCATTAAAGTGCACAATTCATTCCCCCAAGAAAACAAAATCAATATTAATGTAATCTTGCAACGAAGTTACCGAACGTAAATTGAAACGAAACATTATACCTAAAACCAGTATATATCCTTATTGTCTCCATATTTGCTTGTAATTAACATGTAACACCCCGGCACCCCGTGCCCTGAATGTTACACCCACACGAACCCAACAGATAGCACGAGGCACTAGAACAATTTTGCCATACAACTAAATTGTTTAGCAACATACCGAAGTTATTAGAAATTTCGGCAAAGACCTCCCTAAATCTAGGACATCCACTCAGCAGATGAAGATAGCATTTAACATAACAATATCATAAGCAACTAAAGGAACCGACCAAGCACAAACATGGGTCATGGTATCAACCAACCCCCATGACCCCAAGCAAGCACAAAATAACTCCCACAAATTAATTATTACAAAACTTAAGCTCATTAAGTTTGAAAGCACACGGCTACAATGAAACTATGGTGATAAGCCGTGACGTGCTACTACTCCCATCCCAGCATGCTGACTTCAGGAAACCTACACACATTTACAAAAAAAAAAGAAATGTGAGTCGAAGACTCAGCAAGTGCAACAAGTAGCAATATCAATATCAATTAACATGTGTAAATCATAAACATGTTCATAATTGGGAATACTAAATTAACACGTATTACAAAAATAAGAAATCAATATTAGTTACCTCATCAACTACCTTGTTCTCAAATTTCACATACCTCATTAGACAACATTGAACGAGTCCACGACCCGACCCATTCTTAACCTGTAATTTGCCCTCAACCCAAAATCATCTGCTTGCCACTCACCATTAGCTTTACCATGCAATACATCCAACAAAACATATACAATGAATTGAGCACATAACTTATTTAAACAATTTTTGGGGAGATACCTCCACACCGCACCATTCACCACAATAGCCATTAAGTGCAACGCTATGCAATGCAAACATGCTGGAATGCTCAAGTGTAATTGTCATGAATAAAAATGCAACCTTCATTCATTTCCAATCATAGTATAGTCATATTTAATCTATGAAACATCAACTAGTTCTTACATACATAACTTAATGCTCACTTTTGTTTATTCAAACTCATGAGTAATATATATATATATAAAAAGGGTACAACACAATAAGTTCTACAAAGCGGACGAGACCACACAACGAGTAATCGTATGGGTCACACAACATGCCTCACAATCCACTTGCATCATCGTCACATATTTAACATTTTAGACCTGTTGCCGATTATACTTATACTCCTTAGCACAATCAACACAATTGCTCTTACGTGCAGCATCAAGGTAAGGAAACTAATCACATGGTTATAACGATTGGACCACACTCATGAATCAGACTCCGAAGCCCATACTAGTATACTTTCTTAATCGATGCACTGGCCAAAAGCCTCGTTCTCAACTAAAATTTCCTCTATTTACACAGAACAATAATTAAAATAGGAAGCAGCACGTAGTAACACACAATCTTACTCATAACAAGACAATTTAACCGATAGCATTAGCACAGCGTATCAAAACAAGAATGATCACTTAAAGACATTGAGTAAAATATTGGGTGCATTCAATATTATATACCGTCGATTCGCTTATTGTTCTACCATTCACTTTCCAAAAGCCCACTCTCAACCATAATTCATCTAAATTTGCAGATTAATAAATGAAACAGGATGCATCATTTATTATAAAACAGGGAGTATCACATATTATAAAACAGGAAGTATCACATATTATAAAATAGGAAGTATCATCTATCACTCACGCCCATATCCAACCCCACGATGTACTTGCCTTTAACTGCGGGAAGAATGGGTAGCAAGAGGTTGTGGCCACCCTCTGAGGTCACTGTCTCTTTTCTTCTTCTCCGGACAATTAGCTGGCCAAAAGGTGCAAGGCATTTTATTCACCCTGATCGACAAAAATGCCACCACTTGATGATGGCTGAATTGAAATATCATAGATATTGTTTCCATTCTTGTGAAACATTTGAATCAAAGCAAGAAATGGCATTCTTAGACCTATTGTAAAATACTTTGGCACATTTCCTCAGGACATATTCATCACATTTCATAATATCATCCAAAATTTTCAGTACCATATCATGACGAATACAATCAAACACTTTCAAGACATCAGCAACCACAATATATATATCTTAAGCTTCTCCTTCAACTGACCGTTTATTGAAGAAATAAAACTGGAAAGAGTTTGGTGAACACTATTGTAATCAAAAACAGAAGAACCAAACATCTCTGGATTCTCATCCTTCTTTTTTTTTGATACTTAAATGACACTTATTGAGAATGCCATCCTTTGATTGAGCTTTGAGATTTACTAATGGTCTCATATCCTTTGCTTCTGGAAGAAATCTCACTCTTGAAGAACAATGCACATGTTTTATTGCTCTCCTAGATGTACCACGCAAAATCTTGAAGTTTTGCCCATTTAATAAAGCAATAGCATTGCTAGTTAAGTTCCTCCAAACTGATTTTGGATAATAAAAATATCATATCTCTTTGACTCCTTTCTCGTAACATAAAAGTATGTCCGGATCAAGGGTATCACAATATCGAAAAATAACGGTGTAATCGAACAATGCAAAAGATTGCTCTGTTTTTGCTCCTCCGTGCCACTTGATAACCCAGTTTCTTTCCTCTTTGGTGCTGAACAAAAGCAATCAAAGGATCCAATTTTTTTGACAACCAAGAAAAATGTGAAACTTTCACCACCAATACAATCAGCTACATGAAATGTCATGGTTCTTTCAATCAAAATCCTACTCATATACCAATACTCAAAGGAAACAACGACACTATATTGCGAGTCTTCTAGACATTTCATCAAACACTTGATATGCACAAAGAACCAAACCCTCCTTTCCACTGCACTTGAGTACTCACCACAAAGGGGAAGGCAAGAGGGAGGGGAGGGCTCGCCGGCCATGGGGAAGGAGGAGGATGCGCTGGCAGGGCCCGGGGAGGTGACGGCAGGACTGCACTGCATCTGCAGTGGGGGAGAGGACTTGGTCAGGTCGTGGGGAAGATGCTTGCTCAGGCGAGAAGACCGAGCTGCGCCGGCCGGGATGGGGGCGACGCCGGGAGGACGGCACTTTCATGTATGGAGACGGCCGCAGCAGAGCTGGGGAGGAAGGTCTAGGACGGGAGGGATCGGGGACGCCACTAAGGTCTGGCTGGGCACTGGCTGCGGCCGGGCGGCGGCGAGGACCAGCAAGGAGGCGCTCGGCCGGGAGGAGGCGCAGGGTCAAGGCAGGGCGGGCGCTTGGGAGAACGCAGGGCACTCGGATTTTTTTCTTGTGTCTGGGAAACAAAGTGGCAAGCAGCCCAAACCATTCTCACCACACAAGGAGATGGAGGATTATGAAAAGTGGGTGAGGAGGGGGGGCAACCAAAATACCCTCCCACTTAACACCCTCAACCCAACCACTCCCAAAACAGGTCAAGAACCCCGAATTACCTGCCATACGGGCCTGTGATCACCCGACTAAAATTCCGAGACTTGGGATAAAGTTCCGCAGTATTACATAACAACTATTAAACGATGTCCTACTGAAAAGCGCAGAGTAGATCCAGTCTTGCAAGAGACACTCCAAAACAATCCAGAAAAGTCTATGAATATTACTACAAACTCAATGGATAGGATGTCCCCAAAAAATGCCCCTCACTGTTTCCCCAGGCCACCCCCCATTCTTGCTACTCATATCTCCATTGTATATATACTTGGTGATGACACATCCACAAAAGTTTATCAAAAGTAAGCAAGTAGCTAATTACACGTAATTCTTAGAACACTAAGAATCCTATAGAAAAGTCCTGAGAAACCTATAGAAAAACACTGAGAAACCTATATAAAAAAAGTTGTTACTATACATATAAACCTATAGAAAAACACTAAAACCGTAATGTCATGTCCAGCATTATATTGTACCCTTACTATAGCTCAACAAACCCCACTCTTTTACACTAACATGTAAAACCTAAGCACCAGCCAATACATATAATAAAAAAAACACATTATAATCTCTTCCTCACCGGTTCACTCCCCTTTATGTAGGCTTCAAATTTAAGAAAACCCCTCTTTCCACATCTGCTCACTAGAACAGCTCTGCTGATAACAGGATTTGAGTGTAACCTACAGAATCTGAGTGTCACGAGTGCTCAAAATGAAATAAAAAAATCAACGGCTACAACTCTAATGTTACCAAGGGCTTGAAAAAAATTCTAAAATTCGCCTCCCACATCCACGCCAACACTCACTGAAACACAAACATAGTACCACAGATCCACTCCCCCAAAAAACGTAGAACATAAAATCAAAATCAAACTCAGAAGCAGCAACATCCACCACAAGTCCCTCTCAACCTCAAAACCCTAGCTAACACACCCCTCCTCCCTGTGAAATCTCCATGAAACACAAAGTTTCACACCGATGAACCTAACACAGACAAAAAGTCAGAAATCTCATAAGATGCTCGGGAAAAATCTCACTACAACAAAAAAAACTTCGAAACTCCCCAACCCTAGCGCAAACAAAATCACATTCACATTGTGGAATCTGAGAGATAAAAAGGAAGTGAACCTTGTTGAGAAGAACAAATCTCTTCTCCTTCTTGCCCAAATCGATCTATCTCTTCCCCTCCTGCTCACCTTCTCGATGGCTTCTCCTTTCTCTTCCCTCCTTATTTTCTCTCGGAGTTTGGACTAGTGTGAGTGTGAAAAGGTGAAGAGTCCGATAGTTAAGTGTGTGTGATGGAAACGAAGAGGATAAAATAAAGGGATGGTATTCAAGAATGCACAGTATTCTAACTGGTTGGATTCACACCTATGTTCTCACCGCACGAATATCAGAACAATAACCAACAGACAAAAAAGATGAGTGCTCCAAACCAAACAAAACACTCCGGTGCTATTTAGCAAAACCCTTTTATTTGCTAATTAAAGATTAATGTGAGACTTTTCATAAATAAAAAATAATTTAATATGATTAAATTCTAAGTGAACAACTATCAAAATTATTTTTTTGAGTTCTTTGTACTTGGAAGTATTTTCCAGAATTTTCTAGGAATTTTTTTAGTGCCTTTGCTATTTTATTTATGCTCTTTTGTATTTTCTATAATTTCTAAGTAGAAAAACTAATTAAAATATTAGAAAATGGCTCATGGGACGAAACCCAACCCGCCAACCCATTTCCCATTCCCTTTACCAAGTTTGCCAGCCCAACCGCCGATCATCCTAGCTTTATGCTGCAGCCCAATCTACCATGCTCCACACCGTGTCGCTGGTCATCTTTGTGTGTCCAAGCCAAACTCTACACTGCGTCATGTCTATGCAATGAATTCGCACCTCTAGGAGCTCCACATGTGAAGCCCTAACCCTAGCCATCCAAAATAGCCGCTGTTGAGCCGGAATCTAGAGATCTTTGCAAGCAGCACCACTGAACTTCTCATAGGATTTCGCTTAGAGCTTCTTGCTAGATTTCTGTGTCATTGGTGAGTCTTTGTCCCCTTTGTCTAAACCATCTTGTTTGCCATCACGTGTTCTACCTGGTTTTCACTCTCTCGTCGTCGAAGCGTTGTCAGAGGTCATTTTCACCATGGAAGCCATCATTGTTGCCTCTTCCATCGTGATGACATTCGATATCAATCGTTGTTGGCTGCAACATCCACATCATTGTGTTTGCCTCACCGAGATCTTTTAGATAGTACTAACCACGTTCCTAGAAGCCTCACTAACAAAATTGCCAGAGTTGCATAGCCGCTTGCCATCACCTGCCGGTGACCATAGGTCCCGGTGCCGCTGTCGCCATTGTGGCCGCCTTGTCAGCGCCACATGGAACCAGTTGTGCTGAGTTATCCACACCATCCTTGCCACGTCACCTGCCACGTGTGTGCCATGTCATGCCACATGTATGGCACATTAGCATATATTAGATTAGTCCATGTGTGGACTGTGACTATGACATATGGGGTCCATATGTTAGTATCTCATTGTATTTTCCTAAATTCTGAGAAAATAAAAAGAAAGTTGAAGTATTCCTGAGCCCTTATGTGAGTCTCCTAAAGAAGAATATTCTTGGAATATTGTACTCTCTCTCAATTTTTAGAATTTATTTGTTTGATAAATTTTTTTAGTAGTCTATTCTCCTTCATACAAACTTCGATTGAGTCTGTTCAAGTTTCTAAATTCATTTAAATTGAGTCCTACACTCCAGTATATTTATTTTGATTTTTAGAGTTTCTTCCTTTATTTTATATTTATTTAATATAATAGCCCAAAATTTTGACATGCTGAGAAAGTGGTCTTTATTATTTTGGTATAAAACTCAAAAATAAAAACTAAAGTTTTGATGCGAGCGAGTTATTTATATAATCTGTGATGTGCATAGACTTGCATGTAGTATAGGGGGATTCTCACTAAGGTCAGATTAAGGACCGAATTTAGTGTTTTATAATCCAAGATATACCAAGTAACCACAAGTGCTACTGTAGGGTAGCCTTAGTTATTAAATTGCTTGGGTCTAGCTTTTCATATTGGAAACTGGAGTAGTACGGGCTTTTTGAGATGAATTACTCGTAGGAGTGTCTACACAGAGGTGTGAGGAGAATACATAACAATACAATGTGCATGCCTTGCTATAGGGAAAAGATGCAATGGGATGTAAACTACCGTTAGTACTATGTGTATGGGTCTAAATTTTCACTATCATAGTAAGTGTCAACATCACTAGCCTGGTGCAAAGTTAGGTCTAGGTGATGTAACGGCTCTTGTCATGATCTCTTGGCCATAAACCAAAGGAAATGTACAAATAGTGGTAAAAATAGTTGGTCATGTCTTGTGGGTAAAGATGTGTGTCTCTGCAGAATGTAAAACTTTTTAAAAAGTTGTTCTCACAGTTATGAGAGACTTGGTGCACTGACACTTGATAGATTTATGCATGCACGGAAAGGGTTGAATTGGAAAATTTGGTGGAAGGTTTTGTTTTAGATTTTATGCCATGAAATGGTAGGGAATGAATCATTATTCAAAATCGAGGAGGATTGTGAGTTACTCTTATTATTGTTATATATACTTGTTATTTACATACTTGTCGACTGCTCTTTTCTAATTCTATTTACAATCTACTATTTGTTATTATTGAATAAGTCTCACTTTATGCAAAAGAACCTGGTAGGATAGCTATTCTTTGGCATAGCCTAACTTTATGCTTATATGCATAAGGTCTATCCTTGGTAAATGGTAAGCCATGCATGTTATTATATATTTGTGATACACTACAAAGTCTTATGGAGTATGAAATTACTCATCATTGCTTATTAACAGTTAATTAGAAATTAAGAAAGCTACAATCCCCAATGACTTGTACCTTATCGCAAGTTATAGGAATATAGTGACGAGCTTTTCTAGGGCTTACTCCTTGTCGGTTGCCTGTGGATATTTTAGGCTAAGGCATACCTTGGGATCTTGCTTCTGCTACTTTTCCACTCCATTTGTTGGCCTTAAGGCCTTGTTTTAAGAACCATATGTCACTGACATTCGTATTTATGAAATATAATGTGTATGGATGTGATTACCTAGTTGTAAATATGTGTACTAGCAATGGATCATGGGACTAGTATAGTATACACATGAGACCCTCTAGTATTCTATGTCAGAATGGAGGGTTTCGATAGCGTTGATATCAGAGCCATACAAACTATAGGATAAGCTTTAGATAGACTAGCTGTTAGTATAGGGATTGGAAAAGTTCAAATTTTAATCTTCAATGGTTATCATAATTATAAAACATAGAGTTATTACTATTATTCCTTCTTCTTAAGTTCTTTCCCTTACACTTCATTTGATTTCTAACTCATCTTGCCTTAAAACCTTTATAGATGCCTCGATGGGAGCTATGCCATCATTCCATTGTGAGAAAATCATATGGAGTGCCATGCACTATGCCCACCATGATCCAACAAGCCGAATTTGCCCAAAACCCAATGTACTCGGTATACCACACCATGGCCAACCCAATGATAGACGAATTTTTGTGTCATGGTGATCATTCCACCCCAAGGTCATACTAGAGGACCCCCTCGCTTCATAGGGTGCAGAGCCACCCTTGGCATGGCCATGAGTGCTGCGGCATACACACGCATAGTTCGTCTTCGTCACCTACTCCCGGAGTTGTTTATGGTGTATCGGTACCACCCATCTGGCTAAGCCAACAAAGACTACAACCTCTACGCTGACAACCTCAAGGAGACGAACGAGACGCTGCGCTACTTCTTTGACTTCGCCATCGCATTGGATAGGCACTACCAACAAGTGACGCATGAATTATAGGAGACTCGTCTTGGTGGCTTACCTTGAGAGGCAACGTCAGCTGAACCCTAAATGACTTTGACAAGGCAGAAGAGGAGTTTGGAGATCTGACCCCTGAAGAGCTGGCATCGTGAAGCAATAAGAATGCATAAGACTAGGTCCCTACTTATTTAGAAAATTATTGTGTGTTAGTATCTTCCCATGCCTATCCATCCAAGGCGTTACTTTGTAATATTTTGCTACTTGGTTTCAGTTTAACCTTCATGTTCAGGCGATTTACCGTGCAAACTTAACCCGTCTGTTAAAGTTTCATGACCAGTTGCCTTTATGTATGAACCATCAACCTTATTATCTTAATGAACGGAACGTTGCCTTACTATGATAGTCTAATCTCCGGGTAGGATATTCTTCATTTTATTTGAATTCTCTCAGACTGGTAAAATGTTGTAGGATGCAAGTGACAAGATCGTTAATGAGCTCATGGGAACGATGACACTTATGAGTCTCAACCCAATTAGACCAAGATAAGAAAGGAAATAAAGAGATAATGCTAAATTGGATAAGGAGGGCAAATGAGTCTAATTTGGATTGTTAGACCAATCAATCTTAAAAAAATCTATAACTCTCACTACTACAGAACTGACCTTTGATACCGGCCCATCAGTGCCGGTTGGGCACAACCCGGGACTAATAGTTACAACAGTCCCGGTTCAACGGCAATAGGGCTGCAGGGAGTGCTCAGTACCAATTCAAAGCACCGACCGGTACTGATGATCCAACATAAGTACAGGTTCGTGACACGAACTGGTACTATTTAGCGGGAGCTCAATAGTACCGGTTCGTGACATGAACCGGTACTGACGATCCAATATAAGTACCAGTTCGTGACACGAACCGGTACTATTTAGCGAGGGCTCAATAGTACCGGTTTGTGACATGAAGCAGTTTGATGTTAGATCATCAGTACCAGTCGGTGCTTCCAACCGCTACTATGTCTACTAGGTTCCAATTTAAACTCTTTCGTCCTCCCGCTCGCTGCCCGACCAAAAACAGTTCAGTGCGCGACAAGAACAATAGAGCTTCGGCCAAGAGCTTCAAGGGAGGGGAGGTGCTGCCCAAAATTCTAAATTTTGGTCATTTACTCAAAACCAAGGTAACTAAGGTTAGTAACATCATTCCTCACTACATTTGGTGTTAAATGGAGCCTCTTCTTTGCTTGAAATATAAAGAAAATTTGATCTTTTCCCATGATCGATGATAGATTATGAATGTAGAGATCTAGCTCGATCTTTTCAAGTAGGTTGCAAAAACTTGTTGTGTAAGCTTGGAATTTTCTTGGATTATAATGTAGCTCGCATTGAAGGTGTGGATCTAGCTCAAATTTATGTTTTGGTTCCATCGATCGATGAAGAATTTTGAATCTAGACTTTGATGGACCAATTCTTTTTGTAGGTTGCAAAAACTTGTTGTGTAAGTTTAGATTTTGCTTAGATTATGATGTAGCTCGAATTGAATGTGTGGATCTAGCTAATATTTAGGTTTTGGTTCCATCGATCGACGAAGAGTTTTGAATCTAGATTTTGATTGACCAATTCTTTTAGTAGGTTGCAAAAACTTGTCGAGTATGAATATTGGAGCAAATAATCATTTTATAGAAAAATATGTAATGAAATATAGTCCTTTTAAAACATGTAATGAAAGAAAGTCATTTTAAAAATATAGTCAGTCTTAAAAGTAACAATTTATATGGAAAAAATATGTGATGAAATATTGTCATTTTAAAAATATTACCTTTTTTTAAAGAAATTTCACCTAAAATAAAATTTATCAACCTAAAATTTTAAATAATTTTAAATAAAGAAAATATTAGTTTAATTTGGATTTTGGGAAATGTCCAACAATTCATTATCGGAAAATGAGCTAACAGCTACCTTGATGTAACATAATGTAGATGGACCGACGATGGATGTACATGGACCGACGTCACGGAGTTCTTGCAGGTTTGCAAGATTTTCTTCGTACCGATACATACACTATTACGAATCGACACATCACTATCATCAGATTCTGTGTTTGGTTCTTAAGTTTTTCAAAAAACGATTGTGATAAGTAACTTTGAGGGTGTTAGTAATAATCACTATCGGTTCGAGATTATAAGTGATTGTGATGTAGCCTCGACACATCCGAATCGGTTCTCTACTAAAAGTGATAGTGATGTACACGGTCATCACTATCGGTTCTTTTCATAGAAGTGATAGTGATGTGCGTGATCATCACTATCACTTCTATGAAAAGAACCGATAGTGATGACCTACACATCACTATCACTTTTTAGTAGAGAACCGATTCTGATGTGCACATGGGTTATCACTATCGGTTCTTTTTATAGAAGCGATAGTGATGACCGTGCACATCACTATCACTTGTTGAAAAGAACCGATTCTGATGTGCTCGTGCTTATGACTAAAGTGATGGTCGTGCACATCAGTATCGCTTTTTGAAAAGAACCGATTCTGATGTGCCTCGCTAGGTTATATATACCACTCGCACTGAACTCTTCTCTGTTTTTGCTCCAGAGGAGATTTCTCCGCCGCCACTCGAGAAAATAGCTCATATTGTGTGGTTGGAAGCAATAGTTGGGTGAGAAAATTTGAAGTCCTCATGGGTGGGTATTAAGAGGGCAAAATTGAAACCCTATCTTGAGGAGATTCCCCTCTTTTTGCCCTCTATTGCGGTTTTCTTCAAAATGTGATCAGCAATTATTTAAACCCCTTCAATTTTGCACTGGTAATTTCGATATGTCGTCAATAAAGTTTAGGTTGCACTGGAATTGTGTACGTGCTTTCAGATTTCACACTCTTTATTTGACAAGCACAAATCTATTTAATTTTTGTAGTGCGATCTCCTGTTTATATGGAATTATTATTGCTATCATGTGGTAATCTATTAGAGTTTAGGCGGCGTAACCCACGCCTCCCGCTCGAGGGTGCTTATTTATAAATTTGCTGAACGAAAGGGCATATTTATAAGCGGCGCCTCGAATTGTCCACGTTTTGATATTCGAGGATATATGGTTCGAGCAAGTTCTCGAAGTGTGTTGTACAACTTGAGTAGATTTCGTAGCGTCTCTCGGTGTTCTCCTGATACACACCCTCTTGACCTGTTGTCGAGACGTGTATTTGGAGAACAGGGAAATGTCAAAATTTTCTCGAGTTGTACAACGGCTTAGGAACTTGCTCGAACCATATATCCTCGAATGGGATTAGGACCTAACCTATTTAGAGATTAGGAGTCATCATTGGTACCCTTGATTTGTTTCGTTGTAGTAGAAAGATTTGCAAGCTATCGTGCACTAGCTATATATTTAGATTATTTGATATCGTTGTTGATGTTAAAATTTATGTCTCTTATGTAGGGAATTGGAAACTTTAAACCGTGGAAGAAGCTAGGTATCGATCGAGTACATTTATATATCTTGGAACCCGTCCACTATTTTGCAAAGGTAATATTAAATGAAATGATGTCTCAATATTTAAAATAGCTATAGCTAGTTGTCGCTCGCTTTTTCCTTAATTTATTGTGCGAAATTTAATTGCAGATGGACCGTGAGGAATGGATGTATCGTAAAAGCCGTGTGAGTGCTGAATTTCAGAGGGGTGTTAAGGAGTTCAAAAAATTGCGTAAGACTACATGGTGAGGAGGTGTAAACTTCATATATTGTCCTTGCATTGATTGCACCAACTGAGGAGATTTAACAACTCATCTCAAATTGAGGACCACCGATTCGACGTGGCTTCGTGAGGAATTACACATGTTGGATCCATCACGGGAGGTAGGTAGTACCCTCCGATATGCAACGAAGATACGATGGAACCGGATGACGAGTTGCAGCCTGATATGTTTGAGGAGGATAATTTGGAGCAAATGTTGTGGGATGTGGAGGGTAATTACACGGAAAGAGAGTTTGAAAAGTTTAAAAGCTTGATAGAAGACGATGCCAAACAGCTTGTTCACAAAGTTGCAAAGCGGAATACACCAAAGTTGGGTTCGGTCCTTGCATTGTTCGAATCAAGGCAAAACACCGCTGGATGATACAAGTTTCAATGCACTACTAGTTCTTCTATCGGATCGCTTCAAGGGAAACGAGTTGCCAACAAGCATTTATGAAGCGAAGAAGCTACTATGTCCCATGGGAATGGAAATAGAAAGGATACATGCATGTCCGAATGATTGCATCTTGTACCGTGAACGCACATCGAGCTGCACGCTTGTCCAGTTTTGCGGTGTGCCCGATACAAACAAAAGGAGAAGCGTAACGACAAGAAGCGTAAGAGCCGGGCAACGACGGTGAAGAGGTCACTAAAGGTGCACCGCCAAGATATTGTGGTACTTGCCCATCATTCCCCGTCTGGAGCGATTGCTTGCAAATCCGAGAGAGGCAAAATTGTTGCGCTGGCATTACGAGTCTCGAAGGAAGATGGCAAGCCGAGACACCTCGCCGATTCGCCTCAATGGAGAAACATCGATTGGAAACATGAGGAGTTTGGTGCGAAATGAGGAACATAAGATTTGGGTTGAGTACCGACGAATGAATCCGTTTGGTAATATGAGCGATCGTCACAAAGACTGGCCGTTCATAGGTATCTACAACCTCCTCCTTGGTCAGGCATGAAGCGGAAGTATATCATGATGTCATTACTAATCTCGGGACCCAAACAAATGGAAAATGATATTGATTGTACCTTACACCATTGATCGAGGATTTGGTAAAATTGTGGAATGAGGGGTCGCCGTGGGATGCGTACAAAGAGAGCATTTCACCCTACTGCTATGGTATTTTGCACCATAAATGATTTCCCCCTTGGTAATTTGGCGGATGTTACAAGATCTGAAAGGAGCCAAAGCGTGTCCTATTTGTGAAGAGGAGACCGAGAGTCTATGGTCAAATTCCAAGAAAACTGTATATGGGTCACCGTAGGTTTCTACCTCGAAGTCATCGATACCGTAAGATGGATGACAAATTTGATGGGAAGAGGGAAGTCCGCTCGCACCGCAGCCTTATGAGTGGAAGCCAAGTATATTCACGTGTAGAGGATATCGATGTTCAAGACGGAAAGAGCCAGAATCTGTTCGTCGTAGGACCATTTGGAAGAAGAGGTCAATATTCGGGACTTACCGTCTTCGAAGGAGTTAGATGTCCGCATTGTATTGATGTCATGCATGTTGAGAAGAATGTCTCGCGACAACTTGGTTGGCATCCTCGCTGAACATACCGAAGACCAATGATGGTGTCAATGCTCGTCGCGACATGGCCTACATGGGAATCGTGCCTGACTTGCAAAGATAGAGGAGGATGGAAAAGGTCCGTACATCCTCGCCGCATGCTACACCTGCCCAAGAAGGAGAAAGAAGATCTCTCGCAAATGTCTCCAAAGTATTAAAGTTCCATCCGCTACTTGCTAACATTAAGAAGCTTGTGTCTATGGATGATTTGAAGTTGTTGGGCATGAAGTCCCATGATCGCCATGTCTTGATGACCCAAATGCTCCCGGGCCAGCAATCCAAATATTCTCCCGAGAGGATGTCAGTTGGCAATCACAAAGTTGTGTTATTTCTTCAATGCGATCTCTCGCAGTTATTGATCCCGATGTACTAGACAACTTACAGAGTGAGGTGGTGCGGACTCTGGTCACCTTGAGATGCATTTCCCACCGCCGTTTTTTGACGAATGGTCCACCTTGTTGTTCACCTTGTCGAGAGATTAATATATGTGGACCCGCTTTCCTACGCTACATGTATCCGTTCGAGAGGTACATGGGTATATTAAAGTCGATACGTGAGGAATCGGTCGAAGCCTGAGGGTAGTATTGTTGAAGGTTATGGGACTGAAGAGGTTATTGAGTTTTGCGTGGACTACCTGGGTAAAAGACAAGCAATCGGCGCTCTCAGATCTCGTCATGAGGGCGATTTGCCGGTAAAGGAACCGCGGTCCAAACTAATGAGTCCGAGGTTTGATATGTATTGCAAGGCGATTTCACAGCCTTGCGTAATAGCGCAGGTTCGCCCATACATCGAGCAAAGATAAGTTGATATTACGGAAGAGAATCCACAAATGGATGAGTTTCCATCGCACAAGAACACAATGATCGATTCCTCACATGGTTCAAAGAAAAGCGAGGTCTCTTTAGTGAGAATGTAAAATGGTTGGTCGACGGACCAAGATTTAATGTACGATATGGCAGGGTACGATATTAATGGTTACACCTTTTACATCGAGAGTCAAGATGCCAAGAGTATCGCCCAAAACAAGGGTGTGAGTATAAATGCTTTCTCGATGATCATCACTCAAAACAGCCTCCCAACCACAATGAACTCCTACTATGGGTGATCAAGAAATTTGGGAGCTCGACACGGAATATACCAAGTTCCATTGTTCCGATGTAGTGGGTACGACTTCCACATGGAGTGAAGGTCGACAAGAGAGGCTTTACTATTGTGGATCTCAGAGACTCGCCACAAAGATGATCCGCTTATCCTTGCGGCAAGCAACTCAAGTCTTTTACGGCGCGATCCGCCAATCCGAGGTTGCACGCCGTTCTTCATGGCAAGAGATGGATCGTAGGAGTTGAAGATGTTGTAGATGAAGAAGAGTATAACCAATTCGATGAGATACCTTCATTTGTAGATGGGGCTTGTCTTAGCGGGATGACGACACACATGGAGCCAATTACATGCAGTAGATCATCATGAAGGGCAGATTGTAAATAAATGGACTATTATAATGTATGTAAAATAGTTTGCAACACTTTCCAAGTAAAAATCCAAGGTGATGAATTGTCGCTTGGAGGCTTCATGGAAATGCTTGCAATTTCTCTTTATGCTGCACTTTGTGCCATAATTTGTGAAAGAAAATTCCATTTGACGAAATTATTGTTGGGAAAGCTTGTAAATAGTCGAAAGTTCATTTCTCGAAATTTTCGACAATTCCAGATTAATTTGAAAAAGTTTTGACTTTTCTACGCTTTTACGACAAATCATGTCTACGAAATGAATTTTGGCATATTTCTTGAATGAGGTCGCTTTTTCCAAAAATTATTTTATGAAAAGTTTTGCAAGATCTCGAAATATGTTTCGCAAAATTTCTAATAATTTCAACAATGTATGACAAAGTTATGGTATTTTCTCTTTGTCGAAATGCTGAAAATTCAGAACTTGCGATGTCCGAAAAGGAATAGTGCAATAAACTACATCGTGTCGCTTTTCCTTAAAAGAGTGATACTAATGATAAAGAATCAAGATCGGTTTTCTTAAAAAAGTGATACTAATGATGAAGCATCAGTATCGTTTTTCTTAAAAGAGTGATACTAATGATAAAGCATCAGTATCGGTTTTCTTAAAAGAGTGATACTAATAATAACTCATCGGTATCGGTTTTCTTAAAAAAGTGATACTAATGAGTGTGCAATCTATCAGTTTTCTTAAAACCTCGGCCCATCTTATGCATCAGAGCCATTATTCACAGCAAGTCTCACTCCACGCTAACCCTAGCCGCCGCCGACGCCGGTGTTTCGCCGCCGCCTCGTCCCATTGCCCGCGGTGCCTGCCTCGCCTCCCCGCCCGCCCCGCCTCGCCTCCTCCCCGTCTTGCTGTGCCTCGCCTTGCCGCCCGTCGTGCCTGGTGCCCTGCCGCCTCCCGCCCGTCGCCTCGCCTCGCCTCGCCGCCCGTCCCGTCTGCCGCCTCTGCCTCGCCTCCCTTGAATCCCATCACCCCGCCCCGACGCCGCGCCCCATCGCCCCACCGCCCGGCCGCCCCACTGCCCCGCTGATTAGGTAAAGAATAGATTGAGGTAAAGAACAGATTGAGGTTTGAGTGTTGCTTTGATTTGAGTAGCTTTGAGTGCTGCTCTTCTGTGAGTATTTCAGAGATTCTAATTTCTGATTTACTATTCGGTTCTGATTGCTCTATGAAGATATCGGGTTATTAATGAATATGACAGCTTAATGATGTGATTTAGGCCTTGAACTACTAGTCTTGCATGGTTGAAATTGTTGATTATATTCACTGCTTTTGTATTCTCTCGCAGAGCTTTGATTCTCGCTTCTGTAGTAAACCTCTGCTTGTAAATTGCCCGTCCGATTGGTAGGATAGTTAATTATTGTCTGATTATATCTGGAAGATTCAGATAAATATTGCTGATCACTGATCAAAACAATTTTCATGATCTAGTTAACAAATGATTTGAACTGAACTTGCTTCATGTGATAGATTAATCTGGATAGAGCACTGTCATTTGGTTCGGTTAGTATACTTTGTTGAACCGATCTCGAACCGGTTTGATATATTAACTCATCGTAGTTTGCCCCACTGCATTCTCGCTACTTGGTTCAATTGGTGTCATTGTTAACTTGATCTCGAGATAGTTTTGTTGGCTCGCTTGTTGTGTTGTCGATCCGATCGTAACACTGTTGTGGATAAACCGACATGTTTCTAGCTATATATATTGAATTGTAACAAAGGAACCATATTTAATCAATTCTTGTGCATGCTAAGGTGGTAAGGGTTCAAGGCTTAAGTCATCAATTGATTAGTCTAGCCCATTTATGATTGTGGTGAAGATTCTTATCTTCATTCTAACCCAATTCTAAGAGCACATTAAATTTATTCCTCTAATTTGAGGTGATAGACATAATTTTAGAATGGATGACACAAAATGGTTAAATATTGTCATATTTGTGTCATCTTGGTTGCTAGAGGATTATGTATTCTTATTCATATGTTTTAAAGGAATAATGTACAAAGTCTTGCTCTTATATTCGCAATTTTTCCAACAATCCAGGTATAGTGCTTTTTTATCAGACTTGTATTTTTTACTCGCATGTTATTATTGTTACTGTAATATGATCTACGTTAGAGTTCAAAATGCGTAATATACGCCTCCTGCTCGAGAGTATTTTGATTATGAATATGCCATTTCAAAGATATTCATAAGCAAGCGCCTCTCAATTGTCCACGCTTTTTGATTAGCTCGATGATATGGTTGGGCAAGTTCTGAGCTATGTTGTACAACTCAGAGTTGATTTCGTAGCGTTTCGGTGTTCTCCTGGATACACACCCTCTTGACCTCGTTGTCGAGACGGTATCCGGAGAACAAGGGGAGATGTCAAAATTTTCTCCGGTTGTACAACGGCTTAGGAACTTGCTCGAACCACATATCCTCGAATGGGATTAGGACCAAACCTATTTAGAGATTAGGGTTATCGCTGGTACGTATTTAGTTGGTCAACAGATATTGCATGTTATGTCGCTACTAACTTGACCTTCTTGTGTTGCTATTCTTGCAAGTATCGAAAACCAAACTTATTGTTCCCATTGTCTTGCAAGTATTATTGCCATTGCATTAGTACATTAATAGCTCAAATTCTTTGTTGATGTTGTGAAATCAAACTTGTTGGTATTTCCAAACATCCGCTAGTGCTAAATTCACTTGTCATATGGAATGGGCTTTTGTTTTTTATCCGAGCATAGGTTAGAGTTTAAGTTATGTGAACCCACATGTATCCGCTCAATTTAGAGATTAGGAGTTATCATTCAACTTATTTAGTTGGTCAATAGATAGACTTTTGTTCGAACAATTGCATACTATGAATTATCTGTTGATCCTTTACAAGATTTATTGTCAAGTGCATATAGTAGCTTCAAATTTCTTTCTCTCATGTCACACATATGACCTTATCAGATAAGAAAACTCAAAATGTCGCAACTAGAGAGCATCGGCTCGTCGCCAGACAGAGTAGAAGGTGCTGCTGAGGGGCCGAGCATGGTTCCAATTACTCAAGGGCCGAGTAAGGTGAGGAAGACCCGAGGACCAAACAAAGGGGCTACAGGGAGAACGCCGCAGGTTCTCCGCTTCAATGCCACGGGTCTCGTGACGGCCCTCCTAAGTACATGGGGCGATACCGGTCATTTCTTGGCCAATTGGTGAGGGAGAGAGTGCCCATAACAATTAAGGATTGGAGAAAGGAAGTCAGCGCTGAGCAGAAGAATCGGTTGTGGGACGAGGTTAAGAGTAAATGGATTATAGAGGAGGAAGATGAACCCAAAGCGAGACGGTACGCCTTGAAGAGGATGGGTGTGGCCTTGAGGCACTTCAAGACCCTTATGCACAAAGTACGTCTTTGAAAGGCCAGACACCATTCGAGAGGTATCCATTTGTGACCCCGATGTTTGGGCGGAGTTCACGAGGATGAAGGGTACGCCGAGGCAGAGAGTACCGAGAGAGAGGAACACCGCTGTCCAGAGGCATAACACGCACCCGCAACACCTCGCAGACAAAGCGGCTATGAGGGGAAGAAGGCAGTGGGCGCGATTAGCCGAGGAGTGCACTCACTCCGGACGGTGATGCCTTACTCCCACATATCCGAGGAGCGGCACGCAATCGGGTATTAGCGAGACAAAGAAAACTCGACGGGCAGCTTGTAGTTGCAAACCCTGCTACCGCCAAGTCGCCTCTACCATCGTAAGACATCTAACTTAGTACAATCCAATTGACCCAACTTGTTGTATTTCAAATCTAATTGTGATCGCTTATTATAGGAAGAGGTAAGCCAAATGAAAAGAACAGGGACCTTCTGAGCTAAGGGTCGCAGGACATCCTGTCGTCATGACGGAAGTCCGACCATAAGGGCGGTGCTTGCCGAGGGCGGGACACACGAAGAAGTCCTACTTTCAAGATGACGCTGCGAAAGTGCCGTATCAAGGTCATGGCAGCACGTGAGGAGCGCCTCAAGGACACACTAAGGGAACACCGAGGAGGAGATTAAGGAGGAGATGAGGGGAGATGATGGCACGTGAGGAGGAGATAAGAGGGAGATGATGGCACGTGAGGATTGCCTCGAGGGCCGAGATGATGGCGATGATTTCCCGTAGTCGAGCTGATGCCCTCGACTCTCATAGAGAAGTTCTGTGCTCCGACCTAGCAAACAAGCGGTTCCAAAAATGATAAGACCGGTCCCTAGTGAAGGTAATAATTAATTTTTCCCGAAGTTAAAGCTACGAGTGTAACTCCGCAATGTTTTTCCTCGTTGTACACTTTTTGCATGTGCTCGCTGGCGCTACCACCATCATCACGGAGGATGGATTTCCGCCGAGGTCTGCACGCTGGGTTGCATTTCCATGCAACGAGACGACACCAGGCATGGTCACCTGGGGAAGGGCTACATGAGGGTGCGGTGGACTACGCCCACGAAGACTTCTTATCACATGTGCTCGATTTCAACGAAGATATCACCACTCTCGCAAGCACGCATGTCGCTCATCAAGTGGCCCACGACGGGTGTCGATCGGGTCAAGGTAAAAAGTCCTCCACGCCTTCTCTACCATTCCAAAGATTACCGCAGAAGATTACATTTTATTTAATAAGCAACCATTGGGTTCTACTCGCCCTCGCTCCGAGTGAAAACACACTTACACATTTAACTCGGTCGAGAAGAGACCGATGGCATACGCGATCGCCTCCTTTGCGTATAAGCACATTATTGTAACCTAACACATCCGAGGAATTTAACTACGCTTTTTTTTTTGACTCAATGGTGCTCTCCAATGTATGCAGGGTTTCTCGACTATGTCGATGAAGGAGGGCCGCACGACGACAAAAAGGGCAAGACAACCGCAAAGATAAGCGATTTAAGGTACAAGTGCCTACCATATATATAATTAATTTTTGACATCTAATCTTCGTGGGCTGAATTTCTTTTCTCTCTTCACAAGGCCATCAACAGGCAGCGGTGACCATTGCGGCTTCTATGTCATGCAAGACATGCTCATCGTGGTCGGCAACTCACAACTTTTCCCTAAGGTATATGTACGTGCATAATAATATACTTAGCCTTTTACATAGAAATTTTGAAACTGAAATTAATACAGTCATTTCTGTTTTCCAGAAGATCAATATCCCCCAGAAGATTTTAGACAGCAAAGCACTCAACAATTTACGAGACCACTTATGCGCTGGTAATCGTTAGAAGTTATATCGAGGATGGCATGTTTAGAGATCCCAAGCATCCTACTAGTCCATATGTAAACAATATTAATAATATATGTCAATTTGATATGTATCAGAGGAAGTCCATGTACTGATTGTCAAGCATGTTTGAGTTGTATATTGTGAACGACTATGATATATATGTGTTGTAATTAAAGCGTTTCTGTTCTGTGAATGTGATATATGCATCCTGTGTTCTGTATTGAGAATGTGATGATATATATTGTGCATACTGTTTTAATCTGTGCTTTTTGGAGAATTTGCAAAAATGGCACACTTGATTAGTCATCGAATCGATTTTAAGGAAGTGATTCGATGACCTCATCGAATCGGTTCTTTAAGAAAAGTGATTCGATGAGTCATCGTAATCACTTTTCTTAAAGAACCGATTCGATGAGGGGTCATCGTAATCACTTCCCTTAAAGAACCGATTCGATGAGGTCATCGTAATCACTTCCTTAAAGAACCGATTCTGATGACATTTTATCACGATCGGGTCAAAACCGATTCGATAGCTCCACCTCATCACTATCTAAGGACATCGTATCGCCACTAGAACCGATTCTAATGCTAAAAAAGAACCGATTCTGATGTGCCGTTCTGTAGTAGTGATACACGATGTCAGGCTACATATGCTGTCCATGCATAGACTGCAAGAATGAGAAGGAGTGGCCAAAATCCAGCCACCTTCACTTCCATTTGCTCACAAGAGATTTCATGTCAAACTATACATGTTGGACCAAACACAGTGAAGAAGAGATTATACAGGAAGACGGTGAAGAAGAATAGGCGGACAACAATATTCCGGACGTTAGCCAACACGGTTCTTTCGAAGATACATTGGGGAAGTTTGGTGATGATGACCAAGACCAAATGCTGCTTGATGGAGAGGGAGAATACATCGATGAAAGGCATTACAAAAGTTCCAGCGACTATGGGAGGACCACGGAACACTGTTGTACCCAAACTGCCGACAGGGCCATAAAAAGTTGTGTACCACACTAGAACTGATGCAATGGAAGACGACCAATGGATTGTCTAATAAGGGATTCGACGAGTTGTTATGCCTCATAAAGAAGTTACTTCCAGAGGGGAACACGCTGCCCGAAACTATGTACGATGCCAAACAAGTTGTCTGCCCTTTGGGGTTGGAGGTACAGAAGATACATGCATGTCGTAACGATTGTATCCTTTATCGCAATGAGTACGAGGATTTGGAAGCTTGTCCGGTGTGCAAAACTTCGTGGTATAAGACTAGGCGTGATGACCTAGGTGAGGTAGAGGGGCAGCGTAAGAAGAAGAGACCCCTGCTAAGGTGGTGTGGTATTTCTCTGTAATCCTCAAGTTGAAGTGTTTATTTGCGAACAAAAAGCACATGCCCAGATGATGCGCTGGCACAAAGAAGACCGTAAGGACGATGGAAGGCTAAGGCACCCTGCTGATGGCTCCCAGTTGAGGAAAGTCGATAGAACATACCCGGACTTGCTGAGGATGTAAGGAACATAAGGTTTGGGTTGACTACAGATGGGATGAACCCATTCGGCGAGATGAGCAGCAGTCACAGCACTTGGCCCGTGACTCTATGTATCTACAACCTTCCTCCTTGGTTGTATATGAAGCGGAAGTACATTATGATGCCATTGCTTATCCAAGACCCGAAACAACCTGAAAACGATATCGATGTGTACCTCAAACCATTGGTTGAAGATATGCTAACACTGTGGAACGATGGTGTACGTGTATGGAATGAGTACAAAAGAGAGCACTTCACTCTACGTGCATTGATATTTGTAACCATCAACGACTAGCCTGCACTTGGTAACCTGTTAGGCCTATCTATCAAAGGATATAAAGCCTGCATCCATTGCTTAGAGGATACGGATAGCAAGTACCTAAAAACTCTCGAAAGGTTGTGTACATAGGCCACCGTAGGTTCCTCCATATGAAGGACCCAAGATGAGGAAGGGTGAGAATTTTGATGGGACGTAAGAGAACGTAAGAAGCCTCTCGCATTGCAAAGGACGCTTGTATTTTCTTTTTGGTAAATGATCCGAAAGTAGTATTTGGAAAAGGTCTTGGTAGCAAACCCGTCTCCGATGAACAAGGTCACACGGGCCCATTTGGAAGAAGAAGTCAATATTTTGAGACTTACTCATCAAAAGACTTAGACGTCCCGCCACTCATCGACTTCATGCATATCACGAAGAATGTCTACGTGAACTCGCTAGGCTTCCTAGATATGTACGGCAAATCAAAAGATACACTTCAAGCACGAAGGACCTCTGACTTTTGGGACTCAGAACGACCTACATCCGGAAAAAGAGAGAGAAAGGACAAGATTACTTCCACCCCGCGAGCTACACTCGAGCAAGGAAGAGAAAAAATATAATTAAGTTCTTGAATAGTGTGAAGGTCCTTCGAAACTCTTCAATATAAGGAGACTCATAAACACGAAAGAGAATAAAATCGTACACCTAAAATCCCATGATTGTCACGTGTTGATGACACAGTTGCTCCCAGTGGCGGTGCGAGGTATTCTGCCAGACTGGGTACGAGGGACAATCATAAAGTTGTGTTTGTTCTTCAATGCGGTGTCACAGAAGGTCATCGAGCCGAATAAGGTATCTAATCTACAGGATGACGTGGTCGATAGTCTGGTTAGCCTTTAGATGATCTTTCCTCCGTCCTTCTTTGATATTATGGTCCATCTCATGGTCCACATTGTTAAAGAGATAGAAATTCTCGGACCCGTGTTCCTCCACAATATGTTCCCTTTCGAGAGGTACATGGGTGTCCTAAAGAAGTATGTTCGTAACCGGTCTCGTCCAGAAGGTTGCATTGTGCAGGGTGTTGACACAGAGGAGGTGATTGAGTTTTGTGTTAATTATATTGATGATCTGAATCCGATTGGAGTCCTTGTATCATGCCATGAGGGGAGGCTACGGGGAAAAGGGACTCTAGGGAGAAAAGAATCCTATAGCGACGATCTACTTTCATTTAAACAAGCATATTTCACGGTATTGAAATAAGCAAATCAGAGTGGCTCAGATATCTATGATCATGAGATGAATCTATAGGACCAATACCCACGAAGTCGATAAGTGGATCGAGTTTGAGCAAATGGATCATTTTGGCGCTTGGTTACAAAAGCAATCATTGGGCAACCTGACAGACGATGAATAGTTGAAACTCTTGGCTCGGGACCATCCACGACAATTGTATCATTTCAAGGGTATGAGATAAATGGGTACACATTTTACACGATGTACCTCAGATAGCAAGAGCACCAACCAAAACAAAGGGCGTCCAGATAGATGTCTTAGATAATAATGGAAAGATGGACACCTACTATGGTTTCATAGAGGAGATCTGAGAGCTCGAGTATGGATCTTTAAAAGTCCCTCTGTTTCGGTGCCAATGGGTTAAACTGATAGCCGTGCGAGATCGACGAGGACGGTATGACAACCGTGGACCTCAAGCAAGTGGCCTATAGGGACGAATCGTTCATGCTCACTAATGATGTGACACAGGTATTCTATGTGATAGACATGGATAGTAAACCGAAAAAGCAGAAGGACAAAAAGCAGAAGGAGAAGACTAGCAGTAGCAATCAGCCAAGGCGCCACGTTGTTCTTCCAGGTAAAAGGATTGTCGGAGTTGAGGGCGTCACGGACGAAGAAGAGTATAATTAGTTCGACGAGCTGCCTCCATTCACGGTGAACGTAGACATTAGTGTCCTGAATAATACAGAGGAATCTCTCTACGTACGTCACGATCATAATGAAGGATCACTTGTAAAAACAAAGTATGTTAGCAAATAAGGATCCAAACGTGTATGTTTTCTTTTTCCCTTCATTCGTCTCGCATAGAGGGAGTAGTTCTTCCGATGCATCACCCCGATCGAACCATCGGTGTCAGTACGTGATCCGTGGATTGATGAAGATAAGGAGTGCGAACAAGTCCGTAGACAGCTGCACGCTGAAGAAGACGGCGGATACGCCTAAGAAAGCAACCATAGATAGTAGCCACAGCCTTCTTCATCGAACCTGACACACTGGAGTGTGTGATTTGCCTCATGCCATACGAAGCTCAAGTGTTCATGGCAAGTATCTAGCTTGAGATTTCTTCATCATACACTGTAGTGTCTTGATTGGTCCAACATACAACCATGGAGATGCTTACACTTTGTTCATACACTAGCACAATTAATCACTCTGCTAATTAGCATTATTTCTTGTCTTAATAATCAGTGTAGGAACAGATATCCTGCCTGCGTGAACTGTTGTATCAGGATGAACCAGACATACTTTAGCTGTAGCGAGCCCATCGGCGACATCAGATGCCGATCGTTGGAGAAGGTCCTGGCTGGCTTGACTAGCCCCTACAAGTTCAAGAAGCATGGCTACCAGGAGAGCGTCCGATACACTGAGAGCCAGAGCCACGAGGCGACGTGCTTGGTTGACATGGAAGGTCTAAATTGATGCCTTGTGTCCGTGGATGGATTGCTTTGCTTTCTTTTAGTGTAATAGACTACTAACATACTAGTTTCTCATCCCTCTAGTAGTTCTCCTGTTGCTCTGTATTTTCTGTTCAAATTCTACAGTGACAATAACAATTCATTGTTGAGTATTAGCTGTACAATTTGCATGCATCATATATATATGTGAATGCCAATTTATGGGTAGCTAGCTCATGATCAACAATCAATTCTTTGTATTTATATAAGGCATCACCAAGTGAGTTGGTGTTTGGTTAACATGGAAGGTCTAAATTGATGCCTTGTATGCGTGGATGGATCGCTTGGCTTTCTTTTGGTGTAATAGACTAATAACATACTAGTTGTAGATTTATAACCTTATTTTATTTTTTGAAAATCATTTTAGTGTGGAATAAGAATAATTCTTTATTTTTTATTAAGCAAATAAGCAATAATATTGGGCACACGATATAATACATCGACGATCAAAATATAAACTATTTGGCACACGATTATAGGACTATTTACATTTGGAACTGAGTCGAGGCAAGTAAAAATGTAATAATTATACTTTCCATTTCATCTTCTATTAAATGGTAGTAAATGTGAATAAAAGGAACAATAAAAGCGAGGAGTCCAAAGAAAATTTTGCCTAGCATGGGATTGAAATAGAGAAGAAGACAGAGGGACAAACACAAACAATATCAAGTGACTTTTCCCACCTTCGCCTATGGCCCTGTTCATCATGGGATGGCCAAGAACATGGCGCATGCACTGTAGCCAACCACACTAAGCATGACTTAAGAGGAGACAGAGCTACGGCCTTCTTCATTCAATTTATATAACAAGGTGAAAATTTGCAATGGAATTATAAGAGTGCAAAAATTACTTTATTTCTTATAATTTTTTATAATTTTAATTTATATTAGATGTTTAGAAAATAATATTCTAAAGAATATATAAATTTTTAATATTATTGTTGAATTGTAGAAACTATAAAAGGAAGTTATAAATGACTAGTAATCTTATTTTATTTTTTAAAATCATTTTAGTGTGGAATAAGTATGATTTATTAATTATTTATTAATATTGTAAAGACTATATGAATTTTAATTTATATTAGATTGTCGAAAATAATTTTAACCAAGATCTATTGGTGTATTCAACCGGGACTGATTCTTCACATTAGTATCGGTTGGATACACCAACCGGTACTGATAGTGCCTAAGGCTTCCGCATAAGCTGGGGATTCAGTCCTGGTTGGTGTATCCCGGTTGAAGACACCAACCGGGACTGATGGTGCACATATAAATCTCTCCCACCGCCTCCTCTTCCCCAATTTTCTGCTCCTCCCGCCCGTGTTCCCCAATTTCCTCCTCCTCCCGCTCGTTTGCAAAGGCCTTCGATGACCACGCAAGCCGCTGTCCTCCTCACCTCCGACGACCCCACCGCCCCATGTCCTCCTCCTGGCGCTGGTGTAGCGCACATTCGGCGCCGTTGTCCTCCTCACCTCCGACGACCCCGCGTGCACCACCGTCCTCCTCGCATACTACGACCCTCTTATGCAATGCTTATCATGTGTGTGAAATCAGTGCTTGATGGCAAGAATGTGTTTATATGTGTTTGCTCTGTCAGTATTGATCCTGACCAATTATTTGTGTGTGCTTGATTTGCTATTTTTCTGACATTGTGGATGGAATAGTGCAATTACCTAGCAGCCTGGTGCTCGGTAGTGATAATAGTCTGCATTGCATTGTGATCAGCTTTACTATTTAGCTTAGATGTGCAATGGCATAATTAGATTCCACATATTTTATACAGGAATTAAGTTATATTAATGTGCAACTGAATGTGTTTTCTAATTATTTTAGAAGTTCGTGCTTGATTACCAAATTGTAAGATGTGATTGTGATTACGTGTAAGTCCTTCCCGCGGTTGCCTTTCGAATTAGTGCAATTGTGGATGCGTTTATATTCTTTCAACCGTTTCGCGCGTTTCCTCGATGATTTAAACAAAAACACCGGCGGAAAAAAATGAATTTTTTCACGAAAGATAACGACGCAGCGTGTCACGCCAAAAACTATCCTAGTTAATGCTATGAGTCACCAGAAGCAAGATTGTGTTTGATCAGCTTTTACAAGTGCTTGAACTCATCTATTTAAATCTGTAGTTACTTTCCCCATGTTATTGCAAAGCATCCATAATGATTCATTGGAATCCATTTAACCAAGAGTGCTGTAGGATTCCTATTGTGTTGGTCCAAACATTCAAATTTATCATAGATTATTATTTGCTAATGCTCGTACTGTTCCAGAATCGAGTGCATTGCTATTTAGGCCATAAGCTCTTGTACTTAACCAGGAATCATGTGAACACTAGCTTTTGAAAGAGAGTGTTTGGATTCATGACTCTAGGATGTGAAAAGCAATATGTGTAAAATCTTTTTTCTGATTAGAAACATGCTAGCCCAATTGCAATGATATTGCGTTATCACGCTGGATAGTTAACAAGTGCTATTTTGAATATGTGTGACTATTTTTTCATGTGTCTAGTTGCCAACTTACATTAGAAGTCTATGTTTTCAAAATGATGTTTTTAGTTTGGTATAATTCTTCCATGTCATTTAAGGTTAGTTTAGGGATTGTAAGCAAACAGAGATGGTCTTTAGTGACTAGATTATTATTGGAGCTTGAATTTGGATTTTAATCAGTTATTTTGTAACGACAAAAGTGCTAGGTTATGTCAGCAACATTTGGCATGGCTGGAGTTTGGATCTAAATTAGCCATCAAAGTTGAAAATAATAATTTTAAAAAACATCGCGGATCATAAGCTTTAAATTTGTACTGGATCAAAATTTTAATTTAGATATTTTGTGCTTGGAAAAGGTAATTTAGTTTAAATGTCAAGATCGTAATGTTGCAAAGGGTAAATAGAAATATGCATTGTCATCATAATTGTTCATGTTCATGCATTGTACGCACCCTTTTCTTGTGCCATTTCTTATATATCCTAGTTGTAATTTGTATGGAAATTAACAGATGCAACTGTGACTTGCAAGTGCTTGTGTGTTGATACGTTGAAGGGAACTTCTGCAAAAAAATTTTATGTAGCATCATGTATTGATACGTTGAAGGGAACTTAGGTGGTGAGTGGATGAATCAATGATGCAAAAGTATATAGCAAATTTGAATTTTGAAATGTATATGTATCATGTCAAATGTATATGTATCATGTGAATTTTTCTAATTTTTGGTGAATTTTGAAATTTCTATGTATATGTGAATTTTGAAGCAATTTCTATGTATAAGTATATGTGAAATGTGTAAGTATATGTGAAATGTATAATTATATGTGAAATGTGTAAGTATATGTAAAATGTATAATTATATGTGAAATGTCAAATGTATACTTGTCGATAATATTTGGCCGACTTAAGTTAAGAACATCTTCAGTCACGCCACCGATCCTCTCTACCTTCTCTTCCCCACCGTCCTCCTCACTGTTTTAGAGTAGTACCATCAGCTTTACATGAAATGTGATCTTTACTTGTCAATAGTATTTGGCCTTTTGTTGATCTATTTTCGTTAATTTTCAGTGCCTTCTTCTAGCCTAAGAAACAACGATGGCAGGCGAAGGATTTGATCAAGAAGAATTTATAAGAAATTTGATTACGGGAGATGATGGTCATGAGGCAGAGGAGCCTAAACCCGCCCTCGTGGATCAACCCGTGGCCGCCGAGGCCATCGAGGCCGACGAGGCCGTAGAGCATGATGAGGCCGGCGAGGTAACCATCAGTCCCGTTCATGATTGTTGGTTCCACTATATCATGTTAAGCCAACATTCTGACCCGCTCATGATTGTACCATACTTTCAGATCGGTCAACCAAACAGGCAATCACGTCAACGAGGTCCAAGCAAGAAGTTGAAGGCAAGACATGTTTTCACCGAAGTCGCCGAGAACAGCCAACCTCTTGCACCCTTGGGGGCGCTTGGGCCATTCAATTCGGCATGCGGCGTCCACGTTAGGGACCACGTGCCCATTAGTATAGCGAAATGGGATCAGGTCCCTGAAGATACGAAGAACATACTTTGGAACGATATGAAGGAGACATCCACCTTCCCCCAAGGGACCGAAGAGAAGGTGAAGAGTTACACTCTGAAGAAGATGGCCATCGCATTTCAGACTTATAAAAAGAAGTTGAACATGAAGTATATCAAGAAGAATCGAACGCCCGACTTCAACAAGCACCCAAAGTTACAGAATCATTGGGATGCGTTCGTGAACTACAAGACTTCGGACGAAGGTCAAAATTTGAGTGAGAAGGACAAGCTGAATGCACAGTAGAAGAATTACCACCACCGACTCGGCCCTGATGGTTACCGCCAAGAAATACCCAAATGGGAGAAGAGGGAACAGGACCTGCTAGTGAAGGGTGTCGCACCCGCAACAATGGAATGGCCTAACAGAGCAAGGCATTGGTTCTATGCTCACGGCAGCGCCCTTAACGATGAAGGCAATGCGGTGTTTGGGGAGGTGCTGCTAGATGTGGCCAGAATGCTTGTACAGTCGATCGAGGAGTCTTCCCAGGGCACCTTTGTGCCAAACAGAGAGAACGACGAGCTAACAAGGGCCCTACAAAACCCAAAGCACCCTGGACGTACACGAGGCGTTGGCGTCGTCCCGTGGAAGGTTGGTATCTCTCAGGACGCCGAGACCTATAGGAGTCGGGTGAGAAGTAAGGCTCGACAAACGCAACAGCTCAGCGCACTTGAAGAACGCCTGAATCAAACATAGGCGAGAATGCAAGAAGAGATCCGAAGAGAGGTATAGTTAGCCTTGAGCCAACAGCGGGAGACGGGCCAAGAACCTCCAAGTAATCCTAACATCATTAGCCCCTCCGCAAAGGCAACCTGCACTTCCGGTGGCTGCTCAAGCGGACTTGGACCACTATCCTCAGAGATCTACATCGTGCAATGGACACCTTGTGAGCTGCATATCCAAGCGCGGAACCTCTCCTTCAAGGCGGCCCACGGCATGGCTCACCCAGTGGAGCCGGGGCAGCTCATCCATGGCCAATAAATACCATCAGGCTACTCCAAGGTCTCGGTGGAGGAGGTTTGCCCAGGGTACGAGGACCTTGACCTCGAAATTCTCGGAGGTGACGAGACTACGAAGCTAGGAGAGGTGATACACAATTTCATCCTGTGGCGCAAGTGATACATAATTTTTCGAGATAACATGGACGTGTCCTCTCCGCGTAGAAGCCCGACTCCTACACTACCTCCCACACACATGTAATATCGCAAATGGTTTTACCAGGGTTTGGCCAGAATTGTTTTGTCGTCTCTCAGTTTTAAGATTTCTTCTCAAAAAGTTCTGAGTTTTGATGGATGCTTATCGGAAAGGGAATTTCTCCGAGCCGTAATTTTCTGCGGCAAGTTTTACTCAAAGGTTTTTTCTGTTCGCCATGAGTTTGATATGTCAGGTTGTGGAGTTGTTGGTTGTGGTTTCTATAATTGTTGAGTAGCTGATAAATGCATTTTATCCTTTTTCCCCCTAGCCCTTTTATTTAGTGCTTCCTCTTATTGGGTTATAAAGGAAAAAAGGGGGAAAACCCTAGAAAAGAGAGAGAGACAGGAGGGCTTTCCCCCTAGCCGCCTCCCTCCCCCTTTGTGCGCCCATCTACAGACCGAGCCAGCCCCTGCTGCTCCCTCCTGGCGCCGGCTGTGCTCCTCCTCAAGGCTGCCCCCGCCACTCCAAAGATCGCCTCCTCCTCTCTCCTGCACTGCCAACCTCGTTGCTCCCTCCCGGCGCGCGGTTGTGCTCTCCTCTTGCTGCCTCTGGCTCTCTCTGCTCGGTTCACCTCCCCCTGCAGATGAAGCAACACCAGCAAGTAGCAGCAGCTGCAACCGGCAGGAGCATCAACAGTAGGAGCAGCTGCAGCAGCCTCTCCCCCACCTCCCTTTCCTTCTTGAGTAAAAGATCTGAGGTAAAAACCCTAGGTTTTGGGGATTTAATTACTTGCTTGCAAGGTGTTTGTCCTAATGCCTAGCTAGAATTCAGGACTTTGAGTTGTTGGAGGTTGGGGAATGGAGAGACTAGAGTAATTGGGAATTTCTGTTTCGGGCAGATTTTTGTCCTTCGTTAGAACTGCTAATTGAAAATTCTGCAAGCATTTCCTGGGGGTCTGGCTATTGCAAAAGTTGTAGATAATCGAATTACCTTTCAATAGAGACTGAAATCGCTAAGTTTCGTTCATCCGTTTAAAAGTTATGACTATTTTACTCGGGGCTGTCTAGATTGAGCCGAGTGGTCGGTACCCTCTATTCATTATCAATCTGGGAGCATCTGGAGCTTTGGCCAAGGGAATGGCTATGATATTCTTGTAGTTTATTCCCTTGCGGTCGTTTTGAGTATAAGATCATGAAAATCCGTTGAGCCAATCAAAAGTTACACTATTTGGAAGTTTTTGTCCCGAAGCTGGGATTTTCAGCGAGCTCAGTTTTTTCGGCGGAACTTTAGTGTGTGATTTGGTGGCCTTCGTGGCATCTCTCGTATGGGTGGCTGTATCGTAGCTGTAGATTAGCCTCTTATGGTTAAGTAGAGGTAAAGATCCCATTTTTCGGCTAAACCAATTAGGAGTTAGGCTCTTTAGAGCGCTGCTGTCCCGGGTAAGCATATTTCTGTTTTTCGGGTTTTGGGAGTGGGTTAAGCAATGTTGTTCTGAGTCGGTTTTTGATTGTTTCTTGTGCGCAACATTGTTTTTCAGGGAGGGTGTCTTCGGGGGTGACCTCAACCCTGAGTTGACTCACGCGTCGATAAAGGCAAGTGCAATCCTTATATTGCTATTAGGGGAAAAGAGATGAATGCTTGCTTGTCGTATGTGTATGCGTATGCTGCGGTTTACATTAAGAAATAGGTTAATGCTCAGGCAAACGCAAATGATAATCGTGTTATGAGTATAGCTAAAGAATGGAACATAGAATGAAATCTCTTATAATGAAATGTTGAGGGAAGGGATGCAGGCGCATCCATTCGAAGGTTAATAGGTTGAGTTCATTGCATATATTCTAAGCATGAAAATTCTATATTGTGTCTATGAGAAATACTAGAATTGTTCATTTCATGAGAATGCATATTGTGGCTATGAAAGTAACAATTGCGATGATATGTTAGTAATAATTGGTTTTGGGGTGTTCCCTACTACTGATGATGAGACTGGAACCGTGTTGTGCTTACGCTTATGTTTTTAGTCACAGTTCAGAGCAAATGATTTCGGTACCATGTATGAATTATTTACAAGCATCATTTGCATATGTGCATTCATTACAGAAGAGGCGTCCCATGTTGATGTGGGCCTCTGTACTCACACGTAGTGAGTACAAAAGTCCTACCTCGTAGTCCCATCCACGGATGGGAGCGAGTTAGTAAGAGTAGCCCCCGCCACGGGATGGTTGGGAATGAGAGGGTGCACTCCGACGGGGGTACACTCAATTATACCGGTATAGGCAAAAAGGTTGCATGTTGAGCATGAAAGCATAAAGCATTTCATTGCATTGTGCGTTGTAATTGATACATGTTAATGGATGAAAATGGAAAGAATAGGTTGAAGATTGAGTCGTGGGCTCATCCAGAAATGATTGTTGAGGCATATATAAGTTTTGTTACGCTTTGAGTTGGTTGCGTAAGTGGAGTCAATTCATCGCCTCCTCATTCTCGGATGTTTTCAGTTAAGTAATGGTTATGTTAAATGATGGAGTAATCGTGCTCTTATGTTTTGGGAGCTTTTATGAATTCATCTGCTTTCATTTATTTACGAATGTCAATTAAAGGAATTGTTACCTTATATCTTGAAGTAGCTATATTTTAGTCTAATTCATTACTTTTCCTACTTGTTGCACTTTGCTGAGTCTTGGACTCACGCTTGTTTGCTTCCTGTTTTAGGTACCTTGAAGCTGACTCGTCGGGATGGGAGTAGAGCACGTGCACTACTTTGGTCGCCAACAAACTAGTTAGTCGTTTCGTTAAAACTGGTTGTAAATAATGCAATTATATTGTGTTGATCGACGTTGCGTAGTTGGTTAATTATCGGTTGAAAATATGATTGATTATCTAAGGATCTGTTAGAATGATATCATATAATTGTTATTGTTCTTTTGTCTGCTGAGTGGATGTCCTCTGTTCTAGAGAGGTCATGCCAAAATTTTGTAAATTTCGGTAACTTAGTCTTAAGCCAGTTTGAGAGTTTAGAGATTGAATTCAGTTTCAATCTTTTTCGTAGAGGTGTCGTTCGTTATTTAGGGTTTTGGTAGCATTCGCGGTGCGTTTGGCGCCGAGGTGTTACAACACATAAGTCCTGCATAGCTCTGTCTCCTCCCAAGAAGGTGGCGACTCCTACACCACCTCCCTCATACACAAGCCCCAGAAGAAGCCTGTCTCCTCCCAAGAAGGCGGCGACTCCTACACCACCTCCCTCACACACAAGCCCTAGAAGAAACCCGTTTCCTCCCAAGAAGGCGCCGACCAAGACAAACAAGCCAGCTCGGCCAACAGCTCCCAAGAAGACAGGGTCCTCCACCCAATCCAAGAAACTGGTTCCAGTTCCGAAGCAGGCGTATGATATGACCGACGAGGAGACCAAGAAGATAGTACATGACGGGGTAACTAAATTTTTTAAACCCAAGTCACCAGAGAAGAAGGTTCAACCTGGCATGGAAGAATTTCACAAAGGCTTGAGGACTATTAAAAGTTTGAAGGATCAAAAAGAAATACCTAGCCTATCAAACTACGAGTGCACATTGACTAAGGAATGCCACAAGAAGAAGACGTCAGCTGAGGCGAAGCGCAGATGTCGCAGCAGATGGTGACGCTGCGCGAGGAGCTGTCGCAGGAGAGGGCAAAGGGGAGGCGTTGCTGCCCAGAGAGGGCGATCGAGCAGCCTGCCGCCAGCGCAGGAGGCCGAGGCGCGGCAAAGCGGAGGAGCTGCGTCACACGCGGCACAACCTCGCCGTCATGCTCCGGTCAGCTTACCGACGCATGGCGAGGTCCTTAGAGCCGCTGGGGGTGGACCTCCGCGAGCCACTCGAGTACTCGGCCATGCAGTACGCCCATGGCGTTACTCGGGTCGCCAAGGCCCTCAGCCGCTCGCTCCGTCCGCCCTAGCCCTCGTTCCATCCGAGAAGGGCGGGAGGTCGCGGTCGCCACCGCGACGTTCATGGCCGGCATTGAGGGGGACGAGGCTCAGGCGCAGGTGTGGGTGCGCGAGGCAGCGCAGCACGTGGCCGGGTTGATGGAGGTGGAAGACCCGGGCACCGACGCCGCACTGCCGGAGGAGGAAGCCGAGGAGGTCGATGAGCACATCTAAGTTGCCAATGATAACTGATGGCCCGGGCCGCCTCCCTTGTTTTCCTCATTTCTTCTTTTTCTTGTTTTGCTTTTCTATATGCAAGAACAATCTTAGTAATCTCAATGCAATTAGCACCTTTTGGTTTTACCTGTGCGTTTGTTTGATTGTATTCATTTGTGCTTGCTTGATCCCATCGTTGGGCGACCAACCCCCAATCTTGCCGCGATGCAAACCTGAACGCTTAGGTTAGGTCAATACTTCGGCGCTTCTTGGGTGATTGCAAGCAACCGCTACAAACGCAAACAAAAGTTACGCGGGACACGCAGAATGTAGACAAATAGAGTCTAAGTCCTTGCGCAAGGTTGTCACTAGCTCATGCCCCTTCGGAACTTATATCCTTGTGATCTCTTGAACCCGACCACGCTGTCGTGGTGGCAAGGCAAAGAGTTCCTGTGAGTGGTATTAGGCAGCGGTGCTCATCGCGGTGTGCCACAGCGGTGCTTCACAGAGCTAACCCGAGGTGTACGAGCCGCGTTGAGCACCGTGTCGCGACTTCGCACTCGGTCGCCTCGTCCTCGCACGACGCAAACGCTGGTGTCTCGCTTTATCGGAAGGAGCCGTCAGTTACGGGGTTTTGACAACCACGCACAACTCGACCCAACAGGGCGCAAATGCGAAAGATAGGTCGATAATGCTCAACGCAAACAACTTATCTTGATCTCAAGCCGTTGGGCGACCAGCCCCGAACCCGCCATGGCGATCTTGAACGCTTAAATTAGGCGCTGCTTCAGACTTCACTGTAATTGCACGCAGCCACTGAAAACACAAGCAGACGTTATGCGGGGCATGCGAGAAATAGACTTAAAGAGCATAAGTCCCCGCTCGGGGTTGTTATGGTCCTTTTCTTTTTGGAACTTAAGCCCTTGTGATTTCTTGGAACCTGGCCGTAGCGTCGCGTGGCAAGGCAGCAGGTTCTCAGGAGTGGTAAAATTGTGAAAAAATTATATTTATTCATATTAATTATTTTAGTATTTTATAAAATTATTTTCCAGATTAGGTTGCTTGATATTTTTGTAAGTTTCTTTTAAATGTATTCATTTAGGTGAAATGGTCATTTAATATGATAAAAATTAAAATAAAAATAAATAAACTCAGATAAAAACCAAATGTGTCGAAAGATTGTGTCAAGTCACTTTATATTTTTATCTATTTTGGGTTTATATAATTTTTCGATTTCATCTCTTAAGTGATTTTGGATGTCATGTTGTAGAGAAGAAGAAAACAATTTATTTAAAATATTTTCATAAGAACTAAAATTCAAGAAAAATTCAGAAAAGATGAAAAATCCAAAATAAGATTTATATTCCAAATTCATTTTCATAGTTGCTTACTTTGGGAGAAAAGATATTGCAACTTATACTTTTCCTAGGACTAGAATTCAAGATAATGAGGAAAAAGGATGATGTTTAATTTAAAATCTTGATTCCAATTAAAATTTTTAATTGATTCTATTTTCAAATTTTAAATTCTTATTTTTCCCATTTTGGAAATTTCTGCGATGTTACATTCAAGCCCATTGCATTTGGCAGCGGGGGATTAACTAGTGTTTATCAAGCAAGTACGTGAGTATTTAAATCCTACACCGTGAAGGTCAGGCAAACCACTGTATCAATATATACGCTTGTTTTTCCTAATTGTTGTTGCATACACAATAGAGAAGCAAATTAAGCATTACTTCTTATAAAATCACTTTTCGCTGGGAATTGTACGGTAATACTTCACTCAGTAGTCTTATAAAAGCCCAACTATTCATGAAGGGTGTGTTTGGTTGCTCGTACCAAGTAGTATATGTGTGAGATTGTTTAAAAAAAAGTCATTCATATGTTTAGTTGCTTGAATGGAAACATTATATCCTGGATAGTGAAACATAAATTTAAAGAATATTATTTATAGATACTGAACCATTCTAATTACCCAAAATAATATAATCAAATGATACATAACCATTCTATCCCATTCAACTATATCGCACTAACTAAACACATCCTAAGAGAGTACACAAATTATCTCCATTATGCATGGTAAAGATCAGACACCCAACGTATTCTCAGCAACGCAGGATGTCACGTGCCATCCGGCCATCCCATACACCCAAAACCACAAATCCACACTCTGTCGAGCCAGCACTTCCCTAGGTTGGCCACCAGGCTGCGCAGATCGACCCACAGGCAGGGTTCTATAAAATCTAAACTACCGGCCAAATAAAAAAATTTGAAATTGCTACAGTAATTTCTTTTCGCAAAATTTCACCGAATTTCGTTGAAATTTCATGAATTTTGATCAGATTTTGAACTTTTACGGCTGGATTTGAGCGGATTTGGTCCAATAACACATAAGAAAGTGATCTTCTATAAAAATTTGTTGAAAAAACGAATTTTTGAGACATTTTAAAATTTTGGTAGAAACATCATAGATTTTTATAAAATTTTACAAGCTTGATAATGAGCTAAAAATTTTATGACATTATTTTGAGCAGTGTAGAATTATACATAAAAATTGTTAGAACAATTTAAGTTCATTTGTTATCTTTCAAAAATCAAAAATTGAATGAACATAATTGTAACAGTCACCTTCTCGAATTTTATAAATTTTCTAGAGTGTGATCATGATCTAAAATTTTTACGATAGGTTAAGAATTATCTTAGTACCATTATATAAATTTTAAAAAATTAACTTTTTTGTTCAATCAATCAAATCTATGTATGCACTGAACTTCATTTGTTATATTATATTTTATAAATCAAAAAGAGAAAGAATATAAATGGTACTGTGCCTTGTAAGAATTTTATAAATTAACTGGAGGTTTATCATGATTCAAATTTTTTATGAGACATTAAGCATTTCCTTATCAACCTTCTGTAAAATTTTGAAAAATTTTAAACCTTTTTTGATTGCTAAAGCAAATCTATGTATTGATTATGAGGCTTTTATCAGGACGTAGCACTGTCAGAATTTTTAAAAATTATTTGAGCATGATCATCATCTAAAACTTTAATATAACCATTAATACTATATTAGGACTATCCACAAAAATTTTCAAAATTTTATAACGTGGTTTGCACAATTTTTCATTTCGTTCAAATTTGCCGATAAGCCTTTTAATAGGATAGTAATACTTTTTGAATTTTTAAAATTTATGATGTTTGATGATCATCTGAAAATTTTATGAAAATATTATGGATATGTTAGGATCATCTAAAAAAATTTTCAAAATTTTATAACTTCGTTTGTTATAATTTTCATTCGGTTTAAACTTGCTTGGCCGTTTTTATCGTGACAGATGCTAATGTTTGAATTTTTAAAAATTCCTCAAATTTGATAACTATCTGAAAATTTAACGAGAACATCTCTAATGTGTCGAAACTTTTAAAAAATTTTAAATTTTTTTGACATCGTTTGAACCATTTTTTTATCAGTTGAAATCTACCGAAATTTCGGGCGAAATTTTGGATTTTGGGCTGAAATTTCGGAAATTTTGGTCAGAAAAATTCCAGATTTGAATTTTGATCAAATTTTATCTAAAATAACGAGATTACGTCAAAATTTTAGATTTCGATCACAGAGAAAATTTTATATAGAACGAAATTCGAAACCGTGCCTACCGGCCGCAGCAGCCGCCAAGGGACCACAGCTCTTGCGTTTCTGTCCCGAGCGGCCAACGAAGCAGCGCCATTTTCTCGTATTTTATTTCCCCATCCCGACCTTGCCCTTCAGCGATCTCAAGAGCCTCCCCACGCCTCTCTTCCTCTGCCCCATTTGTCTTCCCCTTCGATTACCCCTGATTACCTCCTCTCTTCTCCGTGACTCCGTCTCCCCTCATCTGTCCTGTCGCCAGCCCACCTCGTCTCCTCCGTAGGAAGCAGCGAGCGAGCGAGGAAGGGGAGTCCATGGCGCTCTCCTGCATGAGGTGCCCCGCGAGCGTCGCCGCCGCCCGTCGCGCCGCCGCGCCGCCCATGGCCACGCTCTCCTTCGCCAGTTGCAGCTTCGGGAGGTCGGCCGCCGCCGGGTGGCGCATCGACGCCGTCGCCGCGAAGGGAGGTGGGCTCATTTCTGTACTTGTTCATGTTCTTGTTCGGTTATTTATGTTATTATTTATTTTCCGTCAGAAATTGAGGTGAGACGTTGTGTGTGCTATCTTTTGTTTTCCTGAGTTGAGGTCAGGGGCTTCTTCAATTGGAATTGCACACATATATGTCTGGGGTACAATTGAACATAGTTGCCCGATGCGCCTGTTAGTGCATCCTGGATGCTTGAACTGGTTCGCCATTTATGCATTGCTTCCTTGTTGAGGGCGTGCAATCTAATACCTTACTGCCATCCTACCTTTGTGTTGGACAGTTACCAACTCATTATATGAAATAGGTCGAAAAAAATTGAAATCGTTTACTGGCTTTGGTAGATTCAGAGCTCGTAAATTCGATATCTATCATTTGTACCAATCCCCCAGTATCTTCTTCGAGTTAGTTATGCTCCATTTGCTCGTGCTTTTTGTTTCATTAGAATTATTTCTCAAATCCTCTTTACTTGCCCCATTTTGACTTGTTTAGGCCTTTACACCTAAGAATTGTGAAAGTGTGATCCAAAATGGCATTTTGAGAATAGAGTGCATTGGGGGCAAAATGGACACGAGCAGTGTTTTGAATTATAATTACCGTGGAGTCACTAAAAAAAAAAAACTATTGCCAAATCTATCCAATCTCATGTTTTTACCGATTTTGAATAAGCAGATATGCCACGGTTTTACTTAGAAACCTTGATTCTATTATGTTTACTTATTATTATCTAAAGCACCCTAAAACTCGCATCAACGAAACAAAAAAAGGCATAGTGGCAACTATTTTCACAATAAACACATGTACCTGATCACCATTACCACTATAGTCGTTGTAGCTGTAATAGCGAGTTCGTCTTGTAGCATGACATATTAATGTCGAAGCCCCGGAAATGTCACAACGCCACAATAGCCTGCAATATTAACATTGTTGTCTAGCTTTGTCAATAATAAATTAGAGCCTGGGATTGTAATAAATTTTTTCTGTTGGAACTGAACTTGTATCAAAGAAATTGTAACCTCCCATGGAACGACCCTGTTTGAGAAGACCAAGCAGCTTGTAAAGCCACTAACACCAGTGATGAGTTGATTGTTTGTTAATTTATGTATTCAGTAAAAGGTAGGTGATAATGCCATAGATAATTGAATATAATAGCGGGGCTGAGAATTGGAAATGTTTTGTATATTACTGTCATTACTTACTACTGTGCTGATTTTTTTTATCTTTCCAATACTAATCTTATACATTACAACTAATGCATCACCCTGATAGAAATGCTTTGTTTTTGCAGTTTGCAAAACCCCAGAGTAAATATATATTGTCTTCTTTTAAATTCATCTAAACCATCCAATGCATAGTGAGTATTTCATGTGATGACTCCTTGCTATTTAACTATGATACACAATGACTCTTTCTACTTATCTTACACTTAATCATTAGTGAAAGGTCCTATGGATGTTGGTGTGGAGAATGCTGGCACACCCGCTGCCCCATTGAAGGTGGAAAATGGCACACCTTCAGAAATCACTCTGGAGGAATTTGAAGACTTGAGTGCTCTATCGAAAAAGGATCAGTCCACTGTTAGCATCACTGTAGTTGGAGCATCTGGTGACCTTGCCAAGAAGAAGATATTTCCTGCCCTTTTTGCTCTCTACTATGAAGATTGTCTTCCAAAGGTTTGTGTATATTTTTCTCAAACTTGTGATGAACTTTGCAGCAACTCTTTTAAATCTAAACTAAAGTATTTTTCTTCTGTAGCATTTCACCATCTTTGGCTACGACGGAGCAAGATGACAGATGCTGAATTGAGAAACATGGTTAGCAAAACACTGACTTGCAGAATAGATAAAAGGTACTTAACTAGGGATGACTTGTAACCATAACTTCTGACTATCCTTAAGTAAATGAAACTTTGTAGAGGCATGCATTTTCCAAAGTGGTGCTTGAAACTATTCTTTCTTTCCAGGGAAAACTGTAGTGAGAAAATGGAAGAGTTTCTGAAAAGATGCTTCTACCATTCAGGCCAATATGATTCAGAGGAACATTTCATGGAGCTAGACAAGAAGCTAAAACAGCATGAGGTTTGTATATGCATTTCAATTCGAAACAAGAATGAGCCATTGATTTTACTTCAGCCATGAGGTTACCATACTTCTATTTGTTTAGATTAATACTTCATATAACCCGGTTTTCAGTGACATAAGCTTGCTATTTCTCTTAATCAGCATCATTTCATTTTACATCTCATTTCTGTATCAATATCTCAAAACTGCAGTACTTAAACATATAGTTTCTTGACCGTTCTTTTTTACTTTTGTGTTTTCATCTAGCTGAAACTGTAGTATCTCAAAACTCTACATACAAAAGTCCCTTGAGAAGGTCTGTACTGTAAACTTTTGGCACATCGAATGTACAGAGTGCAAGGTTTGCAAGTCGCAAAGTCGAGTCGAGTCGCTAGGGTACCGACTTGTAGACTAGTCGTGACTAGGTCAGACTAGTCGCTGACAAGTCGATACAAGTCGATGACTATACTTTATAATTTTCTATAAATATACCAACATATTTATTGAGACACTGGGATTGTTGAGACACTGGGATTTGTTGAGCAAAGCAGTAGCAGTGCTGCCATTTGTTGAGACACTGGGATAACTATCGAAGGCTGGAACGGATAGCAGTAGCAGGGGCACTCGAAGCAAAGCAGTAGCAGCGGCACTCGGAAAACTATTGAAGCAAAGCAGTAGCAGGGGCATTGGGATATAACTATCGCCGCTCCTCCGCCAGCGCCATCGCTTCTTCTCCGCCTCGCTGCTCCCTCCGCCTCTCCATGGCTCCTCTCCGCCAGCGCCATCGCTTTTCTCCGCCGCCGCTCCTCCAAGACGCTTCGCCTCGCCATCTCCTCCGCCGCGCTCCTGCGCGCAACGGAGGCTCGCTTCCCACCGTGAAGAGACCGAGAGGAGTAGGGAAGATGAAACGCACTGCGTGGTGGCGTCCGGCGATGAAGCTCGGCGGCGGCGGCTCGCTCCCACCAAAGCGAGCGCGCATCAACAAACTAGGGTTCTTGGTGTCCTCGGTCCGTGCGTGACTCCTGTCCGTCGGCTTGAAGACACTCGGTTTGGGCTTTAAGCACTGGAAGTGAAAACAACTTGGGCCGAGTCGAGCGACTAGGCAGCTCCGGCTAGTCGAGACTAGCCGCCGACTAGTCGGCTAGTCGCCCGACTAGCACAACTAGTCGAGTCGGGCGCAGCGACTAGGCTGGCAAAACCGACTTGTCGGCTAGTCGTCGACCAGTCGCGACTAGTCGCTCGACTTTAAAACAGTGACAGAGTGAGATGGAAAGATTTGATCTAACATTCTTGCATATATTCTATTACAAGTTTAAACCCTGTTTCTTGTAAACAACTAAAATAGCGTGCAAATTATGATACTACTAAATCTATTTCCATTCCAAGAAATTGATGGTTTATAATCTGATCAAATTCCTGTTTTTATCTGCAGGATTCCAGAGTTTCGAACCGTCTTTTCTACTTGTCAATACCTCCTAATATATTCGTGGATGTCGTAAAGTGTGCAAGCAATTCAGCATCATCTGCCAATGGCTGGACAAGGGTAATTGTTGAGAAACCCTTTGGCCGGGACTCGGAGTCTTCTGCTGCGTTAACAAGAGGTCTGAAGCAGTACCTGGTAGAGGACCAAATCTTCAGGTGATACAAGCATCTATTGAAATTGTGAGAATTGGTAGATTTTTTTCTCGTATTGCTAACTTAACATATAATTTGCATTCCCTTACCCTGTAAATGTCAAAGCAATCTGCCAATTGAAAAGGGAAATGATGCAATATCTTTACTATTATAAAAGAGGCAGTTGTTGGTGGTGGTGAGCCTGCCCTTCCCCTTCCTTCCACACTGACATGTGGGCTCAAGAGGGCAGCGACATCCCACTCGGTCCTTGTCCCGTCTTGCTCGCATTGCAGGTCTTTTTTCCAAACAAGTCCCCCCAAGGCCTCAACACCGCCTCCCCCCTCACCCAAGCACAAGCATGAAAACAAGATGTAAAGCTCTGCTAGAATTCTTGCTCTAGAGAGGAGAGGGAAAGGTGGTGCTGGAGGGGCTCACCTGGGAGACCCAGATCTGGCAAGGTGCAACACCAGCTGGCTGCTGAAGCTCGGGAATGGCGGTGCATGGGGATGGTGACGATAGGGTGTGGAGGAGGGGGGGGGGGGGGTGGGGTAGTCTAGAGAGAGAGAGAGGTGGCATGTTGGCGAAGGGCGGCGGCAGCCACGCAGGCGGAGTGGCAAGGCATTGGGTCGGCTACGCAGGAGAGAGAGGAGTTGTTGGGTGGGGAAAAGAAAGATAAGGGAGGAGAGGAAAAGAAAGAAAGGGGAGGAAAAATGGAGAAAGAAAAGGGAAAGAAAAAAAGGAAAAATGGAAGAAAGAGAAATTCTATAAATCTTAGAACTTTTGTGAGCACACTAAATTTCTAAGGTCTGTCCCCTTCCTCCCACACCGACATGTGGGCACAATAGATCAGCGTCATCTCTCTCTCGAGTCCCGTGTAGCTCACATAGCAGCCAGATAGCAAAACCCTCTTGCCTTTTTTTTTCAATAGAAGATGTTTTTTAAGGTTAAACATCGCAGATTTATATTAGACTAAATAACAGTACATGATCCCCAAAATTACAAAGATAATGTGGAAGTAAAGAAAAATTACAATGGATCCATTCCAGATAAGTTTCTCAGCCTTTGGCACACATTGTTGCAAGGTAGACAAAAGCTTCGCCGGGGATGCAGTGAAAGGCCGACATGATCTGAGCTGTTCAACTGTTGTGGATGCCGGAAGTGAAGATGACAGCCAGCAAAACTTGATGAAGATTGTGGGCAGGAGGCGTAGCTCAATTGGAGACCGTTGTGCGCCCACCCACCACTTACTCCAATGGCCAACGAGGAAGCTAGAGCACTGAAGCCGCTGGACTTGCGTGAGGATGAGGTAAGTGGAGAGGATGATGATTTTGAAGTTGGACCACCACCTCCAAGAATCTCAACAAAAGGCCCTAAAATGGCCATATTCCGACAAGACATCCAAGTAAACTTGTTGGGGAATGGGTTGCTTGAGCTCAAGATCTGGAAGAAAACTAGCAAAGGGGGGGATAAACACCACGACGGTGATGAACGCTAAATGCACAATGGGAAAGAGCTTAGTTAGGGGTTGGGGGAGGAACCATCGTTGTTGCCATGGCCAGCCGAGGATGAAACTGAGCAGAGGTGCTCACAAAGAAAGGAAAGAGAAAAAACCACTAGCTAGGATTAGTACTCCTATGAGGAACCAGTAGGGGTGGATCCCCCTCTCCTCTCGCCGCCGGCAAGGTCGCCAGACGCATGAGGATGGGGAGGGGGGGCCAGATCTGAAGATTGATGGGAAGGAAGGTGGGGTTGGAGGTAGGTGGAGAACGAGGGGGACAATAGTGTGTTCTATCCAATGAGTTTTTTTTTTATTTTTTTTGTACATCTATAGACGATGTTGTGCTGGAACTTTGAAGATATTTGAGTATCAACTATCAAGTTTTGGTCGAGGTCAAAGACATGCTCTTAACCTTTCAATGACAATACATGTATTGAATCACTACAAAGGCGATAATACTGATTTGGAAAGGTTGTTGGAGGGACATTTAGTTTTTGTATCTGATATGGTCAGTTGATGTCCATATTTCGCAGATGATTATTTATTACCAGGAACTTGAATCGAGCCCTACATTATGGAGAATTGGAGATGATGTCGTTGATTTTAATTAAAAGCAAAGTATGGATATGGGTTCACTGAATTGATTTTTCATTGTTCTTTTCTCTCGCTTCCGTTTATGGTGATGGGATTGCAAGGAGCAGGGATTATTAGATACACTATAAATTGCAACAAAATTCTACATATTAAATTTCTTTTGGACTTATTTGCGGTATCAATTATTTGAGATCCATGGCAACGCACGGGCATTCGACTAGTGATTCATAAGAATTTCAAGAGCATGAGATGCATGATAATTCTTTTCATGAGCGAGATACTTATGAATGCTGTGTTCCTTTCTATTTGTTATGCAGGATTGACCATTACTTAGGAAAGGAACTGGTGGAGAACTTGTCTGTCCTTCGCTTCTCCAATCTTGTTTTTGAGCCTCTGTGGTCAAGGCAATATATAAGGAATGTACAACTGATATTCTCAGAAGACTTTGGCACTGAAGGACGAGGAGGGTCTGATTTTGTTTGTTCTTTTATGATACCATAATAGTTCCCTAGGATTGTCGCTTACTTTATTGTTTAATTACTCAGGTACTTTGATAGCTATGGTATTATCCGGGACATAATGCAGAATCATCTTCTTCAGATACTAGCCCTATTTGCAATGGAAACTCCTATTAGTTTGGAAGCAGAGGATATAAGAAATGAGAAGGTTTGTGCCTGTTCCTTTAGTAATTGTAAATTTAGGATTTAACAGATATTAGGTTACTGAAATAGATTTGTTCCTGTGCCATTCAAAATAATTTTTTTCTATGTTATACACCAATCTTGTTATTATGTTACAAGTCAAATGCATCGCCATTCATTGATCGTGTTATATTACTTCCATATATTTTTCCAGGTTAAAGTTTTGCGCTCCATGAAGCCGTTGCAACTGGAAGATGTGGTAATAGGACAGTATAAAAGTCACACAAAGGGTGGTACTACATACCTTGGATACACTGATGATAAGACAGTGCCCAAGGATAGTCTGACTCCAACATTTGCTGCAGCTGCACTTTTCATAAATAACGCTAGATGGGATGGAGTTCCTTTCTTATGAAGGCTGGGAAAGCTTTGCATACAAAACGGTATGTGTCCTTGGAAATAGTTATGAGTTTCCTTTCTTATGAAGGCTGGGAAAGATTTGAATACAAAACAGTATGTGTCCTTGAAAATAGTTATCCTTGCCATATGATACCAACACCTTGTAACATGGTAACTTTAGCCCATATATCAAGGGTCTGGTGAGTAGGGTTTCAAAAACCGTTTTTGAAAAAACCGCTTGAAAACCGTCAGAAACCAAAGGGTTACGAAATAAAAAATTTTGGAAAAAATTGAAAACGGTTTTTGAGCGGTTTTTCAATGGTTTTCAATGCATAAATTTTTTAAATTTTTTTGAATTAGACCGGTTTGCCAGACGGTTTTGGATTTCGAACTATAGCGGTAAGGTTAAAACCGCAGTTTTTTACCGGTTTTCGCCAGTTTTTGAAACCTTGCTGGTGAGAATGTTCAAACTACTATTCTGAAGGCACTTTTTTCCTTCTTTCGTCGTTTATGCCTTTTTTTGTTTCTTTTGCTTGTTTAGTGTTATGCAGTTAAACCAACTTGATAAAGCATGCTCTGTATATGTAAAACTGTTATCACAGAGTACATTTAATCTTCTTTTAATATAAAAATAAGAAGTAGATTGGAGTATGTTTCCTAATATTAATTGTGGGTTCATAACGCAAAATTATTTGTTCTGAAAATCTCTTTTTTTGGGGATACTTTTGTATGCCGAAGATCCTGACTCGTGTTCCAACATAAAAAATGAACTAATTTCAGGGCTGAGATTAGAGTACAGTTCCGACATGTTCCTGGTAACCTCTACAAGGGGAGTTTTGGGACCGATCTTGATAGGGCCACAAATGAGCTTGTGATACGTGTCCAACCTGATGAAGCTATCTACCTAAAGATTAACAACAAGGTTCCTGGTCTCGGCATGAGACTTGATAGAAGTAATTTGAATCTTCACTATGCAGCAAGGTAACATTATTTTTCCAGCAATTTTATCCAGAGGGGTGTATTTATTTTGAAGAATTGGAGTATTAGTTTTGATACTGTACCCAAAATGCTTCTTTCTTCACGCTAAGATAAGTAATTAGACAAAATTAGTAGCTCTAGTGTTTGGTTGTTTGCTACTTTGTTCTGTTTGTTTGTTTGTTTAGGGCTTTAGGTTGTTTTAATCTGTGGATCACCGATCCTTTGCAAAATTGTTGTACCGGTATCAGATACTTATCAGATATGGTGATCCTCTACGATCCTTCCTAATACCGTATCGGGAATGATCGGTGAAATTCGGCATTTAAAATTAATAACAATAATCTCGATCCATCTCCGATACTTCGTGATACTCCTCGATACTTCTAGGCTAAAAACATAAAGTCAAGCCCAATCCAAATTCTCTCTCCTAACCCTAAAATCTCTCATTCCACCCAGTCATCTCTTTTACCACTGACTTCCCTAAAATCTCTAGACCCGGTAGCCACTAATCTCCACCCAGTCGACTATCGACTATTACTAGCCGCCACCTTCTCTCCAGCCTCCACCGAGCCTCATGAGCCACCATCGCCGCTCTCTCCTCTCCTCTTGCCTCACACTGTCGCCACCCCTCTACCCAGCCCAGCTACCGCCATCGCCTTCTCCCTCCACAAGCCACCGTCGCCTTCCTCCTTCTCCTTCTCTCGCCAACCCGCCACCCACTGCTAATCACCGCTTGCCTTCTTTCTCTCACACCCATCGCCTCCTCTCTTCTCCTCCCATCGCTAGCTTGCCACCCAAATTTCGCTAATTGCCATCACACCATCTTCCCCCTCTACAATCTCGCCACCGCCTTCTCCCTTTGCAAGCCACTGTCACCTTCTTCCTCCACTGTCGCTTTCTCCCTCTTACAATTTTTTTTTATTTTTTAAACACACATATCCTCACCGTATCGCCGGATTCTTGTTTTTTTTGGGAAAATGCATATCGCTGTATCGGTATCGTGTATCGGTGATACATCGGTTGCCATTTTTGTAGCTTTTAAAGCTGGACAAGTTTTTGGGCTTCATACTGTTGAAAAAGAATTCCATTCATTGGAATTTGAAAGACTAAAACAGAAGACCGAATCCATACTGGAGAGGCTTTGGGAGGTGCTAATGGAAATGTCAAATTACCGGAGGGACTCACTTTTGAGGGGATGGTAGAAAAATGCTTTTTAGAAGAAGATTCTCTTCACGAGAAGATTTTCATAGTTGTAACTATGAGTGGGAACATAACAACATATATTTTCGTTTGGCCATGCTTAGGCTTTTTTCAGTCAGTCTTGTAAGTCAGCTGAAAGCTTTTTTTTGGAGAAACTGTATAAACTGCTTGATCTAACTCCATGAACAAGATAAACTTCTTAATTAAAAGGAGTTAATCCAGAAATTATTTCAACTCTTCTTTGTCGGTGCAAATTTTCCTCTTAACTCTTTAATGTAATCAGTTATGTTTGGTACGTGGTAACTGATAACAATTAAAGTATGCATTATTGTGAATCCAAATTGCAACATTGTGGAAAGGCTTTCTGCTTTGTTCATCGGAATGAGGTCCTTAGTGCTGAACTGCTGATGCTTTGAAGTGTAAACAATATTTTGATTTTTTTCCATCAAAATTTTGCAATATTTTTCCTTGGAGATGTGGGATTTGGTCCGGCGCTCCTACTGTTTAGCTACTTAGCATGACACTTGTTTGGGTGATTTGCACCATAGTGATTGGAGACTTGTGGTGCCAATTTGAAGTCACATTTTCATAATATCTGAAAAGTGGCATGTTAGCCACAACATGCTGTGTTTTGGACTGTATTTCTATGGAGCATAAAATTAAGGGACCAAATTCAACTAAATTATGATCCTGAACCTATAAAATATATGTTAGACTACCATTCCTAGCCTGTCCATATATGGACAGGCGCCTAATCATGCATGCGCCATATCATCTATTGCCATACTTGGCCTGCGCATGCACTGATATCTGTTTGTACCAAATTAGGTGATAGTTTCTATACTTAGATTGTGTTTGTTTAGGTTTGAGTTTGAGCTTATTTGGTTTCTAGACCTCTATAAGCCATAAACCAAAACAAACAGTATTTTTCCAGCCAGACGAAGGGAAGAAGCTCTAGCCCAATTTGCACTACACGAGAGAAGCAAGGAAAACGATGCTTCTGGCCGGCCGAGCTTCAAAATCCCACTTCCCTGTACCCTTACAACTTAACTGTTATTTATGAAAAATTGCCATTCTCATTCAAACTTCAACAGCCAAATAGCTTCTTCCACTCAAAGACTTTCTCCTTCAAAGACCAAACTAAACAAACACAAATTTTAGAGATAGATTACCATAACTGTTGTTCATATCTCTCTATATGTATGTACTTCCTCTATCAATGAAGATCATTCCAATTCTTCCAAACCTTTCCTTCTCACATGGTATCAGAGCAGTAGGCGCCCATGGCCGATGCTCCTGTTCTTCCTGGCAACGGCACCTTGCCTCCAGCCGCCGGCGCCATACCACCCAACCCCACTGCCGGCGCCTTGTTGACCCTTGTTGGAAGAATCACTTACAATTATATGTAGTTAAGAACTCTGTATCACCGACATGTTGTTTTGGTGCCATATCGGTGTCTGATACGTGTGCGATAGATACGACATCGATATGTCGTTCGACACATATTGGTCACGTGTTAGACAATTAGATAGCTAAAATAAATAATTTTATTGTTCGACACGTTTTCGACATTTAATCGACACGTATCTGACACATATGATGACATAGTCTGGCCCATCTCAGACACCTAAAGGGTAATCCTAGCCGCTCGAGAGGAGCAAAACACCAACATTAAGGCTCCATTGTGGAACCATGTTAACCTTCTAGATAAGGGTGGTCTATCTAGAGGAAATGTGAAATGCAGGTGCAAATTGCAAATATGTTGGCACTAGTAGCCACTCTAGAGTTAAAGTGCACTTGATAAAAATTACTAATAGTGAGTGAAAGATATGTCCTAAGGTGATGGTACCCATTCTTACTCAGCTTAGAAGTGAAGTTGCGAAGGCTAGGGTACATATCTCTAGTTTACACTTTATATTATTTTAGTTTGATAAACACGTAGAAAAATGAAAAATAATACATATATATTATTATTATTTAAGTATATATAGCTATGTTGCTGTGTTGGCATTTTTGGAAAAATGATGAATTCCATGTTGGTGTCATGTCGACGTATCTAACTATCTATGTATGTGCATCATAGGTTAAGAATTGGGTGCACCAACCAATTGTAATTGTAGTAGAACTGGGTGTTGCAGATTAAGCTAAAGATTCGCAATGCATTTTGCCCAAAGAACTGTTAACTCCAATCTCAGATGACATTGTTGTTATGCTTGAAACAGTTTATTTTCTCTGACTTGGTTGAAAGTAATCCACAAGTTGGAGGACAAAAACAAGGGGCTTATGCTTTCCTATCGAATTGGACATTAAGTTTGTTAAATGCTAGGCCAAATAGGCTCTTAGCTGTTAAAGTCCTAATAGTAAACTTGAAAGTTAAGTCTATCTTCTGGTTTGTCTTATAATATGTTTGTAGTCCTATTGTGCTGTTTAGTTGTTGCTATGATGTTTGGCCTAGAATGCTTCTGTCTGTAACCTCACTTAAGCATAATAGTGTATTAGCTAATCAATTCATCAAATCGTGCTCATATTTTGCAGATATCACTCTGCAGTCTGCTTGTCTGAAGTGATTTATCTTATTACACTTAAATATGCATAATAAGTGTTCTATGAACTTGCCTTAGGTACTCGAAGGAGATACCAGATGCTTACGAGAGGCTCTTGCTTGATGCCATAGAAGGAGAGCGAAGGCTTTTCATCCGCTCTGATGAGTTGGATGCCGCATGGGAGCTCTTCACTCCCCTTCTGAAGGAGTTGGAAGAGAAGCGGATTGCCCCCGAGCTATACCCTTACGGGAGCCGTGGACCTGTAGGCGCCCACTACCTTGCAGCAAAGTACAACGTCAGATGGGGTGACTTGAGCGCAGAGCACTACAGGGCATAATACACTGATGATTCTAGTTTCGCTATTGTTTTTCCCATTGCATTTCTGTAAGACTGCATGCCCAGTTAGTGGGACTGATGCAAGAAACAAATCAGAGTAAGGTGAGCAGTTGGCTTGGTTGCAAGGTTTGTATCCATTAGATTATGAATAGCTTTGTTGGCATAATATTACTAGCCTATCTCTAGTACTTAACAGAAGCTGAAGAAGCTGTTGGTGGCTGTACGTTCATTCCCCCCACCCCCCCTCCTCGTATAATCTTTGCACCGACATGTGGGTCGCCCGTTGCAGGATTCGTGCCTTTAAATCTCTCAGAAAACTTCACCGTGAAAGAACATGCGCCTCCCGGAAACCCTCGTGTCTCGCCCCTCCAACGCGAAATATCCCTCCTATTCTACATCTCGCCTACGACACCCTCTACGGTCTATACGCCGCACCATTCTCGAGTCTGGATCCCCTCACTCGAGTTCCAACTCCCTCTCGCTCTCGTAGATTCACTAGCAAAAAATATCCTCCGTTGCACCCCATATCACCTCTCCCCTTCCTCTGGAAGGTGAGGGAAGTGGCGACGGCTTTCCCATAGGCGAAGTACCGAGCCCACTTCTTTCGGTCAGATTTGGCGGCAGATGCTCGAATCCAATCGGATATAATCGGTAGTGGTGCGGTTAAAATGAGGCATCAGGTGGTTGGTGGTATGGATGCAAGTGGGATACATTTTGGGTTGAATTCATGTTGCCCACATTGACCGCAAATGTTTACGCGGGATATTGCGTAGCCATAAAAAAATTATGCGGCAATGCGCATCCACAAAACCCACTAAATCTTATAATTCTCTTTTAAAAGTAAATTACAACATAACATATAAACCCACTAAATCTTATAACATATAAACCCACAAAACCCACTAATTTAAAAGTAAATTAGTGCATCTTAGGTTGGGTGAGTACTGGAGGAGCCTAGACACAAGATCAACAGCTTCTGGTGGCATCCTTTTATGGAATACCTAAATATTACATGAACGGTTAGCCACCTTATTGTAACTAATACCTGACAGTATAATAACAATAATAGATAGAGTAGCACCTTATGCCATGGGTGTGCTTTAATCTGTGGGAATTTGAACTCGGTATAATTTGGGTTCATGCATTTAATTTCTTCCCTTGTAGGGGTACCAAGGACCTACAATGCATGATCAAATTCAGAGGTGATAAGAATTATACTTCAGACGTCAGAAAGATAATAAATTGCTAAGCACCAGAATTAGCAACTACCTTGATGATTTCAACAAGCTGGTCTACACCACTTTCACCAGGAAACAGAGGCTGCTCAATAAAAGACCTTGTAAGCCAGCATCAACTTAAACCATATAGCGCTAAGTTGTGAAGAACTAGCTTCAAGATGCACAGACAAAAAGAGGCTGCTTACCTGCCCTAACATAAGCTCAGCAAGAACACATCCAGCAGACCTGTCAATCGCTGTAGTATACTCAGTGGCACCAAATATTAGCTCTGGAGCCCTATAGTATCGGGAACAAATGTACGATATTCTTATGTCACTCGCTTATTGCATGCTACACATAAGCTCTGCTTCAGCAAGTATTCTGGCGCACTTGTTATCAATCTGGACTAGTGAACATGCATGTAATTTTAAAACTGGCCAAAGTTGGTAGGAGCTTGAGTTACCTGTGACACTCTGACAGCCTCATATGCTTATCATCAAAGTCATATGTAACTGAAGAGGGTCAATCAGTTCTGCTTCACTCTGTCACGTTTTCCAGCTTCCAGGTTGAAACGAGTAAACACCCTATGCGACAGAAAGTACCACCAACTGAGTAATGGTGGCTTAGAGTTGGAAACAACAGAGGCTAGCTCGTAGACACAAAGCTGTTGGCTAATTAAGACAAATTGAGAGAAGCCGGGCATGGAAAGGCGTTGGCTTTAGTCCATCTTTTCTTTTTAGCTTGTATAGTACCAACGAAATCCACACTTGTATGAAGCTGAGATGAGAAAGACAGACGCAATTAATTGATTTCACCCAAAACCTAGACTAATAAATAGGCAATTTTAGTTGTATCCAATTCGCATCGAATCACAAGCCTTTAGGGCAGGGCGGACCTAACGTGGGTGGGTTATGGATGGGGTTCACCCAAAATTTAGGAAAATAAACTGCTACTAGTACTTCACTACGGAGCAAACAAATCCATAACAAACTCCATGAACTGAACAATCCATCCCAGAAAGAAAGATTTGGATGAGATTGCTCACAGCAAAGAAAAGATCCCCAGGACAAAGCTCGCTCTTGGAACAACAATCGAAGCTAGAGCTTCCTTACCAGCGAAAGAAGAGATCAATCCAAGTCCGGATGGATGTCCACCCACGCCAGATCGAGTCGGTAGAGCGGAGGAGGATGCCTACGAGATAAGAAGCCCTTCGCCGCCGAGGTTGAGCAGCTTGAGCTGGAGACAAACGGGAGCTTGAGCTGAGACAAACGGCGAGGCGACTCGGGAGAGGCGGTAAGCGAGAGGCGATTCGAATCGGGAGAGGCGGCGAGAACCCTAGCGTGAGGAGACTCGAGGAACCCTAGCGGCGGAAACGCTGGCGATACGCGGCGCCAAGCGGGCTTATGAAATGGGGCGCTTACGCGAAATGGTGGAGTGGGTGTCCACGTAACAATTTTATGTGGGTTTTTTTAAGTGGGTTTGTGGACACCCGCGTCCACTTTCATTTCTAGTTGGTGGTGCATAGAGGTGGGCATCCGGGCCGTGCTTTTGTGGGCCGGCCCGAAGCACAGCGGTTTGGCCCGTTCCAAAGTATGGCTCGGTACGAAGTGGACCATGTCGGGCCGTCTTGTTACTGTTCTTCGGGCTCCTCCGCCGTGCTTTCGCCTCACCTCCCACCTCCCGCTGGGTCACCATGGCCGCTGCCTTGCCTCCCGCCACCAAGCATGCCGCCTTGGCTCCTTCCACCTCCCGCCACTGTGTTGGTGTTATGCCCTTGAGGCAGTCATATAGATGATTGTAACATGACTATGCTTATGAATAATAATATAATTATTGGTCTAATGAATGTATATCATTATATTGATCAGCAAGTATGTGACTTGCTTATGAAACTCTCTACTTATTGATATAATTTCGTAAGTATCTCGATCGGGTATCATCGTATAGGACAACGATGAATAGATCAACACATGTATTGATCGATGATTATGTTTCATAGATCATAGGATATGGAGATATCACCAATACATTGTAAACTCATGATGAATAACATGGGTTAGATAGACCCACAATGGGACACTGCGAGAATGTTACATTCTTATGTGTCATCAGTGTATCTCATACATAGTGGATGTATGATCCTTAGACTTGAGATTGTGACATTCCCTACATGTGTAATAGTTTACCTTGGGGCCACCAAACGCTATTTCCTAACCGGATAGTTATAAAGGTAGCTTTCATGTTTGCTATGAAACATGCAGAGGGAAGTGAGCAGTCAAGATGGAATTTGCCACTCCGGTGTAACGGAGATATATGTCTAGGCCACTCATGTGATATGATTAAGGAAGTGCATGGCCATGCCGTTATTGAGAAGTCAATCACAACTTATTAATATATCACGGATACGAGAGATGAATTGAACTGTCAAAAGATAACATACTTCTCGCCTTGAGTTCGATCTTCATATAGTTTGGCAAAGGGATTATTATATGAGTACTTTTAAAAGGTTCTATCTGATTTGATCATATGTGTTTGGGAGTTGGCATGCTCTGCAAGGAACCGCTACCGGCTATTGGATTAGAAAAGGTTTTTCGAATCTATGTCTAAATGTACATGAACCTCTGTGGTCACACACTTAACGGGGGACGATTAATCGGATTGGATCCATAATTAATGGACCTCGTGGGCTTAATGCTTGTTGATGGGCCTGGCTTAGGGTTTCGTCGGCGTGGCTATATAAGGAGAGGAGAAGGGTAGGCGTGCATGATGTTGTTCACGCCCGTAACCCTAGCCTCCACCTCTCATTGCCCTTGCCGAGCGACACGGTGCTTGCATCGCACGCACGCAGCGCTCCATCCCGGACGTGTGGACTCATCGTGGTGACGCTGCCGCTCTTTGCGGCGTGGTGAGGACGAACCGCAGTGAGGACGAACCACGCCGAGGACGATCCGCAGCGAGGACGATCCGCGTAAGGATGATCCACTACACCAACGCTGCGAAGGATTCCGCAATCGCGTCTAGTGGTAATCCAATCTGTGATCCTTTCTTGCGAGTAGCTTTTTCGGTTATGCAAGAGAAATTTTAATTTGTGCTAGCGTAGCATACCGCGTTCCCCAAACATGTGGTATCGAGCCATCTCGCGAGATTTGTGATCTGGATGTTACATATGCGATATGTGAGGATAGTAGATTAGATCTATTACATGTTCTGCCGGTTCATATGATGAATTGGTGGAGGCAGTAATCGATGAGATTGATCGGTTTAGGGTTTGAGGGAAGTGCAGGACCGATTCAATCTTGATTTGGGTGAGTCCGTTCATGGTACAACGTTGTCCTTACCGGTCGGGTTACCGCCATTAGGGTTTACGAATTGCGACCATATGGGACCAAGCCAATCAGATTGGGTCAATTTGATTGATCCATGGAAATTTTGAGGACCGATTCAATCCTGATTTGGGTGAGTCCATTCATGGTACGACGTTGCCCTTACCGGTCGGGTTACCGCCACCAGGGTTTACGGATTGCGACCATATGGGACAAAGCCAATCAGATTGAATCAGATTGGGTCAATTTGATTGATCCGTGCAAATTTTGAGGGCATTTTCCTTTGACAGAAGACATGCCTCTTAAAAAAAATTCCAAGGGCGCTGCCCCTTGGAACCCCGACACCGTAGAATCGCTTTGTTTAACTCTTTTTGCAGGATGTTATATGTGAAATAGTATGGCCTATGTGTATGTGATGCATGTAATGTTTACATGGCTCATGTGTCGTGTCAAGCCATAAGGTTATTTCATTATCAAAATTGTATAACGGCATGCGTGTTTACTTGTGATGTTTGAAACTTTCATATAAATTTCATTATCTAAGTCAGAAGGAGTTGCATCTACAATGATGAAGATGATGGCAATCAAGCATGATGGCTAGGTGAACAAAAAAGCAAGATGGCCAATTGAACCAACAAGCATGATGATGAAGATCCTAATGCTAAAGGCCATACTATTTCACAGCTTAATCTTGATTTTCTGTGGATGTGTGTTTAATCCTTGCTATTTTCTTTATGCTCATTGTATGTGATGCCATGTTCATAATAGATATTGTTCATCCCCATAGTTAAACAAATTTTAAATCAAATATGTCCACCCTATTGTTGCACCTATCAAGAATTTAGATCATTATTGATATGACTGCCAAAGTAGTATATCAATGACTATCTTAATAGATGATAGGGACGTGTTGGACACATCACGCATAACAATGGTAGATTTAATCAAGCTATCAAAACGGTTTTGGGCTTGAGGACATAAGTGGTTGAGTTTTAATTTCAGTAATGAAGAAACAAATACAAGACAATTGGTGTCTAGGAAAACACACATAAGGCTAGGTTTCTTAATTGGCACCCGAAATCGGGAAGAGCTCCCTCCCTCATGTGAGCCCTAGGAGCAGGTTGACCTGGCCATGAGTCGAGTTGACGGAGGCATTCATTACTTATTTTCATGCTCAACCAACAAGAGTTACATAAGATGTAATTAGCAAAGATGTTACTTACCTATGTCATTAAATCTCTAGCAGTGATGCCAAAGCTCACTAGTGTTTGATGAATATGGATCTTGAATACTCACTATGTGTCCATAAAGGGGGCACATGATAGGAGTGTCTTTTATTAAAATATTTAATGAAAATTTTACATAAACATAGTGCTTAGAAACTTTGCATGTTTTTGTTGTAGTTCAATGGCACCTGCTACTCCTTCTGTTGGACCTGGTTTTGCTTTGAGATCGGTTTTGGAAAAGGAAAAACTTAATGGGATAAATTTTGTGGATTGGTATCGCAACTTGAGAATTGTTCTTAAGCATGAAAAGAAAGACTATGTTCTAGAGAATCCAATTCTTGATGAACCAGCAGAGAAAATGCTTCGCAATGATAAGGCCGAGTATGAAAAACATGTTAATGCCTCTCAGAGGTGAGTCATCTCATGCTTGTCACCATGGACTCGAGATTCAAAAGCAATATGAGGATCGGATGCTTACAATATGATTGTGGGCTTAAAGGACATGTTTGGGAACCAAGCAAGAGCCGAGAGGTATGGTATCTCCAAGCTTTTATTTGCTTGCAAGTCGGTGAAGGAAGTCCGGCTACCCTCATGTAATCAAAATGATTGGTTACATTGGGAGATTGGAAAAGCTCGATTTTCCCTTAGCCTTGGTTTGGCTACGGATGTGATTCTTCGCCTCTACCTCGAGTTTTGAGCCGTTCATTATGAATTTTCATATGAATAGCATGGAGAAAAGCCCGACCAACTACATGGGATGCTCAAGTCTCACGAGGAAAGCATAAAAAACCTAATCATGTGATGATGGTTCAGAAACCACCGCCTTCAAGAAGAAGGCTAAGGCTGAAACAAAGGAAAGGGCAAGGGCAAGGTTGAGATCGCGAGTCTTAAATCTAAGTTTGAGAAGCTTAAGATTGGCCCTAAACCTGATACCCAGTGCTTCTATTGCAAGAAGTTAGGACATTAGAAACGAAATTGTGCGAAGTACCTGGCAGATAAGAAGAATGGAAGTGTGACTTCCACTTCAGGTATTCATGTTGTAGAAATTAACTGCTACTTTAATCTTTCCTTTTGGGTATATGATACGGATCGGTTGCTCACATTTGCAATTCGATGCAGGGCTGATAAAGAGTAGAGACTTGGCAAAAGGAGAAGTGGATCTTCGCGTGGGGAATAAAGCAAGAGTTATGGTCTTGCCATTGGCACCTACCCATTGCATTTGCCTTCGGATTAATTTTAGAACTCAATAATTGTTATTTTGTTCCATCTTTGAGTAGAAACATTATTTCATCTTCTTGTTTGGAACATGAAGGTTATGATTTCGAATAAAGGACTTTGTTTGTTCGATATTTTTGAATGATATGTATTATGGCTGATGCCCCATGGTAGATGGGTTGTACGTGCTTGAACTCGAAGAAAAACCTCGTCTACAACATTAATGTGAAGAGGCTTCACCCAATGATGTGAATCCTACCTTTTATGGCATTGTCGCTAGGCCACATAAATGAGAAGCGCATGAAGAAGCTCCATGTCGATGGACTTCTAACCTCATTTGATTTTGAATCATTTGAAACATGTGAGTCTTGTTTACTTGGCAAGATGACAAAAGCCCTTTCACGTGTTTTGGTGAAAGGGCAAAATAGTTGTTGGCCCTAGTACATACGGATGTATGTGGACCAATGAGCTCTAGTGCCAGAGGTGGGTTTCAGTACTTTGCAACTTTTACCGATGACTTTAGTAGATATGGATATATCTACTTAATGAGGAATAAATCTAAAACATTTGAAAAGTTCAAAGAGTTTCAAAATGAAGTACAAAATCAACTTGGCAAATCAATAAAACACTTACGATCAGATCGTGGTGGCGAATACTTGAGCCAAGAGTTTGGTGATCATCTAAAGCAATGTGGAATCGTTCCGCAACTTACTCCGCCAGGAACGCCTCAATGGAATGGCGTATCCGAATGACGGAACCGAACTTTATTAGACATGATTCGATCAATGATAAGCCAAACAGATCTGCCATTGTCCTTCTGGAGGTATGCTCTAGAAACAGCTGCGTTCACTTTAAACAGGGTTCCATCAAAAGCCGTTGAGAAAACTTCATATGAGATGTGGACTGGGAAACGTCCCTCATTGTCATTTCTCAAGATATGGGGTTGTGAGGCTTATATAAAACATTTGCAATCAGATAAACTCGCACCTAAATCAGAAAAATGCTTCTTTGTGGGGTATCCTAAAGAAACAAAAGGATATTACTTTTACAAAAGGGATGAAAACAAAGTGTTTGTTGCTCAAAACGGTGTCTTTCTAGAGAAAGAGTTTCTTTCAAAAGGAGTTAGTGGGAGCAAGGTGCGACTTGAAGAAATTCGAGAACCATCAGAAAATGTTTCAACTCACATTGAACCTTCACTTGATGTACAAGATATTGTACAACCTGTGGAAGAGACACCAGCCCCACGTAGGTCAGGGAGGCCGCGTCATGAACCCATGAGATATGGACATGACATATTATTATTGGATAATGATGAGCCTACGACTTATAAAGAAGCGATGATGGACCCAAACTCCGAAAAATGGCTTGGAGCCATGAGATCCGAAATTTAGTCCATGCATGACAATCAAGTTTGGAACTTGGTTGATCCTCCTCATGGTGTAAAAACCATTGAGTGCAAATGGATTTTCAAGAAGAAAATAGACATGGATGGAAATGTTCAGATATATAAGGCACTTGGTGGCAAAGGGTTTCAAACAAGTTCAAGGAGTTGACTATGATGAAACTTTCTCACCGTAGCCATGCTTAAGTCTTTCCGGATCATTTTAGCTATTATCGATATTTCGATTATGAAATATGGCGATGGACGCCAAAACAGCTTTCCTTAATGGGAATCTATCTGAGGATGTATACATGATACAACCTGAAGGTTTTGTTGATCCTAAATATGCTAATAAGGTATGCAAGCTTCAAAGATCCATTTATGGGTTGAAGCAAGCATCTCGGAGTTGGAACATTCGTTTTGATGAAGTAGTCAAAGGATTTGACTTCATAAAAAATGAAGAAAAGCCTTGTGTTTACAAAAAGGCCAGTGGGAGCGCACTTGTATTTCTAATCTTATATGTGGATGACATATTATTGATCGGGAATGATATTCCTATGCTTGAAGATGTTAAGACTTCGTTGAAAAAGAGTTTCTCAATGAAGGACTTAGGAGAAGCATGTTATATCTTTGGCATAAAGATCTATAGGGATAGATCAAAAAGGTTGATTGGATTAAGTCAGGAATCGTACATTGACAAGGTATTGAAGAGGTTCAATATGCATGAATCCAAGAGAGGATTCATGCCAATATCACATGGCATAAATCTAAGCAAGAATCAGTGTCCTTCGACATCTGATGAGCGAGACAGGATGAACAAGATACCATATGCTTCGGCTATTGGGTCTATTATGTATGCCATGATCTGTACACGCCCAGATGTCTCATATGCTCTAAGCGTCACGAGCAGATACCAAGCGAATCCTGGTGATGGTCATTGGACAGCCGTGAAAAACATCCTGAAGTACTTGAGAAGAACTAAGGATATGTTCCTAATTTTTGGAGGTGAGGAAGAACTGGTTGTAAAAGGTTACACCGACGCAAGATTCCAAACCGACAAAGATGATTTCGATCGCAATTCAGGTTCAGATTTACACTAAATGGAGGAGCGTAAGTCGGAAGAGTTCAAAACAAAACACGGTGGCCGACTCTACAATGTAGTAGAGTACATTGCGCTTCAGAGGCCGCAAAGGAAGCCGTGTGGATAAAGAAGTTCATCTCGAGCTTGGTGTGGTCGCTAGTGCCTCTAATCCAATGGACCTCTATTGTGATAATAGTGGTGCCATTGCACGTTTAAAGAGCCTAGATCACATCGAAGTCCAAACACATACTCCGACGCTTTCACCTTATTCGCGAGATTGTGAATAGAGGTGACGTGAAGATATGCAAAGTTCATACGGAAGCTAATGTGGCTGATCCGTTGACAAAGCCTCTTCCATAGCCTAAGCATGAGGCGCACACAAGGTCTATTGGTATTAGATGCTTAATTGATTGACTCAAGTGCAAGTGGGAGATTGTTGGTGTTATGCCCTTGAGGCAGTCATATAGATGATTGTAATATGACTATGCTTATCAATAATAATATGATTATTGGTCCAATGAATGTATATCATTATATTGATCAGCAAGTATGTGACTTGCTTATGAAACTCTCTACTTATTGATATAATTCGTAAGTATCTCGATCGGGTATCATTGTATAGGACAACGATGAATAGATCAAGACATGTATTGATCGATGATTATGTTTCATAGATCATAGGATATGGAGATATCATCAATACATTGTGAACTCATGATGAAGAACATGGGTTAGATAGACCCGCAATAGGACACTGCGAGAATGTTACATTCTTATGTGTCATCAGTGTATCTCATACATAGTGGATGTATGATCCTTAGACCTGAGATTGTGACATTCCCTACATATGTAATAGTTTACCTTGGGGCCACCAAATGCTATTTCCTAACCGGATAGTTATAAAGGTAGCTTTCATGTTTGCTATGAAACATGCAGAGGGAAGTGAGCAGTCAAGATGGAATTTGCCACTCCGGTGTAACGGAGATATATGTCTAGGCCATTCGTGTGATATGATTGAGGAAGTGCATGGCCATGCTGTGATTGAGAAGTCAATCACAACTTATTAATATATCACGGATACGAGAGATGGATTGAACTGTCAAAGGATGACATACTTCTCGCCTTGAGTTCGATCTTCATATAGTTTGGCAAAGGGATTATTACATGAGTACTTTCGAAATGTTCTATCTGATTTGATCATATGTGTTTGGGAGTTGGCATGCTCTGCAAGGAACCGCTACCAACTATTGGATTGGAAAAGGGTTTTTCGAATCTATGTCTAAATGTACATGAACCTACAAGGTCACACACTTAACGGGCTGGGACGCATTAATTCGGATTGGATCCGTAATTAATGGATCTCGTGGGCTTAACACGCTGATAGGCCCTGGCTTGGGGTTTCGTCGCGTGGCTATATAAGGAGAGGAGAAGGGTAGACGTGCATGATGTTGTTCACGTCCAGAACCCTAGCCTCCACCTCTCATTGCCCTTGCCGAGCGACACGGTGCTTGCACGCCGACGCACGGCGTTCCATCCCGGGACGTGTGGACTGCTGTGGTGACGCTGCTGCTACTGCGGCGTGGTGAGGACGAACCGCAGCGAGGACGATCCGCGTAAGGACGATCCACTACACCAACGCGCGAAGGATTCCGCAACTGCGCGTCTAGTGGTAATCCAATCTGTGATCCCTTTCTTGCGAGTAGCTTTTCTGGTTATGCGGTAGAAATTTTAATTTGTGCTAGCGTAGCATGCCGCGTTCCCCAACACACCGAGCACGCCGCCTCGCCTCCCACCTCCCGTTGCATTGCTGTGGTCACTGCCTCGGCTCCTTTGCCATCTCGCCACCTCACCTCCTCTTCCACCTCCCCCCACCTCGGATCCTCCGCCGTGGAGGTGCCCAGAGAGGAGGGACAGCTTGCGCCGTGGAGGAGCCTGGAAAGGAGGGAGGCGCCCGTACCGTGGAGGAGCGGAGAGGAGGCTGGTCATGGAGGAAGGCGTAGGGAAGATGAGGCGGTAGGGAGGGGAGGAGGGATCGAGGTGGATGGAGGGACCAACGGAGGTGGACTGTGGTGTCGGTCGACTCAGGCCTCGAGTGAAAAGGGGGGCTCGAGAGAAAAAAAGGGCGCTAGTGGGGGGAAAAGGGGAATGAGAAAAAGGGAGGGAAGGGAAAAAAGACGAAAAAGGGGAAAAGGGGAAAATAGGTGAAGAAAAAGAGGAAAAGGGGGATGGAGAAAGAAAAATACAGAGAAAATAAAATAAAATTGTAAAATCAAGTAATTAAATAAAATTATAAACACTTAAATATTTCAATTTTTGAAAAAGTTGCCTCACTCATATGGAAATCCGTCCTGACTGTTGCTCATCCCTCTCTAGCTCACTCTCTCTCCCTTTCCTCGATTGACACTACTCATCTATCTCTCTCTCTTTCATTCTCTCCTCGACCGATATTTAATTAATACTATGCATACAAGTATCACATCATCACCTGAGTATTCATATAATTGCAAGCTTGTAGTGCCTGAAATGTTTGAACGAGACATTCATCGCTCATTGTTTCAATTATTTCACAAGTCACAACCTAGTAGGAGATGGGAAATGGCAAGGAGATGAAGAAAAATTGAGGCCAAACCAAGATCGTCTAGCTTCTGGATGGCTGAGCCGCTCTCAACTCGTCCACATTGAAGCTAAGACTGTCTAGCTTCCAGATGATCGAGCCGCTCTTAGCTCGCCCATGTTAAAGCTAGGACTGTATAGATTTCCGAACAGAGCCTACAACATGCATGCTAGAGGTGGCACTCGCTCTCTCTCTCTCTCTCTCTCTTTCTCTCTCTCTACAACCAACAAGTTGGTAGACAAACTAACCCGAGAAGAGAGAGAGCATTAGGGTATGCCCAGTGGTGTAGGCAACAGAAAAATAGAGAGGATGTTACTGCTAGTACGTTTCTTTGCGTTCATAGTGAATAACCGGTGTGACACCTCAAATACTACTAAAAAACTATACAACTAAGAATGATGCTAAAGAGTACTCATGTTGAATTACAAATAAAAACACTAAGTATGATGAAGTACACGGCTTACATAGGAGACCACTGCCTTATCCCCCATTCATCTCCAAGTCCTTTCTCTTGTTGCAATAGTGCAAATGGGCTGGGTTTGGGCTGTCACGGCACGAAGTGCAAATGGACCATACCTGGGCTCGCCGAATGTGAGCCAGGCTAGCACGACATGGCACGGCGGGTATGACGGGCCATGGCGGCCTGGCATAGTTTAAGTACAAAGCACGATGGACCCATACCGGGTCAGGCCGCCCTGATGCCCACCTCTAAACTGGTGCACACGACGCTATCAAGCGGTTTGACCATGCTGCTACCTTGATACCCCCATAAAGCTCAAGCTCAAGGTCTTGCCTTCTTGAGAACTCCAATCAACGGAGCGTTGGAGCGGACCTCCTTAGAGGTTTACCGATAGCTCGCTGAGGTCATGGCCTCCCTTCCTTTGATTGCTGTACATACAAACTCCTCGTATGGCACAAGTATGTCTATGGGTATGCATCCCCAGTTAACGACAGATTAAGTAAGTGTTCTCTCTGCACTACCTGCCTGATAAATTATAATCTTTTATTTTTAATTATGTGGATTCCAGTGAATCATCATTCTTGGTTTCCAATTTGTGAATTATTATGCAGGAGTGTTCTCCAATCATAGATTTGTTTGAAGACTAAAAAACTGGAAAAAGTGAGCTTAAGTCGAATCACAGAATCATTGATGTTCTTATCACAATTTCAAGGTTAGATAATGTTAACCCAATGCCTTTCAACTTATTCATGATGCTATTCATTTGAGAGAATATATCATTTGCCTTTTCATAAGGTAGCATTTTGAAAAGGAGTCAAATTGGTCCTTCAGAATGAACATCTTAGCCTCTAGTACATTAGATGTGCCTTTGTGAATCTCACGAAGTAGTCCAAATCTTATGATCGATGTAGAGATTACTGGCTCGATTAAAGACATCAAGACTAAGAGAGCTAAATATGATGTTCTTAGCGTGGGCGCTGAATTGAATGTTTTTTATCTCCACATTTGTGAGTGCAAGTGGATTACGTTGAGCAGTAAAAACCATACTCAACTATGCGTCAAACATTAGACTCAAGGCTTTGAGATAACAAACTCATGCGAACTAAATAATAATAATAATAATAATAATAATAATAATAATAATAATAATAATTTATGCCGTCAAATAAAGGTATCCCACCAATATTCACACCAACTTTCAACATCCTTACTCAATGCGGTATAACCTTAATTGAGCAACCTTGATCTAATACCAACTGAAGTGGATCGGATGCCCAATTAGGGGTGTGAATTGGGATTTTTTTTGCAAAAAAGGCTTAATTAAAATTATGAAATTTACTGGCCCAACCTAAGTGCATATAATTTCTAGTATAGTTTAGCAACATAGTTTCAACCGTACACAATTCTGGTAATCTAAGAATTGAAATGTTTCAACAATTTTTACTTTTACTCCACTTATATATGCTTTTTTTAGTTAATTCAATGGCTTTTTTCATTGCCGTTCGTAATGAAACTCTATTTTTTTTAATTGGAAAGCTATATATTCTACAAGAATGATAGGTTGTCTATAAAGTTCTTTAACTTTCTCAATAGCAATATTAAGTCTCGATTTACAGAATTAACTTCCTTTTGTAGATCTTTCTCTAATTCTTTGATGCTCTTTTTTCTTTAATAAATTGGGGAATCCAATATGGATTATGACATGGATCATATCGATTTGTTTTTTAATTTCTATATGTGTAATTACTTTGGAACATGAGTCTGAGTACATTTTCCATTATGTGTAATTACTTCGAAACTTGAGTCTAATTCTATTTTTCTATTTAAGCCTTTTTTCCTTTCTTTTGTATATAGTTCTTGATACAATTTCGTATTTTTTTATCTTCTTATAAACCTTTAGAATAATTTTTTGTTTGTGCGAACCAAAAAGAATGGTGATTTTGGGTTGTATTGAAGTCTCCGAGATTCGGTGGTGATCCACCCTCCTCTTTGTTGAACACGCTCGCAAGAATCTACTTCCGACTTGAAACCACACAAGGAATCAAGTCATTCACTGTGGTAGTTCTTCACCACTCCGGATAAGTGGACTCCAAACCTTCACAAGAATCTCGAAGCCTTGAACAAGCACTTCCACAGAAGGACACCATGTGAAACATTTCCAAGTCGTCTAGGAGTCACCAACCTCCAAGAGTCATAAGCTGAAAATGCTTACCTGAACCTCATAAGGTCAAGAAACGAGGAGTGATGCACAATCTAAGCTTATCTACTCTCTCTAGCACCCAAAGATCTTTAATCAAAGCTTTAAACTTCTGTTCAAGTCTTCACCAAGATGAACAATGAGATGGAGTTGTTAACCACTACCTAGGAACTCCAATACAATCTATATATAGCTTCATACCTTATAAATTAGCCGATAGACATAGATTTTTAAAATCTACTTTTGGGCTGGATCATCCGACTCAGTCGGATTATCCGGCTTAAATGCTTTCCAACGGTAAAAAATATAGTTGTTATGCATAGTCAGATTGTTTGGCCGAGTCGGATCATCCAACCCTTTTGGAATTCTCAAGAGCACCTTCTCTGCAAAGTTGATCCGACCTACTCAGATCATCCGAGTCACATGAAAATCTCTAGAATGTCCTCCATTAAATTGATCCGATAATTGATCCAACCCACTCCTATCATCTGAGTCCCATGAAAATTTCCTAAACATGTCCTCTATTGAATTGATTCAATCGATGGTCCAACATACCCAGATCATTTGACTCCCATTGAAGTTTCTAGAATTTGTCATCCGTTGAATTCATTTGATTGGGTGTTCAACCAACACAAATTATCTGACTTCCATTGAAATTTTGTGACCAAGTTTTGAAATTTTGTACTGAGTCCAATTCTGGCATCTTTTCACTAATATGAGCTAGAGAGACTTAGTGTGCATCACACCTAGCTAACCATTCTTTCAAAGATCATGCTCCTAGCCTTGAACTCCCCTTAATGGTATAGAAAAAAGAAATGCAAAATCTATCACTAAAATGATTCAAACACCACTTATTGAATCATTTCTAGTCTCAAGGCACTTAATCTTCATGCTTTGCCATCAATAATAATAGACACCCAATATGCCAATGTCAAGAACTAACTCATATATGAACCATGAACCATGATTAGTATTGAAAATATAACCATCATTAATAACCAAAACATATAACCATTGAAACTTGGAGCATAGATGCTTGCAACTGCCTTTTTACTTCACCACCGGTAGCCATCGTCAGATCCAAGTGATCAAACTTTATGCACTCACGTCCCCTTGCCTCCCTCTTGCAATCTTGTGCTTTGCTGTCCGCCACCACACCACAAAATGCTAGCAACCATTGGTCCCAAAGTACTGCTACCACTATTTCTGTGTGCCCAATCCATCATGGACCAGCATCGCTTCATGGACCCAAACCATAGGTAGACCTATGCCCACAATCATATCTTTGTTTAACTTTTCTTTAGAAAAATAATTATGGATGAAATTAAAAATATGTGTTGTTCATTAGAAAGAGAAACTAAAAATCCCAAAATATCAGTGAACAACATTTTCTTCCTCAATTTCTCTTATTTTAATCTTTTGTGAGCACATTCTAACTGATATGAACTAGGGCGTCCCGATCTTTCGATGAGAGGATGTAGCGTTGATTTGGTGGAGGATGAAGTTGGCGGCCCGACTACAACGAACCCGACGTTGCGCCTTAGCGACCGGTACACCACCCTCCGGAAGGTTATTGATCTCGCGGGAAGCGCGATCAACCTGACCACGAAGGTCGTTGTGCCTGCAAGCAATCGAAGAACCAGCAAGAACAAGAGATCACAAGCAACTCAATTGTGGATATGAAATCAGATCGGTTCTGAGATAAAAACACTCGAAAATTGGGGTTCCGATGAACAAGTAGACGGGCGGCCTAGTCGGCACGCGCGAGTACAAGCAGTAGCAATGGATAACTGAATCAAACAAAACCCAAACCCTAATTATGGTGGTGGCTGGCTATTTATAGACCGAGAGACGTGCAGCACTAGGCCTTAACATGGGCCTACTGATTACAACTCGAGATAAAAGACTAAAGCCCAATTAGACTCGAACTGGAAAAGTGTTCGGAATTGTTTTGCATATTCCTGTTGACTCGGAAGGAATTTGGAGGTGATCTCGGATTGGTTTGAAAGAGGACGACCAGAGCTTTCGTTCTTGTACTCATAGGCCTCCAGAAGCCTTCTGGATCAAAAGTTATGGCCGTTTGAATTTGACCATCTCTGGGAGGCCGAATCTGATTCCACTTTGCGCTTCCCTTCGGACGCGAACTCGCTTGTGTGTTGTAGGTCTTCCCCATGGTTCCTAAGAAGAATCACATCATCACAAAAATTAAGTAGCATCCCATTCATTGTATCATTAATTGGAATACTTAGGAACGCCTTCACCTGATAATTTAGTTGACGTGCACGGGCTCGAGTGAGTGGTCCTTGAAGTGGTGGTTCATCCTGGTGATTAGGGTTTGAGCTGGTTATATCCATTGTGGAGATGTCCTCATCACTAACTCTGTTTGACAATGTTCTTTCTCCTAAATCCATCTATAATCCTAAACTAAATTATTATGCGAGTTTTGTGAATTTTGGATTTTATTTGTATTTTACTTGGATTTTATTTGAATTAGGCTATTTCCATGTTAGACATGGAAGAGTTGAAGGAGTACAAGATCGATGATTCAAACCAACACAAGATACATCTTCAATCATGTCGATCCCATTAATTTAAGTTATTTATATTCTATTTTTAAATTATGCATCCATATTTTCTTATCAATATAATTTTAATCACAATTTAAATGTGCAGTTATTCCCTAATTGTTATGGCCATTTTTGAGATTGGAAATTCTTGTACCTTTGCCACCTTAAATAAAATATCACTAGTTGGTACACTCATATAGTATTAACTAATGCTTTTTATAGCATATGGCATAGTCATGCTTAGACCCGAATCTACATTTTGGGGAATTTTACTAAAATCAAATAAAACTCTTTAAAGTTAAAACTTATCCTTGGCAAGGTTATTTCTGAGGAAGATTATGAAATGTTCGAGAAAATAAAATGAATTTTCTGGAACTTGGGCAAGTGGTTGGAGTTTTGTAAGTCTTGCCTAAGTCAAATAAGGACCGTCTATGAACTGCTAATTATAAAGCCTTTCCTTAATACCACAAGTCTAGTATGCGATAGACTTGGATAATTAATTTGCAATGTCCCTTTATCGATTGTGTCATTTAGTTGAATGTGTGTATTAGGTAGATAGTTTATTCTCACAAGGTGCAAGAGGAGAAATCTAACTAGGTGGTTTAACCCTTTGGCAGTGGAAACCTTGGTGGGCATTACTACTTTAGGTTGATGTATTCTAAAGGCCTTGTGGTAATCCTTTAGTTGCATTCCTTAGGAAGCGTATCATGGTTGACACAATAAGTTGATTATCTCTTATAGGTAAAGTTCTACAACCTATACAAAATATAAAACTATTAGAATATCCAAACCCTCAGTCATGAGCAATGCCAAGCATAGCCTTTTGTGGATTAGACTATGTTTTTCTAAAAATAATGTTTTCAAAAATGGTTTATGGATAGAGTCATCCCTATGGGATAATTGGGCAATTAAGCCTTGCAAAAGTGGTGCTACAAGGTATATACTTCACCAAGTTCTAGTTAGTGTGAGATGGTTTATCCTGTGAGTATCTTTAAAATATTAAATAAATTTAAGCTTTCAAAACTATTTATTGTATTCAAAATTTGTCAAATATGGCTTTGGGCTAAAACAACCTTAATAAGACTTCCTTTGATAATATCCATGTTACATAGTACAATTTGTACTCACACTTGATTAATAAAATGTTATTTAGATGAGGAGAACTTCATCATCAGAGAGGATCTTAATGATTAGGCCTTAGGCCCTACTACTACTTCTGCTGTTTATTTACCTTTGGCTTGTGAGTCGTATTATGTAAACCTCTCCTACTTAAATAAGTTAATGTACGTGATGTGGTTATTATAACCTTTGTTATACTTTATTCAGTAGCTATTCCTGGCCTAGCGTGGAATACACAAAGAATCTAGGAAAATTACTCATGGAAAGCGTTGGCTCGATCTTATGATGAGAGTGATAACTACGATTGATCAATGTGACGTTGACAACAAGACTACTTGGCCAAGATGACCAAGTCCATCTTGCAATTACTACACCACACTCTTTGTCGTTATCAACTGTGCCCAACACACTTGACCTTTCTTGCATGCAATTGATAATCAAGCAAGAAAGAAATAAGCGCAATCTAAATTAGATAATGGAAGATGAAGTTTTATTGAATAATGGAGAGGTCTGAAGTCACAATATTTGGTCTAGACGACACAAATACACAACTGATATTTTTTGAATGAAAAACAATCTAAATAAGCCTAAGGACTAAAAGTGATGACCACAAGGGTTATAAGGAGGTGGTGACCAAGGGGCTAAGGAGCCATTCTAGGGTTGTGTGCCAATAGGGGCGGGCGCACACAACCTGGGCTCATATCCAAACACCATTACAAGGCCAAAGTTGGCTCACCAGATGATGCAACACCTCTGTTTGACAATTTTGATGTGTAGACAATGAAGCTGAAGTTGGAGTTAGATTCATTGGAAAGGTCTCATCATAAGCTTTCAATCGAGTACTCGAACACTTCCAACAGACTCCGTATGTGAAAGTTACGATCATTTTAAATTACGATTACAAATTGGACTAGAATTGAAGTAGTGTCGGCGTGGACTTATTGTGGTAGTAGTTCTGCTCCCCTCGCCATGGTTCCTGAGTAGAATGACATCATATGACTTAGGATGCAATCCATCCTAATAGAAAAATCTCTTACGTACTTTTCTATTGGTTTTCTTTACTTATAAACATTCTGTTGTTAAAATAGTTTTCTAACTCATTGCTTTTCAAAATGTTGTAGGTGGCTGAAGTTTCCACTACTATTTCCCATGGTGTGTAGGCTGGTCACTAGGAAAAAATACTCTAGAAGATGGTGCAACATCTGAACATCCAAGAGAGGCCTACCTTCCAGGGCTATAAAACTATGGTGGGTACTTAGGAGCACTGGATAGTGGAGGTTCTACTCTATGCTAGTTTGGAGGATAAGAAGGCTATCTTTGACATTCCAATTGCTTGAGACTCATTCTTTACCGGGATACAGGATGCAGCTCGAGAAGCCATTTGTGAGCTAGGTAGACTCCATGCAGTGGAGCTGAATGGACTACATTACTATAATTCACAAAAGTACCCCACTAGTGTCCATGGCTCCTTACACCCCATTGACGATGAGGACCTAGCAAATTTGACACATCATGTCGCACTGACTAAAGCAATTGACTACACATACCATAATACTTTGGAGGAGCTAGGTCTTACCACCCACCAAAGACTCTGGAAGGCTGAGGAGGAGTTGGCACTACTTAAAGTAGGTTACTCTAGTTCTTCGATGTAGGGAGAGAATTTGGAGACCTTAAAGCGTACCCCTAAGAGGCGTAAGATCGGATGTAAGAAGTATCTCAGCTATTTTCGCGTGTCTAGGAAGGTTTAGATCACCTAGTTTAGGTCTAGTCCCTAGATTAGTTATCTTTTTTTTACATTTTTGATGCAAAATTGTGAGCTTTCTTTATGTCTATTCATCGATAGCCACGATCGAACTTACAAATAAAATAATAAAGCATTGGTTTTTGTGCTTATTTTTTGTGTTGGGTTTACCATATCCCCCTTTGTCTGTATCTTCTTATGTTTCCTAATCTTTTGGAGCAACAGTAGATGGTGAACACTCATCACTTGGACAATGGAACTAACCACAACAATGATCTCCCTCGGAGTGGAAATACCCCAATCTTGTCATCATCACTTTCAGCTAATGTTCCAGATTAGCAGCAGATGATGGCTAATCAAAACTAGTTGATTCATTTGCTTGCCCAAGTTGTCCACAACAATCAATCTCCACAAGCTATAGTTCAACAAGCTCCACCTTCCACATCACCTCAATCTATATTGTCTATGTTCATGAGGACTTAACCCCCTACTTTCTCTAGTAGCATGGAGCTAATGGATATGGATGATTGGCTCTAGACTACTGGGAAAATGTTGGATATTTCTTAGTGTAGTAAATGTGAGAGGGTTCTATTTGGCTGTCACCAGGATAATGGACCTAACTCGGAATGGTGAGATAACTTTTGCACCGCTCATCAAGGTTCAGAGGCTATCACCTGAAATGCATTTAAGCAAGTTTTTTGCAAAGCACATATTCCTTCAGGCATGATCACTTTGAAGAAGGAATTCCGTGCTTTATGCCAAGGAGGCTGGGATCACTTTGAAGAAGGAATTCCGTGCTTTATGCCAAGGAGGCTGGACTATGGCAAAATATCTACATAAGTTTATCTCCCATGACTACTCTGATTTCCAGCAACTAGTCAACAAAGCTATAGGAAAGCAAGCATCAAGAAATGGAGAACCATAAGCAGAGAATGTTTGCATAGAAAGCTTAACCTAGGCATTTTTCTCATGCCTCACACCATGTTGTCTCACCTAGCACAATGACCAAATTCCAAGCATCTTCATTATTAGAAACACTAGTGCCCATGCACCGTACTACCAACACATGTTTTTGCATCACATCTATGGACGGCCAATACATGAAAGGTGTATCTTCTCTAGAAGGGGTCACTTACTATCATTGTCATGAAATGGGGTGTCATGCTAATAAGTGTCCTAACAAATAGCTACTAGCAAGGTTAGTCAAGCCCAATGTAGTGGCTTCATTGTCAAACACTTCACCAACACCTAAGAAGCCAACTTAGTTTGTGAAGGGGCGAGTGAATCATATCACCACTAAAGAGGCCTAGGCTACTCTAGACATGGTTTTTGGTATGTTCCTTGTTAATCCTGTACTAGCATCAGTTTTATTTGATTCTAGAGCTTTGCATTATTTTATTGCAAGTTGATTTGTGGGCATGCATGGGGTAGTTACCTTTCCTCTTGATTTGATGACCAAATGATAATATACTTCCTGGCTCAGAAATGAGGGCTAGATCCATTTTCTCAAAAGTCCATTCTGTCATAGCATGAGTATCCATTTTAGTCAATATGGTACTTTTACAATCCCAAGAATTAGATTAGTTCTTGGGATGGATTAGCTAATTAACAAGAAGGGTTAGATAGGCTGTACCAATCGAACCATTGTCCTTACTAGTGATGATGGAATCAAGGTTGAGTTCAGACCATGTTGAAGGGAGATCCCATCATACCCTGCTAGCCCTCAAAGGAGGGTGCATGGCGTGGCGTGTCATGGGACATCCTATCATACCCCACCAGCCCTTGAAGGAAGGTGCGAGGTGTAGGGTGTCAAGGGAGATCCCATCATACCCTGCTAGTTCTCTATAGAGGGTGTGTGGAGTGGTGCCCTAGCACCAGGGCGCTTTGCCTCACTCCCTTTCGTGGGGCGTGATATCAGCCCTCGATCCGTGAGGACACTCCTATAAGTGCCTACTGAGACATAAATGCACCCTCACCTTGCTTGGGATTTGCTAATGAGTGGGTCTGCCATGTCTTGTGGTTCCCGCGAGGTTGGCCCTTGAAGGAGAGTCCATGCCTCAGGACTCCCTATGGGACCCCAGAGTCAGAGGCCTACTCCTATGAAATAATGATGTGAGATCTACTACCACCTCCCTCGTACGACAAAGATGCCCACACTTAAGCCACCCTAATAGGGGTAGGATGGTATTTGCGTAATAGGCTAAGCACTTATAAAGGCTCATTGTAACCATAACTTATAATTTGAACTCATTAAATACAAGAGATATGATAGACAATTGATGTGCCCTTAAGGAACCTAGATAAGGAAGTAATCTACTCCCTGCTTGGGACACTGATAGGAGTAGGGCGTTTACCTTAGCACTGAACCTGTATAAAACCTCATGTTAACTCTCTCTTATGGAAGGTGGCCCGTGAAATGGTTGGTGTCCGCCCACACTCATATGTCCCGTTTCTTAACATACGACATTTGGTGCCATCTATGGGGACCATAGCTAACTTATCGAAGGCTATGGCTCCTACTAAGAAACACTTAAGCCTCCTCTAGCCCCAATGCACAAGGAGCACATGGACGACCATCCTCCCCAATGGAACCCTAAGCGTATGCTTCCCTCAGAGGTCAGAGCCACCACCCTAGGGTAGACAATGTCTAACAAGTTCTGGAGCCCCAGACGATTTGGTTCCACTTCTATGCATTAGGATGTTTGCCCTTCTTGAAATCTTTTATTGATGCCTAGCGAAAACAACATACATCTTTTGTTGCATTGTTGGTCTCAGCACAATAGTCCCTGCTGCCAACATGGTTTCCACCCTTTTCTCCCCATGGCCAGCTATCCTTACCTCCCTCTCAATTCTTATCTCTTTTGCCATGTAAATTAGAACTAGCATTGATTTGTTCACTTAAATTAATATTTGATTCGAAACACAAAACCGAATTAGTGTTAAGTAGGTTGGGCAGTATAGGCGTGGTGTCCACGGTGGCAAAGCTAGGAAGAAGATAGAGGGTATACTAAATAAACTAAGCTAAATTGTCACCGGTGTGAAAGGTGTTGAATAGTTGTGATAGGGATAAACATGGTCCAACTACATTAAGTATTACTCGCTCTATTTGATTTTTACAAGGCCCGTTTTGACCTTATATGGTCTCTAATATCAAACTTTGATCATTAATTTCTTTTACAACATATTGTTATATAATAACCAAAAAAATCATGACCATATGAAACTATTTTCAAATACTATCAAATAGTACCACTTTTGTGTCACTAAATCTATATAGTGTTCAACTATTTTTGATAAAAATTAGAGAGGTTGAATCTCAAGGTGGGTGTGCAGTGTGCAGTGTGCATCACCTTACAAAAACTAGACAGAGTACTTTGATTTTGTATCTCCTTAGTTTGTGCACACAAGTTAGTGAAATATTTTGAAACAATCAGGCTACTTATTATCTTCATACTATTATTTCCCTCATAGTCTACCTAGTACATCAATTCAAAATTATAACAACTAGATGAGGATATTCAAACCACAAAAACTAGAACTATTGGAAATCCATAAAGCAGAACATTCTCACGGATAAGCTACTGGATCATGCAATCTATACAGAAATTTGAATGAATGACAATTGATGAAACTAAATCACAAATTAAAATTGCACTAATTTAAACTAAATTTGTTTTTCTTTTAAATACCTTCAATAGATGCTTGCCTACCGCTACCGGCGTAGCATGATGCTTCCTAGCCACCTACCAGTTTGCTGGACAAATGCTAGCTACCGGTCGCTACATGCCTTCCTATGGTGGTAGCGCCACAGCCCCTAGCCCCTTCAACACATAGGTTGCTCCGCAGCATGCTACAACTCTGTTGCACTTCCCGCTTGCCTCTTTGACACTGTAGCATGCCCACGAGTCTGCCCCTTCATTGCTATGTGCTACCCTAACTAGGGTTCGATGGTTGTGGCTCAACGTTGGGGGATTGGGGATTGATGAGAGAGAGAGAGAGATGAGTGACTAATTTATATGGGTAATGGTGGGAATGGGACTGGCTGGTTAGCCCAACTATCATATGGTGTGGCCCATAGAAGTGAACTTTGGCCCAAATCACTTCCTCTATCATTTCTATCTCTAGTTGCACGAAGCTTGCTGCCATGGTGCCCAAAAATGGATTGGGAGGCTAGGATGGTTACCTGTGCTGGTATGAAAGGTAGGCTCAAGCCTATTGAAGTCTTCCTGATGAATTCACCCCTGGTGTTCACAGGCTAGGGCATTATCTAGGATTTTTGTTCCTTCCAACCGAACCCACCTATCTTTGTTGGTTATTGTGTGTTGCATGGAAATTGAAGTTGTTGACTGGAGGGGCAAAACTTTGGTTGTGCGCACCTCTAACTCGTTTTGTTGGTTGGTGGTGCGCAATTCGAGAAGGTCTATTGTTCATGGAGGGATAGTACCCTAAAAGATTGGGCTAACGTCATGTCCCAACTCGTGTTTACTTGTTGGGTCAAGTCGAGGTGCCTCCCATTGTCCCACATCATGCACGTATTGTGCCAACATGATGTTCGTCGGTGATTCCTTTGTTAGGGTATGTACAATGGTACATATCAGCTGTCTGTAAAACTATGCCATATAGAATTTTAGGTGATGTGGAGGAGAAAGGAGAAGAGAGAAAACTGTTATCTACTATTTAATAGATGGTTTTATAGATGGCTTTATATTTGTGTACCATTGTATAGATAGTCTGTTAATTGGATGAGAGACCATTACAAACAACTATATAGAAGATCCACTGTATGAGTTATTTTTAGTGCTATCTGTAGATGATATAGAGATGTATTACAGGAAGATGCTAACTATACATCGCTGTTGTAATATCGCAAAGTCGTTTTCCTGGTTTTTCTTTTTGGCCGGAGTTGACTTCATTTTCTTGATTCAAGGTTTTGTTCTGGAGTTAAGTTTCAATGCGTACCACGCTTTATTAAATGTTGAGTTTTTCCATGAAATGCTTATCGAAATGGGTGTTTTCTCCGTGCCATTTAGTTTTGCGGCAAGTGGTCTATCTTGACAATTGTCGTTTAGTGCCAAAGATTTAATTATTTGGTTACGCTAGTGGTTAAAAGATGAATCTTGGTTATTAGGAGGGTTTTGGGAATTTTCCTCCTCACCTAATCCTCTCTCTCTCCTTTATTTGTGTGGCCAGCATTTGCTTGGGGCAGCATGGCCAATTCTTTTCCTTCGTTCTTGGTCTCCTGCGCCAAACTGCTCCTGGTGATTTCTTCTCCTCTTGAAGTTGCTCCTTGGCGATTCCTCCTGCCAAGCTCTGGTGTCTGGCGATTTACTCCCAGCGGCAGCTCTCCATGGCGTCTCCTTGGCTGCTCTCTCCTGGCGCCTGGTCAAGCTTCCCAGTGCAGCTCCGCGACCCGACTCGGCGACCCCACCTCCGGCCGCTCCGGGTGACTCCTCCCAGCCCCGTCTGCTCCACCTTCCTTTTCCTCCATGAGTATGATTGGAGGTAAAAACCCTAGAAATTTTGGGGGTGAGATTGCTTGTATGCATGGTGTTTGATGAAATGCCTAGCTAGGGTTCTTGTTTTGCAATGTATTTAGTTGAGGATTTAGAGTCTAGAGTGATTTGCAATCTCTGTTTCGAGCAGATTTTTGCCCCCTGTTAGAGCTGCTGTTCGAAAATTCTACAAGTGTTTTCTGGGGGTTTGGCTATAACAAAAGTTGTAGATAATTGAATTACCTTTCAATAGAGACCAAAATTATCAAGTTTCGTTCAGCCATTTAAAAGTTATGACTATTTTACCGCGTGCTGTCCAGAACGCGTTAGTTCTGCGGCTGTCTGCTGTTCGTCACAAATCTGTGAAATATCGGTGCTTTTCCCGGTCGGTTGGCTATAGAAAAAGTTGTAGATAATCGAATTATCTTTCAATAGCGACTGAAATCACTAAGTTTCGTTCATCCGACTAAAAGTTATGACTGTTTTACCAAGTGCTGTCCCGGGTTGGCAGGTTTCTGTTTCCAGGTTTTTAGGAGTGGGTTGCGAAACCGACTTAGTATGAGCCTTGTGATGATTTTGGGCGTGTTTTGAGTGGGCTATATCTATGTGCAGGTGGTGTGACCCTAGGTGTGGCAACCGCGTCTCGAGAAGATTGAAGGCAAGTGTATTGTCTTCGGTTGTGGCTTAGGTGGCCATTTGGTTTTGCAAGCATATAATTATCCATGTGTTATTTTAATATTTTCATGTTTTATTTTGCTTGCGATGTGATGAATGGGAATGGTTAATTGGTTATGCTATCGTTCAAACCTAGATTATATGAAGTGCATCAATGTTTGTTTGTTTGTTTGTTATGTGTGTTGATTGACGAATCATATGCCTTGTCAATATGTCATGTGTTACATTTTATATATGCCTAGATGATGCTCCCTAGTATGATTAGGCTAATGGGAACATAGAAGATATAAGATTTGCGTTATGAAAATAGCGAATTGTGGTCATGATATGCGATTGTGGCGGTTATGTGAGCGTTGCTGATATATGTGACCTTATGGATATGAAAGTTGAGAGTGGCTTTTGCATATATGCAATTATGAGAAGTGCATCTTTGGAGTGAATGCTTTGTGGGTTGTTTGATGGACCCTGTATAATCGCCAAATCGACATATTGCTATATCACACGTTCATAAGATTGCTTACTACTATGATAGGTGAGCGTGAATAATGACGTTGTGAGGTTGGATTAATAGGAATAGTTAATTTGCTATCTTAAAATTGAATTATGTCTTTGGTGCGAGTGTTAATGACAGATTGACCATGTTGATGAGATTTGTTGAGAATATGGATACGAGTGTTGAGAATGTGATTTGAATGTTGAGAATGGTAATTTATGGATGTGAGAAGTGGCTGATGTTTATGTAGTTGGCTATGGCTATGCAAATGTGAGAACTGAATGTAGATTGCAAATTTGGTTTTGTTAATTGCATTTGTGCATTCATGATGGAAGAGGCGACCCATTCTGATGCGGGCCTCTGTGCTCACATGTAGTGAGCACGAAAGTCCTACCTCGTAGTCTCATATACGTGGTTGTATGGGAGCGAGTCGATGAAGTAGGCACCCTCTACCACGGGGTGGAAGGGAATGAGAGGGTGCACACCGGCGGTGTGCACTCGCCATACCGGTATGTGCTAAAAGAGGAGATGAGCATGCATGATGCATCATATGCATGGAAATTGTGCAATCTGCATTGCACTGTCAATGATGAATCATGTTTTATGCATTGATTGTAATGTATAGATATGAGAGTCTTCTTTTTGTGGTGTATGGATATGAATTCTTCTTTTGGTATGGCCTATTTGCATCTGCACTGCATTGATAATGAGGAAATCATATGTAATGAGTGATTGTGATGTATGGCATATTTGTATCTGTATTGCATTGATATTGATGAATCATGTTTAATGAGTTGATTGTAATGGATGGATATGAGTTTCTTCTTTTGTATGTTTTGTGCACTTGAGCATGAAAGCATAATCGCATAAACGCATTCCATTGCATTGTGTGTTGCAACGGATAAATGAGATTGATAAGAATGGGAAGAACAGGTTGAGGATTGAGGCGTGGACTCATCCAGAAATGTTTATTGAGGCAGAGGTAAGTTTTGTTACATTTTCGAGTTGGTTGCGGTAAGTGGAGTCAATTATTGCTTCTGTTCCTGGATGTTTTCAGCTAAATAATGATTATGGTAAATGATGGAGTAATCGTACTCTTATGTTTTGGATCTTTTATGAATTCAACTGCCTTCATTTATTTACGAATGCCAATTAAAGAAATTGTTACTCTATGATTTGAAGTAGCTATATTTTAGTTTAATCTCTTACTTTGTCTACATGCTGCACTTTGCTGAGTCTTGGACTCACGCTTGTTTTGTTTCTGTTTAGGTACCTTGAAGTTAGCTCGTGCGGTTGGGAGTAGTACCACGTGCACGCCTTGGCCTCCACAATCTAGTTAGCGATTCGTTAAGTCTGGATGTAACTCTTGTATTTGTAATGTGTCATTTGTCGTGGGGAATTATTTAATTCTATTGGATGTGAGGTTGGTTAACTAAGGACTGCTAGAATGATATCATGTATTTGCATATGTTTTCTGTCTGTTTGAGTGGATGTCCTATTTTCTAGAGGTCATGCGAAATTTTGTAAATTTCGGTGACTTAGTTTTAATCCGGTTTTAGAGTCGGTGGGAGATTGCAACAAGTTCATAAAGGCGTTAGGTTTTGTATGTCTTCTTTGGTAATTCTCGATTTAGTTGATCTTGTTGTGGAGAATTATCGTGGGTTGGTAACCCTTTGGGACTTGTGTGGGTCCGAGGGGTGTCGCTAGTGAAGCGGGGTTAGCATTCGCGGTGCGATTGGCGCCGGGGTGTTACAGCTGTACATGCCCTTAGGTGCCTTAATTGCACCCACCACTTTTTTTTGATTTAGTTTGCTAATAGGATGTCCTTCTAGCTTGTCCTTCGAAAGTTTTCAATCCATTTTTAATCTTCCATAACTAGTTCAAAATTTCCCAAATTTAAGTTCAAACTGCAAAAATCAAATTAGAAAGATCTCATGTTTGTTTGGATGTTCAATCCATTGAGATGAAAGTTCCTAGATCCAATTCAAGAGTTCTTTAATTTGTTAGTTAGATGTTCAGAATTTTATTTTGTTTTTTGCACTAGGTAAGTGAAGTATACATACTGTTGTAGAGTTCCCACCATATTTCTTTACAATATCTCCATAAAGTTTATATCACAAGGGAATCATTGTGTTTGTCTACATTTTATGGTTTACTCCCTGATCACAAATAAGCGATATTCCTTTAAAAAAACAAATAAGTGCTGCTTTTGGACCTAGAGGTTAAAACAGATAGGATAGTTTCTGACCGATTTGAACAAATTTTGAATACAGATTCTGTTGGCTCGATATTTGTTGAATAGTATTGAATCGGAAATAGTACAGATTTTTTTGTCAGATATGAATACGGATTTGGTACCTCACTATGTGTCAAATACGAATACAACTCCATATTATCTGAATATTCAAAGACGAGATTATCTGAATATTTAGGCATGTCTTTAGGTCAAGGCTACTATTTTGGCCTAAAAGGTTTCCATATTTCAAAATCATTTTCTAATTTAATTATCCATAAATCAAATTTCAATTTTTAAAATTGCCAAACCTACTCCAATAACTATGAAATTTTTGGGTGTTGTTCCTAAAACAGTCTAGTATTTATCAAAATTATTTCAAGAATTTTATAGCTATTACATTTTATCAAAAATTCAAAAACTTTTATCTTTAATATGGAAATGTTTTAAATAAGTAACCAAACATTATAAAAAACACATAATTGCATGATCTATTATTTTAATCATAATTCAAATGAGAAAATAAATCTTGGGCCATTACATGTTCTTCATGAATGTTTGCATTCAACAAACTAGTTATTTTTTATTCATTTCGTGTGTACAATTTAAAAGGTTTTCATGTTTTGAGAAATATTCATAACAATAGTTGATTCGATTCGTATTCACACTATATCTGTATTTGATATTATTCATATGCATATGGGTTATTCGTATTCGTATCCATATCGGGTGAAAAAATATGAAAACAAATATGAGCAAGCCATTATCATCCATATTCAATCTGTTTTCATCCCTATTTGGGACCAAATATTATCTTCAAATACAACTTTGATCCACTAATTTCTATTTTAATCCATTTGTAAACCCTTCTAAAGTGTTACTATTTATCATCTTCATGTCAAGACAAATCATCTTCATAAGTTCAACCTAATTTATTTTTTTTAAAACAAAATGGCTAGGAGCTTTGGCATTTCAATAAAGAAGTTCAATAGCCGAGCTACAAACGCACATCAACACACACTAACACTCTCAGCTCCGTAAGTATCTGCATCGAGCAGCACTCAAACACAAACAAGCCTTGCGTGCTCTAGCGCATTTGCCAGCTGAGCAACGCTCGTCTCTCTCAACCTATTTATCTATATCGAGAGTATAAAAGCTTGTTTTTCGGCATCCTCAAGGGCCACTTATTTTTATTGGGGGGAATATTTACTCGACACACCACACCGCTAATTCCACCGCCGATTGTCGTCGCCTCCGCCTCAGAGCCACACCCTGATCAATGTTCTGTGACAAATCACATGCGGCAACCTGTCCAAGGACCCCCCAGTTCCTCCACGCTCTGCTCCTGGTTCTCCTTGGTGCTGGAGTTACGGCCGGTGGCGGTGGCTGGAGGACCCCTCCAGCTCCTCCACGCTCTGCTCCTGGTTCTCCTTGGTGCCAAAGTGTAACACCCCGACGCCAAACGCGCCACGGATGCTACCAACCTTCTAATCTCCTAAAACCGGCTTAAAATTAAGTCACCGAATTTACAAAATTTCGGCATGATCTCTCTAGCAAGAGAGACATCCACTCAGCAGACAGAAAACATATGCAGTTATGATATCATTCTAGCAGGTCCTTAGTTAACCAATCACACATCCCATGGAAATTAATAAACTCCACCACATAACTATTACAGGACAGGAACTCATTATACACAACCGCAGATGACCCTTTACAATAATTTTCACGAGCTATTTAAGATCAGAACTATAAATCGACGTGATGGGATGGTGATGATGCAAAACGTGATTGTGCTACTACCCCCATCCATGCATGCCGGTTTCAAGGTACCTGCAACAATACAAACAACAAGCGTGAGTCGATGACTCAGCGAAGTACAACCAAGAATAAATTCCTAGTCAATCGCGTTGCCCTACTTAAGAGCATAACACCCATCCTTACATAAGTCACACAAGCGATAAAAATGTATATCACCACAAATTCTCCAAAACCAACCCCATGCTCGTCTTTGATGGAGTTCACAACTCCACTACAATGAAGCATAACATATAACCTGAAAACATAAATCATATCTTGCAACCAGACATGAAAATACAGAATCTGAATAATCCATCTCACAGACATGAAAATACAGAATATGAATAATCCATCACAAAGACATGAAAATGCAGAATATGAATAATCCATCACACAGACATGAAAGTACAGAATCTGAATAATACATCACACATACATGAAAATACAAAATCTGAATAATACATCACACAGACATGAAAATAAAAAATCTGCATAATACATCCCACAGATATGAGAATACAGAATCTGAATAATACATCACACTCCTACAATCATGTAACGCATTATGCATGCTCACCTGTTTCACTTCATTACTAAATTCCTACACATATCTCTTTAATCTTTTTGGATGAGGCCACGACTCGATCCCAACTCGACACCTTTCCATTTAACCCAAAATCATCGCTATAATGCAATGTGACATGAATGCTCTCTTTGATGCACGTACCGGTATTGCCGAGTGCCCACCCGTCGGTGTGCACCCTCACATCCCTTCCATCCCGTGGAAGGTGCCTACTCTTACTGTCCCGCTCCCATTCACCTCGATGAATGGGACTATGAGGTAGGACTTTCGTGTTCACTACGTGTGAACACAGAGGCCCGCATCAGAATGGGTCGCCTCTTCCTTTAATGAATGCACAATGCAATTTACATGAATGAAATGCAACCCTTCATTCATTGCCAACACTAACATAGCCATGACCACACACATAAACCTAGCTAATTCTCACATTCATAAGTCGACAGCGATACTAGTATAATCAGATTCAACAATATGACGTGATAACACATTACAGCGTTTTTGTCATGCAATCAAATCATAAGGCCACCGGGCCACATTCACCACAATACACTTGCAATTAAATACTCACATATACTATCTCTAGAAATAACTTACCCATTTTAAACCAAACTCATGTCAACCCCATTTAATCGAACAATATACTTACCATAATCAACCTTACTAAAAGCCCATTTTCGATTAAAGTTCATCTACTTAGCAGAGCAACCATTAAATTAAAGAGCATCACATATGAATACTCAACCACGCTCAATAACACGATGTACCTGCACCCATTCCCTTTACCTATTAATCACCATAAGCAATTTCTCTTGCGTATTCATCGGCAATTAAGTACGCTAAAAGCAAACAAGCAAATAAATCCTCCTAGCCACGATCTAGGGAATGCACTTGCCTTTACCGACGGAGAATGGAGTGGCATACGATTGAGGCCACACCCGATAGAACCTCCCCTGCAATTAAACAATAAGGTGATCATACCAGTGAACCTCTTTAGTTAATTATCCATGGTTCTATAATTGGCCTTATCAATTAAGTGCCCTTACATTGTATACCATAACATATTCAAAATGTCTGCATGGCATACAAAAGAGAGAAAATCATTCTTTTTCGGTGTTCCGAGATCACATAGATGTTGTTAACTTGCCAGCATGGAGAATTACGTAGCCACCTCAAATTAGGTACCTAGTGTATATCTCTTTCCTAGTTTCTGTTCATAATTGAACTCCATGGAGATACAAGAGTAACATTTGTGAAAACATAAAATGCAGGATGGGATTGATAACTTGATGGTGCTATCTAAAAGTGTAATCGCTGACCACGGAAAACAACACTCTAATCAGCTCCAGATGGCAAATGCTAAATTTGAGAAAAAGCGTCTAATGAAGATAGTTTAACCAAGCATAACCAAAGAAATAAACAAAGAAGCTTAACTAATGCACCAAGAGCCATGCCATCACTATTACAAATTGTGCTTAACAAACCTGTTCAATGCAGATTACTACTACTAACCAAAAGAACAAAGACGCAATACCCATCAATCCCCCAACACTTGCAGATACTCAAATGTGTCAACCATTCTAAATACAACCACATAGAACTCCTCAGGCATGGCCCGAAAAAGAAGAAATTAACTAGTCGCCTATTGACTGAAAACTAAGCCAACCACATAGCACCAGCAATGCCAAGCTTCCAACCGACAGTACCACAAATCCAAATCCAATCAAATGTAGCACACTAACTCCTAGCTGATCATGGCATTCAATCCCTCATGTCCAACCAACTTCCATTCTACGACACCTCCTCCTAGAGACGAAACAAAACGGTAACCATATAATCAGACACATATAGTGTTATCGACTAGACTACACATGCGTACACCTCACAACCATTTCATCGAACACCTGACATGCGCAAAGAACCAAACCCTCTATTTGATCATTTGAGTTCTCACCACAGGAAGGCAAGGGGGCTGTCGCCATTGGTCGCTTCTTGCTTCTTTGCCCGGCATTTTGTCTCTTCTTCTTTATTCGTGATGAGTCTTGCCTTGTTATTCTTTAGGAGGAGCCGCCAGCTGAAAATGGCAGGAGCGGCAGGGAATCGGCAGACATTTGGGCAAGACTTCAGCAGCCTCAGGCGTGGACTTCAAGAGCGGCAAGACTGGAACAAGCGCAGGCAGAGACTTCGACAGCGTCAAGCAAGACTTGGCAGGCTGGGAAGGCCAACCGAAAATCAATGAAGGAGCGGCGGCGGTGGCGCCCGTGGACTTCAGCGAGGATGGGCGATCGATCGGTGAGGCAGCAGGTCTGGGCAATGACGGCAGGAACTGGCCTGGGCACGGCTGGGCGGGGAGAAAGAGAGGCGCCTTTTTGGCTTGAGGAAAAAAATCGGTAAAAGCGAGAGCAATGACACCACACATTTGAGAGGAGAGAGAAGGTTAGGTGATAGGTGGAGAGGAAATTCAAAAATACCCTCCCAAACCTAAAACCTTACCCTCAACCTCCCAGATAGACCAATCCTCCTCTGAGAATACCTGCCAGACGGCCCCGGCCCACCCGACCGAAGGCGCAAAGGTTGGGGCGAGGGTTCGCGATATTACACGAAGTTGCGGCCAATGGTGGTGGCTGGAGGGCATCGTCGATGGAGTTCAACCACCGGTTCTCTGCGCCTGTGCGACGGAGGGCGAATGCCCACTGGCATGTGCTCCCCAGCGGTTGGTTAACGCCAAGCAGCGCCTCTTACGTCGCCGCCCTAGCACGGTATGTCCGCCATTGTGCGCTCTTAACCAGTGGCGATGCCGGCGAGCCCTTGCCGCTAACCTTTTCCGAGGGAAACACTACCATGAAGGTCAACAACTTCATATTGTAAGGCCTTTGTCTCTCTTTGCAATTGTGTGTACTTTTGATACAGTGTTTGAGATTTTTAGAAAAAAAATCTTTTTGCGGTCCTGTTGTAGCTTGCACTATGCACTTGTGACGGTGGCACGCCAAGGCAGACGTTCATGGTGGCACTGGACACCGGGAGTGACCTCTTCTGGCTACCGTGCTAGTGTGATGGGTCCACGCCGCCAGTATCAGCCTCTTCCAGATCAGTAAGAGCTCTCTTCTCTTTAGAATTCGTTGGATCCTTTGATCAATCGGACGTTGGTGCATAATTCAGAGCTAAATGTCATCCACGCTGCAAGGGTTTTTAGAATTCTTGCTCTAGTGGCTTGTGAATTGTTCAATCCATTTAAGGATTTGGGTCGATATGATGCTTTATACCATGTTTTGGTCATATTAAAATTAGCTATGTAGTACATACGTACGTACATATTGTTGGACTAGTTCTTGGTCAAAATTTACAAACTTGGAATCTCTTAATACGTGGGCGCCCTACATTTTTCTACGGATGGATTATTGTCACACTAGCAAATTTTTAGTCTCAATATACTTGAAAAGGCTCTCATTTTTTTATTCTTCCAAAAGACTCCATGTGTTGAGTGTCATTAGACTGACGGTGCTCAAGTGATGGATGTTGCAGGAAGGAGGGAAGGGACTCAGGTGGAAAGTGTGTGTGAGAGAGAGAGGGGATTATATTTTTATGGGTAATGGTGTTCATGTGGCCTGTCATAATGCATATGAATTCGACTACAAAGATAATGCATTCTATATGTGTTATGTACTAACTAGGATGTTTTCTTTGTATTTATACTGGACAAGAAATAACATCATCAGCTACTAAATGTGTACTTTGCTTGATATGTATGTATGAGAATTTTAATGTTTATTATATGACTTGAGTCAAGTTAGATGATATATATATATATATATATATATATATATATATATATATATATATATATATATATATATATATATATATATATATATATATATATATTACCCTCTATTATAACTCCATTGCAATGTAACCTTACTAGTTGTATTGAAATGATAGTAAAACAAATAACAATAATAATAACTTTTAAGTATTTCTCAAGAGTAAATTGTCATAAAGCTACATTCCATGGTATAACATTGAAATATCATCCTTGTAAATATATCTACTTTTACTTTAAAAATCAAATAACTTATTTTCAACTACTTTGTAATGAAAACATACTTTAAACAACTTCCAAACTTTTCAATGGTACAAAGCCTCCCTTCTCAAGTTTTATTTTACAAAATCTAATCGTTGACTATAATTCTTGAGCATTGTCCATTACTGAGGACAAGGCTATCTGAATAGATTACACTCTATAGAGGTTGTGCACTTTACCCACATAATATGATCAAACCATACTGCCAAGTTATGCCATGTACCCATTGACGTGTAGCTAGTAGATCAGAACAAAACCTTTCAGAAACTCTATCTTAACACTAACCCTTCCATTAAGTCCTCACTATACTTTCCCTCACCAAGAGCTGAAGAATAGGAGAAACTTATCGTTGGACAGATGTGAACATCACACTTTAAGTCCCTCTCATAACCGCACACTAAGTTTGGTTATCTTTTCAAGGCTTCTAATGTTAATACTCGATAACTTACTTAGTTAAGGCCGTTCCATGCTAGAAACTTGGTTGCTTGTCTGATTCAATTCAAAGGTTTGCAAGGTTAAGTCCTTATTTCACTGAGGTAAGACTACTAATTACTCATAGAACATCATGTCAACATATCAACCCATTGCCACAGAGGTCCACCATAACTCAAACTCTTGCCGCATGCTTTGGTCTAAATCATTTACCACCCCACTTGATTATCATGCAACATATGCCATCAACAAGTCCACATCGTTGCAAGACAACACATGTCACCAAAACTCAAAATCATTATCGTGGCATGGCTAAACAACTATACAAGGTCTAACCAGCCCACGTCGGCATCTATTAGCAACCAACTAATAATGAACCATCCTAGGGTGATAAATAATCATGGTATACAAATGACAAGGTAGATTTAATCTAATTGGGTTGAATAACTAGATCCCAAACTAATTTGAAATCAATTATACACATAAAATATCATTCATTAATTTAAATCAATAAAGAAATTTGTAAAACTAGGTTCAACAAGATCAAAGCACAACTTGACTTGGAATAGCTCATGTTCCTGCTAATCTTGGATCAACTCTTCACCCTTGCATGATCCGGGCACTTTGACTTCTACATAAATCAAGATGAAATGGCAAATAAATACCAAACCAAAGAACAAACAAACTCTAAAAATGAAATAATATTCACCATAAAATATATCTCAATTTTAATTTTTTTAGAAAATTGAATCACCTCAATTAGTGCTTGTATGAAGAACGGGCTCTACGAGCTTTTTGCTCCTTATTTCAATTCATACGAATTCATTTATGCATATACACATAGGGCATGTTATACATGCTTGATTTCTGCTTGTCCCGTATTAGTCATTTCTTTTATTCGACGTTGTCCAACTCAACGATGTTGCTTCCTCACTAACCTAATGGATCTATATCATATGTATTCAGTTTTTTTATCGTACTTGACATTATCTCTTTCTTTTGATCATATGGAAACCAAATTGTTATTCTTTTATTCCCAATTTTAGTTTTTTTAGTTTATAATTCCATAAAGTCCAACTATAATTTTATTATGAATTTTAGTTTTACATTGAATTTCATATGAAAATCAAATTGTTAATTTTTCTAATAGATTGCTAATTATCTTTTAATTTTTATTTCAATTTGTATGTTGTTGGATCATGCATGACATGAGTTTTTTTATATAGTTTTAGGTTAGAATCATATATAAATTCAATTGATATTTTTATTTTATTTTTATTTTAAATTTAAGCTATTTAGGGATTTTACTATGGAGTTAAGTATATAAATCAAATTGCAAATTTTATTTTTAATTCCAAATTTTAGTTTTAGGTTGAGATTAGTATACAAATTAAGTTACTAATTTTCAATTAGTTATTGTTCCAAATTTTATTTTTATTTTAATATTAGTATGACAAGCAAATTACTAATTTTCTTTTACTTTGTAGTATGAAATTCAGTTTTCTTATTGTGCCTTACTAGGACTCTTTGTTTTGATCGTATAGAAATCAAATGGCTATTTTTATTTTTATTCTTAATTTTAGTTTTTAGGTTAGAATTATTATAAAAAATACAACTACTAATTTTTATTTCAAATTTCTATTTTATTTTTATGTTAGTACGAAAATCAAATAACTAATTATCTTTTATTTCTATCCTAATTTTTATTGTTCTTTACATTGATTCTTTCTTGTAGTTGTCACGAAAATCAATTTTCTAATTTTATTTTATTTTAATTCTGAATTCAGTTATTTTTGTATCGTAAAGAACACAAACTCTTTTTTAATCTAACCCGTTATAATCTGGACCTACCATGATCAAGCTGTGTAAATTTTTCTTTTTTTCTCCGATCAATGTGGGAATTTCTAGCCTTGAGTGCGAACGTGGTGGCTTCTTTTGCTTCTAATTTAATATTATAATAGATATATTTATAAACCAAAAAAATTATAATGTTATGTAAATACTTTTCAAGAGAAATTTGTACACATGATTTTCATGTATCTAATTTAAATATTTAAAAAGATTTTGACAGGCTGCACCTATATCCAAAATAATAACCATTTGTGACTGAAGGCAGTGGCGGAGTCAGCTCTGGGCGATCCTGAGCGGCTACCTGGGCTCGTCGGTGAACCGCCATTAAGGCGCCTCGGGTATTTGCTCTGGGTCTGAGCGGGGGAGACGGCGATGGCGTAGCGCCTAGACGCAAGAAAAGATGATGGGGGCATCACAGATGGATGGGAGGGCCTGCGCCATCCCCAATCTCGCGGCCGCCATGGTTGGATGTGCAAGGTTATCTTGGACAAGTGGGAGGAACAAGAAGAAACTGTACCTCGAATAGATTTCTTTGGCTCTGAGCTGCTTTTAGGCTGGCCGGTCCTGAAATTTTAGTGCCCTGGCGCAGAGCAACAAACCTTTATTGGTTTATTTCACACAAGTTATAAAGTGTTTATCTTAAGAAATATTTATACATGCTAATCACAATTTGTATGTAGCTGAAAGAAAAATTGAATCTTTCTGAAGGAAAAACAATGCAATACTGATTGTGCGCTAATTTATCAATTATAATACTACGCCGTCAAAAATTTATTACTAAAAAGATATGTGAATATGTAGAGTTAAAAATGAAAGGCGTTGACTTGTGCTCAACAAATAAACTAGCTACAAGGAGTAAATGAAGGCCCGCATCCATTAACTAACTACGTAAGTGGAGAGGGTCGTGTTGATTTTCTACTTATTTTTTTTCTTCGCATTGTGATGGTGTTTACTCGGCCAAACACTCGGCATAGTTAGGTTTGTTTAGACTTCTGTTTGCACTAAAATTTGGAAAAGTGCGGTCAAATTGTTAGGTTTAAGACCAAGAGATATTTTAACTGATATCGAACATTAAAAAAGGTTTAAGTATGGATTGTGATCGATATTTATCTAAAAACAGGAGAAATACTGTCCGAGTTGAGGCTGATACAGATCATGCTTTAGATTCTCTTAGTAGCCTATGTAATTTAGATTCTCTCTTGTAATCTATTTGATTAATAGAGTTGCGCATCACCGATTGTTAATCGCCTTCTATTACGCCAATCAAATTTGATTTTCCCCGATCTTATTACGCATCATCTTTTTTGAAAAAGATCTAGCTTTATCATGTGATTAGCCCTAATCTAGACTTACCATTACAATAGATTTGATCAGCTTTGTGGCCGTTCGATCTAAGCCAATTATTTCTCTAGAACGGCTTTGAGCAAATTTTTGGTTTATCTTACCGATTGCAGAATCAAATCGGTTGGCATGTCTTAATCAATTGAACTCAGTGTTTGTTCAGTGTGTTGTGGCTGATAAACCTTACGTCAAGTTTTTTTGACACCAACAGCTCCAAAAACATTTCTAGCTCTGCCACTGATAGGAGGGAGTTTGTCTTTAAATTCATCGGTTATTCCGTTAATTTAGAGGAAAAGAAGCGACGACGTCACACACCACAGCGAGGAATACTATAGTGCAATCATCGTAGGGGTTGTTTGATTGGCTGCATATACACAGATTTGTATCAATAGATACAGAATCTTACTTTTTTCTCATGTTTGATTGACCGCATCTGATTTTAAGCTTGACTCTGCAGATGCAAGATTCCCTCCACAGCCTGGCTCTGGGGAAACGACCAAAACTGGCTTTTCTATTGGTACAACGATGTTGGCTTTGTGTTCTGCGCGAAATGGCCCACTGGTTGGCGACCCGCACTGCACCACACAGCATGCATCGCTAGTTGTGCATACAGTTATTAGGCAATATGCCATCTATTTTTTTCTTTTTTTGCTAATATCTTTTTATTATTATCTCCGATCATCGAACCGATTTTACCTACATGTTCCTGACATTTTTTCGAACAAAACTAGACCACACTTGCCATATAAAATTCAAAAGATTTAATTTTTTGTTTTTCAATTTTATTGTTTTTTCGAATTTATTAAAAAATTTAAACGACACCCAAATTGAATGAAACCAAAAAAAATAGAACCATAGGTTCAAATACTACATGCTGAAAAAAATTCATATTTTTAAAATTTATTTATCACTCTTTTGAATTTGATCCATCTCACTTTCATTTAGGCAACCAAACACCATTTCTATGTATTTTCTTGCATTCATTCAGCCTAACTCTTACCAATCTGATTGAGTTGAGAAGACAACCAAACAGCCCTCTAATGATCATGCCATCGGCAGGACGATCTCTCAAGATTTGCACTAGTTACCAATCGCGGCGAGCGTGGGGCATGCATGGGAGCTAGTGCACGCACCGCCTAGGATCTAACACGGCTCGGCCGGCCACCCCAGCCGAGGCTCGTCATGAGCCGTGATCATTCCCCGTCCATCCTTTGCTTGGAAGGTGCGGGAGGAAGGGAAGAAAAGAGCCGATTTGCCAATTGGCGCGGTGAACCGCGAAAAGAAGAGAAAGCGCGCATGCACGGCCGGTGGTCGGGCAGCGGGCAGATGCATGGGGCCTCGGCTCCGCTCCTTTCGTCCTTTTCCTCGCGTGAACAGCGGCGATTTCACGTGCATCTCGGTGAGACGGATGGTGCGCGGGCGTAGCCGCGTAGGCAACAGCTGGGAGCAGATGGGCCTTGTTCTTTTATCTTTTTTCGCGCGAATTGGAGCTGCTCGATCGCGGCCGGGCGGTCGCCTCTTTTTGTTCTTGCGTGCTCTGCTGCGTTTAAACCTCCATACTGATTAGCAATGGTGCCGGTTGTTTGTTGTGTAGTAATGACCTAATGATACAGTGCTAAGACTACACATCATGATCAGCTAAATACAGAGCTTTATGGGGTGTTGCTATATGCTGTCGGTATGAAAGGTCCAGCCTTTACTCGGGCGAGTATTGCGTGACAATATAGCATCCTCGAAATTTTGTTCCTGTAAAAGATTGCACGAATTGTATGCTTTTCCTTCGAAGATAAGCACAAGTCTAAAAGCAGGTACAGTGAAACATGGTGAGCCCAGCTGAAATAATCGAAATTACCGTATGCCTAGAGTCCTGTCCCGAGTAATGGTATTTTAGCTCTTCGACATGCGCGAGTGTTCATACAACGGTGAGGCAGTTTGGTAAATAAGCTTTTCGTCAATCATGAGTTGTAGACTAGCAGGCAGCTCTCCATTGTTGATGTTACGATTTTAAGTCTATCGCTACAGAGCACAGGGGTAAAATATGGCACAATCATGGCTTCTCAAACAGAAAAGAAGAAGCCCGACACAGCGCTTGATGCTAGTAACAACAATTCTATCAGTTCAGATTGGAATTCAGTTTTAACTAGCACTCTATTTTTTTTCTTTTCTTGTACACAACTCTTCTCTCAATTTCTCCTTTATGTATTCGCAAAAAAAAAATCCTTTATGGGTTCTCTCAACTTACCATTTCCTTTTCTTTTTTCTTTTTTTTTCAATTTTAATCATTTTGGTTTCGTTAATGATCGAGTAATGGCGTACAGTTATTCCACGCGAACAGAACGCCGCGTCCCTTTATCAGAATCAAGATTGTTGAGGAACCTCGCTACCGAGTAGTCCGGGGTTCCAGACAATACAATATTTATGGAGAACGGACTGGAAAAAGGACAAACAGAATAGGGGGGAACAGCTCTCTTCTTTATTGAATGAATAACTGTACAGGAGGGGGGACCCCAGCCCCATATATATAGCCTGTAATCTAGGGTTTCGGCAAAGGGAGCAATATGGGCCTTCATGGGCCGTTAGGGTTTCTTAACACTCCCCTTTGGGCTCTTTGCCGCGAGATGCATATGTCTCATCAAAACTCCAGAAAAACCCAGTGGAAAAAATACTTGGAGAAAGAGTACATAACATACGTTTGCTGTATTGCATGAATTGCCTCATTAAAACATTATGTAAGAAAACTTCCGTGAAAAACTTACTAAGGAAAAAGAGTACAATTCTCCCAAATTGCAATGTTTCATCTTCAAGATCACGTTGGGTACTCAAACTTCAAGTTCAAGATTTATGTAGAAGTATGTGAAATATCCCCCCTGAAATCTGCACTTTTCTAAGTCTCATCATCCTAATTCCTTTAACGCACCTTTCAAAAGTGGATGCTGAGAGTGACTTGGTGAATAAATCTACGAGATTTTCACATGACTTAGTATGCAATACCTTAATCTCATTCATCTTATGCAATTCATGAGCATAGAAAGACTTAGGGTTGATATGCTTCATGAGATTGCTCTTCACATATCCCATCTGCACTTGGGCAACACAAGCTGCTGCATTATCTTCATAGATGATCGTGGGAGTTTGTTCCATGTTTAAACCACATGACTTCTGGATGTGGTGAACTATGCTTCAAAGCCATGCACATTCACGGGAGGCTTCAGACAAGGCAATGATTTCCGAGTGGTTTGTTGACGTCGAGACAAGAGTCTGCTTAGACGACTTCCAGGAAACTGTTGTTCCTCCACAAAGAAAAATATACCCCGTTTGGGACTTTCCAGTATGCGGGTCCGATAAGTACCCAACATCGGCATAGCCAACCGAAGTTAGTTCATTCATATTTCTATAGAATAGGCCGAGGTCCTTGCTTCCTTGTAGGTAACGGAAGATGTCCTTAACCCCTTTCCAATGCCTTTTGGTGGGTTCTCTGTTTGTCTTGGGATAAGCGATTCACGGCGAGCGCAATGTCCGGCCTAGTGCTATTTGCAAGGTACATGAGTGCTCAATTGCACTCGGATATGGGAATTCCACTCCGGGACTTCCTCCCCTCTTCTCTGAACTGTATGGATCTTGAGTGCCTTGGAGTGACCTTGAGCCATTGGGGTCTTTGCGGGATATGACTTCTCAAAACCAAACCTTTTCGACACTTTACTGCGTGTAGGGTGATTGATGTACCAAGATTTCTCCTTGGGCGTGTTCAAGCGCAAGCCTAAATAAAATTTAGTTTTACCCAAATCTTTCATTTCAAACTCAGACTTCAAGTATGAGCATACCTCTTCAATTTCTTCATCCGTTCCAATGATATTCAAGTCATCTACATAGACGGAGATTATACAGAACCCGTTTGGGGATTGCTGTGTAAATACACATGGACAATCTTCGTTGTTCGTGTAGCCTTTCTTGCAGAGAAAGTCACTCAAGTGATTGTACCACATTCTTCCTGACTGCTTTAGCCCATACAGTGATTTCTTCAATTTCACATTGTACAGGTTTCTGTTTGCTCTATCTTGATTCGGGATAGGTATACCTTCTAGTAGTTTCATGTATATCTCTGAATCCAAATTTCCATACAGATATGCTGTGACAACATCCATTAGCTTCATTTTCAACTTTAAGTTGACTGCCATTGAGATCAAGTATCTAAAGGTAATTCCTAACATGACCGGAGAATAGGTTTCTTCATAATCAACCCTAGGATGTTAAGTGAAACCTTGAGCAACGAGTCTTACCTTGTATCTTACAACTTCATTGTTTTCATTTCTCTTTCGAACAAAAACCCATTTGTGACCTACGGGGTTTATATGGGGAGGCGTGCGGCACACTAGCCCAAACACCTCTCTTTTGTTCAAAGAGACTAACTCTGAGGTGATTGCCTTCTTCCATTCTTCCCAATCTAGCCTTTTCTTACACTCTACGAGAGCTGCAGGCTCAAGATCATGATCAATGATCGAGGCAATCTTCTTTGCAAAGTATGCATCAACGCTGGCTGTTGCTCTATGCAGGGATTCTCCTGTTATTATAAAATTTATGGTCATTTTGTCATGGGGTGCTTCATGCACTTCTACTTGCTCTTCACTGCTATTTCAAGTCATAGGAGCAAGTTCCTTTAGCTTTTCATTGCCCATGTGTGCGCACACATTGTTTCCGGCGGCTTCCTGCAATTGAAGATTCAAATCTGGAATTGCTTTTTCCATAGGCTTCTTTCCAGCGCCAGGTCTCAACTGGCTCCCCTTCTTTCCTTTGGGCATCTTTGTGATTGATTGTGGTAAGTCCTCTTGCCTAGTTTTTTCAGACGTCTCCGGGTACTTTGGGTTTGAGAAGCCAGATTTCCTGTCCTTTTCCTTTGAGGCCTCTGAATAGGATGAGGGATACCTTTTGCTTTCTTTGGTACTTTCACCCTCTCTGGTGCATTTCTTGCAGGTACATACGACTTAATCACGCCTTTCAGATCGCAAAAATGATCAGGCAGTTCATTCGCTAAGTTTTGCAAATCAATTATCTTCTGGACTTCTTAATTTGCTTCATTAGTGCGTGGGTCATACACGGGGATCCCAGTGGAATGACATATGATTTCCCGGTATTTTTTATCCAAAGGTTGATTTCCTCCCTCTAATGACGGGAAACGATCCTCGTCAAAGATACAATCAGCGAATCGGTACATCACGCATGAGTCTCGATCATGGGTTCCAAATACCTGATTATGGATGCACTTTCATAACCAACGTATATCCCAGACTTGCGGAGAGGGCCCATTGCAGTCTGATGTGGGGGCGGTATAGGTACATATATCAAACATCCGAACTTTCTGAGATGGGAAATCTTCGGGATGACCCCTTGCACTAGTTGCATAGGCGAATGGATGTTGTAAGCCGATGGTCTGAAATTGATGAGAGCTGCTGCGTGCAAGACTGCGTGTCCCCAATAGGTGTTGGGCAAGTTACAACTCTGCAAGAGTGGTCTGGTAATAAATTTGATCCTCTTTATTAGTGCTTTAGCTAGTCCATTTTGCATATGGACGTGCGGTACAGAGTGCTCAACTTTTATTCCTGTTGCTATGCAATAATCATCAAATGCCTTTGAAGTAAATTCGCCGGCATTGTCCATTCGAATGGACTTCACATGATGATAAGGGAATGCATTCTTAGGCCCTGTTTGGTAGAGCTCCAGATCTCAGCTCCACTTTAGATCTGAAACTTATAGACTAAAATAAAGTGAATTAAGTTTATATTTTTAGTGTAAAATATAAACAAGATGATTCATTTAAACACTCTTAACATACCCACAGCTCCAGCTCTACGGATCTAGTGGAGCTAGGAATACCCAGCTCCACCAGATCTACGGATCTAGTGGAGCTGGAGTTCTACCAAACACAGCTTTAATTCTGATGATCTGCGAAATCAGCTTTGCAAATGCATGGTTTCTGGTTGACAGCAAAAATACATGCAACCATTTCGAGTAAGCATCTATAAGCACCATAAAATATCAAAACGGCCCTAACAAGGGCTGAATCGGGTCGTGAATATCCCCTTGGATACGTTCCAGGAATGCAGAGATTTCACTTTGCATTTTCATAATGGAGGGTCTAGTTATTAATTTCCCGGTGGCACATGCAGGGCACACAAAATCTTCATGATTCGAAAAATTCTTAACATTAATACCATGACTCTGTGAGTTGTTCACTATATTTCTCATCATTCTAAGACCAGGATGGCCTAATCTACAATGCCACAAAGAAAATAATTCAGAGCTTCTAAAGGCAGTCTTCAAAGATGTATACACTTCGGGTGCATGAATTTTTGTGTAGTACAACCTAGATTTATATGAGAGATATTTTTCTAATATCATTTTTCCACATACCGCGTGCTTCATGATGCACAAGTATTCTTTGCTATTTTCTTCATTGGTTTCTACGTGAAACCCATTGGCACGGATGTCTTTGAAACTTAAGAGAGTGTGCGTTGATTCAGAGTACAAAAAGGCTTCTTCAATTACCAAAGTTGTACCCATTGACAATATAATTGTGGCTCTTCCAGAACCTATTATATAAGAATCGCTTCCTGCGATTGTAGTAATTCTTCCAGCGTTCTTCATGATCGATTGGAAGTATTTGGACTCTCTTAGGATGGTATTTGTTGTGCCACTATCAACAATACATATCTTCTCCATTTGGGCGCTACACGATTTCTAGATAAAAGAAATATAATTCTAATCAGACAGTGACAAAATGATTCAAATATTACTTGTAAATAAAGAATACTGGGATAAATAAACTTCTTACTCATTCATGAGAAAATGCATGCTCTTCTAGAGCTTACAATCCATTATTAAAAAAAAGGAATTCAGTAATCAACCACTATCTAAAAAAATGCAAATAATGCAATTCATGCATTAAATGGAATCTGTAAAGTATGCATTGACTTCAGCTTCTATGTCATCGACAGAGGTTTTCTCTTCATTTGCCAAAAGTTTGGCTGTTGCATCGATGTCCAGGGTAGACTGTGAGGCAAGTGGGGTGTCCACGTCCATGGCATCATTGTCGCCTACCTTGATGAAATGCGCTTCTGCTGGTGCCTTGACTTTGGCCTTCTTCTTGGCCTGATATATGTTGATCACTTCCTTAGATTCTCGGCATATCTTCGACCAATGCCCCCAAGTGCCACACCTAAAGCACGTCTAGTTCTGCTGTCCATATGGCTTAGCGAGTGACTTCTCTTTGTCATCCTACTTCACTTGGGCTTTGGCCTTTCCTTTGGCCTGATATCGCTCTTTTCCACCCTTGCCCTTCTTCCTGTAAATGGGCTTTCTCACCTTATAGCTGTTGGCGTTGATTTCAGCGCCAATGCCCCTTCCAGGTGGCTGCGAGACAAAGTTCTTGCGTAGAGCATTGTCCTGTGATTCCGCAACTTGCATAATGTCAATCAGTTCGCTATACTCCTTGTATGTGTCCTGACGATAGCTGCGGGCACTCTGAATAGCGTTAGGGTGAAAAGTGGAGAGTCTTCTTAATCTTCTCCTCGTCAGTGATCTTCTTACCACATAGGGAGAGATTGGTACAAATTCTGTGCAAGGCAGAATTGTACTCGGCCACTGTTCTGTAGTCCGCAAATCTCAGGCAAACCCAATCTTGCTGTGCTTGGGGCAAGATAGTGTACTTGAGCTTCTCGAACTGCTTCTGAAGTGCAGTCTAAAGCTCAAGTGCATTCTCCTCAACCATGTATTCATTATTCAGTGTGGTTGAGAGGTGGTGCCTGAGGAAGTACAGAGCTTGATCATTCTATTCGGTGGTAGGTTGTGCGTCCTTCGAGGATCCTAGGCCAATGGCAGCCTGGAGCTTCTTGCCCCCAAGGACGATCTTCACATTAGATGCCCAAGTGAGATAGTTCTAACCATGCGGGGCTAGTTCTTCAAACTCACAATTCATAATGCCAGACATCTGCATATTTATAAATTCCATCATTAGATTACTGCGTGTAATCTGATAAAAGTGGTTGCAAAAATTCATAAAATGCAGAAAAAAATCCTCATGAATTCTCAGTAAATTGAACATAAAGCAATAAATGCAAGATTCATAGATATGCATAAAAAATACTAAAAATAAAATATCAGGTCCTAATAATATTCTAAAATTTTTTGGCAATTTTTCACAATTTTCTGTTATATTTAATCAATTTTCCCGAATTTCTCACTACTTATTAGAAAAAAAGAAAAAACAGAAAATGCTAGGGGGGTAAGAAGGGGATTTCCCATCCCCATCCGGTTTTAACCGGACTTCAAATCCGGCGCCCTGGCCTTCACGTCCGTCCGCACCGAGCATAGAGCACAGGCGGGCGATGTGATCGGCGGTGCGGGCAATCGGCGGCGGGCCGGCGCGCCTGTGCGCGGCACTTCCGGCGGCGAGGCGGCGGCGGCGTCTTCGAGGGCGGCGCATGCAGGAGGCAGCGGGTTACATATGGTCCATGGGGTGCAGATGCACCCCCTCAAAAAAAAATTTAGTTATTACCTCTATATCTTGGCCCTATATGCATCCCCCTCAGCCCAACATGCTGCACCTCCCTCGCCTCATGAAAATGAAAGAACGTAGATTTTAGATGGATCAATCACAGAAGGTGTTAAAGACTCGAAATCAAATTATGTATTTTGTCTATGTTTAGGTTCTTTTTCCCATTCAAATGTTCTTCATTAGATAAATATTTTTTATCACTTCTTTATGCTCGCACCCCCCTCTATTTCTCCTTAGCTTCGCCACTGGTGGGAGGCGTGGGCCGGGATGGGCCGGGAATCGAGACGTCGGTCAGCGTGGAAGCCGATGCGGGCTTGGGTGGCGAAGCATGATGCGGCGGCGATGGACTTTGAGCCCGATCGGTCAGCAAAAAGGAGGCGGCCAATGGCGCGGGGCAGGCGACCGGCGCGGAGGCTGGCGGCGGCTGCGGCTGCGTAGGCGCACGGGAGGCGAGGCTCCTTCGGCCGGCATGGCGGCGGCTCCTTCAATGGCGTTGCCGAGGCGGCCCGGTGGCGTCTTCGAGACGCACGGGAGGCGGCCGGGGCGACGACTTCGAGTCGTGCAGTGGCGCGACAGATGGCGCGGTCCTTCGTGGCCAGCATCTGCGGGATGGCTGCATGGCGCATGAGCAGAGGTGCCAACGCCGGCGGGACGTCTTCGAGACGATCGGGTGGGCTTCAAACCGGGGAGCGGTGCTTCGAGGCCGGCGTGCTTCGTTCACGTCGGTGTTGTTGTTTTTTGTTTTTTCATATGTGTAATATGACAAAGCAACAATAGCGTGCTACCCAATCTGTAAGCATCTTCAAGAGGAGCTCTAAATAGGTTGTTAATTGTAATTATAGGGTTTTGATGGAAAAAAAGCACTCTAACAGAGGTTGTATTTTGAGAAAAATTATCAAAATATGTTTAAAACTCAAAGCCCTGTTGCTATATTTATAGCGCTTCTCTTCGACCCTATCGATGGAGCTCTTCAATGAGGCGTCGTGCGTTGCCTGGTGCCCTCTCGACATCGGGACCTCAACTACCCTTCCATCACCGTGTCGACTGGCCGGCCCGAGCGACAGACGGTCGCGCGCAGTCAGAATGTCGAATTTCTTAGAACGCGTACACGACAGCCGTCGTCAGGGAACAGAGGCGTCAGGTGTGATGACTCTGGGGACGTGGCGTTAAGGAGTGTGGGCCAGAGGAGTTCGAGTAAGCCGCGGTGAGGGGCCTGGCGTCCGTGGACTACGTTCTCGTGAAGACACAGAGATGAATGAAGGATTGGAGATTTAGGATCTAATTGCTGGAGTCAATAGCTATCTTGGGTTCTAATTTTTTTAGTTTAAACCCTATTTTGAGGTATAGAACTCTATTTTAAGGCTTGACTATTGGAGATGCTCTAAAGAAAGGAAGAGAGCAAAAAAACACTTGCAATACGCAGCTCCGTGCCACATAGATGCATACGTAGGATTAGATCAATTCCCGTATCTCACCTTTTCAATTCTGCGACGGTAGAGGCTCGTGCTGATAATGTGTTGAGGAACCTCACTACCGAGTAGTCCGGGGTTCCTGACAATACAATATTTGTGGAGAACGGATAGGAAAAAGGACACACAGAATAGGGGAAACAGCTCTCTTTTTTATTGAATGAACAACTGTACAGGAGGGGGGACCCTAGCCCCATATATATAGCCTGTAATCTAGGTTTCGGCAAAGGGAGCAATATAGGCCTTCATGGGCTATTAGGGTTTCTTAACAAAGATGTGCAGTGGTAAGCCCCTTGCCATCAGAACGACGAGACATACATCTGATGTCTAGGTACGTCAAATACAAATTAACAATAATGTAGCGTACAGAATTTTAGGGGGGTGTTTTCGTACTTTTCTTTTTATAGTTGCATAACTATTAATGTATAAATAAAAGATAGATGGTGATTATTTATCTATTTTTTTGTTTTAGGATTTGTACAGCTTATATTAGAAAAGAAATCATGAAAGCACTTCTCACAGAATTATTTGGCGGATTTACGGGAGAGAGATCTCAACCGAATCGTGGTATTTGCCGATGAGGAAACCCCGCTAAACAGGACAGCGTATCTGACCTGTTCTCGTTCGCGGGGCCAAGAAAAGCTCAGTTCCTGAGGGCGAGCCGCGCGACACGCCCGTCTGCACGCACAAGCCGACGACGACGAGCGGACGGCCACCACCTCCGACTGGAAAGGAACCAGAAAACGATGGAAGAGAGACGTACGCACAGCACATCGCCTCGTCGTCGATCTGCATCGGGGAAAATTTTATCTTGACAAGGGAAATGCGACAAAGCCATCCTGTCAGGGTTGTACCCGTTTGCTGCCCAAAGACGGAACACGGGGCCCGCTCCCTGTTTGGCCACGGAGAAAGAACAGAGACGGACGGGCCGGGGCAGGAAGGAAGAAGCGCCGATTGGTTCCCTATGGTTAGCATCGAATCGAAATGCCGTGCGCGTGCATGGATTAGCGTTGGTTGGTGACGTGGTGCATGTATCGTGGCCGTGGTGGGCAGGTTCTGACTTCTGACTGGGGAGTCATGTCCCAACCTCCAAGGGCTATTCTTACATAGCTGGGAGATGTGCAGCGCACGGGTAAACTTCACTAACCCCATCGAGGTCACATCGTGGTCATGTTTAGAACTAGAAGATATTGCTGAAGAGAAACAGGGGCACTAATAGAAGCCTAGATTCGCTCTGCTCTGTAGGGTGCACTCGGCCGGCCAATTGTGCGTGCTTGCTGTGAAATTGCAACTTCTCACCGACACCGCAGTACTCTCATTTCGTTATCGCCGTACAATCTTCATTTAGGTTAGCGCCGGCTGCCGCTTAACACGCGTAAACGCTCCCAAGCGACCATGATACAAAGAGTACCCAAGATACGTCTGCGCGCGCGCGCACACAAAGCACATTTAATAACGAGGTCCAGAAACCACCAGTCCACCACCTTCATCCGATGCCATTGATGCACACGGAAACACTGAACCGTACATGCCCCACCCAGCCTAAACGGGAGGAGCATAAAATAGCTGCTGCAGTTGAAACGGCATCTTCAGAAGTGCCTCTTGTTGTATGCTGCAAAAACACTAACAACTCGTGATGTGTACAAATTATCGATTTATCACTTTCAAAACAACCATATGTGTACAAATGAACTTGCAACACGGAATCTCTTAAACATATATAGAGGAGCGTTTGTGAGAGCAGTCACAATACAAATTATCTCGGCATTTAAGTTATGGTCAAAGCACAGTTACATGAGGATAAGTAAATCCATGACCAACGGTAAAAGCAGCTGATGTAGCCAATCTTCAATGCTTCGTGCGCCTGGAAGATTGGCAAAGAGATGTTAATTGCCTACCTTAGACGAAACAAGTCGATAGAATAAACAGAATACCAGCTAATCAGTTCTCAGTATCACTAAAACACTACAGTTGACTTTTCATCAGAGAAATTGTGTGGGATGCATAAAACTGCACTGTAGACTGCATAGATCCGTTTAGCACCCAAATATATCTTAACTATACAATGCTGCTGCTTGTAGCAAAATACATGGAGATCGAAAATCCCAAATAATGTAGCTAATCATATCAACTCTTAGTTTACAGAAGATATCATACAATTACTAGTATGACAGACAACCACTAAGAGCTGAACAGGCTATGCAAAATATGCATTTCAACTATGGATATGTTTAGTTACAGCATACTGAAAACTTACCAGGAAGCCAGAAAGGGTACTACTTCAGTTCTTTTCATCTTCAGGCTTGTCCAACTTGTCTTCCTTCTTCTCTTGCTGTCAGAGGAAAAAAAAGGTTTAGTTCAGCTTTGGTAATGATTATGTACAAATGAGAAAATAACATATAAGCATGTAAGTATACATCAGAAACTAATTCAGATTCCTAAAATTACATACAATACAGTTCAAACGAAACTCAATGTTACTTCACAGCAGAACGAGTTTGTTTCAATAAGCCAGTATCAACGAATCTAAATGTCATTACTTATCTACTTAATAAATCATGCATTGAAATTCCGTTAGAATTCATGCATAAGCATTATGTAAATATGATCCGACACCTTGACAGATTCAGATTCCCTTAACTAAAGAAGACCGTATATTGATTGTTTATTTGGTAAAGGAAGGAGCTGAAACCATGCGAAGGATTAACTTATCCAAACACAATACCCAAAGCTAAGAAATTATGCGGTAATAATATTTGGCAGTCTCCATAAGAAAAACAGACCCTTCAAGCAGAAACAAAATGGAAGGATGCAAAAATACAAGACCATGAAACTAACACTGAGGCGCACACACAAATGCGTAGCACTAAAAACTGGGATATCAGGCTCATACAAAAAAGTGGGGTGTTTTGAAAGGAAAATCAAAGCCACTTGTACATGCACACGCATGCACTATTGTGGAGCATCCATTTGTGCTCTGAGATTCGTGTGGGGGAGAGGGGGAGATGGGAGAGAGAGAGAATGGAGCACAAATCTCGGAGCACATTGGACAGTGGGAATAGTGCATGCCATGCATGTACGGCTGAAAAAATTGCTTTCATGTTTTTAAGGACAACAGAGCTATTACATCATGGCATAACTAGACAAGAAGACCTTCTAACGAAAGAAACTCAGCAAAAGAATAGGACCAAAGAAAGACATACCTCTCCCTGCCCATGCAATTTCCAAATAATGATGATGATGAGAGACCAATTATATGTAACTGAAATTGTTAAATTCATATCTGCATGTCATTGGTTCAAAGAGAAGACTTACCGAATTAAGGATGGATGTCACAAATGATCTGTCTTCAAACACTTTGCTCATATCAGACTGACCAGCCATGTTCGCGTCCTGGACAGACATTTGAAGAGCTGTGTATAAAACAGAGAATACACATCAGAACATGGAAATATTTCAAACTGTGGTTAACTCAAAAGCTCTGCATCATATAATTATCAATAGAAAAGAAAAGGGATTTATACAATGAAAAGAGAAAAAACAATGAGCTATGTTTGGAATTATTTGAAGATGGCATTGAATCAGATGAGATCTATGACATTAGTGTGCTCAAGGTTTATCTTCAGAAAATAACTAGTTTGTTTCCCGTGTAGGCGCAATCCTACTTTTTTAGGTACAGTTATCTAGTGAACCAATCAAATGAGATATATGATACCCATTGTATCCTCAAGGTTTATCTTAACAAAGAACTGCTTAGTTTCCTGTGTAAGTGCAAGCCTACACTTCTAGGTACATTTAGCTAATGAACCAATGGACAAATTGCCAGCGAGATGATATAATCAACTATGGTTTCCATGGTGAGTTTTTTATGGGTTTTAGTGAGCTTGTATTACAAAAAATATGTCCTACACAAAAAAGGATAAATATTGAACAAACTAGAGATCTCTAAACTAGCAAGTCATAACTTCGTGCCTTATGGGTTTTAGTGAGCTTGTATTACAAAAAATATGTCCTACACAAAAAAGGATAAATATTGAACAAACTAGAGATCTCTAAACTAGCAAGTCATAACTTCGTGCCTCCAAAGATTAGAAAAATCAAAAGAACTTAAGAAACAAAAGGACCTACCTAATGCCATGTCATGGTCATCTGCAGCAGCTTCTGCCATAGCAGCATCAGCCACAGCTGCAGCTCCTGAAGAGCCATCATCCATTGACATCGCAAGTGCCTGCTGTAGTAGCTGAGAATCCATGTTCTAAAACTTATCAATACTTATGTTTCCATTATAAAGCGTGATACTTGATTGACTAGTCTGTCAGTACAGTTAGGCATGCTTCGCAAATAATCCTCAGTTGTTGAACATCCCACTCGAAGCCTCTAAGGTAATAATTTCTTTATTCGTGTATCATCATAACGCACACAGCATATGGCATAAATATCAATGGTCGTTATCAAGAGATGCTAGGTGTCTTCCAGGATATGAAGCAATCAGTGAATACTGGTGGCAAAAGTAAACAGGCACTGGTTATGTTCATGGCCAATTCTTCACTAATCAAGACGATTATAATGGACATGCTTATATCTGTGTGGGGCATTTGCTTGGCATCACCAAGAAAAGGGAAGTGTCCATGTCTACCAAGGCAAAAAGACCCTGCTCTGATAAAACGAACTACTGCAGTGTAACTTCAGAGTCGACATCTTCTACTTATTCTGTTCAACATCACTGAACTGCAAAGGGAGCCAATTTACGAACCATTTACTATTCTGCACAGCACGTGCAGCAAAAAGCTATAACTGGATATCCAAATCCCGATCTAGATCACACAAGTACTGTGTAAAATACTGCAGCCTAACAAGAACAGTAGCATTCTAAACTAAGTGAATTATCTAATTCATCGAATTCCAAATAAAAAAATGTATCAAAGCAAATACGATATGAGCTACTGCAACACACGAGATTAACAGTAAGCTTCACCATCCATACCTCTTCATCCTCCTGATTGTGCTTGGCTTCACGTCGCGGCGGCTTCCCTCGGTCCCACGCTCTTCTTCACTACCTCCTCCCAGCGCCGCAGGCCCTCCTCCGTTGTGATGTCCCCAAGCACCAGATGATGCCCTTCACCAGATTGCCCTGATCCCGAGCAATCAGCCTAGCAACAGACGAGCTGTAGTCATCCACGTTAGGGGCGATCGTCGTCGAGCGCCGCGGACTGCTCCTCGCCACCTCCTAACCTCCTCCGCGTGATATCCGTCACCGCCCTCGTGTCCATCACCTCGACTTCTCCCTCGCCGCCCGTCCACCGCTTCACCGACAAGGTGGTGTATTCCTCGAGACCTTGTCCGGCTCCTTAGGATCTTCTCTTGTCCCTTCCCGCGACCGTGAGCCCATAGCTCGATGTCGCCTCCCATCCGCCCTTGTCCACCTCGGCCTCTTCCGCGTCATCCTTGTCATCGGCGTGGTGGTATTGTCGGCGATGTCGGTGGCGGAAGTTGTCGGGCGCTGCGCGTTCGAGGAGTCTACAAAGGCGACAGCGTGACAAGGAAGAGGAGAAGTTCTGATGGCGCCGCAGCAAACATGACTCACAGCGTCTTAAGTGAAACCATAGTTCTTTGAAAGAAGCGCCAGCAGCGAGCCTCGGCGGCCGGCGGCAGAAGAAGTACCACGGCGAGTTCGACAAGTCCAAGATCGACTACATAATCGTGGTGAGTATGGGCACTTTGGCGATGAGTGCCCCGAGCCAAGGAAGGTGACCAAGGGTGTGGCGCAACTTCGCCGTGGCGAATCTTGACAGCGAGCCCACTGGCGTGAAGTCTATCGTGGAGGTGAAAATAAAGGCAATCAAGATTAGGGGAGATTGTTAGATTTAATCTTGATTAGTTTAGTGATTTGTGAGTGGAGTGCGTGTATGTGTCGGTGTTAATTTGTGTTGTGCGGTGAGTGTGTTTAGTGCTTGGTCAAGTTGTGTGTTTAGTCGTTGCCAAAATTTCTTAGAGTCGTCTTGACAAGCCGGTGTCGATGTGGCGTCTGCGTGTGAATGTCTTTGTTAAGTAGATCGGATGGCGCTGGTCATGCGGATCGTGGGCGTGTCCGAAGTCTTCTGGCCAGCATAGAGGGCGATGCTCTCGTGGCGGTCGCGAGGCGTGGAGCAATTCGTGTGCTGCATGCGAGTTGTGGTGTCGTCGTTCTTTGTTAGTGGGCACATGCATGCGAGAATGACTTAGCCGAGAGGTCATGTGTGGGGCTATTTAATACTTGTGTCGGCCTTGTGTGAGAAAAAGTCTTTGTGGTGATAATCAAGTGAGTGAAGGGCTATTTGGTGTGCGATCTTTGCCAAGAAAAATTCACAATGTGTGTTAGGTGTGCGCAATTTTAAAGCTGATCCAACATTTGATACCAAGTATTAAATAGCCCACACACATGACCCTCTCGGCCAAGTCATTCTGCATGCATGTGCCCTTCTTGACAACAACGCACGCACACCACAACTCGCATGCAGCCACACGAATGCTCCGTCTCGCACCTACCACGAGAGCCGTCCTCTATGCGTCAGTAAGACTTGGACACGCCCACGATCCGCATGACCCGCGCGCCTCCGATCTACGACGGCACATTCACACGCAGACGCCACACGCGTGCACCGCTTGCCGACGACTCGGCGGCTTGGCGCCGACTAAACACACAACTTGACCAAGCACTAAACACACTCACCGCACAACACAAAGAACAACGACACATACACGCGCTCCACTCACAAATCACTAAACTAATCAAGATTAAATCTAACAATCTCCCCTAATCTTGATTGCCTTTATTTCTCACCTCCACGATAGACTTCACGGCGTGGGCTCGTGTCAAATCGCCATCATGCGGCGAGTTGCGCCACACCCTTAGTCACCTTCCTTGGCTCAGGGCACTCATCGCCAAAGTGCCCATACTCCACTTGATTCGGCGATCGATCTTGGACTTGTCGAACTGCCGTGGTACTTCTTCTGTCATGCCGCCGCCGCCGGGCTCCGCGCTGCGCTTCTTCTTGACAACTATGGCCTCCCACTCGCAGACGCGTGAGCGCGGCTTGCTGCGTCGCCACCAAAGAACTTCTCCTCTTCCTTGTCACGCGTCGCCTTTGTAGACTCCCGAGCGCTCGCAGCGCCTCGACAACTTCCGCCATCGACATCGTCGACACATCCCCCATTGCTCAATGGTGCTCACAATGGTAGGAACTTGTCGGGGCGGAACGCAGAGCTTCTCGGCGGCGTTTGCCTCCTCCACTTTCGTGCGAGAGTCGTATCTCGTTCACGGCGGTGGTCACCTTCAAAACAAACGCGTTAACTTTTTCGGACTCACCCATGTACATGCCATCAAGCTCCTCTTGAGGGTTTGTACTCGGGCCTTCTTGACGCGTTCTTCGCCCATGTTCATCTCCTTGAGAGCGTCCAGCGCCTCCTTTGCCGTCTCCTTCTGGATATGGCCATCACCACGCCCTCGTCACGGCTTGGACAATGGCGGCGAGAGCCATTTGGTCCATCTTCTCGTCGGCCGCCTTGCCCTCCACGGCAGCCCACACGCCTTGTCGCGCGCGAAGATCTTCATCTTCACCGCCCACACCCGTAGTTGTTCTCCGACGGCGTGGGGTAACGCCCGCTATCACCCGCCTCCTTCCTTGTTGCACCACCAACTCATAGCCACCACGGTTGGCGTCGGCGTCGTCGTCGCCATCGGACTCTAACACGTGGTGGTGATTCCGATCCGCGACCGAGTTGAGGCATCACGCAAGATCGATGAGCTCTCGATACCAAATGTTGGATCACTTTAAAATTGCGCACACACGAACACACACAGGGAATTTTTCTTGGCGACCGCACACCAAATTTCTTCACTCACTTGATTATCACCACGACACTTTTTTCACACAAGGCTGATTACAAGTATTAAATAGCCCACACACATGACCTCTCGGCCAAGTCATTCCTGCATGCATGTGCCCACTAACACAGAACGCCGCGACACCACAACTCGCATCACGAGCCACACGAATTGCCCGTCTCGCGCCGCCACGAAACCCGTCCTCTATCTGGCCGTAAGACTTCGGACCGCCCACGATCCGCATGACCAGCGCCTCCGATCTACACGAGCAGCACATTCACCGCAGAGCGCCACCACGACAACGGCTTGCCAAGCGACTCGGCGGCTTGGCGGCGACTAAACACACAACTTGACCAAGCACTAAACACACTCGGTTTGCACAACACGGTAGAACAACGACACATACCGCACTCCACTCACAAATCACTAAACTAATCAAGATTAAATCTAGCAATGTATCACGGGACATGGAGCGAGAAGTGTGTTGGGGTCGAGCTTGATGGTGGCAACGTCGCGGGTGGCTGCCGCTATCGAGCTCCCTCCGCGGACCGTCATTGGACCGCCTGATGCTCGAGAAGTCAAGAGGCCGCTGGCAGCGGTCTTGGGGCTTCTCCGGCGGCGCGCGAGGATGGCCACAGGTGGTCATACTGTCGGCGGACATGCAAGTGATGGGTTTGGGGAGTGGGATATGCATGTGATGGGTTTGGGGAGTGGGATTTGAGATTTCAACCTTGTTGTGTTTGGTTTGTACTGGGTATTTGTGTTTGGGATAGGGATATAACTTTAGATGACCAAAATACCCTTTTAAAAAAGACAAAATATTACACAAGTTTTCAACTTTCTTGTTTGAACACTTCAAATCAAAATACATTTTTTTGAGTGATCGTACTCTCGAAAAGACTCCAACAATATTTTTATGCCGATCCAACTAACATTATTCATTAGAGGTCCAATGAGCCACAGCCTTGTCCTAAGCCGTGAGAGTGGTGGTGAGCAAGGGTGGCCTTGGCCTTGAGCTCCAAATCAACGGATGTAGTAGGGTCGACGACCGCAGACTCCAACAATATTTTTATGCCGATCCAACTAACATTATTCATTAGAGGTCCAATGAGCCTGACCTTGTCCTAAGCCGTGTGAGTGGTGGTGAGCAAGGGTGGCCTTGGCCTTGAGCTCCAAATCAGCGGATGTAGTAGGATCGACGATCGCAGACAAAATGCGTGCAATTGGCTTGTCGATTATCTCGGTAGGGGCTTGATAGTGTGCTGACAATGATGGTAAGGCGACATCGGCGCAGCGCCATACTTGATAGAGACATGAAATGTAAGCGATAGACTCAATAAGACCTACTTGAATATGTAATTTCTTACGTGGCCTTCTTAGTCCACATATTGTATCATAGCAATCTAATGTTCTCAACTCGACATAAACCTACCCCGTAATTCCCTTTTTTTATATATATATAAGAGGTTAACCACGCCATGAATTAAATCTGAATGTACCAACAGGCAGAAATAGTTCTCTATCAAGCAAGGATAATGAATTGATTTGCAAAGGTAGTAGCAGAAGAATGATGTGTGCATAATAGTCCCAGATGAGATGGCACCCATCATAGTAATAGTTATGCTGTTAAATCAAGTGAGGTACATAAATCAGGCAGTCCAAAGAAAATTAATGATGGAATGTGTGACAAGAAACAACAAATGATGAGGGCAGTGTATCATATGGTAAAATCTTGGCCAGTTGGACTTCATAATGTCTCCTGGGGAGGTGAGAGGGCAAGCTAAAATAAACACTAGGATGGTCACAGAAAACAGGATTCAGGAGATTATGTAAGAACCTCCAAACAGTTTATGTGAAGAGGTTTCTGTAAGTTCACGTAAATTCATGTATAAAGGATACTGATAAATGAGTTGCGTTTCTCATGTTAATGAAGAAATTCAAAACTAAATGATACTTGCAAGCTGTCATAGTTTCTATTGAGAAAGTAGACAAGAAAAAGGAGAAATGCATGCCTCAAATTTGTGTAGCGGACAGAAGAATAAGTTTTTTTCTTCCGCATGTAGTATTGCAATCCCCTCTTTGACCATTACAATGCACTATTGAGAAGTGGAAACCATGTGTGTACACGCCATTCATAATTGATGCTTCTCGTTTGTTATACCCTGTGATAGGGTTTTCTATAGGAGGAAACCTCCAGGCGGCGGCGTGGGCACATCCAGCCCTCCGGCTATCTGATTGCTATCTACATTTAGTAGCTTTCTATTTTGATAGTTATTGCTTTCAGTTATTGTTTTCCTTTAAATTGCTTATATGGCAGTTTAGATTTTGGGTTGTTAGAGATTGATCCTTGCCAATCTGTGGCCGGGAGATAGCCTATATAAAGAGAAATAAAAGGAGAGAAAAGGCATGCTTACTTATGCCACCAAAATACAATCTCAGGCGGTGGCGTCGATAACCGCCAACTTATCTTCCGCTTCGGTCACGCCGGCGACGGGGCAGCCTAGCGGCGCTCGTCCAGGCTTGCGGCCAGGCACTAGGGCTTACGAGTTGGCTCGTTCGGGGTCGTCTCGTAACAATTTGGTATCAGAGCTCGGACCTTCTGGGGCGATGGCCACGTCCGTAGAGGAGAGAGTCGGCCTGATTGGAGGAAGATGTGAAGGAGATCAAGGGATGATGGCGAGATCCTTAAGCAAGTCAAGCGAAAGGACCGCCTCTGATGGCAATCCGGAGGAGTTGTAACCAAGGGGGAGGCCACGAGGGCATTCCGCCAAAAGCAGGACAAGGAGGAACGGCCAGAGGATCAGAAACACGACGGCCTCCAGCACGTCACGGAAGAAACGATGATCGGCTTGACCGGGTGGCAAAAGGCGGACGGTCAGAAGAGGAGGAGCAAAGGTGGATACCGAGGGCACCTCGGTTTGATCTGTCAGAATATGATGGCACAACAGATCCGTTTGGATGGCCGGCAGTCGAGAGGTTTTTCGATTCCATCGCATTCGAGAGGTTGAATGGGTTAACTTGGCGAGAATACATCTCGGGAGAGCGCGAGGTTACGGACAATTGGCAGGAGGAAGATTGGCTTGATTGGGAGGAATTCTCGAAACTTTTGGGCGAGGTTCACGCGTCCTTCTAGCGTGAGACCTCTAGGAGAATGCGAATTGAAGGCGAGAACAGCGGGTGGAAGAATATGCAAGGAATTCGAGGCTTCTTGCTCGCCTGAGGCCAAAGTAAAACGCAGATGACGGATCGACATGTTCATTGCGAACTGTCGACCTCCTGGCGGCGGATGTGAACGAGGCGGCCTCGAAATTTAGCGAAGCGATTGGGTTTGCCAAGGCGGAAGTCGGAAGGATGCATGGATGGCGAGGCGGTCCAAATTGGCGCCACAGCGAAAGCAGCGCCAACCGGTCGAGTCGATGGTCGCCAATTCGAGGCACCACCACCCGCCATAAGCGCGGCCCGCCGAATAAAACATGTTCTTTGAAACGATGGTAGAGGCGAGTCGCGGCCAGCGGACGGCCACCCGAAATCGCAAAACCTGCCGGCGATCTCGCGAGAACTTCGGTCTAACTCGGCGTCCTCGGTAGCGCCTCGCCTCGATCTTGACCAGTGGCGGCGTCGCGCAAAGGGGTTATGCTACAATTGCGACGAGGTCTACAGCCGGGGCCACCGTTGCAAAAGATTGTTCCACTTGGAGGTGCTGGAAGAAACAGAGGAAGAGGAGGAAACAAATAAGGACCTGGAAGACGCAGGTGAGCCTTCCCTGTCCATGATGGCTATGGCAGGACCAAAGCAAGGGGACACCATGCAGGTGTTGTTGAGCATGCATGATAAGCAGCTTCTGGGATTGGTGGATACCGGCAGCACCCACAATTTTGTCAGTGGGCATGCGGCACAGCGAATGGGATGGACTGCAGGGGAAATTATCATGCAACATGTAAGGGTGGCCGGAGGTGGACAACTTCCTTGTCTGGGTACTATACACAATGCTCAGTTCTTCATTGGCCAGAATCAGTTCCAGGCATCTTTCATTATCATTCCACTGAATATCTTTGATGTGGTTTTGGGGGTACAATGGTTGAGGACCTTGGGACCTATTCAATGGGACTTCCAGACGCTCAGTATGATCTTCCATCACCAGGGAGTGCCAGTCGAACTCAGGGGGTTGGCCACTCATGCAGCACCTCAGTTGTTGCCAACTCAATTGGAAGATAATCAGGAAGTGGGGCGACTGTTGAAGGAGTATGCCGATCTGTTTTCAGAGCCGCAGGGTCTGCCTCCATCTCGACCTTGTGATCATCGCATTTGCTTGGAAGAGGGTACAAATCCAGTGGTGGTGGCACCTTATCGGTACCCTTATAGGCAGAAGGACGAGATTGAAAATCAATGCCAGACTATGCTGTCCCAGGGCATTATTCGGCGGAGTCGATCTCCTTTTTCATCGCCCGTCTTATTGGTCAAGAAGGCGGATGGTACTTGGAGGTTTTGCGTGGACTACAGGAGGCTCAACAGTTATACCATCAAAGATAAGTTTCCTATCCCCGTGGTGGAAGAACTAATTGATGAGTTACGCGGCGCCTATTTCTTTTCTAAGCTAGACTTAAGGTCCGGCTACCACCAGGTTAGAATGGCCCCCGAAGACATAGAAAAGACAGCGTTCCGCACACATCATGGGCACTTTGAGTTCCTGGTAATGCCGTTCGGTCTCTCGAACGCTCCTTCTACATTTCAAGCCCTTATGAATGAAGTTCTGCAAGATTCACTTCGCAAATTTGTGTTAGTCTTCTTTGATGATATCTTGATATACAGCAAGACTCTGCAAGATCATTGTGATCATCTTCGATGGGTATTTGAAAAACTACGGCAACAGCAACTCTTCCTCAAACAATCCAAGTGTGCTTTCGCACAAAGCAGGATTGGCTACCTGGGGCATATCATCTCACATGATGGAGTCGAAGCAGATCCTCAGAAGCTAAAGGCCATTGCCGAGTGGCCCCAGCCAGGTTCGGTGACTGCCTTGCGGAGTTTTCTTGGATTGACAGGCTACTATCGCCGTTTCATTCGGGATTATGCCTCCATTGCCGAACCCTTGACATCCCTTTTGCGCCGCAACAGTTTCGGGTGGAACTCGGGGGCTGACAGTGCCTTCCACACACTCAAGCGAGCTCTCATTTCAGCTCCCGTATTGCAGCTTCCAGATTTTGAAACTCCCTTTGAGGTGGAGTGTGATGCATCGGGGGTTGGCATTGGCGCGGTCTTCACAACGAGGACATCCATTGCTTATTATAGCATAAGTGGCGACCAGCACACCAAGTTGGCAGCATATGAGCGCGAGTTGATTGGTCTCTCCAAAGCTATCAGGCATTGGCGACCTTATTTATGGGGGAAACCATTCAAGGTTCGCACCGATCACGGCAGTCTTAAATTTCTGTTGGAACAAGCCTTGATCACACCCCCACAGCGACACTGGCTAAGTAAATTGATGGGCTTTGATTTTCAAGTTGAATATAAGCCGGGGCATGCTAATCAAGCAGCGTGACGCTCTATCGAGTGCATGAAGCGGAGGACAAGGAACTGAAAGGCGTACTACGCCATATCCAGAGCTTCACCCGCGGAATGGTGGAAGCATTGCGAAATTTGAACGAGAGGTGCGGCGGCGTTGTGAGACACTCTTGAATCCGTCTCCGACAACACCTTCCCCTGCAGGGACAGCAAGCTCCCAGGTCGCCACCACACAAGAGGGTTGGTCCACCAACGATGGTCTTCTTTACCATCAGGACCGTCTGTTTGTGCCCAAGACTTCGTCACTCATTGATGTGATAATTGCCTCCGTCCATGATCTTACTCATGAAGGGGTACAGAAAACATGGCACCGTATTCATCAATTTTATGAGTGGGCAAATCAGAGGCAGACGGTAGAGCAATATGTGGCAAAATGTAAGGTGTGTCAACAAAGTAAATCCAGCACAATGTCACCTGCGGGTCTTCTCCAGCCATTGCCAGTTCCTCATCACATTTGGGCCGACATCTCAATGGATTTTATAACCGGACTTCCCAAGTCCCAGGGGAAAACATCGATGCTGGTAGTGGTGGATCGGCTTTCTAAATATGCTCATTTCATGGCTTTTAAACAGCCGGCGGCAGCACCAGCAGTGGCTAAACTCTTCTTTGACCAGGTGGTTCGGTTACATGGCCTTCCAGAGTCCATCATTTCCGACCGTGACCCAGTGTTCCTCGATGCATTTTGGCGAGGATCTCTTCAATATTGTGGCACTTCCTATTGCCGTCTCTGACATATCATCATGCAGCAGACGACGGCGAGCGGAGGTGGTCAACCGAACGATTGAAATGTATCTCAGGTGCTTGGCAGCGGACAACCCCACAACTTGGGTTCAATGGTTACCATGGGCTGAATTCTGTTATAATTCCTCCTTCCACTCCGCTGTCCGGATGACTCCCTTCGAGTTGGTTTACGGGCGGCCTCCACCAGCATTGCTGCCATATCACCAAGGGGCTTCGGTTCTTGATTCAGTGGATCGGCAACTGATGGATAGAGATGCTCTGCTTCACCAGGCTCGAGCTAATCTTCTGCGAGCACAGAACCGCATGAAACAGCAGTACGACTCCGGTCATCGCGAAGTGGAATTTCCTGCCGGCTCATGGGTGTGGCTGCGCCTCCAGAAGCACCGGCAACTTACTCTTCGGACCGAGGCTGTGAATAAACTGTCGCCCAGATTTTTTGGTCCTTACCGGATTCTTGCTCGGATTGGGCCAGTTGCTTACCGGCTGGAATTACCACCTGACGCTCGTCTTCATAATGTCTTCCATGTCTCGTTGCTCAAGGAATATAAAGGGACCCTCAGGCCGGCCCAAAGATTGCCGAAGACTTGCTTTGCTCTGGACCGGTTCGGCTGATCCTTACTGCTTTGTTAGCCCGCTTTGTAAATGGCCATCGTCAGGTGTTAGTGCAATGGACAGGGGAACCAGAAGATGAGGCTACATGGATGGACGCCCTGACTCTGCGTCGCGTCTACCCAGACTGCACGCTTGAGGACAAGCGTCATTTTCAGGGGGGAAGTCATGTTATACCCTGTGATAGGGTTTTCTATAGGAGGAAACCTCCAGGCGGCGGCGTGGGCACATCCAGCCCTCCGGCTGTCTGATTGCTATCTACATTTAGTAGCTTTCTATTTTGATAGTTATTGCTTTCAGTTATTGTTTTCCTTTAAATTGCTTATATGGCAGTTTAGATTTTGGGTTGTTAGAGATTGATCCTTGCCAATCTGTGGTAGAGATAGCCTATATAAAGAGAAATAAAAGGAGAGAAAAGGCATGCTTACTTATGCCACCAAAATACAATCTCGGCGGTGGCGTCGATAACCGCCAACTTATCTTCCGCTTCGGTCACGCCGGCGGACAGGCGACCTTAGCGGCGCTCGTCGAGCTTGCGGCCAGCACTAGGGCTTCTGAGTTGGCTCGTTCGGGTTAAATCTCGTAACATCGTTCTCCTGAAAGCATTTATCTCATTATCGCATTCCAAAACATCAAAAAGAAAGGTTATGCGATATCTTGCACGAGCTTTGCTTAGAAAGCCTTTTGTATCAGGTTATCAACCTTTACGGCTGATTGCTTTTATTGAACCAAAGAACCAGACCAAAAAATTAGATGCTCACTTGCTGGATGGTTCTTTTTCTCTTTTTGACTCTCGCAGTGCACAGTAAACACATGGATGTCGCATCTATGCAAGAAATGTTGCTCAGACAATTACCATCTCTCTCAAACAACCCAGAAACATATATACGTTGTAGGCAGACCAATTTAAGCTTCATATCAAGGTCTATCCTCTTCAACCAACTTAGCTTGGCCTTGAAGCTAAGAATGTGGTATGTTATAATCATATATTTTGTTACCAATAGTCTCCACATGAGCAAACTCCTTGTACTATATGGTGGAACCTATTGATGTCTCTGAGGATAATCTCTCTATTGGTGATTGTTGAAATCAGCTTTGCAGCATGATGGCAATCACCACACATTCTGAGATTCATTGTTATCCTAATAGGTGTCCCTGGACTAGTGTTTATAAGAACAAATGCAATAGCCAATTTCTCACTGTGCACTGAAAGATGACCCTCCTTGTCTTCCTCTTCAACATCATGAAGTGTAGCCTCAACTTCTGGGTTGTAACCCATTCCCCTGATCTTTCCTAACAACTCATCCAATTTGTCATAGATCATTTCAGATTGTGGATGAGATCTATCACCGATATGAAATGTGTGAACTCTGTCCCCTAGCTCGACATTGCTACCACCAGGCAATTTCTTGATACCCCTGCTTGCCATGACACCTCTCACCAAGGTGACATCTGCCCATCTCCCAGCCCTAGCATAAATATTTGATAATAGCACATAGTACCCCGTTTGTTCGGTACCAATCTGAACAAATTGTCTGCTACCAACAACCCAATGTCCATGTTGGAATGAATCCGACAAGCACCTAATAAGGCTCCCCAAACTCTTTCATTTGGCTCGATAGGCATCATCATGATGAAATCATATGCCTCGCTTATACACCCAGCACGCCCAAGAAGGTCCACCATGCAAGTATAGTGCTCTGCTTTTGGAGTTAGCTGATACCTACTAGTCATGCAATCAAAGTAACGCTTTCCCACATCCAAAAGGCCAGCATGGCTACATGCTGCAAGAACAGCAACAAAGGCAATAGAATCCGGTTCCAGACCCTGTTCTCGCATCTTCTCGAACAGGTCGATGGCCTCTCTCCCATGACCATGCATGCCATAAGCAGAAATGATCGAAGTCCATGATACCACATCCCGTGCAAACATCGAATCAAAAACCTCCCTAGCATCCTTCAAGCATCCACAATTAGCATACATGTCCATGAGAGCATTCTCAAGCAACATATTGGGGCACATCCTTTTACTCTTGATAATCTCATGGATCCGTTTTCCCAGTGAAAACGCTGAGACCTGTCCACAAGAAGGAAGGACAGTGGACAGAGTCACCGCATCTGGTTCAATCCCATCCTTTTCCATCATCATGAACAGATCAACAGCCTCAACATGCATCCCATTGTTAACATATATGGCGATCATAGCATTCCAAGAAATAAGTCCTTTAAACTGCATCTCATCAAACACTCCCCTTACTAATGTGATGTCCTCTGTCTTGGCATTCCCCATGGCAGGCAGGATGCTTGCCATGGTCCCAGCATCGGGCTTTGGACACTGCAGCGCCACCAATTCCCTGAAGACCCCCACAGCCCGGCCAAACAAACCCGCGTGAGCGAACCCAGAAATCATGGCGTTCCACGAAACGACATCCCGGTGCTGCATTTCGTCGAACATCTGGTGCGCATCGTCCGGGCGGCCGCACCGCGCATACATGCTGATCGCCGAATGCGCCACGAAGAGATTCGCGTCGAGACCGAGCCTGGCGATGGAGGAGTGGATCTGGAGGCCGAGAAGGAGGCTACTTGACGCTGCGCAGGACTTGAGAGCGAGCGGGTAGGTGTAGTGGTCGGGGAAGCAGGAGGGGCCCTGCAACCGCATCGAGACGAAGAGGAGGAGGGCGTCGCGGTGGAGGGAGGCGCCGGTGAGAGCGCGGAGGAGAACATTGAAGAATAAGGTGGTGCGGTCGGGGGAGGATGCAAGCACGGCGCGGGCGGCGGGGAGCGCGGAGCAGGCGGCGTAGGCCTGGATGAGCTTGACGCGCAGGACGGCGGTGGAGGGGTGGGAGGCGGGGTGCAGGAGGAGGAAGGCGCGCGTGCGCGGCGCGGAGGAGGGGAGGTGGGCGGGGGCGCGGCATGAGCCCACCAGGCGGAGGAGGGCGTCCATGGTTGCGTCCTGCTGCGTTCGAGGGTTTGGTCTGGTTTGGTTTGGCCTTTGGGGAGCAAGATGATACAAGGGGAGAAGAGGGGTGAGTTCTTATTTGGGCTTTCCTTTGTGGAGGCTGACTGCTTTCTGGCGAGGAAGCCGATTTTGTTCGGCCCGGAGGGATGTCTGGTGTATTTTCTGATCAAGAAGACCCCTAAAACCAAGTCGGCGAGACGGGCTTCAATTTGCAAGGCCTGGCCGGAATTGGAATTTTTTTTTATTTAATATTTATCTTAAATCTTTTTTTCAAAACTAATCGGCGGGGTAAAAAAATTTGAAAAGTAGGCGCCCGTCGCCTGATGACGGGCGATCGCCCGTCTTCGCGATAGGTACCCTGTCTAACGGTTCGCAACGGCGAATTTTCAAATTTTTAACGGCAGAATAAAAAAAAATTAAAAATAGACCTATCGCCCGTCATAGGGCGATCGCTAATCGCCTAGTAGGCGATAGGTACTGTAGTACTAGAACTGTAGCAATTTTTTTTTTTCAATTTTGTTGTATTCAACCGGAAAAAATTTTAAAAAAAACTTCTTGTGAATAAATTACCCAAAAAAAACTTCTTGTGATGTAATCGCTAACAAAGTATTCACAAGAAGTTTTTTTTTTGTAATTTTTTGATTGAATACAACAAAAGCTGGGAAAAAATTTTACTACAATGCAGATTACTCTGATTACCTATCGCCTCTTTGGGCGATCGCCATCTCGGGCGATAGGTTTATTTTCAAATTTTTTTGCTTTGTTAAAAATTTGAAATTTAGCAGCTTGAGCCATCAGCAGGTACTGCCGCCCTTGACGCGATCGCCCGTCTTTGAGGCGACAGCTCTTTTCAAATTTTTTGCACTTGATTAGTTTTGAAAAAAAGATTTAAAATAAATATTAACTAAAAAAAAATTCGCCGGAATTGTCAGCCCGAACATTGTTGTTTTTGTTAAGATATGCCGAGACTTTTGGTTTTGGTTGTCGAGATATGTCCGGACTTTTTTTTTTGTTTTGGCGGATAAATTTTGAAACTACCTCTTTAGGGTTATGGATATAAATATAATACACATTTATACAAGAGAAACATTCTACAAACAATAAAGAGAAAAAAGTTGATCCCTATCATGTGTTCATTTATTGTGAGTGCTCTTCGTCTATTCTTGATTGGTATTGGAATTGATACACATTATCGGCACGAAGCTCTTTGAGGCTAAACAAGATTTTTCTACCGGTATATATCTACACCACATCGAATTTCCACCGGCATCAAACGATTAATCTTCTATAAGCCGTATGTAAGTTTGAAACATGCAAGTGTTTGCACCTAGATTTGGCAAGTATGGTCAACATCGGCAAGTCTCGGGTCAACGAAACATGGAAAGAATGTAACTTAGGAATATCTCGGAGAATCTGTTTGGAAGGAAGAGACCGACATGGATACTGCTCATCAAATTTGGAAAAGAAGAGACCGACCCGAATACTACTCATTATATTTGGAAAGGAGGGCCGATATGGATACTAATTGTCAAGCGTATTCTATCGGGATTACGGCGGCTATAGGCTATATAAGACATCCGGAGGCGAGGAGAAAAGGCGCCCGAGCCAACCCACAAACACATCTACTTTTCCTTTACTTTCTGTCAATTAGGAGTAGCCAATTTAGCTTGTAATCTTTCATCTGTAATACTCTTTGATCAATCGAGTTGCGCGCGCCGATATTGATCTTTGTTGCATTACACCTTTTGGTTCATCTTTTCTTGATCTTGTTAGCATCGCCTTTTTCGGAAGAAGTGGCCTATTTACCCCATCCGATCTTTCCGCCGGATCGACTAGACTTACTGATCGCTTTGATCGAAATCGACTTGCATAAGTCGATTAGATCCATTATCTTCTTGCCGATTGCAAGGTCAAATCGGTACGCCTACACACTTGAACCGGTGTTCGTCCGGTGTGTTGAGGCCGAAAACCCTCCGTCAAGTTTTTGGTGTCAACACATTTTTGTACGCCGGTGGGACCAAAGAACCAATCTACGGGATGAGCATAAACAAGTCCATCGCTCCGTACGCGTCAACGGAGGCGATCATCGCCGCCACAATGGAGGACTTGACTCTGGCGGCGACAAGAGATCGAAGAAAGAAAAGCGCTTCGAGGAGATGATCTTTGAGTTGCTACCAAAAACCCGACAAGGGGTTATCCAAAAAACAGCTCTCCCGACGCTCAACCCTATCGGCGATACCAACAAACCAGCCAATCAGGTAAGTCGATACATGCCGGCTCAGGCCGAGTTATCTTCCATGATTGAGCAGTCGGTACGTCATGCGCTGATCAACCAATCATCGGCCTTGATCACAACTTTGGGGCCGATGATAGAAAACAGCGTTAAGACAATCACTCAAGAGTTGGCCACATCAGGAAGTCTGTTAGAACCATTGCAACAACTTCCGGCGTATCCTACCGGCGGGCGCCAACTAATGTGGCGATTAAGTTGGCATCGGCAATTCTGCAATGCCGACTCAACCCGATCTTTGAAACAATCCGATGGATTGACTCAACCGCAGTCTTTGAAACAATCCGATGGATTCACTCGATTACTATGCATATACCGACGCCGCAAAACCGGACGTCGACTCGCTTATTGCCTTCGGTATCGCTTGGTGCCTATACCCAATCGGCTACACACCAACAAGCACATGTCTGACAGGCGATTCCGACCGTGAATCGGCGACTCACAAAGTGGTTGCCTACGGAACCCTTTGCACCGTGCGAGCCACCGCACCCGAGCCGATGAAGCGTGATCAAGCGCCACAACAATACCGGAGGTGATACCCAATCGGCAACCAGCGCTAGCACTTTCGGGCGAGATCTTTGTTTATGGCCAAAGGCCTAATCGGCAACCGAGTTGGCACTCGAAGCGGGATGTCAGCTGGGTCGACCAAATCTCATTGTATTGAGAGACGGTTTGGCACGCAACCAAGGGTAGGGCGGTCGACTACAAAGCCGTGCGGATTACATTGATCACATGGCCTATCCACGCAATTCTGAGTCCGGACTTTGCCAAATTCTCGGGGGCGATTCGTTACTACTTTAGAACACATCGGACGATTTATTGCCCAATGCGGTGAAGCCCCAATCCGACGGTGAAAATCAGATTGTTTCCTTTGTCTTTGTCGAGAACTGCGTTTACATGGTTCTAAACTTACCTCCAAATTCGGTCCACTTTTAGAGCGATTTGAAAAACGATTCCATGAGTATTTCTTTTGCGGGAACCTAGAGTTGCGAATCTCCGACCTAAGTTCCGTCCGACAGAAGTCTGGAGAATCGACAATTGAGTACATTAAGAGATTCAGGAAGGTTAGGAATCGGTGTTTTGGTGTAACTTTGCCCGATAATCAGTTAGCCGATTTGGCTTTCCATGGGTTAATTTCCCCATTAAAGGAAAGATTTGGCGGGTAGAATTCAGCGATTTGAGTCACCTACTACACGAGTGTCGGCTCAAGAAAGTTGTTTATCTAATAGTGGCGGCTTCGGAGAGGAATTCGATGAAAATGAGATACAATCGGCTATAGAGGGTGGTCGATTACAATTTGCGGAAAGAGCCGGCGATTGAGTTGGATCGAGCCGTTTTGTGAACATGGTTCCTTTGTTATGCAAAAGGGAAAGAGGCGATACAAGATCTTCGAATCGGTCGACAAAATACGATTGTCAACATCGGTTGAAACCAGTCAACAAACCGATATGAGGACAGAATCGGCTAAAGAGGCATTCATCCAGCTATGAATTGGCCGCACGTGGAAGCTGAGTGTGTATCGGCTACTTAATGTTCAATAGCCGATGAAGTACAAGCCGATGATGGAGATTTTTGGAAGATAACAAGTTATCTCCCAAAATTGGGGTTATATGTTTGCACCTAGATTTGGTAAGTATGATCAACATCGGCAAGTCCCGGGTCAACGAAACATGGAAAGAATGTAACTTAGGAATATCTCGGAGAATCTGTTTGGAAAGAAGAAACCGACCCGAATACTACTCATTATATTTGGAAAGGAGAGGCCGATATGGATACTAATTGTCAAACGTATTCTATCAGGACTCTGGTCGGCTATAGGCTATATAAGACATCCGGAGGCGAGGAGAAAAGGCGCCCAGAGCCAACCCACAAACACGCATCTACTTTTCCTTTACTTTCCTGTCAATTAGGAGTAGCCAATTTAGCTTGTAATCTTTCATCTGTAATACTCTTTGATCAATCGAGTTAACATCGCCAATATTGATCTTTGTTGCATTACACCCTTTTGGTTTATCTTTTTCTTGATCTTGTTGCGCATCGCCTTTTTGGAAGAAGTGGCCTATTTACCCCATCCGGTCTTTCATGGGATCGACTAGACTTACTGTTCGCTTTGATCGAAATCGACTTGCATAAGTCGATTAGATCATTATCTTCTTCTTGATTGCAAGGTCAAATCGGTGGCACACCTACACACTTGAACCCGTGTTCGTCCAGTGTTGAGGCCGAAAACCCTCCGTCAAGTTTTGGTGTCAACAACAAGTTAATCGCATCTGAATAGTTTATTAATTATGCAAATTTCCCTAACTACCTAGATTAATCTAATCCGGCAATTAGGTTTTCGGGCCTATAAAAAAATAAATGGCCCTCTTGTCATCGCCCCTCGTCCTCGTCTTAGAGCATCGCCTGAAACCCGACCACACCGCATTATGCCCATTGTAGCCATGCACCTACCGAAACACAAACAACATCGCGGTGAGCGGCCTTCTGCGGGCTCTGCGCGGACCCGTCATTGGACCGCCTGATGCTCGAGAAGCTGAAGAGGCCCGCAGCTGCTCTTTGAGGGCTTCTCCGAGGCGGCGAGGATGGCCCGCAGTGGTCGCCTGTCGAAGGCGGACATGCAAGTGATGGGTTTGGGGAGTGGGACCTGCATAAGGTGGGATATGCAAGTGATGGGTTTGGGGAGTGGGATTTGAGATTTCAACCTGGTTGTGTTTGGTTTGTACTGGGTATTTGTGTCTTGGATAGGGATATAACTTTAGATGACCAAAATACCCTTTTAAAAAAGACAAAATATTACACGAGTTTTCAACTTTCTTGTTTGAACACTTCAAATCAAAATACATTTTTTTTAGTGATCGTACTCTCGAAAAGACTCCAACAATATTTTTATGCCGATCCAACAAACATTATTCATTAGAGGTCCAATGAGCCACAGCCTTGTCCTAAGCCGTGAGAGTAGTGAGGGTGGCCTTGGCCTTGAGCTCCAAATCGGCGATTGTAGTAGGGTCGACGACCACAGGCAGCGTTGCAATTGGCTTGTCAGTTATCTCGGTAGGGGCTTGATAGTGTGCTAGACAATGATGGTAAGGCCTGACATCGAGCGCAACGCCATACTTGATAGAGACATGAAACGTGAACGATAGACTCGAATAAGACCTAACGAATATGTAATTTCTTATCTGGCCTTCTTAGTCCACATATTGTGTCATAGCAATCTAATGTTCTCAGCTACGACATAAACCTACCTCTGTAATTCCCTTTATATATATATATATATAGGAAAATGGTTCTATACTCCTGGGAGTACGTACTCCCACCTCTAGTATACCGTTTAAATGATGTTGTTATACCTCTTTATCCTTTTGAGTATACTCTAATACTAATTATAAGATAATATATATAGAGAGCTTAACCACACCATGAGGCATGAGCACTGTACAGAGAATACGGAGCTAATTTAAGTTTCCAAATCTGAATGTACCAACAGGCAGAAATAGTTCTCTATCAAGCAAATTGCAGAGGTAGTAGCAGAAGAATGATGTGTGCATAATAGCCCCAGATGAGATGGCACCCATCATAGTAATAGTTATGCTGTTAAATCAAGTGAGGTACATAAATCAGGCAGTCCAAAGAAAATTAACGATGGAATGTCTGACGAGAAACAGCAAATGATGAGGGCAGTGTATCATATGGTAAAATCTTGGCCAGTTGGACTTCATAATGTCTTCTGGGGAGGTGAGAGGGCAAGCTAAAATAAACACTAGGTCACAGAAAACAGGATTCAGGAGATTATGTAAGAACCTCCAAACAGTTTATGTGAAGAGGTTTCTGTAAGTTCACGTAAATTCATGTATAAAGGATACTGATAAATGAGTTGCGTTTCTCATGTTAATGAAGAAATTCAAAACCAAATGATACTTGCAAGCTGTCATAGTTTCTATTGACATGAAAGCAGCATCTTAAGCTATTCAGTTTATTTTTCTGCTAAACGCCGATTTAGAGAATAGTTAAAGAAGTCAATCTTGCTTATAATACAATTCATGATAAAACCAAACTAGATTGACTAAACTATTATAGCTCATAATATTGCTGAATTCATTATGTTTTCAGCTTCCTGTGCACCATTGTCATAAATACTAACTGCACTCCAAAAAGGAAAGCATGTCTATAGAGAGCTATCATGATCAAAAGGAATTTAAATATGCACAAGAAAGTAGACAAGAAAAAAGAGAAATGCATGCCTCAAATTTGTGTAGCGGACAGAAGAATAAGTTTTTTTTCTTCCGCATGTATATTGCAATCCCCTCTTTGACCATTACAATGCACTATTGAGAAGTGGAAACCATGTGTGTACACGCCATTCATAATTGATGCTTCTGGTTCTCCCTGAAAGCATTTATCTCATTATCTGCATTCCAAAACATCAAAGAAAGGTTGTACGATATCTTGCATGAGCTTTGCTTAGAAAGCCTTTTGTATCAGGTTATCAACCTTTCTGGCAGATTGCTTTTATTGAACCAAAGAACCAGACCAGGAAATTAGATGCTCACTTGCTGGATGGTTCTTTTTTCTCTTTTTGACTCTGGCAGTGCGCAGTAAACACATGGATGCCGCATCTATGCAAGAAATGTTGCTCAGACAATTGCCATCTCTCTCAAACATTCCAGAAACATATACACGTTGTAGCCAGACCAATTTAAGCTTCATATCAAGGTCTATCCTCTTCAACTAACTCAGCTTGGCCTTGAAAGTTGAAACAAAGAATGTGGTATATTATAATCATATATTTTGTTACCAATAGTCTCCACATGAGCAAACTCCTTGTACTATATGGTGGAACCTATTGATGTCTCTGAGGATAACCTCTCTATTGGTGATTGTTGAAATCAGCTTTGCAGCATGATGGCAATCACCACACATTCTGAGATTCATTGTTATCCTAATAGGTGTCCCTGGACTAGTGTTTATAAGAACAAATGCAATAGCCAATTTCTCACTGTGCACTGAAAGATGACCCTCCTTGTCTTCCTCTTCAACATCATGAAGTGTAGCCTCAACTTCTGGGTTGTAACCCATTCCCCTGATCTTTCCTAACAACTCATCCAATTTGTCATAGATCATTTCAGATTGTGGATGAGATCTATCACCGATATGAAATGTGTGAACTCTGTCCCCTAGCTCGACATTGCTACCACCAGGCAATTTCTTGATACCCCTGCTTGCCATGACACCTCTCACCAAGGTGACATCTGCCCATCTCCCAGCCCTAGCATAAATATTTGATAATAGCACATAGTACCCCGTTTGTTCGGGTACCAATCTGAACAAATTGTCTGCTACCAACAACCCAATGTCCATGTTGGAATGAATCCGACAAGCACCTAATAAGGCTCCCCAAACTCTTTCATTTGGCTCGATAGGCATCATCATGATGAAATCATATGCCTCGCTTATACACCCAGCACGCCCAAGAAGGTCCACCATGCAAGTATAGTGCTCTGCTTTTGGAGTTAGCTGATACCTACTAGTCATGCAATCAAAGTAACGCTTTCCCACATCCAAAAGGCCAGCATGGCTACATGCTGCAAGAACAGCAACAAAGGCAATAGAATCCGGTTCCAGACCCTGTTCTCGCATCTTCTCGAACAGGTCGATGGCCTCTCTCCATGACCATGCATGCCATAAGCAGAAATGATCGAAGTCCATGATACCACATCCCGTGCAAACATCGAATCAAAAACCTCCTAGCATCCTTCAAGCATCCACAATTAGCATACATGTCCATGAGAGCATTCTCAAGCAACATATTGGGGCACATCCTTTTACTCTTGATAATCTCATGGATCCGTTTTCCCAGTGAAAACGCTGAGACCTGTCCACAAGAAGGAAGGACAGTGGACAGAGTCACCGCATCTGGTTCAATCCCATCCTTTTCCATCATCATGAACAGATCAACAGCCTCAACATGCATCCCATTGTTAACATATATGGCGATCATAGCATTCCAAGAAATAAGTCCTTTAAACTGCATCTCATCAAACACTCCCCTTACTGTTAAATTCCAAGAAATAAGTCCTTTAAATTTTTAGTGTTACAGCTCTTTAAAAAAAATTGTCCACATTTTTTTAAAAAAAATAGACCCACAAAAATCGTGCCTTCCAGACGCGGCTTAACCTATGCAACAAACTGGTGCAATACCCAGCCTGACACATGGCAGCGTAAAATCAAAAAGAAAAATGCAAAAAAAGGAAAATATTGCATACAGCAGACTGAAAGCGTCGTATGCTACAGTAATTTTTAGATTTTTTTGTTGTGCGAAGGCTAATTATAGAAAAAAATACACGTTGATTTTATTAGGTTTTATGAATGCATTATAATAGAAAAAATTGCACGATGGTTAGTTCTAAAAATCGCACGTCGTACCACAAATATTTTGAAGACCCATATTCTACGGAGGGGCATAATATAACACAATATATTTGAGGAGGCTAGTTGTGAAAAAATATATTTTAATTTTATTAGCTTTTATAAATGCATTAGAATAGAAAATAATTGCACAGCGATTAGTTCTGAAAAATCGCGCATCGTATCACAAATATTTTGAGTGCAGCAGCCACATATTCGGCTTCGGTAGTGGAACTTCCAGCAACCACATATTCGGCAGTGGAAAGTGCTACTGAGTTTTTCTTTTTAGAATACCAAGCAACTAAAGATCTTCCAAGCAAATGACAACCCCTAGAGATGCTTTTGCGATCAATTTTGCAACCGGCATAGTCAGAATCTGAATAGCCAAGAAGCTCAAAAGAAGCACCTTTAGGGTAACATAAACCAATGCAAGGGGTAAACTTTAGATATCTTTGAATTCTTTTAACAAAGACTAAGATGAATTTCCTTAGGTGCAGCTTAAAATCTAGCACACATACAAACACTAAACATGATGTCAGGCCTAGATGCTGTCAAGTAAAGTAATGATCCAATCATAGACCTATAGAGCTTTTGGTCAACAGATTTACCTCCCACATCTTGATCTAGATTTGTATTTGTTGTCATGTGAGTCTTTATTGGCTTGCATTCTTCTATATTGAAGCGCTTGAGGAGATTTTTGATGTATTTTTCTTGTGAAATAAAAGTTCCCACCTTGAGTTGCTTGATTTGGAATCCAGGAAAGAATGACAGCTCCCCTATCATAGACATCTTAAATTCTTTGGCCATCATGTCACCAAACTCCTTGCAAAAAGAGAGATTAGTACATCCAAAGATAATATCGTCTACATATATTTGGCAAATCATTAATGCACCATTGATTTCTTTTAAAAACAATGTTGGATCAACCTTCCCCATTTTAAAATTCTTATTTAATAGAAAGTCTCTAAGTCGCTCATACCAAGCCCTAGGAGCTTGTTTCAGACCATAGAGCGCCTTAGATAACTTGTAAACATGATTAGGAAAGTTTGAGTCTTCAAAACCAGGAGGTTGTTCAACATAAACAGTTTCATCAATGATTCCATTAAGGAATGCACTTTTTACATCCATTTGGAAAAGAGTAATATTAAAATGTGAAGCAAAAGTTAGAAGAAACCATATAGCTTCAAGGCGTGCCACCGAAGCATATGTTTCACCATAGTCAAGACCTTCTACTTGAGTAAAGCCTTGAGCCACTAGTCTAACTTTATTTCTTATTACCACTCCATTTTCATCTTGTTTATTTCAGAACACCCATTTTGTACCAATAACATTACGGTCCCTTGGACGCTCTATTAAGCTCCAGACTTTGTTTCTTTCAAAATTGTTGAGCTCTTCTTCCATAGCTATTATCCAGTTAGCATCTTCTAGAGCTTCTTCCACTGTTTTAGGCTCAATACAGGAAACAAACGAATAATATTCACAAAATGTTGCATATTTAGAGCGAGTTTGGACTCCCTTACTAATTTCACCAATGATTTGGTCTGTGGGATGATCTTTTGCAATTATGTGATGGCTCTTGATTAATGTTGTTTTGTCTTGGTCTTTTTCTTCTTGTTGTTCTTGAGTTCCATGATGTGGTTCCATAGATGCTGTTGGCAACTCATTTTTGTCTTTGGTTTAATGTCACCAACTTCCATTTTTCTTATTGCTTGCACCAAGCCCTCTTCACCTACATCATCTAAATTCTCATGCTCGCCTTATGAGCCATTAGATTCATCAAACTTAACATCGTAACTTTCTTCTACTAGGCTAGTTGTATTATTGAATACTCTACATACTTTAGACTTGGAGGAGTAACCTAACATGATGCCTGAATCACATCTAGATTGAAATTTGCCTAAATGAGTTATCTTTCCATATTTGTATACTTTGCACCCAAATACACGAAAATAGGACATGTTAGGTCACCTACCTACCAATAGCTCATATGGAGTTTTCTTAAACAGTCTATGAAGATAAAGACGATTAATAGCATGGCAAGCAGTATTAATAGTTTCAGCCCAGAAGGCATCAGAAGTATCATACTTATCTAGCATAGACCTAGCCATTTCAATTAAAGTTCTATTCTTTCTCTCAACTATACCATTTTGTTGAGGAGTATAGGTAGCTGAGAGTTCATGATTAATTCCTAGCTCATCACAGTATTCAATAATGTTGGTGTTAATAAACTCAGATCCATTGTCACTTCTTATTTTCTTAATGGGGCAATCAAATTCATTTTGGGCCCTTTTTGCAAAAGATTTGAAGATTTTTCCAACTTCACTTTAGAAAACCCAAGTGAATCTAGAGAAATCATAAACTATTACCAAGCAATATGAGTTACCACCAATGCTGGCATATGAAGTGGGGCCAAATACATCCATATGCAGAAGCTCAAGTGATCTAGTGGTGGACATGGTACTTTTGATTGGATGAGAATTAGCAACTTGCTTGCTTGCTTGACAAGCACTGCATAGCTTATTCTTTTCAAATTTAACATCCTTCAGACCCACCACTAGCTCATTTTTGAAAAGCTTTTTGAGGTTAGACATACCTACATGCCCAAGACGCCTATACCAAAGCCATCCAAGGGAAACTTTGGCTAACAGGCAAGTCGAATATGCAAGAGGAGTTAGATTTGAAATCAACTAAATGGAGATTTTGAAATCTGAAACCTTTGAAAATAAGCTTTTCATGCTTATCAAACACCATTACCCCATCAGATGAAAAGTTACAATGGAATCCAAGATCGCACAGTTGAGCAACAGATAGTAAATTAAAGTTTAAGGAATCAATAAGAAGAACATTGTCAATGAAATGATCATTTGATATAGCAATCTTACCAAGACCTTTTACCTTTCTTTTGCTATTATCTCTAAAAGTGATTTTGTGACTTGGATCATTTTATCCTTCAATTGAGGTGAACATTCTTGAGGTCCCGGTCATGTGTTGAGTGCACCCACTGTCAATTACCCAATGCCGGCCTCCACTTTTGTAGTTCACCTGCAAATTCATTTCTTGACTTTAAGTACCCAAATACTTTTGGGTCCTTTGATGTTAGTTACAACGAGTTTAGGTCTAAAAGGATTTAGTAGCATGGCCTTGGGTACCTAAACAGCTTTCAATTTCTTGTCAAGATTTAAGCTATCTACATATTTTACATTCATTTTAGTAATGGGCATCCACTATACAACCCCTTTTGGCATGAGAGACATTAGCAAAATAGCAGTTTTTAGATTCATGATTTGATTTATGACAGTAGTAACATTGTGTGCCCTTCTTGACAAAAACCTGTTCAAATTTTTTTGATCCATTTTTCTTGGGCAAACTATTAGGCTTATACCCTAAACTCTTTTTGCCCAGGTTGGGTCGTTGTTCAATCAGAATTTTGTCAAGAGTGGCACTGCCTAGAAAACATTTCTCTAGACCTTTTATCAAATTTGGCTACTTTGGTTTTCAGTTCTTCATTTTCATTTTTAAGCTCAATAACATAAGTAGCATTTTTGCGATTTTGATTCTGGTACTAGATGAAATTTGGAAGCAACATTTGTATCACTTAGCAAATAACAGGAAATAGATTCATCACACGAAGAGACAATGTTTGATTTGCTCGCAGTACGTTCAATATCAACTTCAAGCTCATAATGTTTATTTTGCAGATCTTCATGAATCTTAGTAAGAGAAGCATGGTTATCAGACAAATTAATATGTAACTGCACAAGTTTTTCGTATTTTTCAGTAAGTTCATCATGCTTATCTTGTAACAGCTTTTGATCCTCGATTAAGCTAGCAACAGTTTTCTTAAGAGCTTTTGTTGAATTAGTTTTAGCATGCAAGGCATTGTTTAGCTCTTCAACTAATTCCACTAGCTCATTGTAAGAAGGAGAGTCACTGACCTTTTCCTCATCTGTTCTTGCCATTAGTCATAAAGGAAATGCAGTTGGAGGTGGAGTAGACTCATCCAAGGCAAGTCTAGCTAGCCCTTTAGACCTTAAATCTTCATCATCTGAGGAGGATTCTTCACTTGAGCTTTCTTCATCAGTGATCCATTCCCCTATGTGAGCTTCTCCTTTTCCTTTCTTCGAGAATTTTTGGAGTAACCCTTCTTGAAATACTTCTTCTTTGACTTGTCATGAGCCTTCTCTTCATCCTCATCATCTTTGCTCTTGGACTTGCCCTTTTTCTTACTTTTGTTAGGGCACCGAGCAGCTATATGTCACTTTTCATTACATTCAAAGGAAATAACATTAGTGTCGACGATCGGGATCGCCTGACCGCAAAAGTGAAGAGGGGGTTTGTGTGAGTGTAGGACCCAAGAAGCGCTTCGCTCAACAATGGATCGAATGAAGGTCGGGCGCGGTGTCAACGAGCGAGAGACAGCGAGTTATACTGGTTCGAGCCCCCGTGAGGGTAATGACTCTACGTCTAGTCTCCTCCTGAGATGGAGGATCTTACTAGTGGCGATTACAAAGAGTGTTTACAGCTTGAGCTTGGGCGCTCTGTGCGTGGGTGTCTATGAAACTATTGCCAGTGAGTCCCTCCTATACATGTGCATTACGAGGTCTTATATCCTCCCTGACGTCGTCTGTAACGGTCGAGAGAGATTCCCGGGGTAGTGGCTTCGTATGTATTGAAGGTGGGTTGTAACTCCCTCGGAAATGCCGCCCACGTCTGCCTTAAATGCCGCCGTGCAGGTCTTAGTAACTACCGAGTCAACGCACATCCCAGGGCCTAGGTCGAGCTCGAGCGGGGACCGCCCGAGCTTGAGGTCGTGCGGATACCAGCGTTACTTAGATCTTGATCGAGGTCTTCCATCGTATCATCTCGAGCTGGGGCCTATTTGACCACGCGTTGACTTGTCAGAGATTTCCCCAGTCCTCGTCAGCTAGCCCCCGAGGCTCAAGGTCGTGGAAGTGACCTGGATCGACCTCAAGCCTATGGCCGCTGGGACCAGACCTCTGGGTTTCCCACGCCTTTTGATCGAGGTCGAGCGGAAATCGACAGAGAGGCTTCGGCTTCGGCTTCGGCTTCGGCTTCGGCTTCGGACACTGGCGGCCTTTGGACTTCACGAGGCTGGTATGAATTCGATCAGTTGGATGGTGCGCCTGCAACACCTTGAAATCGTCGCCCGATTCTTAATTGAGCCTGTCAAATCGTTTCTGGCTCGACTTTTGAGGCGTTTAGTGTGAAAACTGGCCACGACCCAAGCCTTATAAGCCCAGGCCTTCAGCAATTTTTGAAGAAACTCTCAACTTCCTTGCAATCCTTGACCTCCAGCCCTCTGCCCGTGCAACTCTCCCACCTTCGACTAAGATGATCGCCATGGCCAAGCTTGGAAGAAGTACCTTGTCGCAGGCGAGGATGAAGGAGCTTGAGAGCCTAGGGCTGCTTGACCCGGCGATGTGGCGGTTGCCCGATGGCGAGACCGAACCACATCCCGAGGATGACGAGTTTGTCTGCACCGAGCACTATGTGCTCTTCGGCCTGCGGTCACCCGAGAGCGACTTTATGGTGGCAATCCTTGCCCACTGTGACATTGAGCTCATCAATCTGGTGCCCAACTCCGTCCTCCTCCTGTCTATTTTCTCTCATCTGTGCGAGGGGTTCCTTGGAATCCTACCCACCCCCTCGCTCTTCTTTCGATTCTTCACCTTGTTCCACTCCGGGAAGGACCCCGTGGTCAGATGTTGTGAGGAGCCGCCCAGACGTGTCCTCGGGTTATTGAATGCGATCGCCCTCATCGGATTTGGAGGCTAGCAGCGGATCACCGATGGTGCTCACGGTGCTAACACCCAAGCCCAATTAGGACAACAATGATCCCATTCAATAACTCGACAACAATCCGGTATTCCCCGATTATGCGACCGGCTTCGCCGAGATCGCCCATATACCGGTTTCCATTGCCATATCAATTCAATTACGCATAAAGGGGGCAACGAACCCAAAACTTTACTACCGACACCGCATAGCGGAAACACAACAACGACTAAAAACCAAAGCACAAAGACAAACCAAACAACCACACGAGGCAAGAACTAGGCTAGACTCTAAAATTAGCCATAGATCTCAAATGCGGCCAAAAACTCGGTTGGCCCTAATGTTAGCAGCATGAGTCAAATTCGAATTTGGGGCCATGACAAATCCTCCCCCATAAGGGAATCTGCTTGCGAGATTGAAAATGAAACATAGATGGATAGAATCCACATGGGCGGTCTGACCACATACAAATGATATGGCTTTAATTGCGAAAAGATTGGATGGTAGCACTTACATAGCATGGAAGAATTAGGGATACACGATTTTTAAGCGGTTTTCCGCCTCCCATGTGGCTTCATCTTGATGTGATTGCTCCACTAAATTTTGTAGAATTTGAGAGTCCTCCTCGAGTCGTCGTTCACTTCATCCAAAACTCGAATAGGATACTCTTGATAGGACAGATCGGGCGAGAACCTCAAGTTCATCCACTTCAAGATGTTCAAAGGGAATCGGAGACACTTCTTCAATTGCGATATGTAGAAGACATCGTGGACCATCGCTAGAGTGCGAGGAAGCTCAATTGATATGCCACTTGACCCGTCTTGCAAGGATCCGAAAAGGTCCTATGTATCGAGGTGCTAACTTTCCCTTAACCCAAAGCGATGGGTGCCGGAGAGAGATACCTTCTTCACCAAAACTCACACTTGACGAATTTCGCATAAAGGCGATGTCCCGAGTCTCTCGAGAATGATGAAGATGTTTTGCATGTTCTTCTTCATTTGCTGAGTAGATGAGGATATCGTTAATGAAGATGACCACGAACGAGTCAAGTTCCTCCATGAAGATGGAGTTTATAAGGTACATGAAGTACTCCGGCGCATTCGTCAAACCGAACGACATGACGGTATACTCATATAGGCCATAACGAGTGGAGAATCTTGTTTTTGGGATATCTTTGGCTCGAATCTTGATTTGATGATACCCGAGCCTCAAATCAATCTTGGAGAACACTGCACACGACAAGTGATCAAAGAGGATGTCAATTCGAGGAAGAGGTACTTGTTCTTTATGGTGATTGCGTTCAAAGGACGATAATCAACACATAGGCGAAGAGAACTATCCTTTTTGGTCACGAAGAGAGCCGAGCGCACCAAGGTGAGGAGCTCGGATGAATGAATCCTTGTCCATCGGTTCCTTGATTGATTCTTCAATTCGGCCAATTCATCGGCGGCATTACGACACGGCGCTTGAAGCCGGAGTAGCCCAGTGAAGTTCAACTACGAACTCAATATCCGATCGGGCGGCATCCCAGCATTCTGCTGAACACCTCCGGTATTCGAAACCACGGAATGGACTCTAACTCCTCATGGAAGGGATAGGTTCTTAGACTTGGCTAAAAATTTGAATTAAAACATGATCTAGACAATAGCACAAGACAAAGTAATCCTACAAGTCTAACATACATAAAAGCATAGATCATGATGCAAAAAGACATGGCAAGACATATGCATGCATGGTATGAAATGCACGGTTCCAATGTAATCGTTTCTCCCACGCTCACCATTCAACCCACACAACCTTAATTATAGACATAGGGCGGGTAATATAGTGCTAATTGCTACCTAGAAGGTTAAATAAATCCTAATTAATCACCTAAGTGGTTGTCAAGTTTACGGTTCGTCTTTATGCACCTTGCTCGATACCGGCTTGTGAGGAGCAGCCAGACAGATCCTCGGGTTATTCGAATGCAAGTCGCCCTCATCGGTTTGGAGGCTAGCAACGGATCACCGATGGTGCTCACAGTGCTAACACCCAAGCCCAATTAGGACAACAATGATCCCATTGAATAACTCGACAACAATCCGTATTCCCCGGTATGCGACCTTAAGTCGCCGAGATTGCCGCATATACGGTTTCTATTGCCATATCAATTCAATTACGCATAAAGGAAGCGAACCCAAAACTTTACTACCGAGACCATAGCAACGAAACACAACAACGACTAAAAACCAAAGCACAAAGACAAACCAAACAACCACACGAGGCAAGAACTAGGCTAGACTCTGAAATTAGCCATAGATCTCAAATGCGGCCAAAAACTCGGTTGGCCCTAATGTTAGCAGCATGAGTCAAATTCGAATTTGGGGCCATGACAGATGTCTCTACTTCCGGCTTCGGACGGGAATCCCATGGGCCTTCCCCAAGAGCTAGCCTCGGGACTCCCTTGGTCCGTGGGCCGAGAGGTGGTTCTACATGAAGAAGGGCCAGACCGGGGCCCTGTCGTTCGAGAACTCGATCTCAGGAAGAAGGAGCCTCGAGTCGATGACTGAAGGCGATGAGGAGGCCATCGCTACCATTCACGTCTGCGCCATGCGCGGCCTTACCGGGCAGGCGATTGCCTACGACTTTCTGCGAAATCGGATTTTCCCCCTCCGAAAGAGGGAACACCCGTTCTATGAGATCACGGGCCGTGACGACATGACCCGCGAGGGTACGTCTGGTACGTCTCCTCGTTCTGTAGCTTTGCTCGCGTTCGACCTTCGAGTCCTCTTGACCGCTTATGCCTTGCGGCGCCTAAAGAATCTGAGTTCTTTGCGGGATGAGTGAAATGTTCGGGAGGCGGCGACGACTACCCTTGATCCTCGGTCGAAGAACATCTTGCGTAGAAGGGCCGAGGTAAGCACTCAAGCCGTTAAATCGGTTTGTACTCTGTGCGCTTTTCACTGCCGTTCATCGTGCTCGCGGGACCACGAGAATTGCTTGACACGGCCAAGAAGCTGCTCCCACTGCCCGGCGGGGGCAAGAGCAAGAAGGGGAAGAAGAGACCACCTTCGGGCAAGACAGACATCCGTGAGGCCAAAAAGCCTCACCTTGAATGGGCCGACCGGGCAATGGTAAACACTCCCAAGGTCGAGCCCCCGAGCTTGTGCTTGTACTTCTCCATCTGACGCGCCTTTCTTGCAGCAGGTGAGTGCGGTGGCCGCCGCCAGGTCTATGAGCCCTCAAACGGGACCCGGGACCTCTACCGCGGGGGGCTTAGAGCCACCGCGGGCCTTAAGATCCCGGACCGAGGGAGCCCGGAAGAGGAGCGCGCCCTCGACCTCGGGAGGTCAGGGTCTTCGCCATCCTCCCGCGAGACGGAGGCTTCCGACCCAGGTAGGTTTCGCGCCCTTCATTCGCTTAGCCCTTCTTGCAATCTTTTAGCTTAGTAGTGGCTTTTAATCGCAGACCTTGAGCGCCCAAGCTCAACACATGCCCGTATTGACAATGCCTATTGTCGAGTATAGTCCGGTCCGAAGAGGATGAGGCGATTATGTGGCGCCCGCCTCACCCTCGGCCAGAGACACGAGCCTGCGAGCCCCAGGCGGGGCGGTCAGCGAAGTTCGACCAAGGGCTCGATGACCCGGACGAGGAAGAGCTTCTCCCCGCGACCAGCGAGGACTACGACACCGGCGAGGCGGACACTACGATGATGTCGACCCGCCCGAGGTCGCTGAAGAATATGGCACCGGAGGAGCCCTTGCCCCAACCGGCGGGATCGCCCCGCCCACGACGGTCAACGCGGAAGAAGATGCCCGGGATGCCTTGGTCGCACTCGCGGATGTCGAGCCCGCCGAGCGGTGGCGAACACAGGTGCCAAACCGTCGCGAGAAGGTGCCGGGGCCCCGCCGCACTGTGGAAGCACCTCGAGCTGCCGACCGCGATAGCGTCGGGCCCTAAGGTCGTGGCTTCCTAGGTCACCGATGATGACCGTGCCACAGGGGATCGCGTGGTGGACCCGGGCAGCACTCCCTTAGCGCCGGAGGCGGACGGAGCCCCGACCACGGAGGTCGAGATCGGAATTCTGCCAAACCCATTCCTAGCGGTGGCCGAGCCTCAGGCGGCGGCATGAACGCTGCCGCACTGGCGTGGCGCCGAGGTCCTCACCCCGGCGTTCCGGCGGTGGTCAATGTCGGCGCCGGCCCGGAATCATCAGGCAACGAACGCGAAGAGTTCACCCGCGCACACGATGAGAATCGTCTTCAAGAGGTGAGGACCCCCTTGCGCATCCTGCAGTACACTAGCGCGAGCTCTCCTTGCTGCCTCTCTTATTTGAACCACCTTTTCTGTCATGAAGGCGATCCGCAACGTCTCCCAAGGACTACGAGGCCTTCGAGAACCTTGCCGACGCATCGAGGGGCAACTTTGAGCGTGGTGGAGGTGCGAGAGGTCGAGCAGCTCCAAGCTCCTCGAGACCTTGGGGATCGAGCAAGAAGAGGCCGAACAAAGGGCGAGAGCTCGGCGACTGCGCCCGACGATGAAGGCCCAGAGGCTACCCACGGCCGAGCTTGAGCAAGCCAGAACCACCGAGCATGACCATGCCTACAAGGCCATGGAGCAAGAGCTGTGTGATCGGCCAAGGCGCCGCCAACGGGCCAAGGTCGGCGTCTTTGGAGAAGGCCACTTGAGTGGAGCAAGCGTCTTCCTCGTGGCGACCCCGAGCTTGAGGCCAAGGTGAAGGAGCTTGAAGAAAAGCTGGTCGAGCAAGCAAGGCTGCGAAGAGCGCGGGCTAACTTCAAGACGATGCGCCAGCCGTGGCCGGGTTGCCATCAAGCCCTCCGTCTCCAGAGCTAGCTCTCGACCCTGAGGACCAAGGTCGCTGAGCTCGAGCCGGAGAAGCTTGCCCGCGAAATGGCGGACCTGTAGATAGGGTAGATTTCCTGCAAGACTTGTGAAAAAACGGTTCAATAGAATACTTGTAATTTTGGCTACGATAAATTAATGCCTCAATTTGCTTTGTCATTTCTCGACCAAGGAATTTTTCCCAATCGTGCACTTAGCCTTCTTGGTCGTAGTATACCTCATGACCCGATTGGGCTCAAGGTCGAGCAACGCCGGCCTTGAGCGCAAGATAAGGACCAGCAAAGACCAAGACCTGCAAGATCGAGAAGGAGCCACAGGAAGCATAACATGGTTGCACGAGGAAAAAATTAGGAGCGAGGGTGAGGCTCGAGCTATAACAACGATTTGCGCGCCGCTCGTTGGACCCGGTCAGGAGCTTAGCTCGAACCCTGGTGCAGGGGGAGTATTGTTGCGAAGAGTTTCGGCGTACACGTAACTTGACCACTGGGGGTGAAGGGTAAGCCCCCGATACATAGGCCAAGAGCAAGCGCGCTCATACGTAAGTCGAGCACCGAGAGGCGAGTTCAAGTCAACACAAAACATAGAAAAAAGATGCGCAGAAGCCAATCATGACAAATGAACTAGAGCTTTATTGAAATTTGAGATAAAAGGGTTACACATAGAATTTGCGAAGCTGATCGATATTCCACGAGCTAGAGAGCTCTCGCCATCGGGCATCGCTAGCCAAGAAGCCCGTGCGATCTGTTGAAACAACTCTATAGGGGCCCTCCCACTGGGATAACTTGTTGGTGTTGGACGAGCTGAATCCGCCTCGTGGCTAAGTCCCCAACAAGGAGCTCCCTAGGTCGTCTGCCGTCGAGACGCATGTCTGCGAAGAGCTTGCAGCATCTGCGCCGATCGTGCTTGATTGCGACATCTTACTTCTTCCGCCAGCAAGGTCAAGAGACCGCTCTTGCTCAAGTCGATCGATCGACCAAAAGTGACCACTGGCGAGCCAGTGACCTCGGGAGGCGGGATGGCTTCGCATCGAACACGAGCGAAAGGGTGTAGACCTTGTTGCCGGTCATGGTCATAGATGCGAATAGACCATAAGGCGGTGGGAAGTTCATCCACCTGTGTCCGGTGAATCGTTCGAGCTCATCGACACTCGTTTCTTGACGCTTTGAACGATTTGTCCGCTTGCACGCCCATCGCTCCATTACTCTGCGGGTGGGCTCTTTGAGGCATAGCATACCTTGGCGCCGATGTCTTCGCGATACTCTCGAAGCAGCCATCGGTAAATTGAGTTCCATTGTCGAATGATTACGCATGGAACCCCATACCGTGACCACGAACAAGCGGAAGAATTTGACCACCGCTACGAGCCGTGATGGTCGAGACAGTTCGCTTCAATCCACTTGGTGAAGGTATCGATGGCCACGAACAAAAACCTCTTCCCCTCGGTCGCTGCGAAAGGGCCGAGGATATCGACCGTGTCGAGAAGGGCCACGCGAGCGGAATGGTCTGGAGCGCGAGGCGGTCGTCGTCTTCCGAGCATGAAGCCGCAAGCTCGACAAGTATGGATGATGTTGCGTGGCGTCTGGCGTCCGTGGGCCAATAGAACCCCATGCGGAAAGCTTTCCGACCATGGTCCAGAAAAGAAGAGTGTGCCCGCATAGACTGAATGAATGTCATGTAGCGGTGCTTACCCTCCTCTGTGGTGACACACTTTGTCGAGGATCTGGGAAGGTTCCTACGATAAAGCTTGCCGTCCACGAGTTTATCTGAAGCTCGCCTTGCCGCTCACGCTTCTTCCACGGCTCGGCGGAGCTCTCCGTCGCCAGAAGCGGTGGATCGGCTCGGCCGAGGAGCTCCTTCGATGAAAGCGGCAAAGGCCCTTAGTCGAGATGGAGGAGACGCCCGGGGTTTCGATATCACGTCGAGGAGGACTTCGTCGTCGGACGACCGAGCTTGGAGAGGAAGTGCGCATCGGAGTTATCCTTCCGAGCCGTGTGTGATCTCCGAGTTACGGAACCACTTCTCCATCTTGCGGGTCTCGGCGAGTACTTGGCCATTGAGTCCTCCGAGCACTGGTACTCCTTGTTGTATTGATTGACAACGAGCTGAGAGTCGCCCCGTACAATCAACCGGTGCACGCCCAGGGCCTTAAAAGCCCACAGGCCCACCAAGAGAGTCTCGTACTATGCAACGTTGTTGGTCGCTGGAAACCCAAAACGAACCACATACCTTAGCCGGTCGCCGCGCGGAGTAAGGATAAGAATCGAGCCGGCGCTTGAAGGATCTAGAGCCGTCGAAATACATGATCGAGGCTTCTCCTCCTCGACCTCGAGTTTGGGAGGGGAGGATGTTTGCTTTCGACCACGGTCGGCGAGCACTGCGACTTGATAGCCGTCGCTGCCACGACCGGACGTCGAACACCGCCACTCCATAGCCCACTTGGCAATCGACCCTCGACCTCGGGTTCCTCGGTATATCCCCGAGCGGAAAACTACTCGGGACGGCCACCGAGTGCGCCTGGAAATAGTGCCGGAGCTTGCATGAAGCCATGAGAAGGGCATACAAAGCTTCGAACCTGCGGGTAGCGCTCCTTTGGGCCGTCTTTGGACCTCGGCGTAGTAGATCGGATCTTTGCCGTACATCCCTCGGCCACCAGGCGACAATCGACGGACTGGCGGTGGGCGCGGAATAAGCATTAGCTACTCACCCGGCGCGGTGTGGTGAGCAAAGGTGGAGCTTGAAAGATCGCCTTGGTCGTCGAGCGACCATCTGCGCCTCGGAGTCCACTGGCTACCTTGCTTGCGTAAGGCCTGACGAAGCAACCCACGCTCGCCGAGCCTCGAAATGAACTGACTGAGAGTGGCCATACAGCCGGTGAGGCATTGTACCTGTTTCACTGAGGTCGGGGGCGCCATCTTCTCGATTGTCTCGATCTTCTCTGGGTTTGGGCCGACCCCCAAGCCCCCGATCATGTAGCCAAGCACCTTCCCCGAAGCAGCACCGAACACGCACTTCTCCGGATTGAGCTTGATATTATGCTTGTTCAGGTTGGCGAAGGTCTCCCCAAGGTCTTGAACATGGGCGCCCTCGGAAGAGCTCTTGACAATGATGTCGTCCACGTAGACCTCGAGGTTGCGGCCGATCTGGGGATCGAACGTTTTGGTCATCGGTATTGGAAGGTCGGCGGCGTTCGCGAGACCGAACGACATGGTCGTGTAGCGATGGGTCGAGCGGCGTGATGAACGAGGTCTTGCTCTCATCTTCAACCGCCAGCTTGATCTGGTGGTATCCCGAGTAAGCGTCCAGGAAGCTTAACATCCTGGCGTTCGCGGTGGAGTCGACGATCTGATCGATGCGCGGGAGTGGAAAGTTGTCCTTCGGGCATGCTGAATTCAACCCCGTATGGTCCACACACATTCTCCACTTTCCGCCCTTCTTCTGGACGATGACCGGGTTGGCCAACCACTCGGAGTAGTCGATCTCCCGGATGAACCCGGCCTTCAGGAGCTTATCAAGGTTTTCTCTGATGATGGCGACCTTCTCCGGCGAGAAACGCCGCAGCTTCTAGCGCACGGGCCGGCAGTCGGGTCGCACCTGCAGCTTGTGCTCGACCACCTCCCTCGGAACACCTGGCATGTCCGCCGGCTCCCAAGCAAATATATCTTTATTGGCGCGAAGGAAGGTGACGAGCTCGAGTTCCTATTTGGAACCCAGCCCGGCCGAGATGTGGATGCACCTGGTCGGGTCGCCCTCATCGAGCGGCACAGCCTTCGTAGCCCCACTTGGCTGGATCGCCGCCTTCTGGCGAGCATTCTTCACCGTCGCCTCCGGGCCTCGCTGAGGTAGCATGCCGGCGAGGGCCGTGGCTTGAAGTCACATGCCCCGCGTCACGCCTGAGGTCGCCAGCGCGGTGATGATGCCACTAGGCCGGGAGTTTCATGCATCGGTGGCTCAGGTGGTTGTCGCCATGAATTTGACGGTATGGCGCCCAGATGGCGTTATAGGGAGGTCACCCTCGACCACCTCAAAGGTGATCACTCGGTCGAAAGTTATTGAGCGCCAAGGTAGCGGGCGAACCACCTGCCCGGGGAGTGGTCGAGCTCGAGGCGATCGGAAGCGGGGTTGCGATGCTCTTGACCTTCGATCGGGAATTTGCATCCGGTCGAAACGCGCCGCTAGCGGCAGATTAAAGGCTGCCTCCGCGACCATGACCCTCCCGACCATAGTGTTGCTAATGGTGGGGTCACGACCGGTATCTTGAGGTCCTTCGACATACCTTGGGGAGCATCGCCGATGTGAAGGTGATCGTCGCCCGCCCACTTGGGGTTGGTGCGTGGACTTCCCAGCGGTGGCACAGTAAACCACGCATAGCATCCTTGATCTCGCGTCGGGATTGATCTGTTGAAGAGCCACCAAAAATGACGTCGTCCGTGGTGCGCCTTCTTGAAGTCCGGTCGAGGTCGGCTGGTTTTCCCAGCGTTTACCCTTCGGGCTCATCTCCTCCTTGAGTGTAGGCATCTCCCGCGCCGTCGTGAAGGCCTCGAGCAGCACCCGAACCTGCACCACAGTGTCGTGGCGAGTCTGTGAAGCAGCAAAATTTTCCTTCATCAAACCGAGACCGCCCCTCAAAGCCTTGCGGGCGGCCATCGGCCTGTCGCGACCCAAACCGACGGTCATCTGCGAGGTCGGCCTGCCCTTCTTGAAATCGCTGTCGGTTTCTTTGAGCGGGCCTCTCTGGGCGAGTCCAGTACTTCCATAACCTCACGGCGGCCGTCCGTTGAAAGCGGTTACTTTGAGGCCGACCACCATCGCGCTTGCGGTCTCTCTTCCGCTTCTTAGCGGTAGTACCACAGTCGGCATTCTTGGCATTAGAGGACCACCACCGCGTGGCGCCTAAGCTTACCTTAGTCGTAGTCACGCTTCCGATGAGACGCGTCGTCGCGTCGCGTCAGCGTGGCGCTCGCCATCTTGAAAGAGCTTGCCGACTGTGAGCCTTGCCGTAATCTCCAGATCTTCGGTGAGACGTCGGTCGCGCACGCCAAACTTGAAGGCCTTGATCACGGCCTCATCAGACACACTAGGGATCAGATTCCTAGTGTGGATGAACCGCCGCACGAAGTCGTGGAGGGGTTCATTCTTTCCCTGGATCACTCGGTCCAGGTCTTTCTCCCTGCCGGGCCGCTCATAGCAGCTCTGGAAATTCGAGCGGAGGGCGCTCTGGATTTGACGCCACGAGCGGAAAGTACCTGGTTTCTTGTTAAAGAGCCAGGTGCAAGCGATGCCCGGGGCGGTCGGGAGGTAGTTTGCCATCACGTACTTGTCGCCTCCCGTGGCTAGGATGGCGGTGGTGTAGATCGAGAGGAATTCATCAGGGTTCTTTGTCCCGTCGAATCGCTCGATCAACACGGGCTTGAAGCGAGCCGGCCACCGCACCCGCCGAGGTCGCCGGAGAACGCCGCGGCCGTCTGGCAAGCCGGACGAGGGCACGCTGAGAAGGTTCTCGCTACTGCTAGAGCTAGACTCCTGATCACTTTGACATCCCGTCCTGCGACCTCGACGGCCACGGCGATGGGCCCGAGCATCACCCGAAAGGTCTGCGCAGGTGCTCGTGGACTCGCCGACGCCTCGGGGACATCGGGAGAGGCCATTCTTTGGAGTGGGGAGTCGCCAGACGCTGGTCGCCGCCGCACCCGCCCGAGTCACGCTTCGGGAACGACGCGAGGAGGCGACGAAGTCCTCGAGGCTAGCAAGACGCGAGAGACCGGCGGAGTGTTGACGCCACACGAGGAGTTGTCGCTCTCCTCAACCATCGACACAGCAGGGAGGCCACAGTGTTGCGGCGCACACCGCTTTCAGAAGCCTTGTCGAGCTCGTCTGCGAGAGCTCGGCTGAAGAGACCCAACGTCGGACGCGTGGGATCGGTCATGACTCGTGCGATCGCTCGGAGGCGCTCACTCGAATGAGGGAGTCTGGAGCGTCCTAAGGACGTTCCAATCTTCTCAAGATCCTCTCACCGGAGAGCGGTTATGGCCTAGTTGATGGCAACTCGGCCATCCGTGAAAGCATCTTCGAGGGTTCAGTTCGCTCCCCTCCTCCATGTTCTCGCCATGGCTAGCGGCCATGAGAACGAAACGTTCCAGAGTGGCGAGAGAGGGGAGAACAGGGATGTGGAACTTCCACGCTCGGGGGCCGTGTTCGACCCCGAGCTCGCGGAATACGCTGCTGCAGAGGACGCCATACCATGAAAACCTGTGACTTCTTCCGGTTGAATGAAGCTCTCGGGCCCCACGGTGGGCGCCAGCTGTCGACGATCGGGATCGCCTGACCGCAAAAGTGAAGAGGGGGTTTGTGTGAGTGTAGGACCCAAAAAGCGCTTCGCTCAGCAATGGATCGAATGAAGGTTGGGCGCGGTGTCAACAAGCGAGAGACAGCGAGTTATACTGGTTCGAGCCCCCGTGAGGGTAATGACTCTACGTCCAGTCTCCTCCTGAGATGGAGGATCTTACTAGTGGCGATTACAAAGAGTGTTTACAGCTCGAGCTTGGGCGCTCTGTGCGTGGGTGTCTATGAAACTATTGCCAGTGAGTCCCTCCTATACATGTGCATTACGAGGTCTTATATCCTCCCTGACGTCATCTGTAACGGTCGAGAGAGATTCCCGGGGTAGTGGCTTCGTGTGTATTGAAGGTGGGTTGTAACTCCCTCGGAAATGCCGCCCACGTCTGCCTTAAATGCCGCCGTGCAGGTCTTAGTAACTGCCGAGTCAACGCACATCCCAGGGCCTAGGTCGAGCTCGAGCGAGGACCGCCCGAGCTTGAGGTCGTGCGGATACCAGCGTTACTTAGATCTTGATCGAGGCCTTCCGTCGTATCATCTCGAGCTGGGGCCCATTTGACCACGCGTTGACTTGTTAGAGATTTCCCCAGTCCTCGTCAATTAGCAAATGGATTTTTCTTTGAGTAGTAGGAATTAGACCTTCCTTTGTCTCTGAAATTGACTCTTCTCATGATTTTGTTAGCTCTTCTCATGAGCAAAGCTAACTTTTTTACATCTTCATCTTCAGCATCACTTGACTCATCATCATCCTCATCTGATGAGTCTTGTATTATCTTCTTGGCTTTGAGAGCAATAGATTTCTTCTTTGGAGCATCCTCTTCAGCTAAGGTAAGCTCATGAGCTGAAATTTTTCCTAGAAGCTCGGTTGGTGTCAGTCGCTTGAGATCACCACTGTTGGACAGGTAAGTGATCAAGCTGTGATAAGCCTGAGGCAGCACTCTTATCATCTTTCTGCATACCTCAACATTAGAAATTTTAGTCCCTAGACCTTTAAGCTCATTTACAATTGGATTAAATCTAGTGAACATATCATTAGCATTTTCATGAGGGAGCATTTTAAATTGCTCAAATTTTTCTTTGATGACAAAATATTTTCTTCTTTTATATCTGAAGTTCCTTCATGAATTTCTAGCAAGGTTGTCCAGATGTCATATGCAGAAGTGAGATTACTTACTCTATCAAAAACTTCTAAACTAAGACAAGAAAATGTAGCATTTCTAGCTTGGGCATCATACTGCATATTCTGAATCTCACCAGGAGTGGGTTCACCATATGCAGTTTGACCTTCGGCCAATACACGTGGAGGCAAAGGCTTCTCTGTAACCCTCTATACATCATACCCGACAGCTTCTAAATAACATCTCATTCTAATTTTTCAATAGGCATAATTAGTACCATAAAAAATAGGTACTCTACCAATACTAACAGTTGCGGATCCATTTCCCTCGGCCATTACCAAAACTAGTTATGCTTAATAAGGTAAAACCCGCTCTGATACCACTTGAAGGAACGAGTTGGCCTAGAGGGGGGGGTGAATAGGCAACTCTTTAAATTTTTAGCTTCTTAGTTACAGATGACTATTTAACTTAAGTGAATGACTAGGCACAAAATATAGCAACAGAGAAACAAACAATGATAACAACAAAAGCAACACGAATAGAAGAAGAGCATAAAAAGAGACACGAATTTATTCCGTGGTTCAGAGCCCTTCTCCTACTCCACGTTGAAGCACTTCTCTTGAAGTATTGCTTCTACAAAGCTAGTCGCAGTAGTTTTGTTCTTCACTCGGGTAGCTCTTTCACCACTCCAGTGAGGTGAGCTCAAAACCTTTCACAAAACAAGTGGCTTTCCACAAGCACCTTTGGATAGGTCACACTTTTCACTTCCTCCAAGCCGTCTAGGATCACAAAGACTCAAGAGTAATAGATTCAAATCAAGCCCTGTCTCTCGGTTCACAACACACATCATTGCTAGAACTTATGCTTGGAGCTAAACACTTGAGAGTGTTAGGAATTTAGAGTTTCTAAGTGAAGCACAGTCTCCTTTGTTGGAATGAAAGCTCTAAGTTTGCTAGGAAGTTAAGGAGATCAAAGGATACTATGGTAGATGGCTCAGGAAATGTTTATATAGTCTTTTGGAATGAATATAGCCGTTGTACCTACCACAGTGACCGTTGGACATGTCAGAATGTCAAGAATTCGGCTAATACACATTTACAGTGGAGTAAGCAAAAAAACTTAGCGATACTGATTCAATATACTACGGACCAATTTTGACTATTTACGCCGGACTAAAAAAATTGGTCTATCGTATATGGGAGTATCGGCTGATTTTGGTCCGGCGAAGAAATGAGAGTTCAACATGTGCGCCGGACCAAAATATTTGGTCCGCCGTAGATGTGTTTCTCAGGAATCAGTAGCTACGGGCTTTTTGACAAAGAATTAGGTTCAATTGAGACTTTTCCTTTAGCGCCGGACTGAAAATTTTAAGGACAAAGTTTGGTCCGGCGTAAAAGGAGAACTCTCGGCATGATTTCAATAAGGAATGAATCTACCATGGACTTTAAGAAAATAAAGAGCAAGATTTGGTCCGGCGAAAAGCTAAGATTTTTGAACGAGCGTCGGACTAAATAATATGGCGCGCCGTAGAAGGAAAAAGAATTACCGACACAATTTCAACTGCGCCAAACCAAAATATTTGGTCCATCGTAGATGAAAAAAGCTCGGTTACAAGTTTTCTCCAAAGATATTTTAGCTACGGACTAAATGGACTTTGGTATGTCGTGAATGGATAGACCTTTGTTTAACTTTTTGATCAAGACATACTTTGGACTAATAAGCTTTTAAAACTTAGATCAATTTCAATTCAAAGGAAAACAAGACTTTTGATCAGAGATTAGCAGATGGATTCTGACTAGGTTTGCGCTGGACCCAAGGAGTGAACAGTTTAGGTTTGGTCCATTGCATTTTTGAACTAGACTAAGATAGAGAGATTTGATTCAAGGATCAGAATAACTAAGAGTTTTAACTCCAAGCGGTTGTAATTTGACTTAGCATTGTGAACCAAATAACTAGATTGAATAGAATCTCCCTTTATAGTACGACCAAAAGAAATAACCCTAGCTACTTGACTTGATACATCTCCCAAGTCATAAACTAGCAATAAAGCATCCTAACCTTGTCATTTTTAGTGGATTTTTGATGCACAGATCAAAGTCCTTTCATTGCTTCAAAGATTATTGACTTAGGCCCTGTTTGGAAGCAATGTATTTTCATAGTTTCTAGGCAATACCATGGTTTCTAAGAATACCATGGTATTTTATACCATAGGGTGTTTGGTTACCATGCAAAAAACTCTGTATTAAAAACCATGGTTTGGTAGATACCATGGTATTTTTGGAGTATTTAAAACTCCACTCCAACCCAAAGTTTTCATGGTTTTGGCTAGCTTCTTGTCTATTTCCACTCAAATACCATGGTTTGTGATATTGCATCCAAACAGTTGGTAGTTCCAAGAAATACCATGGTTTTAATGGAGTTAGGTAAAACCATGGTATTTATGTCAAAACAATTGCATACCATGGTATTTCAAAATCATGGTTTTAGAAAACTATAGTTCCAAACAGGCCCTTAATCATCATCACCAAAACCATGTTCTTAACGAAAATAAATAATTAGGGGGCCTAGATGCTATCATTTGGTGGTGCAGCAAATCAGCAATGAGGATGGTAGAGATTAAATGAATGATTTTTTTGTACCCTGGCATTCCCTCTAGGAAATAGTGTGCTCAGTAATTGATAATTCTCTAAGAAATGGCACTTAAATATGGGACTTCAGTTCCTAAGACTTCCTTATTTTCCATCCTCTGTCTAAAAGAGTCTTTATCTACTTCAAGGGATCTTACGACCATAGGGGTTTTCAAGGGATGTGATTTATCCATATTAAACCTCTCCAATACCTTCTAGGTATAAGAAGACTGGTGAACAAGAATTCCTTCTAGGAAATGCTCTAGCTGCAGGCCTAAGCAAAATTTCGTTTTACCCAAATCTTTCATCTCAAACTCCGTCGTGGGGTAAGCACTTGCTTACTTTACTCCTCTGTGGTTTCGATGATGTTCAGATCATCAAAATATACTGAGATGATACAGAATCTATTCTGGGATTTCTTTATGAACACACAGGGACAATCATCATTATTGGAGTATCTCTTCTTTAGGAGGAACTCACTAAGCCGGTTATACCACATTCTTCCCGACTGTTTTAACCCGTATAGCAATCTCTGCAGTTTGATGTTATACATGCTGCGATTATTAGGATCTGGGACTTTTACTCCTTCAGGGACTCCCATATAAATGTCCGAATCCAGTGACCCATATAAATATGCGGTCACCACATCCATTAACTGCATTTCTAAATTTAAGCCAGCTACCATTGATATTAGGTATCGGAACGTTATTTCACTCATCATAGGAGAATATGTTTCATTGTAATCGATGCCGAATCTCTACGTGAACCCTTATGCTACAAGCCTCGCTTTATATCTCACCACTTTGTTGTTTTCATTTCTTTTTTGGATGAAAACCCATTTTGATCCTACAGGAAACACTTTAGGAGGTGTTCGGTCAACTAGACTGAATACTTTCCTTTTATTAAGCGAGTGCAATTCTACCTCGATTGCTTCTTTCCATTTAACCCAATCTGAGCGCTTCTGGCACTCTGCCATAGACTTTGGTTCTGGATCCAGTTCAAGAGTCTTAGCAATTTTGGAGGCGAAATAAATATCGACAATTGTTGTCTTTCTTTTATATAATTCTCCTGAATCCACATAATTGGTGGATATTTCTTCATTCATTTCTTCCAGCTCCTCGTGATTTCCCACAATGATGGAGTCTGGGTGTTCCGTCTTCCCAGCGTTAGGTTGTGCACGCAAATGTTCACTGGGATTTCCATCTTCGGGATGGCTCACTTCAGGGAGATTACCATCTATAGGATGGCTCACTTTCGGGGTTTTCTCAACAACAGGTTGAGCTCCTTCAACTGTCTCAAGTAGTGATCTCATTTGCTCGGTTCTCCATTTCTGCGGACATCTCCGCGAAACTGAGTCTCGTGCACTTAGAGGCCTCTCCTCTTTTTGTCATGAGGGGCAAGAGTGGGTTCAATAATCTTCTGGGGTATTTCCACTCCTTCATGTGCATTTACTGCAGATATATGAGATTTTGTCACTCCTTTATGATTAGTGAAGGCGTCTGGCAGGTTATTGGCTATTTGTTGCAGACTTATTATCCTCCGAACTTCAAGTTCGGCTTCTTTAGTGCGTGGGTCTAAGGATTGAATGCCGGTGGCATTCCAATCTATTTCTCGGCATTCTTCAATGTGGTACTTTTCTCCTCCTAATGCTAGAAAATTATCCTCATCAAAAATAGAATCAGCGTACTGAGCCGTGTACAGATCCCCTGTCATAGGCTCTAAGTATTTAATTATTGACGGAGATTCATAACCTACATAGATCCCCAACTTCTGGTGAGGTCCCATGGTGGTACGCTGTGGTGGAGAAATTGGCATGTATACAGCACAGCCAAATTTTCGCAGATGGGAAATACTTGGTTCTTTCCCACGCACTAGCTGCAAGGGGAAATTTTATGGTATGCAGTTGGTCTGAATTGAATTAATGATGCAGCATCCAACACTGCATGGCCCCAATAACTGATGGGTAACTTACAATTCTACAAGAGTAGCCTAGCAATAAGTTTTACTCTCTTAATTAATGACTCTGCAAGGCCATTTTGGGTGTGGACATGTGGTACAGATTGCTCTACATTAATGCCTAGAGCCATACAATAATCATTAAATGCTTTAGAGGTAAATTCGCCAATATTGTTCATTTGAATGAACTTAATCCTTTCTTTTGGAAATGAGGCTCTTAATTTAATGACTTGGACGATTAATTTAGGAAAGGCATGGTTCCTAATAGATAAGAGACATATATAGGACCATGCATCTAGTAGAAGCATCTATTAGCACCATAAAATATCTAAAAAGCCCCAACAGGGGCTGAATTGGTCCACAGATATCACCTTGAATTCTCTCTAGGAAATTCAGTGATTATTCCCTAATTTTAAAATGAGAGGGACGAACTATCAACTTTCCTTTAGTACATGCAGAACACATAAAAGCTTCAGGTTTGGGAAAGGCTGTAGTTTTTATATTATGGCCAGCAAAATTATTTATTATTCTTCTCATCATATTCAAGCCAGGATGACCTAGACGATCATACCAGATCTTAAATATTTCAGGGGTTTTAACTATGGTTTTCATCGCAATATAAACTTCTGGTTTTATATATGTATAATATAGCCCGGAGGAGAAGAAAGTTTTTCGACTACACGTTTATCACACCCGTCAAACTTAGTCCTGAGTAGGTATTCAGTACCATCCTTATTTTTAGGATGTTAATTGTTACATAAAAAAGAACAGGGATAAAAGTTACGCTTCACAAGCAGAACAATAATGGTACATCGTGGAGGGTATAATGTATAAGGTAAGTTGCACCAAAGTTTAGTAGCAGGTAATTTCCAAATGACGCTTGAGCGCAATGGAGCGATCCAAACTTCACATCGTACAAAAAACGCGAAGCACATTGCACGTATTTTACTGTGTCTTTTTCATTATTCTACATCAATCCACATCAACAAGTTGCCCCAAACGCGTACACCTACTATACTGCTGTGAAATTTCCCATGTGAACTTTGTTGTATTTTTAACACGTAGTTTCTTAGTTCAGTCTCACTTATTTCATTGGGGGAAATGCAATTTAAGGTTCATTTTCACGCCAAGAAAAAGGTCAAAAGGTCTTCAGTTTGAAACTGTCCAATTTAAGTGCAATTGCAGGTGCATGCATGAGGTACAACATGCAGTTCTAAATTCGACTAAAACCGACGAAAATAGTATCTTTTCATCGGCTGAGACCGACGAAAATAGTCCCGATAATTTTTTCGAAATCCTGGGTGGGAGGACTTCCATATTTTCGTCGGCGTTGCTGCTGAAACCGACGAAAATATAGCTAATTTCATCGGTTTAACTGGGCCGATGAAATTATGCCTTTATTTACGTCGGTCTATTATTAGCCGACAAAAAAAAATATAGTCGACGAAAAAAATATCAATTCCTATAGTGTAAATGACAGAACTGAGACTCATGTATACGACTCAGAGCAACAAATGTCAAATCATTTGAATTTCTACGGAACCAGATAAAATAAGCTGGTCATGCTCAAGTGTAAGAGTCTTGAAGGCCGAAGCTTTCTTTCCCATGTACCGTTCTCTGAAAATGAGTTGGTTTGGTGATGCTAGTCTTCGTGTGGTCAAGCTAGCTTCTTCCCACGAAAGTTTCGTGGAAGATATATAAAGCGTTATAATTTCAAATTTCCTACTGTTTTCCTAACCATTGTCATAACCATAATAGTTATAGTTTCATGAATTATGCTTTGCTCCCAAATTCATTGTCATTTTCATTCGAATTTCCTTCCGTTTTCTTAGCAATATAAAGCGCTATAGAATATATATAACCGTGAGCATGATCCTTTGTGATGTTTAATTCCTATTTTACTTCAAAGAGTATTAGTAATCCTAAATTTTAATCGCGATGAATATATATAGCCAAGGTTGGTGAGCTATTTATAATGGTTTTTCTCAATGATATTCCGGCATCTGAACTTGCAACAACATGTGGGTTGTGAGCCTAACATTTGTCACACAAGCAGACAAGCCAGTTGTTCTCTTGTGGTATGCTTGAAAGAGAAATAACCTGCAGTTTCTACATGTAAATATCTGACGTCCCCGCACGCTGGTGAAAAACAATACGTTCGAGTGTGGGCGTTAAAAGTTTGATTCTAACGTTGGACCATACCGAGCCAATCAGCTGATGTTACTACAATTATTCAGCTTACAAGACGATGATCTGCCACCATGCATAGATATCAACACTAATGCAGTACAAAGAACAGGAAAAATATATAGCACCGAAAATGTATCCAATTATCATTTTTTATTAATGATAAAAAAATCCACCAACAATGACTAATGAGCAAATTGCAACCATTATAAAGAAAGAAACCTAATATTTGGATCTAAGATAATGTGACACAGCTCGAAATTATTTGGTTAAGACTGTAGACCCAATTTTCAAAGTAAGAAAAAGGAAGACTCAGCTGAGAAACTTAGACCAAATGCAAAACTTTCTCTTTTAACTAAATATATCTTGATCATCCTGGACGGTTTTCGACCGTGGAGAAAAACCTGAAATCTGGTAATGAGTATACTGTATAGTTTACTGCTTGACCTCATTTTTGACCAACACGTCAGGGTTAAAATTGTCAGTACATATGTATCAAAATCGCAGATCGAATGTACAAGATCCACGTTTATGAGTACAACAGTTCCGGTCGTTGGAGGATGGCCCAGAAAGGTCGTCGTTAACAAGTCGTGACTGAAACTACTCGGAGCCAGGCACGTGTGGAATGGTGTGCACACAGTACTCCGTCTGGGTCAAGTCAGTCCTGTAGCTCCTTCCCATGTACCTTTAAGAAATTTAAGGATCGGAGACTCGGAGTTCTAGACGGTTCTTTGTTCGTCTGGTCACGCCTCTTCACATGCACGATAATTTCGTGAAAATTATTCTAAGTTGAACACGAAACGGAAAGTTCTGACCACTTCAGGTAAAAAAAACAAAAACAGAAGATTTTTTTAAACGGAAATGGAAAAATAACATACAAAAACAAAAATAGAAAATTTTTGCCAGAAATGAAAACAAAAAAGCCCGGCCGTTTCGACGAAAACGGAACGGAAATTCCGTATGAATGAAACCAGAAAATCTTGCTAGGCCAGGAAGTAGAGTGGGGCAAGGAGAAAGAAAAGTGGGTATAAGAAAAATAGAGATTTTAAATTCGTTTTCTAATTTAACTAATATCATAAATATATATTGCTTTATAGAAAATATCAAATAGAGTTAAAAAATTCTATAAAAATTCTTAAAAATATTTTATAACATTTTGAACTTAGATGTGCACACAGTCCTCCGTCTGGGTCAAGTCAGTCCTGTAGTTTTCTTTCCCACTAGTGACTAATGACATGTTCCTTCAAGAAAATTAAAGGATCGGAGACACGGAGTTGTAGATGGTGCTTTGTTCGTCTGGTCATGCTTCTTCACATGAACGATAGTTTCGTGAAAATTATTCTCCCACTATCGTGGCCAGCAATTTCATCTGAATTTCTAACAGCATTGATAGTAATGCTTAACTAGATCCCCAGTAGTTTCCGAACACTAACATACGATTTTACCAGGAAATCACGATATTAATTTGTTGACGACGATTGAATCGTCTCGTGAAGTAGTCATTCATGTTTTACTCCCTATATTGCTTGGGCTGATATTTAAAATACAAGTCCACGAGCTGCCAGGCTGCCAACAAACCTCTATCTCACACTCCATCCGACCACGTTCACTTATCACTTTTGACTATGTCACAGTTATAAGACAAACACAGTACTTTCATTCGAAGTAACCACACTGCACTTGATAACAAATCAAATTGACCATGGGCTTATCATAGGTGGAGAAGGTGGAATAATTAATAAGGACAAAATTTTCATTCATGAACAAATTAAATAGTAAAAACTGATAAATATTGGCGAACAAAAGTAGTACAACTCAAAATCATTGTACTATTGTAGCTACAGGTAAACCAAAATGTGTCATGGAGAGACTTGGTCGAGATGGTAAGCTTATGCTGTATAGGATTTTGGGTGAAGTAGAGAAGAGAGAATGATGATGTTTATTATTTAATAGATGGTCTTATAGACAGTTTTATACTGTATTTACCATTATAAAGGTAATCCATTAACAGTCCATTAATTGTATAAGTTATCTTTAGTCTTATTTGTCTATATATAACATGAAGGTGTATTAGAGAGAAACACCATCTATATCAGTGTACATGCCTTAATAAGAAGGCAAATCGTGCCGCCAACTTTCTAAAAAAACTGGCGCACCCACAGGCAGTGTCCGAATCCACTCAATCGGCATGGGTGTTCGTGGTGGCAGCTTAGGGCATGTACAATAAAGCCATATTAACTGGCTTTTAGTCTATACATATCATCTTTGGTCTATGTGGAAGAGTGAGAAAAGAGAAAAGAGCTGGCTCTTATTTAGTAGCCAGTTTTGCACAGAAGTATAGATAAATTATTTATGTATAAGAGAGAAAAGATAGTTCTTGCACAACATCTAGAGACAACCTTTAGAGGCAATTACTGTATAAGCTATCTTTTAGCTTACTATTAGCTAGCAATGGACTTTGCTATTGTACTTGTGATGAGGATATCACTAGTACGGTATGACCACACCTGGTTGGACCAACTCCAATACATCATCCTTGGGCCAAGAAAAGAGAGATATCAAATCCATTACGTTCTGGAGTTTAATTTGGCCTTCAGATACCAGTCTAAAGTAAAACAAGCATAACTTTTGTATACGACGTCCAATTGGAGAGTTCTTATACTTAATTGAAAGATTACAACGAGACTTTTCCAATGGATCTAATCCCAGCACCAGATTCATCATGGATTAGCCGGAATCATCGAACAATATGCTACAACAATGTTTTGGGTTGTTTCAGGCCTTGTAAGCGTGAGTGGGCGCAAGCCCAAGTTGTATGCACCCCCTGGCTACACACAACCCTAGAACGACCCTCTCATATACTTAGTAGTCGTTGCCTTAGACACTTGGGTTTTGTTTAGTCGTAGTTTTTTTTGGTGAAACTATTTGGTATTCTCTTGTTCGATGAGATCAACAGCTATACTATGCTTAAGAACCCCACATCAATACTTCAAATTATATTTATAATTTCAGATTGCTTTTGCCTTGTTCTTGCTTGTTCTTCGATTACTTGTAGGAATTGATCTTCGTGATCAGGTCAACCGGGTTTTGACATGGTTGATAACAATTCGAAGCTTGGTTCAACAATTGCTTGGCATCGGTCATGTTTCGATTATAGCCTAGATCGTGAGGGTCATCTCTACTAATCGATAGTTATCCATCTCACCGAAAGATCGGGCCTCCATTAGACTTATCATGTGGTATTAAAGCTTTCGTTGATCGGTAAGAATTTCAGTACCTTACATTAGTTTTTGTTTTCTATCTTAAATTAAAAACTACTACACAAAAATTTAACCTTTAGATCCAATCCGGTATTTTAGTGTGTTTTGTTAAGTTTTAATCCATTAGATTACTTGTTTTAGTTACTGATCGTTTTTCCTTCGTATAGCTTTTATTTTAATATGTCCAGTACCTTGTTTTCTTCATTGCTTTCAATTACGAGCTCAGATTTAAGTGTTCTTGCACTTTCTTGAAACCTTGGAACAAACTCTACAGAAACCTAGTTGGCCACGAACTCTAATTCCATCTCCAAGTTTGTTTAATTTGGACATCAAAGTTGGTGACATAAGTTGTACTTCCAATCCAGATCAGTTTGGTATTTTGATCATAATTCTCATATCCGAACTTCGATTAAGAAGTTTTTGTACTTTCCTAAATCCTTAAAGAGTCCTCTACAAAAATGTTTTTGGGTATTCTTTGTGATTCGGACTCTTTCAAACTGAATTTGATTCGGATTCAGATTTGCTCAGAACGGTTGAATTTAGGTCAAATCTGTGCACCTTAGTGTTTTAGCTATAACTTCTATATACGAGCTCTAAATTATGTGTTCGTATACTTTTTTGAAGTATATAACGTTGCCTTCAATTTATTACATTGTGAGCAAACTAGATTCGGTCATTTTCACTTTAATTGTGGCGACAAATTTGTTTGACCGCTCGCCAAATTTGTTTTTTTTTTGCGTCAATTTGTGTTCTAGCTTGATCCTTTGAGTTGGTTGAGTCCAGTAGCATTCACAAACCATAAAACCCCAAAAATATCAGTACACATACCTTTGGAAACCAATTCATCCTTTGTGAATACTTTGATCTTATTTAAGACTAGCTTGTTAATATTGCTTAGGGCTGCTCTACTTTATACATTGAATAATCTTGAATTATCATATCATATTATCTTGTGACATCAAGTTAGGGATTCCAAAACTTTGTCCGAACTAGTATTGGCCAAAAGTCACCCAAAGAAAGAAAAGAGAAAGAAAGAGCCCAAAGGCCAAAAAAAAAGAACAAAAAAAAAGAAAGAAGATGGTGTCCGGTTGCACTATATTGAACAAAACCCTAATTTGTGTTCATTATTTTTAGACTATGCAATTATATTAATTAGTGAGCAATCTTGTGCCCTTTTTACATTCTTGAAACAATAAGTTAGTGTCTCTCTACGACTTGTGCAATAGAGCATTTGGTGCCTCACTTATATTTTATAGCTCATTCCTTGATTGCATAAGTACCATTATCTTTGTGCGTGTGTTATCATGAAATCTGCTTATATCCTTGTGATTAGCAACTAGGGCTTGCGAATTCTAGTTTGGATCATTACTTATCATTACAATAACTAGAATTATCAGATTGCATAGGAAATAAATATTGCCTGTCCAAGCATTTATCGTGAACAAGCCACAGGTTACCACTTGTTTTCTTGATAAGAACTTGGTAAAAGCTCGAGTGTGAGAGATTTTGAACCACCAGCTCCTAGTACTTGATAGGGAAATATACCTGTGGTTTGTTTCTTGTCTTCACTAACAATGGCAGGTTCTCAACGTCGTAGTGCTTGGGCCAACAGCACCCTAATAGAAGAGATAGTTCACACTCCGAAATACGAAGAACGTAGCAAAGCTTCACCACCACAGGATATACAACGGCATAGCACGTGTACCAAAAGTAAGTTCACCATACCTATTTGTAGTGGTAAAAATGATCCTGAAGATTGTCTTACTTGGGAATTAGCTATAGAACAATCATTTGAGAAACATAGAATTCCTGAGCATGATAAGGTTAGAGTTGTTACTAGTGAATATTTGGTCTGTCGTGAATGGATAGAGCTTGGTTAGGATCTTGATCAAGAAAATTTGGACTAATAAGCTGTTTGGTACTTAGAGAAGTTTATCAGAGAGGAAAACAAATGCGCTCGGTTAGAGTTTGGCTAAGGAACTTTGGTCTGGTGAAGAAAGATTTTGACTAGGATTGCGCCGGACTTAAGAAATGGACAACTAAGGCTTAGTCCATCGCATATTTGGACTTTTGTAAGATGGAAGGTTTTGATTCAAGGAGCAAACAGACTAAGGGTTTTTAACTCCAAGCAGTCTAATTTGTCTTAGCCTTATGATCTAATTTACTAACTTGTGCAAAGTCCCCCTTTATATACAGTCAAACTGAAACAAATCTAGCTATTTAGCTTGAATCAACTCCCAAACTATAAACTAGTAACAAAGTACCTTAATCTTGTTAGTCCAGAAAGCTTCATTTATGCTTTCAGCCCATGCTCTCTATAGCTTAACAATTATTGACTTGGTTATCAACACCAAAACTATATAAATAAACATGATAAAAGAATTGAGAGGGCCTAGATACTATCAGGGTGGCGGTGATTTTTTTGTCTCTAGAACAACAACAGAGGAGAGTTCAGCTCGAGGGTATATATAACCTAGCGAGGCACATCACAATTAGTTCTAATATAAGAACCGATTGTGATATACCATGCACATCACAATTGGTTCCTCCGTAGGAACTGATTGTGATATGCCCAATGCTACATCATAATAGGTTTTAATCTGAGAACCGATTGTGAGGATTCTCTACTAATTATTAACACCCTCGACAAATCATCTATCATAATTTGTTTTTCCTAAAAAGTTAGGAACCGATCCAGATGAAACGATAGTATTGTACCATTCTGTAGTGGTGAGATGGGTGATGGTGGTTGATTCTGCCGATAGGGTTGTTATCCATTTCTTTGTGGTGGATGGCCTTGCACCATTTTACCATTGATCTTGTGCAGCACAATGGAAGACAGGGGTAGGGGGTCATGGAAGACTGGGCTCGTGCAGTTTTACTCCCAGTTGCATGGGGTCGCTTTGGCTCGGTGGGTAGTGGTCAGGCGCGTGGAGCGTGGTCCAATCACGCGGCTACTGTAATAACTTATTGTGTGATCACTACAAGAGAAACATCATGTAAAGACATTTTTATTGTAAGGTAGAGGCATACTTTTATATATCTATATGATTTTAAAGACATATTTTAAAATACCACAATGGTGTCTCTATGTATGGTGTTGCTATAGCTGAAGAGACATTTAATGAAATATCTATACATTCTATATAAGATATTTTGTAAATGCACTATATTATGTCTCTATACTCTCTAGAACCCTTTAGAGAATGAAAAAAAAAATATGCTAAAAGTAAGTTGGAACTAATCCTCCAACTCAAGACCTTATGGATTAACAAGTAGTCTAACTAACCATCGCAACCTCATGTCACAACTTGCTTATACTTATATTGTAATTGTTAAACATATAAAAGAATGTCTTTGGAGAATCAAAAATGCCTCATATAACATGTTTACAACATAAGATAGATTTAAGATGTGTCGCAAAAAAATGTCTCTACATTACTTTCTTTTTTTTTGACAATTTAAAAATGCCTCCATAGTCCGCATGCCACGTTCTTTATCCAAAATATCTCAAAATAGTGTATCTACATTTAAGTCACTTTCTAAAATGCCTAAAAAAGTGTCTTGATGATATATATGTTATGGCAATTTATAGAGATAAATAAAAAATATTTATAAAAAAGTGTCTCTATGTGAAGTTTTTGTTGTACCGGCTCACGCGCAGAATAGCACTCATATATATAAATTATGATCATGTCCGTATGTTGTTTTTTCATCATGGTATAAGAGTGCTACGTGTGCATTCAACAGCTTTGGTCTTATGTGCCTTTAGCATCCTACAATCATCATATCTAGAGGCTTTCTAAACTTGGTTTATGTAAATCACATGGAAATTAATTACTAACAATGGTTCGGAGATCATCTAGCACTTTCATTTTCTTTCGAATGGATTGTACCGAATGTCCTAACTAACTTCGTTGAAAGCAACTAGCATATTCATTTCGACAGCCGTGTACACATATTCAACCCACCAGTCGGTATAATACTGTACATACATGTGCATCCAAAACTTCGTTGCTGTAGTATCTTCAAAATCTTTACCTAACGAAAAAGAACTATCTTGCAGTATCTTATATATCTTCCAAAATCATCAAGCGTGTCAGTGAACACCATCAACCTGACCAAAGCTAGCGTTTAATTTTTATTGACGTAAACAGCTCACATCGCCACCACCATATGTCAGTTATTATAACTTTTAATTTGTAACATTAGACAATATAAAATCTTGATCAGATTCCACATGAACGACAAGTAAATTGCAGTCCTAAAAGAGCAAGTAGAACCACTCCGATAAACTACTTAAAACATAACCTCCAAAACAAGGCTTTTAGTGCTGTTTGTTTTTGCTTTGGATTATCTAAAAGCTATTCTAGATTGTGGTGGTAGAGAAGCTGATTCTCTAAAAAGTGAATTCCAAAATCATATATGAAGTGGATTATGGATTTTAGTGTATATGGGTTAGCTAGATTGTGAGAATCGATTTTTAAAATTAAGTTGTTTGTTTTTTATTCTGTTTTTAGGACTAGAATCTAGATTCAAAAGCAAAAAAAACAAACAGCCTTAGAAAACGACCAGATGACTGACCAACCGCGTCAATCTGTCTATAAGTAGCCGGCTAGAAGATGTTATAGCCACTCACCAACTTCAAAGACAGCAAGAATCTCTCTGTATCTGTCGACTCTCCCACTCGCAGCCACACACACAAAGATACAGAGAGAGCGAGATCGAGTTAGTCATGGAGGTCACCCCGAACCACACACAGACCGTGACCGGTTGGGCGGCCATGGACAAGTCCGGCGAGATCGAGCCCTTCGTCTTCAAGAGAAGGTACATACCCTTGCGTGCATGGTTGTGTGCAAGCAAGCTCATCCACCACCACACATACATCAGAAACAAAATGACGCGGAAAAAAATGGAATTGACTAATGCTGACTAATTTGTTTCGGCGGCAGGGAGAACAGCGTGGACGACGTGACGATCAAGGTGCAGTTCTGCGGAATGTGCCACACTGACCTCCACTTCATCCACAACGACTGGGGCATCACCATGTACCCCGTCGTCCCCGGTCACGAGATTACCGGCATCATCACCAAGGTCGGCACCAACGTGTCGGGATTCAAGGTCGGTGACCGCGTCGGCGTTGGCTGCATCGCCGCGTCGTGCCTTGACTGCGAGCACTGCCGCCGGTCGGAGGAGAACTACTGCGACAAGGTCACGCTCACCTACAACGGCATCTTCTGGGATGGCAGCGTCACCTACGGCGGCTACTCCAACATGCTCGTCGCCCACAAAAGATTTGTGGTGCGGATCCCGGACAACCTGCCGCTGGATGCGGCGGCGCCGCTGCTCTGTGCGGGCATCACGGTGTACAGCCCGATGAAGCAGCACGGCATGCTACAGGCCGGTAGAAGGCTAGGCGTGGTCGGGCTGGGCGGGCTCGGCCACGTCGCCGTCAAGTTTGGCAAGGCGTTCGGCCTCCGTGTCACCGTCATCAGCACGTCGCCGGCGAAGGAGAGGGAGGCAAGGGAGAGCCTCAAGGCCGACGATTTTGTGGTCAGCACCAATGAGAAGCAGATGCAGGTACGTAATTACGGATGAACTCACACGCAATTAGCAGTTAAACAAGTCAAAATTAACAAGGTCTAAACTGACTCTAAAAAAAAAAAAAAAACACAAGGTCTGAACTGAGCACTGAGCTTTATATATTGTTGTCTAGGCTATGACGAGAAGCCTGGACTACATCATTGACACGGTCTCGGCGAAGCACTCGCTGGGACCGATCCTGGAGCTGCTCAAGGTGAACGGCAAGTTGGTGCTCGTCGCCGCGCCGGACAAGCCCGTCGAGCTTCCTTCCTTCCCACTTATCTTCGGTGAGCATGCATATATATACCAAATCCTTCCTACAAAGCATTCTATTTTTGGGGCAATTCCCTTTTGCATTGTAATCTTCTTGTTTTTGCCACTGGATATCTCACTATACGCTGTTCTGGACCAATCTGATCAGTGAAGGGTAAATACCTAAAGCAAAAATTTTTAATGTCGTGTATGATATGAACGTCTTTTCAGAACTATTAATAACATATTTTAGTTTACAAGTTGCCTAAAAGATAATTGTATGCAATTGTATGACTTTTTCAGCTAGCTGTAGCATGTTGAGTAGGTGTGTCATTCAATATAAGTGGTTTTTGATGATTCTAGGTAAGAGGACGGTGAGTGGGAGCATGACGGGAGGCATGAAGGAGACGCAGGAGATGATGGACATGTGCGGTGAGCACAATATCACCTGCGACATCGAGCTCGTCTCGACGGACAGGATCAACGAAGCGCTGGGCCGGCTGGCGCGCAACGACGTCCGCTACCGTTTTGTTATCGACATTGGAAACAACTCCAACCTCTAGTAGCTAATATCGATCTGGATGGAGTGATGGATACCTGACAAGAGCGATCGATTTAATTGGAGGTTGTGCGAAGACTTGGACTATTCTGTCCTTCTGTGATTGATTTTGTAGTTCTTCTATGTAGTTACAGAGGGAAATAATTAATTATGTCCTTGAGCTGTCTACTGTGTACTCGAGCATTCAACTTAATTTAAACTTTAAAACTAATAAATTTTAGGAAGCATTTCTACTGATCTTTTTTTTTTTTGAAAAAACTGTATAAGCTGCCGCCGAATATAAGAAATATTGCATTTGCCACAGATCGATTCACTTACATCATCATCAAATCCAAACTCACATCGTCAGTCTCACATGTCAATATTTGAAACTCAAAGAGTGGCGTATACTACTATACGTACTAGTAGCTCTACAATATGGCATGCATATATCTAACTAACCTTTTTTAATCAACACCTTGCGACAAAAATGTAATATTTACAAACCTAACATCGAGTACAATAACACACAAAATTATAAATCCATGACAGTACTCTTGAAAGCGACATAATGCAAGCTTGTGATCTGAAGTTCTGAACCGTTTGATCATGTCGAGGTTATACACTGGTTGATAGCGCTCCAAGGAAAGGTGAAGGTGTAAACTGCAGACTAGTCAAATCTAAAATGTGGTTTGGCCCTCAAATTTGAAGATGTCTCGTGCAGGTTACAGTGATATACACCATGACTAGCCATGTGTCTGTGCGTTACAACGAAAACTCAATTTGCGATAAAAAGTTTATTTCCAAAGAGCGCTAACAGTGACAAAGGTGTGTAATTAAAGAGCAGCGGCAAAGGTGGATAATTAAAAAACAGTGGTAAATGTGGGTAATTTTGATAAAATGATGCGGGAAGAAACTTTTGCTTTATATAGGCCTTATTTGTTTGGGTTTTTTCACCGGGTTAAAAGCTCAAAAGTTATAGCCTAAACAAACGAGTAGCTTTTTATTTGGCCTTCTCAAAAGTCATAAGCCTCCGTATAACTAAAAGCCAAAAGCCACTGAAAAGAGGCTTTTTTGTTTATTGATGGTTGATTTTAAACTAGCTAATAACATAAAAGTTAGGTAAAATTACTCATCTCTATCATGTACAAAAGCCGTTAACTTTTAAACTGTTTAAGCTAAAAAACTGACTTTAAACTATAAACTAAAAAACCTAAGCATAAACAATCAGCTAAGCTATAGTAGAGATTAAAGAAAAAGAGATACATGAACATACGCGCCCAAAAAATCCGAACATAAATACACAAGATTGGGTGAGCGCGAAAGCAAATAAGGGTGCAATGTTATTCATAATCTTCAGTGTCACGTCAATGCTCAAATAATTCAGGGTTAACTCCCCATCACTTCACACTGGAAACCTCGAGCGGTGCCCAGAAATACGAAGGCCTGTCGCCCTTTCTGGAGAAACGTCAAGGAATCAATGGGTGTCATTGTCATCGCAAACCTAAAATCAAAGCTATGCGATGCACGGTCTACATATTTTCTCTATATTTTCGTAAATTTAGTACTAAATTTATTAAAATTTAAATACTGGTATTTTTAAATATCAAAATTATAAATTTTGCATTATATATTTAAAAGACAAACTCATGTAATCTTATGTTAATTAATAAAAGAAAGAGTTTAGCAGCGGTGCGGGAGGCCGCGGAGGATGGCGTCGGGGATGGCCCCTCCGGGCCGCGCGCGTGGAAGCGGCGGACGGCGATGGCGACGCAGAGGTAGAGCAGGAGGAGAAGCGACGCAGCGGAGATGAGAGCTATGGTGAGCATTCTGTTGTTGCTCTTGGTGGGGGAGGCAGCGCAGACGAGACGTGGTGGGAGGGCGGCTGTAGCGAGGAGGAGATGCAGGAGCATTTGGACTCCGACTTGTGATCTAGACCCGCCGCCACCCCATGCGCTGCCACCACCCTACGGGCTCCCGGCCTCCTCCTCGTTGTCCATCTCCTCCCCTCCTGGACCCCCCAGCCATCACTGGTGCCCCTCCTCCTGACAGAACCTCGCAGCCATCAGCCCCTCAAATTGGGTGCCTCAAGAGGTGGGGGTGCTCTGTATGTTAAATCTTAGGGTTTAACTAATCATGAACTAGCCTTAAGACTTGATCACTAAGCGTAATGCGGAAGTAAAATTTAGATGAGTCACTGACCCGGTGAAGAAGATGCCATTAGAGTGTTCGGTCGGTTCTGAACGTTGGTGAAGCTCGATTGTCGCAAACGAATGCCGGTGAAGGAGAAAGTAAAAGACACGGTGATCCTCACGGTAATGGTAGGGCCTTCAGTATCCTGAGCGCGATGAAGAAGAACGGAGCTTGCCGAGATCCTCTCGGTGCTGGTTGGGTCTTCGAAATCCTTGCGCCAAATCCCTTGATCGGTAGGAAAATGTCGGGGCTTGGCTAACTCAAAACCTCTTTTTCTCATACATTTGAGTGCCGACTGATCCCCTTTTAATATGGCGCTAGATTTCGGGACCAAACCAAATTAGCTATAATTGCTCCCGATCATAGCGTGATTTTCGGATCTCTTTCCTTAATTTTCGGTATTTCCGTTATTCCTGAAGATCACAACTAACATTCTCCCACTTGATCGAAGGCTAATTTCATAAGTCTATACTCAACAGAACAACACACCAAGATAAAGTATTTCAGTGGTTAATAAATGCACCACTGAAACTCCAATATCTATAGCGCATCATTCTATCTCGATAGGATAATTAATTATTTCTTAACGGGAGTTGGTTTTATTCTTATGGTCCTTTTGTGCAGTTTGTTTTCATTGTCATTATGTGCACATTTAAAAGGTGAAAACAAACTTTGTAATTTCCAGAATCGAAGTTTTGAGATCTCAATTTATCCAGTATATAGGTCATCAATAAGTCGATCTTGGCATTAATTTTGAGACAAGCCTTTAACAGGGAATCATTAAACTAAACATGATGCATAAACTTATATAATAAACATGATACTCAATTCTTATAGGCTGAACATCAATAATTCGATTCTGGATTACATCTTTCATAACGTTATGTGTTAGGCAGCACAACTTGACATGTTACTCGAAGCAAAAATTGCACTATTACACAATAAATTCCAAGATAGAATCTTAAGCCAAAATAAATTTTCTTATTCTTAAACCACAACAACCTATTGTGGTTTTCTTATTATCTAATAGTTTTATGACATGCCACAAGTCTACTTGCATCATTAATGATGCCTTAAGATATTGACTAGATCCATTCCACAATATGGCTCTTTCTGCAAGGTTGAAGATTTGACTTAATGTGGATTTCTTAATATCAACACACCTTGCATAATTTGTGTCTAAATAACCCACAACTTTATGATTATCAGACTTCTTATATGTGAGCATGTAATCATTAGCACTTTGCCTATGATGCAAAGTTGTCTTTAGTAGTTTTCCAGTGGTCCAATCCTGGATTAATACCTGCCAAGTATCCTGGTTATAAACGTTAAATAAGGGCGTATACAAACTTAAGTATACATAATGTTCATGACAGCAGAACGTAAGAAAAAACTTATGTCGCCCTTAATAATCTCGCCCTTAATAATCGGAGTAAACTCCCTTAATGTTGGACCTATCTTGGTGAATCTTAATAGTCAAAACATGAGAGACATCACCAAGACAAACATTAATGTCCCTATTGCTGATAGCCAACAAGGCATCGTCTATATAAACAACTAAGTCCATATAAACGGCTAAGATGTTAAATTTACTCCCACTGATCTTAAGGTTAAAACTTAAGGTATCTTTATGTGAGGCTCGCATTATCATAAACTCCAGAATCAACTGGAGGTGGAACTTTTAGAGACAAGGATTGCTTTTCTTTCAGACTATCGACATTAGAACATAAGCACGATTGTGTCAAGTATAGTTTTACCTTGCCTCAGAGCTCCCACTAGAATCAACACTTTAAACTTATTAACAAAGAGAGTAACTTAACAGAGTAAATAATTTCTTTATGGTGTTTATGTCTCACATAATGAAGCTTTTCTTTTCTTAACGAGACGTTCCATTCTCCCCCTCGAAATGTGGTACAAGCGTCAATGCCACAATTTCGATGAACTCTCATAAATATTTTACTTTTGGTGAAGCCAATAGAGTTAGTAACATACTTAATGCTCCCCAAATAATTATAATGGGAACATAAATTACATTATTAGGATGGAGGGTGAAAACATAACTTAGTACTGATGGAAAACTTCCAACAGTTTCAACATTAGCCTCCTATTCATTCTCTAAGGCTTCATTTTGAAACTTTCATAGTCTTGAGATAATGTTGGCAGCATAAACGCAGTCTTCTAACTTAGTATTTAACCAACTTTCTTTATGAATGCACACATTTATGGCACAATCACAGTTCACTTCTCATTCTTCATTATTGTTGTTATATTATTTATGAATAACATAATGAAGTGAATTAGAAAGGCTCTAATAATTTTTTTATTATGTCCTAGTTCATTGAGTTTAAGCACTCTTATGATCAGTATACTGGCAAGAACTTTTAAGAAGCTTCATAATGATTTTCCATTATTGCCAGATAGCCATAATTTAACTAGAGAATTGCTCCCCCAGATCCTAAAATTTATGATCAAAAGGGACATTTGCTTAAATTGCTCCCACTAGTCATCAGAATATTGAATTTTTGTCAATATCTAAGTTATTAGATGCTTCTTCTAATAGGAGCCAATCATCAACATTATGTTTGTGTGCATAATCAATAACCTCAAGAATAATACGCTAATAAATTACTCTATTTCTTATTAGGGTACTAGAAGCAGCTGAAGAACTTATGGTTGAATTGATAATAGGGACATAACACTGATCATTACTTAATATTCACAAAACTGTGAATGATTGTCTGTTATGAAATTAACCCTACGCTGATCAGGTTAATAACATGCTAATGACAAAGCTTAACAATTCTAATTAGCTTCACCATTGGGCAAAACCAAGAACTTAACATGAGGAAATAATCAGTAGTTTATCTTCGCATCACATTTTTGCAGAAAACGAAGAATAACTACATTCACTAATGGGGATGGCAAATGATCACATACAATGCTGGTCACTATGTAACCATAAGCCGTAAAACATAATCCTCAAATCAATATGAAATCTCTAACCAAAACTTCTCGTTGGTTCCATTTTGATTAGAAAAGCTATGGGAATGACACATGACTATAATCAATTTTGGTCAGAATATAACTGTGTGTCACAACATAAGCCCAAAACATAACTATAGTTCCAAATTGTATCACCTTTGGGTACATAACGAAAAGAACTTAATCTATGGGAATGGTACACAATTACAAACAACTTTGGTCAGAATGCAATTATGACCACAACATGATCCCAAAACTTCATTAAATCTCTAACTAAAATTTCTCGTTGGTTCCATCTTAATTAGAGATATGTTAATTATAATGTAGTCTTTATCATATAAATACTTGAAAAGACTCAATAACTTAATTAATATGAGAATTAATTAAATGTCACATGACCCATAAAGACGTTGGTCAGTATATAGTCATGAAGCATTTAATTAATCATAATCACATTGTCTCAAAATAGAATACATTAATAAGAGACAAAATTAATCACATGATCAAATTTACTGAGCATTAAATATCAAGTACTTAATTGCGGAAGCGTAAATAATTAACAATTAATGAGTAGTAAATTAAATGCTAAATTGAAAATAAGGGAAAACTTAAGCTCAGAATTCAGGGTATAAGAAATCACAACATATGTGGAAATACAAACAACTCAGGTAGAAACATAATATTTAACTAATCACATTTTTTTATTCCCGGAATGCACTAAAGCATTATTTGTGGCCTATCTAAGAAAGCATCCAATTACCACCCTAAAACTTATGCCTAAAGATAGGCTCATTAATAATGCATGGCTTAGGATCTAAAACATTTCATCAGTGGGCAATAAATTTTGACAATTCATGATTATAAACAACTTTGGTCAGAAATACAATCATGAAAAGTCAATACTTAAGCATATTAATGTTCAAAACTTGGTTATAGTCCCAAAAACTAAATTTATGCATTCCTCAATTATCATAATTGCAACACTTAGGACAACTAAACATTAATCAAAGGATGTATAAAATGATACATTATTACTGGGCAATTGACACTAATTATTGCAATGCCTAAAAGAACAACATTAATCATAAGAAAATGCACTAAAATTAATTAAAGTCCAAAATTTAACTTATGCCTTGCTCATTTCATTAAAATCGAACCTTACGTTGGTCCGATTAATAATCATGCTAATGACAAAATTTAAAGTTCTATTTAGCATCACCGGGCGTAAACGAAAAGAACTAAATTATCTTATGGGTGACACATGATCATAAACAACGTTGGTCAAGATATGATCATGGTCATAACATAATCCCAATTTTAAACATTAAACAATAATCTCTAATTAAAATTTCCCTTGATTCCAAATTAGAGATAAAGCTAAGAAATAATCATCACGTAAAATTAATTGTCTCATTAAATAATTAGTACAGGAAAAATAATCATGAACCTAATCATAATATTAATGCCCAGGAAACAAGAGTTAAACAATGCTCATGTGCTGGAAATTAAAAGCCTGAATGAAATACATTGAAATGGCCCAAAACTTGTTATCTCTAAATACAGAGACCCAAAATCTAATACTGTCGCGTGGCCAAAGAATCCAATCAAACCAAAGACACTCCGCCCGAAAGCGCACAACCCAACGATGTTACGCACGGCCCAGAGCCGACCGAGCCCGTGCCCACGCTAATCGCAGCCGCCCATCCGATCGAACGGACAGAATCGCGTGAGAGCGAAGCAAAACGGCGCGACGCGAGAAAACCCTAACCCTAATCCATTCGCACCCGGAAAAATCGCGTGCGGCGATTCGGCGACCGAGCGAGCGGAAGGGCGAGCGGCAGCGATGGCGAGCGCGCGGCGGCGAACTGATCTGGCGCGGGCTTCGACTAGGCGGAAACACCGGGCGTCGACCTCGCGCGAAAACGCGTTCGTGGGCGAGGCTTATGCCCGCGGGAGACGACGGCGAGCAAGAGGCGACAAGACCGGACGGCGATCTTGCCGCGGCGGCAGCAGCGTCTGGTGGCAGCGGCGACGAGCGGCACCGAAACAGATAAGCCCGAAAATCCTCTCTTTAGATCATTAGGTTTATGTTGATTTGGGGGCAAATAATGAAGTTAGAGTTCGGGATTTTGGGAATTTAGGGTTCGGATTTGGGGTTTTGAGTTTCGATCTGGTCTTCCCCTCCTTCTCAATGCTATCCGAGCCATAAGAATCATAAAACAAAACTAATTACCGACAAACACAGGACCTAAATCGGACTTAAGGATGGATCAAACTCTAGGCTAGGTGCTCTGATACCAAATGTTAAATCTTAGGGTTTAACTAATCATGAACTAGCCTTAAGACTTGATCACTAAGCGTAATGCGGAAGTAAAATTTAGATGAGTCATTGACCCGGTGAAGAAGATGCCATTAGAGTGTTCGGTCGGTTCTGAACGTTGGTGAAGCTCGATTGTCGCAAACGAATGCCGGTGAAGGAGAAAGTAGAAGACACGGTGATCCTCACGGTAATGTTAGGGCCTTCAGTATCCTGAGCGCGATGAAGAAGAACGGAGCTTGCCGAGATCCTCTCGGTGCTGGTTGGGTCTTCGAAATCCTTTCGCCAAATCCCTTGATCGGTAGGAAAATGTCGGGGCTTGGCTAACTCAAAACCTCTTTTTCTCATACATTTGAGTGCCGACTGATCCCCTTTTAATATGGCACCAGATTTCAGGACCAAACCAAATTAGCTATAATTGCTCCCGATCAGAGCGTGATTTTTGGATCTCTTTCCATAATTTTCGATATTTCCGTTATTCCTGAAGATCACAACTAACACTGTAGAATGGGAGGATAGTCGATGACAACCGGAGACAAAACACTGGTGTAGAGAAGCCATAGTGTTGATCTGTGGTGGTACAAGAAGCCTCCATACCGTCCCATCCTCTCCGACCATGCCAAAGCCATCTCGTTGTCTGATTGTGCCATCCCCTTACTGGTCGCATCCATCCATGCTGCCGTCCCTATCACCTACGCCCATCCTCATGATCTCCAAAGAATTGCGGTGTCTTCGACAAAGGAAGCCGTCCTTCGCATCCTTCCATACTCATCGCCAACAAGGTCGCTTCTTTCAATTATTGGACTGTGATATATGCTTGCTTTGTACATATGGCTCCTTGGATCTGGATTGTGATTTCCTTGTGCTTAATTTGATTCTTTTATTGTTGATTCAATTCTTGAATTCCCTGCCTGTCACACCCCCAACTCTGATATAAACCGAATCGAGTTAACCAAGATGAAGAAGAAGAAGATCCAGGGGAGAAAGAGAGAAGACGTGGAGGAGAAGAAAGAACAGGAGGATGGGGAATTTCATTCCATTTCTTTCTTACGTATTCTTCCGATTACACTCGCTTTATACAGCCAAGTTTTACCCTCATTACCACACCGCAATGCAGTTAAACCTTAACGCAATCAATTCAAGTTACATTTACTGTCCCTTTTCGGACAACACTATTCACTGTCATCACTCCATCAACGCCATTAGTTTCTTCCCGCTTCGATCAGCACCGTCCGACCATCGCCCAACGCCAATCGCTTTCCCTTTGAATCATTTTCTCCGCTTCGATGATTGCTCGATCCTTCAACAGAGCCGTCGACATTTTCCCCATGACAAGTCTCGCTTGTCCCCAAGCGAGGAGTTGAAGGAAAGTCAGGCTTGCACCACATTCAAATCTTCCTGTAGCCATCTCTCTTGGAATACGACCATTTGAGGAGCACCGAGGGATCTCATCATTTCCTTTTTTCACCGACGCCACTCCAAGATCAATTCAGTTACGTGGATCGGAGATTCAAATCTGCCACAGCTTGGTGGGTTATGAAAAATGGGTGTATAATCTGGAACAAATGTCTTAAGTTGAGAGACATGGAAAACCGGATGTATTTGATGTTAGGAGGTAATTCCAACTTGTAAGCCGCCAAACCAATTTTCTCCAGAATCCGTTATGGACCAAAATACTTGAAAGCCAACTTAGGAAATGGTCGATTGACAACTGATGATTGGGCATATGGTTGAAGCTTAACGTAAACTAACTCACCAAGCTGAAAATGGCGATCGAACGCTTCGATCGACCTTGAAGCTTAAATCTGCTTTTATACCGAGGCAAGATGATGTTTGAGTGTGCTAACCGATGAGCTCGTTCATCCAAGAACTCTTGAACCGAGTGGTTGACCCCTCATCGGTCAAGCAAGGTTCCATACCGTGGCTCATACCCATATAGGGCCTTAAAAGGAGAACACTTCAACGCTGTGTGGTAGCATGTATTATACCGAATTCCGCCATTGCCGACCACTTGTGCCATTTGAGAGGGTTGGACCAAAAAGACAACGAAGGTACATCTCCAGGCATTGATTCACCCTTTCACTCTGCCCATCTGTGTAACATCCTAATTTTTGGCTTTTTATATATTGAATATTATTTTATTGCATTTATGGTTTTTGTGAATTTTCTGGATTTAATTCGGATGTTCGGAGATTTGCTGAAGTATGTTAATCTAAAGTATATTGTCTTTTGTTAAAAGATTATATATAAATGAATAAATTCAAAATAAAGTTGTGTCAGAAATATTTTATTAAGCGCATAAGGTCTCAAAATATTCTCTGGGAATTTTTCCTGGTGTTTAAGGGGGTTTAAATAAATCATATACATCTGGGTATTTTAAGGAAGTATTGGAAAAAAAAACATGTTACGTGTCCGGTTGGAAATCAGCCCGGCCGGCCAATGGAAAAAGGACCACGCGTGGCTGCATCGGGCGGGAAAACGACGATCGTGTGAGTTGAACTCGCCAGCGCAATGTCGATCCGAATCCTCGTGAGGTCCTCGATGGTTCGGACGGGAAAAGCATCGCGCGGGAGGACGGCGCGTGGCCGTGTCGAACTCGTTGGCGATGGCGTTGGAATCGGCAAGGTGCGGAGACTTTCCGGGCGGGAGCACAGCAATGAGTGGCTGATTCAAAATCGTGCGGCTGGGACTCGGCATCTCGACCGAAGAAGCGTGGCAGGAGACGGCGGGAAAAAGGAAGGTGTCGAGGCTTTGGAGTCCACGCGCGGGAGAAAACGTGACCGAGTCAAACTCTTGTACTGGCGCCGATTTTTGGCAAGGGATCGGAAACCTTCCAAGGCGGGAAGTGCGGGCGCGTAGCTATTTAAGCAGAGCGACGCATCGCCAGAAAGAATCGAGCCACCAGAAACGAAGTCGCTAGGAGCCAAGCGCAGGCGATCGAGCAGCCGGAAGAAAACTGCGAGCGAGACGTGTCGGCGATCGGAGGTTTTGCCGAGAATCGCGTGGCGTCGTTAGGAATCGTGCGTCCAGACAGAAGCGAGCGGCAGAGGAAAAGAAAAGGGAAATCGTGAGCGAGTCGCGTCGTCCGAACAAAATCACGAGGAACAGCAGGCGTCATCAGGAGATTTCCGAGCGCGCGCTGCCGAGTTGTCGCCGAGGCCATCGTCTTCCTCTCCGGTGAATTCAAGCCACCGTCGCTTCATCGCCAATCGGAAACTTCACCAGCCGTCGGATCGTAATCAAGCGTACGGAATTTATCCACGTCACTGCGGAATCGGTAAGCGTCGTAGATTAAATATCAACCATTGGATTTAGGTCGGATAGTTGATTTTAGGCCACGTAGTAGATTTACCCGTAACCGTTAGATTGAGTTCATCAGTCTAGATTTCGCCACGTTTTGTCCGTACAAGCCGGGGCGGGAAAATTCGGATTTTCTTTATAAAAATAATTCGGAAAGATTTAGAATTTCTAATTCCAGCGTTTAGTCTATTTTCACAAAATCTAAAATATTATAACTTTTGCATGTGAACTCCGATTTGGGTCATTCAAACTCCTAAAAATTTATAAACTCAAGATATATCTAATGGGAGTTTTTATTTGAATTTTTGAGTTCATTTGCTATTTGTTCTTGGTGTTTATTTGCTATTTGGTTTTGGTTTTTATTTGCTTTCTCTCTCGATTCGCGTAGACGTTGAGTTGAGCGAGGTGTCGAAGAAGGATTATTATCTCAAGAGCAATGTTCGAGTAATATCGAGCTTAAGCAAGGCAAGCTGTGCTTTGATCATGTTGCACCCATAAATTAGATTGCATGCTATTTTGGTTTACCTTATCACTTGTTATTTCATGAGTACAAATGATTTTGACCTAGATTGGGATTTAGATATTATACCCTCTTGAATTACACCCTACCTTGTTTAATTGTATGCCATGATCCACTTGTCACCCTAGGTTGGTTAATTATAGTTGGTTAATAGAAAATCAACACGGATGGTTAGAACGGAATAGAATCGCTTAGCCATGCCACGTCATCACATGCTCATGGAATATTGGTTATTAATCTTGACTAATGGAATATGGAACTACGATAATGATTTGTGGGCCATGTGTGGTCGCACAAAGAGATTGAGTTGTTGTGACAGCGGAGTCACGCAACGACGTTGATTTGTGAAGAGCACGTGGTGTTTGGTAATCAACTGGGGTGGGAAAAATTATTTAAACTGAGGCAAGTGGCAAGATTATTTCTGGTGGGCCAAGAGTGGCAATTGGGCGGTCGCATTTGGTTTTTGGTGGGCCAAGAGTGGCAATTGGGCGGTCGCATTTGGTTTTTGGTGGGCCAAGAGTGGCAATTGGGCGGTCGCATTTGGTTTTATGTGGGCCAAGAATGGCAATTGGGCGGTCGCATTTGGTGGGCCAAGACTGGCAATTGGGCGGTCGCATTTGGTTTTTGGTGGGCCAAGAGTGGCAATTAGTGGCGTCGATTTGGTGGGCTAAGAGTGGCAATTGGGCGGTCGCATTTGGTTTTTGGTTAGTCTTGCCTCGGTCAACTAAGGGTAGTTAATTTAAAATGAACAACCGGATGGGATGGCGGGATGCCATGTGGATAATGGAACTTGATTTAGGATGAAGAACTTGAGTTTATTTGAGAATCACTGAATCTATTTACTTGTTATTATTTGTTTTACTGTCTTTTCAATCTATTAATGTATGTGTTTCAAATGCTGCTTTATTGCTTATGAACCATATGCCTTCCTTTGGAATAAGCCTGCATATAGTTATAATAGAAATGCATTCTGTGCACAATTTGTTGAGTACGTGTTGGTGTACTCACCCTTGGTTAACAAACCAACAACAGTGGAGGAATCATCGCCGGTGCATGAGGAGGACTTTCAGGTGGACGCGAGTCACTAGGCCAATCCTAGTTAGTCACCGTGGTGTCCGATGGGACATCTACGCTTTTCTCTTGTTTTCATTGCATTCGTCTTACTTTATCTTAGACTTGCCCATGTGGCTGAATAAATGTAAGTGATCATAAGATCATACACTAGTTATATTGAATAAATGAAGTCGTATTATTATTATCGTTGTGTATGATGTGATACTTACCGATGTTAAGCTGTGTGCACTAGCGATTGATCCTGGGACTAGTGCGGTAAACACAGTGGGTCCGAATTGGTGAATTCGGGTCCTTACAGAGGTGGTATCAGAGCATACTGACTGTAGGTCTTGGCCTAGATAGCTGGTCTTCCCTATAGGTCCTTCAAAATTATTTTCTAAAGTAAAAGACCTAACCCAAAAGAATAATGTGTTCTTGACTTATCTCATTCTCCTATTTCTGTCCTTACCAAAAATTCTTTCTTGCCCTTGCTGAAATTTCTTTCTCTCACCTCTGCTAAACTGAATTAAGTTAAATTTTTACCTAAATCATCCTGAGTAGAAAACGATATACCACACTTTAGGAGAGACATCGAGTGCCTGCTACTATCATAATGATCATGAAGGAAGGAATCGTCAAGCTCATGGAAGAGCGGATCAATGAAGTATATCAAGAGCTAGAAGACTCAATACTTCAAGTAGCCAGTTGAGACTCATGTGTGGGAGTCGCGTTTCCTAAGATAGGAGTGTCGCCCATGTAGATGGTAGCTTTTGTGTGTTTAGGTTGGATTGGTTTTTCTTGATTGCTGAGTGTGCAGTATGTGTTGCAAAGCTTTTAGGCTTATATAAGCAGCCATACCAAGTTACTAATATTGTTTGCTTAAGTTATTGGGTTAAACCTATCTCCCCTGTGTTAAGATCCTTGTTCTTACCCATGCTATTTCCTTCTTCCCTAAACCCTTTGAGGTAATCAAGCAGATGGTTCGGAATAGTGATAAGCAATAGAGCTAATGAAAGTAGAAACCAATCCAATAGAAACTCTAAGGATGGATTAGTTCTTCAACCGTCACTACAGATAAGATATGCAGAGTTTTAGAGAACTTTTTCAAAATCAGTTGATGCAAGCAAAACAAATACAGAATATGACCGATTAAGCTAATGTCAGTAAAGTATCTCGAACTATTAACAAATAATCCCTATGCTGACTCCAGGTTGTCAGAATTCATAAAGACTCGTAAACCAACGTTTTCAGGAAATGTTTCATCTTTAAAAAGCCAAGGATTGGCTCGAGATTATTAAGAGGAACACTACCCCTGCAGTATGTTCTAGAGCTAAACGTGGTTTATAAAGTACTACCAACCAAATAATTTAGAAGATCGTGTGTGCATTCGCTGTGAAGAAATAAAAATGCACCCTCCTAAACCTATCGACCTTAATAAGGAAAACAGTAAGTGGTCATCACCCATAGTAGGTCCCTTGTATGGTGAAGAAGATCATTTTACTAGGGAAGATGTTGCAAATCAGGACGTAATGAATCACAAGAAGAGCAGCATTAAGTGTTATAGCTATCACAGAAAAGGCCATTACGCTAGTCAATGTCCACTGAGATAACAAATAATTCCTATAGCCATGAATATACCGGAAGTTACCTCAGTCCAGTACATAACGCCAAGAGTGAGCGGTGAAATTGCGAGAAAAATTTGCCTAGAAGAAAAGGTATCTAGGTAAAAGATATTGTTCTAATCAATGAATACTCAAGAAAGAAAGTTCACCATAGACTCTGTTATATCTACCATAAGCCCGAGCATTTTGCCAACAAATGCCCTCAAAAGAAAGCGATCGCATCGGTTCAAGTCAATCCCAACTCTGACCCTATCGAAGCCCTAGCGTCAATGCTAAATCAAGGAAGTAGGAGCCATGAGTTTACTTAGTGCAATATCATAAACCTACTTGTAAAGTAAAGGGATTAGTGATGAATTCTATGTAAAGATTCCTTATCGAAAGAAATGAAGCAGGATTGATTAATACATTGGTAGACGGAATATTGGAATAAAAAAAATGATGATGACTTAGACGTCAATTTAAGAGTAATCTGGTGTTAAGGGTTCACTGAAAATGATACATGTGCAATGGTGGTTAGTTTAAGTGGTACCCCGCATAATCTCATTAATAGGAAGATTTGTCAGTAAATGCTCAGTTGTGCTAGATTTAAACAGGATGTTGAGAATTCAGTGCTTGTCGAGAGAGTAGAGTCCCAAGAAAATCATATTGTGTTGGATAATTAAGTTATTCTTGAAATTAGTTAGATGCTCAAACATAAGGCTATAAGTTCGTGTTAGCCAACCGATGGATAATATAAATTTTAGCTATACCTCCTGGATTGACCAATGCCCCGCATATCTAAAAAACAAGATAAGTAAGATATTTATGAGTAATCGATAAATTCATGGTTGATGACAATCTAGTATACCCTAAGACAAGAGAAGATCATGCGGAACATGTTAGATTGATTTAGAAAGATTGCAAGAGTAGTAGTCATATGCTAAACTAGTGTGAATTCCGGAAGTGAAATGGCCGAAATCTTTAGTCATATAAAGACTGCTAAAGGAGTTATTGTTGAACCAAGCAAGGTAGAAGTTGTGTTAAAGTAGTGGCAACCAACGTTTGTTACCTAGATTTGAGGTTCTAGAAGTAGTAAGATAATACCACTGGTTCATAGGAAAGTTTTTCGACAATAGCTAGACCTTTTATACGATTGTTAAGGAGAAAGAGTTGTATGGACATCAGAGTAATGAAAAGGGATTTCGGAAGTTGAAAAAAAAAACGGGTAACATCAACGCCTGTGTTAGTGCTACTAGCTGTGTGGAATAGTTTCGACATATATAAGTGATGCTTGTAGATATGATTCGAGATATGAATTGGCATGAAAGGGGACAAGGTTGTTGCCTATGCAATAATGCAATTAAGACCGATGAAGAGAGTTACCCCACGTATGACTTGGAATTAGCTATCGTGGTGCGCGGACAAAAAAAAAATCACTATCTCAATAAAAATAGATGAGAATCATAAGAGTCTAAATTATATATTCACTTAGTCAAATCTTAATATGGAGCGAAGATAATGGCTGGAAATAATCAAAGAGTCTAGTGTCAGAATCCATATGCATTTCAGTAAGGCTAAGGTGGTAGTCGACGTTTGAGTTACGAGGTAATATATTGATATTAAGCAGTTAACCAGGGTATGTAAAGAATCTAAGAAGTGGAAATTAAAGGTCGCCCCACAAGGTTTCATAGTTGTCTTGGAAATAGAACCAACATTAGAAGATCAGAACATAAGAAGTTTGAAGGTAGATAAAGTACAAAATCAAGTTAAGGAAAGAAGAAGGCGTAGCCAAAAAGTAGAAATTTGAGTGATTAGGATACCATAAGGATTTAATAACTGCATAGGTGCCTAAGAAGATTGTGTCCGATAGAGGTATCCAATTATCTCGAGGTTTTAGAACAAGTTACATGAAGCAATGATAACTCGCTTGAATTTGAAAGATGATTATCGCTTTGATATCTTGATAGTCAAACAGAAAGAGTTAATCAGATTCTGGAGAGTATGTTTAGAGGTTGTGCGTTAGCTTACGCCACGTTTTTGGATAAATGTTTGCCATAGGAAAAATTCCCAAACCTATTCTCTAGCCAGCCTTAAATCTCGGGGTCGAGATTCCGTTAAGGGGGGGGGGGGGAGGTTTGTAACATCCCAATTTTTGGCTTTTTATATATTGAATATTATTTTATTGCATTTATGGTTTTTGTGAATTTTCTGGATTTAATTCGGATGTTCGGAGATTTGCTGAAGTATGTTAATCTAAAGTATATTGTCTTTTGTTAAAAGATTATTTATAAATGAATAAATTCAAAATAAAGTTGTGTCAGAAATATTTTATTAAGCGCATAAGGTCTCAAAATATTCTCTGGGAATTTTTCCTGGTGTTTAAGGGGGTTTAAATAAATCATATACATCTGGGTATTTTAAGGAAGTATTGGAAAAAAAACATGTTACGTGTCCGGTTGGAAATCAGCCCGGCCGGCCAATGGAAAAAGGACCACGCGTGGCTGCATCGGGCGGAAAACGACGATCGTGTGAGTTGAACTCGCCAGCGCAATGTCGATCCGAATCCTCGCGAGGTCCTCGATGGTTCGGACGGGAAAAGCATCGCGCGGGAGGACGGCGCGTGGCCGTGTCGAACTCGTTGGCGATGGCGTTGGAATCGGCAAGGTGCGGAGACTTTCCGGGCGGGAGCACAGCAATGAGTGGCTGATTCAAAATCGTGCGGCTGGGACTCGGCATCTCGACCGAAGAAGCGTGGCAGGAGACGGCGGGAAAAAGGAAGGTGTTGAGGCTTTGGAGTCCACGCGCGGGAGAAAACGTGACCGAGTCAAACTCTTGTACTGGCGCCGATTTTTGGCAAGGGATCGGAAACCTTCCAAGGCGGGAAGTGCGGGCGCGTAGCTATTTAAGCAGAGCGACGCATCGCCAGAAAGAATCGAACCACCAGAAACGAAGTCGCTAGGAGCCAAGCGCAGGCGATCGAGCAGCCGGAAGAAAACTGCGAGCGAGACGTGTCGGCGATTGGAGGTTTTGCCGAGAATCGCGTGGCGTCGTTAGGAATCGTACGTCCAGACAGAAGCGAGCGGCAGAGGAAAAGAAAAGGGAAATCGTGAGCGAGTCGCGTCGTCCGAACAAAATCACGAGGAACAGCAGGTGTCATCAGGAGATTTCCGAGCGCGCGCTGCCGAGTTGTCGCTGAGGCCATCGTCTTCCTCTCCGGTGAATTCAAGCCACCGTCGCTTCATCGCCAATCGGAAACTTCACCAGCCGTCGGATCGTAATCAAGCGTACGGAATTTATCCACGTCACTGCGGAATCGGTAAGCGTCGTAGATTAAATATCAACCATTGGATTTAGGTCGGATAGTTGATTTTAGGCCACGTAGTAGATTTACCAGAACTGCTAGATTGAGTTCATCACCTAGATTTCGCACGCGTTTGTCCGTATAAGCCGGGCGGAAAATTCGGATTTTCTTTATAAAAATAATTCGGAAAGATTTAGAATTTCTAATTCCAGCGTTTAGTCTATTTTCACAAAATCTAAAATATTATAACTTTTGCATGTGAACTCCGATTTGGGTCATTCAAACTCCTAAAAATTTATAAACTCAAGATATATCTAATGGGAGTTTTTATTTGAATTTTTGAGTTCATTTGCTATTTGTTCTTGGTGTTTATTTGCTATTTGGTTTTGGTTTTTATTTGCTTTCTCTCTCGATTCGCGTAGACGTTGAGTTGAGCGAGGTGTCGGAAGAAGGATTATTATCTCAAGAGCAATGTTCGGAGTAATATCAGGAGCTTAAGCAAGGCAAGTTGTGCTTTGATCATGTTGCACCCATAAATTAGATTGCATGCTATTTTGGTTTACCTTATCACTTGTTATTTCATGAGTACAAATGATTTTGACCTAGATTGGGATTTAGATATTATACCCTCTTGAATTACACCCTACCTTGTTTAATTGTATGCCATGATCCACTTGTCACCCTAGGTTGGTTAATAGAAAATCAACACGGATGGTTAGAACGGAATAGAATCGCTTAGCCATGCCACATCATCACATGCTCATGGAATATTGGTTATTAATCTTGACTAATGGAATATGGAACTACAATAATAATTTGTGGGCCATGTGTGGTCGCACAAAGAGATTGAGTTGTTGTGACAGCGGAGTCACGCAACGACGTTGATTTGTGAAGAGCACGTGGTGTTTGGTAATCAACTGGGGTGGGAAAAATGATTTAAACTGAGGCAAGTGGCAAGATTGTTTCTGGTGGGCCAAGAGTGGCAATTGGGCGGTCGCATTTGGTTTTTGGTGGGCCAAGAATGGCAATTGGGCGGTCGCATTTGGTTTTTGGTGGGCCAAGAATGGCAATCGGGCGGTCACATTTGGTGGGCCAAGACTGGCAATTGGGTGGTCGCATTTGGTTTTTGGTGGGCCAAGAGTGGCAATTGGGCGGTCGCATTTGGTTTTTGGTTAGTCTTGCCTCGGTCAACTAAGGGTAGTTAATTTAAAATGAACAACTGGATGGGATGGCGGGATGCCATGTGGATAATGGAACTTGATTTAGGATGAAGAACTTGAGTTTATTTGAGAATCACTGAATCTATTTACTTGTTATTATTTGTTTTACTGTCTTTTCAATCTATTAATGTATGTGTTTCAAATGCTGCTTTATTGCTTATGAACCATATGCCTTCCTTTAGAATAAGCCTGCATATAGTTATAATAGAAATGCATTCTGTGCACAACTTGTTGAGTACGTGTTGGTGTACTCACCCTTGCTTAACAAACCAACAACAGTGGAGGAATCATCGCCGGTGCATGAGGAGGACTTTCAGGTGGACGCGAGTCACTAGGCCAATCCTAGTCAGCTGCCTGTGGTGTGCTGATGGGACATCTACGTTTTCTACTGTTTTCCGCTGCATTCGTCTTACTTTATCTTAGACTTGCCCATGTGGCTGAATAAATGTAAGTGATCATAAGATCATACACTAGTTATATTGAATAAATGAAGTCTTATTATTATTATCGTTGTGTATGATGTGATACTTACCGATGTTAAGCTGTGTGCACTAGCGATTGATCCTGGGACTAGTGCGGTAAACACAGTGGGTCCGAATTGGTGAATTTGGGTCCTTACAATCTGTTTGCGGATGATACGCAGTACTAAACTGCAGTTGAACATCGATGAGACGGAAGAGTTCCTTCCATAACAGGTTGGTAAATATCTTATCTCTGTCGGAAACAATAGAATTGGGCATACCATGTAACTTCACCACATTATCCAAGAACAACCGAGCTACTTGAGGAGCTGTAAATGGGTGTTTGAGAGCCACAAAGTGTGCATACTTTGAGAACCTATCCACCACCACCATAATTGTGTTACACCCTTCTGAACACGGCAATCCCTCAATAAAATCCATTGTTACAGCCTGCCAACTACCTTCTGGAATAGGGAGGGGTTGAAGCAAACCCGGAGTATTAATATTCTCATGCTTGGCCTGTTGACAGATACTAAATTGCTGAACCACATTAGTCACATGCCGTTTCAATCCAACCCAAGCAAATAGCTTCTTCACGCGCTGGTATGTGGCCGAAATACCCGAATGCCCTCCGAGTGCACTGGCATGAAACGCCTTGATGAGTTTTGTCTACAAAGCCGAATTGGCACCCACCCAAATTCTGCCATGCAATCTGATCAATCCTTGACACAATTCAAATCCGTGGTCATCGGGACTGTGAATCGCTAAGGCAGCTAACAATTGGTGTGCCTTAGAGTCTGTTACATAAGAATTTAAAACTTCCTAAAGCCATAACGGATGTGCTCCCGACCTCGCTTGAAGATTCATTAAATGCCCAACACGAGAAAGCGATCAAGAATCGCATTACGAGAGCCCTTTTTATATTGAATGCGAAATTGAAGACCTATCAATTTGGTCATGGCTTTCTGTTGTAATTCCGACACCAGTTGCTGCTCCCCCAAATAGCACAGACTCCGATGATCCGTATTAATAATGAACTCGCCTCTTTGCAAATATGCACGCCACCGATCAATGGCCATAATCACAGCCAAGAATTCTTTCTCGTAAATGGACATCTTCTGATGTTGAGGACTTAAAGCTTTGCTCAGAAAAGCTATTGGATGATGATTCTACATGAGAACAGCACCGATGCCAATGTCGCATGCATATGTCTCCCCTACAAACGTCTGCCTAAAATCGGGCATGGCCAAAACTGGTGTTTGCATCATGGCATGTTTTAGCTTCACAAACGCGGTGGCCGCCGCCTCATCCCAGAGAAAACTCTTCTTCTTGAGTAAATTCGTGAGCAGCCTTGAAATGATCCCATAATTTTGCACGAACTTGCGGTAGAAACCCGTGAGCCCCAAAAATCCACGCAACTCAGTAATGGTGGTGGGTTCGGGCCAATTCACCATAGCTAAAGTTTTGGCTGGATTAGTAGACACCCCTTTGTCCGAAATAATATGACCCAAATAAGCAATACTCTTGCGTGCAAACTCACATTTGGATGCCTTCACAAAAAGTCGGTCTTGTCTTGCAAAAGGACAATACCACCTCCAAATGTTTAGCATGATCATCCGTAGTCGGGTACAGTACACCAATATATCATCCATAAAACGAGCACAAATTTATGCAAACTGGCGCAAGAATCAATTCATTGAGCATCGAAAGTAGCGGGTGCGTTTGTTAATCCAAACGGCATCACCCAAATTGAAAATGGCCATGATGGGTTTTAAAAGCCGTCTTGTCCATGTCGGCTTCCACCATACTGAATTTGATGGTATCTAGCTTTCAAATCAAGCTTTGAAAAATATTGAGTTCTCGCAAGCTCATCCGAAGCTCATCCACCACCGGTATGGGGAATTTGTTTTGATTGTTATGTTGTTCAATTTACGGTAGTCAACACAAAATCTCCGGCTACCATCCTTTTTTGAACCAAGAACACGAGAGAGGCAAACGGATGACACTTTCGGTTGAATGAATCCTTCCGAGCATCTCCGATACTGCTTCTCAATCTCATCTTTTTACATCGGTGAGTATCGATAAGGCCTGCAATTTCTCGGTGTAGCACCGGTATCAATGATATAGCATGATCATACACCCTAGAAGGCGGTAACGACAAAGGTTCATTGAACACTCGACGATCTTGGTCGAGAACAAGTTGAATGGTCTCGTGAATGGGTTTCTCTTCCGTCTCCATCGCAAGCACTCTGCACTCTCGACAAAGACCAAACGGCATTGGCACTACGCCATTTATACAGAGACTTGCCGGACATATGACCGGTGTATGACCAATTCCTTGCAATTTGACCGAGACAACCCTTATCGCTGAATTCAATGTTTTCGCTTCGGTCACAAACCATAGGATCGTGCAACTGGCCAATCCATCCCCAATATTGCATCATATGATTCCAATGCCAAAACTCTCATATCCATGGCAAATGTGTGCCCCGAGTCCACCATTCTAAGCGTGGTACATATTTATCACATTGCAGAGCTTCCCCATTAGCCACATACACTTGCACAGGTGGAGTACTCTGTGTGTGATATTTAGTTCGTTCGAGAAAGGTGGAACTGACAAAACTATGGGAACTCCCTGAATCAACCAACATTAAAACAATGTGGTTACCCACCATTGCTTGAATACGCACAGTAGCCAAATCTTTGGTACCAGCCAAAGCATGCAGTGACAATTTGTATTGTTCCTGCTCAAATTCTTTATCGGCTACTTCCAACTCCTGCAGCACCTCTTCGCTAAGTTGTTCACCGCCACTGTGTAATTCTAATGCATGAACCTGATTCAGAGGTAAAGGCTTACACTGATGATCCTTTTCATATTTATCCCCACATTTAAAACACAGCCCTCGTGCTCGGCGATATTCTCGAAGTTGCTTGGCACGCCCAAGGTCCTCCACTTGCACTTTAGGATGTGTTACCCCGGTCTCCATGCGGGGAACCCCACCTGGTTTGTGTGCAACTCCCATTTTGTATGGCTTGGCTCATAGATTCTCCCACTTTTCTTCTTGTATTTGGGCAAGAAGAAAAGCCTTATGGACGGAGTCAGGCAATTGAACTTCCACATCATATCACAACTCATCATTTAAACCCATGGTGAACTGATTCACAAAAAACTCCTCAGTGCACACTTTATGATATGCCCGCACCTTGTACATAGCCACTTCAAACTGGTTCTTATATTCAACCACTCCACCTGATTGTTTCAACTGAATGAGATTCCGTATATATCTACGAGAGTCATATGCCCCAAACTCAGAGTCAACCGCCAACATAAAGTGTTCCCAATCCCCTAACGGATGTTCCTCCTGATAGACTTGTAACCACATGGCCGCATTGCAAGCCTTCTCACGTATTCTGAACCGAATACGTCATGACAGACTTGTAACCACATGACCGAATACGTCATGATAGACTTGTAACCACATGACTCGGAAGAATACGTAAGAAAGAAATGGAATGAAATTCCCCATCCTCCTGTTCTTTCTTCTCCTCCACGTCTTCTCTCTTTCTCCCCTGGATCTTCTTCTTCTTCATCTTGGTTTAGGGTTTAGGGTTTCTCAGATCATGACGTGCAAAATTGAAGTTAGGGGTTTCAGTAAGAATCCATATGGTAGATGCCTATATGGTTAAATGATGGCTTCTATTTTTAGCTCTATGGACGATTATTTGAGCCTCATAGGGACATTATGAACTTTAATGGCATTCAATGAAATAGCCCTCTATGGAAAGTGGTATTTCTTGGCAGTCGAAAAGATAATTAATTTGTAACACGGTTGTGCATGTTCTCACTTCTTATTACAAAATACATGCAGGTAGAATAAACTACCAAATTTAGAAAAAGCTGATTATGTTTATTCATAAATGACATTCTATTTGGCAAGTAATATGATAAAGGACATTCTATTTGGTAAAGTTTGCAGGTACATCCATCTTATGCTTTTTAAGACAACAAAATTTATGCATGTTTCTCTTTGTTAAGAGTATAGTCACTATGTTTCTTTAATATTTTTTATAAGGCCGAAAAGTTTTAATGCACAAATATGCAGTCTGCAAGGAAAACAGCAAAAGCACCCTTGAAAATGTATAATCATTCACAACTCTGCTTTTTATGTGCTTCTTATTCAAAAAATAAGATATTTTTTTTATGATTTTGTTGCTTCTAGGATACTGAATCTTAACAAACACTTAGGGAAAAAAAGCTAATTTAGTTTTTCTGTTACAATATCACAACATTAGTTAAGGAAAAACAAAAGTATGCCTTTCATAGAATCTAAAAAGATGGAAGATATGGCCAATTTTGTCAGATTTATTTCAAAATCCACAACTTGATCAATCCTCGATAATTCTCTAACTTTTGCAATAAGTGATTTTTTAGGAGGTGTAATATGTGACTGTTAATTTTGATGCTCTTCTGTTGGGGCTTGACATGGGTCCTGCATGTGTCATCTATGGCAAAGTAGAAGAACAAGTTGGCTAAGTTAGAATTGGAGTAATGGTTCAAAAGCATCAATTTGAATGAAGAAAATGGCAAGGTGGTGGTAAGTTAGGATGCTTTACTTGAAATTTTGTTTCTTGGTTGCATTGGTTAGTATGTAACTTTGGATGTCTTTACGCAGGTTAAACTTATGAGGGCTGGATCAAGTATTGGTGTAGTTATCACATATGGTGCTAACGAGGCAGCTAAGAAAGCTGAGGGAATAATTTCAGAGGTACATGGTACCTGCTGCTATATTTCTAGGAGTTGTTCAGTTCAAAAAAACATCAGTGGCTTTCATCTGATATCCTATGGTTGTTGATAGGGAATTAGTGATAAGGTTATCACTAGAGTTTTCTTTGAAGGGGACATGGAGTTTACAGCCATCATCGTTGATGTCAGGACATCTAATTAATAATAGTGACCCTGTTGTTGTACTTCCAACATAAATATGTTTTATACATGTTGTGCCATTTTGCATCTGCCACCTAAGAGATATATCTATGTAGTAGCGTTTTCTGATTCAATCTTTGGCATTATAATTAGTTCTCCGCTGCAAACATTATACTATACGAAAAGTTCCTTTTTGTATTTTTTACATGCTCCTGAGTAATATCTGTCATCAACTTTAGTTTATTGCTTGTTTGGGAATGCAATAATATAGTTTACTGTTACACTATCATAGCAAAAGTTTGCTCCAAATTCCGTACATTGATGTGTGCAGTTCTTTGCTTCATAGGATGGAAAAGATTTCATGTGAAATGAAGCAAATATCCAAGAGCACGGCCACATGTTCAGCAAAGTATCTGATGCTGATCTTCCTAATCAAATAGTAAGTTATATCTCACAGCAACACTTTCTTCTACTTTGAATATATGTATCACCCACTTTTTAGGCTCCGTTGCAACGCACGAGCACAAAATTCTTAATGATTTTGTCATTACTTATCTTGTTGCAACGAGCACAAAATTCTTAAAGATTTAGTCATTACTTATCTTTAACTAATGCAGGATGATTATTTGCTCTACACAGCAAACAAAATTCAAGATATACTTTTGAAGTAATTGCATGAAGTATGGAATGAATAACGAATCACCAGTAGGGGTGGCAACGGGGCCATTCCCCGCCGGGGAGTGCCTCCCCGTCCCCGTCTCCGGGATCCAAAATTTTCCCCGTCCCCGCCCCCGTTCCCCGTCTCGGGGGAGAAAATCCCCCCATCCCCATCCCCGTTCGGGTATCGGGGACCCATCCCCGCGAAAATTTCACACAAGAGAAGAGCTCTTATAGCCATTTTAACTCTAAAATCATGTCAATAGACAAGGAAAAAAAGATTGCATGCATTCATTGAAGATTATGTTGTCCCATTTATGAAAATGTGAATATGATGGGCTAGAGAATATGTTTGCAATCTAATAACTAAATTGGACTAAACTAAATTTGGATCCCCAACCGGGTCCCCGCGGGGAAAAAAATTTCCTGTCCCCGTCCCCGCCATCCCCGACGGGGGAATAATTTTCCCCGTTTTCATCCCCGCGGGGGACGATTTCTTCCCATACCCATCCCCTAATAGAGGAATTCCCCGCCGGGGATCGGGGAACGGGTCCCCATTGCCATCCCTAATCACCAGTAGCTTGCCTTTCAGATGGTGTTGATATCCGATGTTTATACAACCGGATTGGTACATATTTTTTTATTGTCTAAAGGATCTTTTTCATATGATTGTGCCGTTTCTTTCTGCATGCTGCCCAATTATTCTTTTGTTGCAGCCTTTATTGTCGCCGAAGAAATCAATCTCTTGTCCGGCCAGCCTGCCAATCCAAACAGATACCAAGACCTCCATAGATACTCAGTAAGCAGGGATTGATCTTTTGAATATGGCTTTTATTCTGACTTCACTCATGAAGTTCTATTTACTCCAGTGTTGTTGCCTGTTCATGAATACTTACAATTTCAGAAATGAAGAACCTGAAAAGCGTGGTATCAGTGGTGGCTTTGTTGGACAAAACCTTTCTGTAGGTCAAAGTAACAGCTTTGTTGATTTAGAATCCACAAAGACAACCCCTTAGTTGATTTAGAATCCACAGAGACAACCCCCTTCTTCGGTAAGCAATTTGTTTTCCTATACCTCCATTTCTGTAGTTGTCTCAATCATCTTGGTTCTTATCTAATTTTGTGATTTTCTTTGTCCCCCAGGAGGCTCCAATGAATCAGACACAACACATCTTCACACTAAGAACAGGTTGGTTTTAATGTGTTTTTTATTGCCTTCTGTACTACAAAACCTCCCATTTAGCTAGGAAATGTCAAAACCTCACTGTCTGTGCTGTCTATGTGACAGTCAAGTTATTTGATTGTTCCGAATATGAATGTAGATTTGCAAGTGCAGTTGTCCCTGTTGGAGCATCCACTTTGCCTAGCAAGAAACTAAGCAGTGGGAAAAAGGCAAGTAAATCGTTTTGTGCATAAGATAGGCCATTCCACAGGAGTATTTTTCTTATGTCAAATTGTGTTACCCTTCCTATCCAGTTGAAAACTGCGTCAGAAGAGTGATTCCATGTTAGCTTCCTTACATCAGTGTTTTCCTCTGCTCCTAGGCAAGCACTTGTTTTGGATTTGTATATAGATAATGATACATTTGTAGGAAATATGTCCAAGAGACCAATCATGAAGATGATTATCTTGTATTTATACTTATGTTGTTCCTTTAATAATATCATACATTTGTAGGAAATATGTCGAAGAGACCAATCATGAAGATGATTATCTTGTATTTATACTTATGTTGTTCCTTTAATAATGTTATATTATAGATCATCAAGTATGTGACTTGATCATAAAACACTGTAATTGATCATCAAGCATATGAATTGATGGATAATTACGTTTCATAGATTATGAGTATGTGATACCATTCAGTCATATAGATACATGTAAGTGTACATGCTATTGGACTGACCCGCTTATGAAACACCTTTTGAGGATTTGATTAATGTCATAAGTTGTTTCATACAATGATAATGATTGATCTCTAGACCTGAAATCAACACAATTTCGTACATGAGGATGATACGCTTTGATATTGTCTAACGTTGTCCGTAACTAGATAATCATAAGGACAACACTTGGTTATACCTTGAATCATGCAGAGAAGTGTATGATTAAGATGGAATCTGTCCTCCTCATACTGAGGGAATGATATCAATCGGCCATTCAATGAAATAGATTAAAGAATGTGCATGGCCATGCCCGAACGATTAAAGTTGTTAATCGATCGATCTTGTTAGTCTATTTCAGATAATCGAGAAAATTGGTTTTACAGTGCAAGGATGATAGACCTCAACTTTGAGTTAAACCATGATATCAAAGTGATAAAGGGACTGACATGTATTCATTAAAAGTTTGTTGGATAAATGATATTTATAAAATTTGGGTAGTCGTTATGTTCTGTTAGGAGCCACTTGCGACTAATAAATCGAAAAAAGAGTTTTTCGATTTATTGCCAACATAGAATGAACCTAGAGGGTCACACACTAATAGGTTTAAGATAGATTTATTAAATCTTCTTTTGTGACATACATGTCAATACGATTGAATATGATATCTGGTTATTTACAAAAATGGTAGCGAATTTGCGTGCAAAAGTAGGATTTTTTTGCGTAGATACCACTGTAACAGCGCTGAAAACTGTAGCAAACATTGAAAACACTGTAGCACATCGGTATGGCTGTAGCAACCGCTTGCTACAGTAATTTATCAATATATTTGGCCTCCGGGTTGAGAAAATGAGGAAAAAAATTGAGAGGAAAATAAGGAAGGTGAAAAAGTTTCACCTGATCTTTAAAGTTATGAGTTGTATTGTGCGGTATTAGTATACTGCCATACGGTGTCGCCTTTGCTCGTGTAGATGCCTAAATGTCGTGGCTGTTACTGCCACAAAGATTCGATGTATCCATTTTCGTTGCTACGTCTAGGCGTCGAAGCTGTGAGCTTCGCGAAGAGTTTTTGCAAAAGCCTTGTATTTGCGCTCTTAGGATCATGGTATGCATTTATTGCTTTTGATGTTTTTTAAATCTTGATTCTAATGCATGTGATCGGTCCGGGAAGAGAATAAATTTTTGAAATTTACTGGGTCTTTTCACCCTGATTTCCCAACAATATTGACCTCTTATGTGTTGCCCTCTGCTAAGAGGTGCCTACGTGGGCTGCATCGGTGATGCTCTTCGGATCACCATATAGAGAACATATCCTGTGCAATCACATGTTTCGTGCAACCACGGTGCAACCCAACTAGAAAAAGTTTCAAAAAATTCTAAAAAAAAATCATGGATGTACATCTCAGCTTACCCCATCTACATATAAAATTTCATGATCGAATTCATCCTGTGCTAAGAGTAATAAAAAAGACAAACTTGATCATGAATATTAAAAAAGACAAACTTGATCATGAATATTCATCCTGTCCTATTCATGATCAAGTTTGTCTTTTTTATTACTCTTAGCACAGGATGAATTTGATCATGAAATTTTATATGTAGATGGGGTAAGCTGAGATGTACATCCATGATTTTTTCAGAATTTTTGAAACTTTTTCTAGTTGGGTTGCACCGTGGTTTCACCGTGACGATTGATTGCACCGGATATTTACCCCACCATATAGGTTATTTGTTGGCGAACTTTTATATGTGCTGAACCATGCATAAGTCCTTTCCTAAACTTGGAAAGGTTGCCGCCTCCAGCTTCGTTTGAGCCGAGCCGTACTTCGGCTCGAGTGGCTTGGCCATGGCTCGGCTCAAAAAAGATTTTCGCGATTTGATCCTTTTGTAAATTATGAATTGGTCCTTCGCGATTTTTTGTGAGAGGAAGATTTTTTTCTCTAAATTTGCGTTTGGGTCCCTCGTCCGTCATTTTACGAAAAGAACCTCCCGTTAAATTCAAATCGCGAACAAGCTCTTTTCTAATTTTTAAGGATAGTGGACAGGTCCAAAAACGTAACATTCAGGTCCTTGCTCTTTACGTCTAGGTCCTTTCTCCGTTTTTCTCGGGAAAAAATGTTTTTGTCACTAGAAATATGTGTGTAGCTCTATCTCTAAACTTTTTTCCCACCTCGATTTTCCATCTCGATCTCTAATATTTTTTAAAGCATGTATTATTACTCCACGAACGCGTCGGTCTCTGATATTTTTTAAAACATGTATTATTACTCCGTGAACGCGTGGAGTGTTAAGCTCGACAAAAGAAGGTTGTTATCTCTAATAATTTTTCGCCCTTTTCCCTCTAGACTTTTTCCCTACCTCGGTTTTCTAGCTCGGTCTCCAATATTTTTCAAATAATTCGCCGAAAGAGATATTTCTACAGCTCTATGTCTCTACTTTTTTCCCCATTTCACTCATTATTTCGACAATTTTAAAAATAAAACGTCACTAAAAAGAGAAATCCCATTGAAAAAAGATACGCAAGGCGTGTTACGCCTGAGTCTCTAATATTTTTAAAACATGTCCTTTCCCCATTTTCCGGAAAAAAAAGTTTTCGCATGCGTAAATATTTGTGCAGCTCTATCTCTAGACTTTTTTCTCATTTCGATTTCCATCTCGATCTCGATATTTTTAAAACATGTATTATTACTCATGAATCGTCGATCTCTAATATTTTTTAGAACATGTATTATTACTCCGCGAACACATAGAGTGTTAAGCTTGACAAAAGAAGGTTGTCATCTCTAATAATTTTTCACCCTTTTTTCCTTTAGACTTTTTCCCTTGCCATGGTTTTCCAAGCTCGGCCTCCAATATTTTCCAAATAATTCGTCGAAAGAGATATTTCTACAACTCTATCTCTCTATTTTTCCCCGTTTCGCTCATTATTTCGACGATTTAAAAAATTAAACGCTGCCGAAAAAAATATTTTTCCTTTGAAAAAACGATACGCGCGGCGTGTTACGCCGCGGAAAATTTCCTAGTAACTATAATACAATGCAGCGCTTCTTATTGTATATGCTACCATTTTTTCTTCTTTGTTCTGTTTGCTCTTTTATACGTGTGTTTCTCTTCTCTGCAACCTGCCTAGGAATTAACCTTTGTTGTATTTTTACAATGCTTTTCTCTGCCGTCTAACATTACCAACTGCAGCCATCATTAGAACAGAAACTACAACTGCAGCCTTAATGAGAAAAAAAATTCAACCTTTTAAGCTTTTTCTTTATTATTGATGAGCTACATGCTTTGCAAAGTACACGTAGACATATAGTTTTCGATCTAAAGTGGAGTTCTTTGAACTACCGTGGGTTTGTTGCAACTACAATAATAATTCTTTTGTATATTTTTTTATGGTCATTTTGTTTTCTTGCCAGGCTTAAAAGAATCTATTGTTAGGATGAAACTGCGAAGGATCTACAGAGGATAGAGTGAGAAATCGAAGCATAGATTGGCTCAAATTAGTAAGGTGCATCAGCTGTTAAAGAAAAATATTAATATTTGTGTTCCATTGCAATGCATGGGCACCATACTAGGAAAAATGAGAAAATTCAGACCATTAATAAGTAAAATCTCTACTATATAAAGTAAGAGTTTTTTTCCGCGTCACTTCATCAAAATTATCCACCTTTGCCACTGCTATTTAATTTTCCACTTTTGTTACTGTTAGTGCTCTTTACGAATAAACTTTTTATCGCAACTTGAGTTTCTGTTGCAATGTACGGGCACATAGCTAGTAAGTCAAATGGGAAAGAAAAAAGAAAACAAATGGCAGCAGTTACTGTCACAGCAAATCTCTTTCTTCTTTTGCCCTTTAACATATTCTTACATATGCTACATCACTAAATAGACCACGACATCACTTTTTTATTCATTTATGTTGATTTAGCGTCCAAACCGAAAAGAAATCCATGCGCTCGACCAATTTTTGGTTTCCACTTGATATCTTATACCTAGCTAGTTAATAGTTTTTTCTTGGTTAATTTGTTAATAGCCAATAGATAATAATCTTGTTAACAAACTCTGGCCACAATAAATTTTTTTGTAAGATCAAGCCGAATTAGTCTTCTGGTGTATCTGGGATGGTATCATTATTTTTTTAATATTTTTCCTGATACTGATGTGGTGCCCTCTGTTTCGTAGTTCTATGCAAACTATTTCCTTGTGTGGCATTCAGATGCAAGAATTCAAGAACCGGTTACAGGACTTGGTATGGTAGGTGCTGGCTACCAGCTGTTTCTGGTTTTCTACCTGAGTTTAAATTATCAAGTTTAAGCTTGAAATTTGAATTTATCTGATTTTTGACTGGTTACCGCCCTGAATTAGTATTCATCAATTAGAATTCAAAATTCAAATTGTAAATTTAAAACTTTTTGGACCTATAATTTTGTACCAGTTCAAGCCGGTACAGCAGGTTACCGTGAATTTTTTAGATAATCAAGATCTTCTCTTTTTATAATTAACATGGGAATTTATGATTTTTTTCTTTTCCTTGGATTAATATGTCAATTTTTAGCCTTTTGCTTCCTAAGATTATGTGGAGGCTAAAAAGAGCATGAAATAATAGAAAAAAGAATGGATGGAGTATATATAAATGCATACACGGCAGCAAGTTGACTCCAATTCGCTATTTATTTTTGTGAGAAGTCCGGTCAAGGAAAAAAAGGGAGAAAATTTCCTTGTATACATGTGCATGTCAGCAGTTGCAATCCAATTCGGCAGGATGCATGTATACAACTATTCTCTTCATCAAAGAATATGATTAATTGCACAAGATCGATGTCTTAGCAAGAATAGTAGTCAAAGCACAATGCATCCAGTAGATAGATCTCGACCTTAGATTATTTCTTTTTCTTGATTAATGTAGAATTTTCTAATTTCTCTTTTTCTCTACTTAAGCTAGAAATTTCTAGCTTTTTACCTTCTAGAATTAACGTGGGGCTTCGGAAGAGGGCCTCCAATTAATATACATATAGACAGATAGATAGATTGCATCCATTTTAAATTTGGATTTGCCATCCTCTTTATTTCTCCCATCAAAACAACCTGGAGCAATATCAATGATTCATTCGTATTATAAAAGTAATATCGACCTCTATCAGGCCGTAGCCTATATAAACAAAAGTTAGGATTGCAACAACACAAGTTGAAAGACCATGTGGAGATTTAATCATGTTGTTGATGAGTATTTGATTGTATTTGAGTTAGTAATATGATTTATTTTTAGCAATTAGATAATTATTGTATATTATTTTGGATATTGCTATGTGATTGGTTTCTTTGTTTTTGATGGTTGCAAGACGAAGGTGCTAGGTCTTGGTGAGGCGGAGGATGACCAGGACTAGGCGAGATAGGCTGGAGGTTTATATGGTCGAGGATCGCTAGAGAATGATTGGATCCAGAGTCACTACGAGAGTAGAAGATAAGTTAACAACTGAGATGCTAACATGGGATTGCTCAAATCACGAAGAGCCGTTGGATTGCAGTTTAAAGGATAGAGTAGCAGTTAAGTTAGCTTGAATGAATCTCAACCCTTGATGAGGTTTCTTGAGGGCCAAGTAGAACTCATTAGGGGTGAAGGATGACTCAAGAGTAGTATAAATAGAGAGGGAGGGGTAGCTCTCCCCTCTTCAAGGTTTTATGTGCTCTTTTGAGTTTTGCCTACCTTGTTGCGAGGCTTTGTAAACCTTCTTCCCAAGAAATAAAATTTTACATCTTTACTTTTCTGAATTTAATTTCAACATTTACATTATGTCTTAAATTCTGCATTTTAAATTCTTGCAATTTACTTTTCGCACATTTAAATTTGCCTCCCCTCCTAAATGCTTGTGGATTTTATGCTAAGGATGATTGATTGATAGATGAATCTTCTTAAGATCATATTCTCATCATCTAGGCAATGTTTTGCAATAAATCGATCTCTTTGTTTAATATTTGAGAAATCTCTGTAGATCATATTTGAGGTTTTTTGTTTCTTCTGTTCTTACTTGCTATGATAAGTGGGAGAATATCTAAGATCATCTTGATCATGACAACCCCACGAGTAAGTTTAAGACCAAGATTTTCTCTGTTTTGCATCATTGCGCTTGAGTGTTTCAAGTGAGGTTTTGGTTGGATCCATTGAATGGGGAAAATTTAATTGTAATAATTTATCCCCCTGTGATTGGCACTTCTGTCCTTCACAAGTGCAATCTGATTTTGATGAACAGTTTTTATTATTTTACACATTTTAATTTTTTTTATTAGTAGCTTCTCGCCATAGTTATTTCCTCACCATTTTGGTCACAACAGAGAGGATAAGTAAAAGCTAATGGCCCCATCGGCCACATCAAAGACAATGGCGTGTTGGCCAAACAACACTACCACACTAGAAATAGTGGCTTGGCAGGTTTTGGCCACACCATGTTAACTGGTGTGGTAGAATTGTTTGGACATGCCATGATTAACAACATAACTACAATGGTCATATTTGAAAATAAGTTAGATGATGGGTAATTAATAAAAATAAATTTATAAAGGTTCAATGATAAAAAAGTCAATTTTGTCTAGGACACCAAATCAACTTGAGAAATTTTAAAACGATTCACTACTATAGAATTCATCATCACAGACGGTTCAAAACTGATATCTCAGATGGTTTAGTGAATCGTTAGTAACGAAGCATCAGTGATAAAAGGGCACATCAAAGATGGTTTGAGAATCTACTATGAAAATTGTCATCACAGACAGTTCTAAACAAGAATCATCTGTGATGTAACTGACATCATAGATGGTCTATGATGTCACATAAATCACAGATGGTTTCACTTTGGAACTGTCTGTGATGTAGATTACTTCACAGACGATTCTTATTTAGAACTTTCTGTGATGTTGTCTTTCCACTGTTTACACTTTTTTATTTATTAGCTAGTTTCAGGAAATGTTAGCTATGCCCTCTAAAACAAAATAGATTACAGAGTTTACATCATAAGCATATTATTATGATATACATTTTAGAAATCAACTTAGATTACATATCACACACTACGTACAATGCATCCATGTCAGAAATGAATTTAGATATATTAACCAATTAAATTCATAACTACAACTCACAAATTTACAGCACAAGATTCATAAATTAATCCAAGTGGTAACTAATAAATTCATAACTCATCAGGTGAGGCTGAGTGTCATTCGCCATTTGGATTTATGACCTCATGCATCAATAAGGCATAGAGTTGCCCTCGAATTCATAGTAGGTTAGCCTGTTCTAACGTAGATTCAGCATATTTCTAAGTCTATTGATGGGAAGAGTAAAGTCTTGCATGTATATAAATTGATAAGTGGAAACAATTATTGCAAGATTGACAAACTTTTATGACATTGGTCTTCTTTGCACCAATGAGGATTTGCATGTTATGGCAAACGTAGAATCCATATAGGTTAGTGGCCTTTGGCTGCTGGTGGCACTACCAAAATATAATAGGTTAGTTCGAAAGGTATTATTGTGGAGTGTAAAAGATTATTGCGTAATAGCGGATATCGAAATCTTATGAACCTGTTTTAGCTGTGATGAGTCCTTATGTGGCCGTCCACATGCTCTGTAGACATTAAAAGATGTCTCGAGTAATTTTGCGATAGGCATCAAGTCATGGTTGTCGTCGTTTTTGGAATCAAGATAAATTATCTGGTTTTGCTTGGTATAATTACAAGTAGAACCTAGTGAAACCTACACAGGTATGTTGCCATGTTTATTCAACCTAACTTCAAGCTGCGTATAAAGTACAAATCAACAAGTACAACAACTAGGCGAAGCATTTACCCCGAGTTGCGGGGTAAAAGTATAATTTTTTTTTCTGTTGAGTCAGTAATGCTTTTTCCACATACTCCTAGACGATTTGTAAATTTTCATCCATGGTTTTCTTGGACACCATGTGTGGGTCGAGGAAACCCACCAATTCTTTCTATTTTTTTTGCTTTAATGATCATGTATCTATATATACAAAAGCAAGGATTATATATATGACATTTATCAGTATGACATGAATATAGACCATGATTGCACGCACTTACAATGTATAGCATCTGACGAGTGTGGCCGACTCAACGCCAAATGGATGCTCAGGGTTGAGGTGGCGTCGTGTGGGCATCCGTGTCACCGCACGTGTGTTGCGTGTACGTCAGCTAGTGCGGGCCCACGTGTCGGTGAGAAAGGTTGGTGCACCGGGTCCACAGTGGACGGATCTGGCCCCATGGACCAAGTGCACATACTAGAAGGCCACGTGTCACTACCACAACCATGATGACGTTACACTGATGCAGTAATACTGATTTTCATTTTAAAAATAATTCGGTTTATAATTTGATTTTCAATTTTCTGATTTTTTTGATTTTTTAATCATCCACGAGCCCGTTCTCACTCATATGAGCTCCGATTGAGGTGATTCAAATTTCTAAAAAATTGTAAAATTGAGATCTATATAATGGTGAATTTTATTTTATTTTTGGAGTTCATTTGCTCTCTATTTTGGTATTTATTTGCTTTTTTCTCTCGATTCGTGTAGATATTGAGTTGTGCGACGCATCCGAGAAAGATCTATCAACTCAAGACCAAGGTCTAGAGCAGGAATAAGAACTTTTTTAAGGCAAGTTGTGCTTTGATTATATTGAACCCATGTTTATAAAATCACTATATTGTTTTACCATATTGCATGCTATTTCATGTGTACAAATGCTTTCAATCTAGATTGGGAATTAGCTATTATACCTTTTGATCTATACCCTACCTTGTCATTTGTATGCCTTGATCTACTTATCACCTTAGATTGGTTCACTATAGTTGATTGATATTAAAGTCAACATGCTTGCTTAGCCATACTACGTCATCACATGAACTTGAATCATTGATCATTAATCTTGATTAATGGAATATAGAACAATGTCATGAACTTAATTATGTGTTATGTGTGGTCACACAATGAGATTGAGCTGTGGTGACAAGGAAGGTCACGCAATGATGTTGACTTGTGGATAGCACGTGGTGCTTGGTAACCAACTGGGTAGATAATTACTTAGATTGAAGCAAGTGGCTAGGGGCAAGTATGCCAAGGTGGGCCTGATGGGCAGAGAGTACGTGGAAGTCTTACTTTAATCACCCTAAGGACTTAACCTTGCAAGCCTTTGACCTGAGTCAATAATGCAACCACATGTCTGTTATGGGGCAACCTAGCCGATTAATTTGCAATGTTTTAGCTTTAGTACTGCTTATGGTGGTGTGAGTTCGGGTTTGCGGATAAACTCACATATTACAAGAGGGGGTCCTGTTGTGGTGGTTTAGCCTTCAGTGTTGGAATCTCAACGGGTAGTATTGAGTTAAGACAGAGCATTGTAAAGGCTTTGTTATGATTTCTCTACCGGCACACCAAGGGAAGTGTTCTAATGGCTAGGTACAAAGAGATTATCATGTCGTGTGGGTAAAGTGCATAACCTCTGCAGAGTGTAAATCTATTCAGATAGTCGTGCTCACAGTATTGAGCATAGCTTGGGAATTACAGTCAAGTGTTAGTTAATAAAACAGAAACTGAATGGGATGACAGGTTGCCAGATAGAAGGGTGAAACTTGACTTAGGATTGGAACCTTGGTTTGCCTGAGCAATGCTAAAATTATTACTTATTGTTATTTATTTTACTGTCTTTACAATCTATTTATTGTACTTGTTCGCAAATGCTGCTTTGTTGCAAAATAACCATGATAGCCTTTCCTTTGGAACAAGCCTTGCATATAGCTATTTTAGGATTGCATTCTATGCACAATTTAATAAGTGCTTTATGTACTCACCCTTACCAACCACAACATCACTGGTTGAGGAGTCTACACCAGTGCTGGAGAAGGAGTACCATGAAGAGACGAATGTTTAGGATGTGAGCCTTCTCAGTTGCTTGTGGTATACTGAGGGGTTATCTATGTCTTCATTTCGCTGCAGTTTAAATTGTTGTTCAGCCTTGTGAGGTATAGTCATGTAAGTTGACCATGAGGTCATACAACTAGTAATATTCAATATATGATGTCTTTTATCTTATTTTCGCTATGTACGATTGTGATATTTACTGATGTTGAGCCTGTGTGAACTAGCGTGATCCTGGACTGGTGTAGTGTATACAAAGAAAATCCGGATTTGCATATTCGAGTCCTGACAACTGTGTATGTTCTAAAATGACGTGTGGGAGGCGTTACGTGTAGTGTTCACTTTCTATTTTCTATGATATTTTCAACAATGACGATATTATAGTCGTCTTGACTTGTTTGTCATTGCAATTTGCACACAAGATAGATATGAATCTAGGTTATTCAGGATATGAACACAAGATAGATATGTGATGGAACATATACAATCACCATGACAGGCACCATGACAAGTATGAGCATATAACATATACAATCATTTATGGTTCACATCGATTGTTGCCATATTGAATACAACTCTACACATTGGATTCGATATGCAATCCATCCAACCTTTTCTTCAGGCACAGGGCACATATCCTCAAGAAGAAACAATTCATCTACCTTGCCTTTGGAACTCAGTTACAACTTGGTATAAATATTTAGTGTGCATGTCCTTGCACATCGCTAAAAAAAGAAAAGAACAATAACATTCTTATCTGCTTTTCCTGGCATACAAATTCAAAAAGAATGATATATAAATTGCCGTCCCACTGAAATATGATTACAAGTATCTTGGTACAAACTCAACCACTTCACATTGCCTTACTAATATCTTGGTTATTGTTTCCAACCATAAATGGACATAATTACTTTATCTCACAAAAAAAATCACAAAATAACCATCATTTTTTCTCAAACCTCGCTTTATGACAAAAAAAAAAAGGCAATTGTGTAACACCCCGGCGCCAAATGCACCGCGAATGCTACCAAAAGACCCTAAACCTTATACCTCTACTAAAAGATTGAAATCAACCTGGAAACTCCCCAAACCAGTTTACAACTAAGTCACCGGAATTTAGAAAATTTTGGCATGACCTCTCTAGAAAGTAGGACATCCACTCAGCAGTAAAAAGAACAATAGCAGTATAGGTATCATTCATTCAACCAAGATGAAACATTCTAGCAGGTCCTTAGTTATCAATCACACAACCACTAGCAATTGATAAATTACACCACAAACAACACTTTACAATCACATTAGATACGATCAGGCTTTATGAATTAATTTAAGGAGATGGTGACTGAAGTCGTGTACGTGCTTCTACTCCCATACCGGCGAGTCGACTTCAAAGTACCTAAAACAATAAACAACAAGCGTGAGTCCAAGACTCAGCAAAGTGCAACAAGTAGGAAAAGTAATGAGTTAGACTAAAATACAGCTACTTCAAGACATAAAGTAACAATTTCTTTAATTGACATCTGTAAATAAAAGAAGCAGTTTGAATTCATACAAAACCAAACATAAGAGTACTATTACTTCATTATTTGGCATAACCAATACTTAATTGAAATCGCCTAGTAAAAGAAGCCGTAACTAGCCCCATTTACCACATCCAACTCTAAACGTAGCTAAACTTTACTCATGCCTCAATAATCATTCCAGATGAGTCCACGACTCAATCCTCAACTTTGTCATTCCATTCTCATCAATTAACATTTAACAATTGCAACACACAATGAAATGCGATGCTTCTATGCGTTCATGCTCAAAATGCAACCTTTTAGCCTATACCGGTATAGTTGAGTGCACACCCGTCGGTGTACACCCTCAATCCCAACCATCCCGTGGCGGGGTCTACTCTTACTGACTCGATTTCGCCCCGCTCACTTCGATGAACGGAACTATGAGGTAGGACTTTCGTGTTCACTACGTGTGAACACAGAGGCCCGCATCAAAATGGGTCACCTCTTCCATTATGAATGCACATATGCAATTTAACATACTTAAATCACAAGAAAAGTGCACTCCTTTCCCACTTCCGCAGTTTTCCACAACATGAACATAAATACGCCCGTTCAATATCATTATCGTCATCACAACATGCTCAACTATAAGCAAACTCATTTGTACCATTCACAATGCATTGCAATAATAGAAATTGAATAACTTACTTCCCGTTGCTAACAATCATCCATCCTCATTGTCGTGCCAAGAACAACTTCTAAATATGCTATTAAACATAACCAAATCATTAGGGTTTTCATACTCTTATCGCAAGCAAAGCATTTAACACCCTACTAAGCTCTAGGGAATGCACTTGCCTTTACCGACGAAAGAATGGAGTGGCATGCGGTTGAGGTCACTCCTGACAGAACCTTTCCTGCAAATAAAACAATATTCTCCCAACTCAAATTCATACACCCTCGGTACAAGTGACAGAAGAAAACAACTCTACATATTCACATCTACATCGAAACCAAAAACACCCCTCATAACCACTTAAATGAATGCACGACAAACCAGGGGCAACACACCAAAATTTGGAAATGAGACCTGAAGTTTCAATTCATGCAGTAGTATAAGTCTTGCATATAAGGTATTGAGTGTTATAGAACTCGGTCAGGCCTTTGCATGCTAAATGTCCTAAGATTTTTCGTTTATGCAAACATTTAAACATTACCCTCTATTCCTAGAATACCAGAATACTAGCATACACCTCACTTTCCAAATGTATGTATATACTTTTATAGATCACATTGCATAGAGGATAGACTTAGTTGACCATACGCAAATGAATTCCAGAGCACACACATTAATTATCAGAAATCGAAGCACAGAGAAGGAACAACTACTAATCAATTTCACTCTCATCTATCATCATAAAACTTTCATCTTACACAACTATGCACTGCACCCTGCTTCAAACATGCCAGTACATGAGATCTAATGCTAATTACCTCAAGCTCACAATTTAACGGGAATCAAAGTCACAAGCATAACCAGCAGATAGCTCAAAAATGAGAAAAACTATCAATTCAAAAGCATGGAATAAACAGAATGCTAACATATCTGACCACATAAATAAGAACTAGGATGCAATACCAAGAAAATTCCTTACAAGATATCCTACACACATAAATGCTGGAATAACATTCCACAAACACTAGCACGATTATCACCTCAGGTACTACGCTACTTGTAATTTCACCAACTAATCAAGATAATATGCACAATCTCATTCAACAACCCTAAACTTTCTAGGCATTTCATCAAACACCTAGCATGCACACAAATAAACCACCCAATTCCTAGGGTTTTACCTCAATTCTCACTCATGGAGGAAGGGAGGTGGAGGAAGGAAGGATGTTCTTTGCCACACGGCTGCCAAGGCTGCTGCTCTGGCACCGCACTGAGCTTCGGCAGGGGAGGAGAAGAGACATGGCGCCACCAGGCCAGGGCGAGGGCTCATCCAGAGAGGCCAAGGCGACAGGAGGAAGGTGCATGAGGAGGAGGTGCGCCGCCAATGAGGTTGGGCCGATCGGGGCGCAATGCCGGGAGGAGGCAGGCACGAGCGGCGCCAGGAAGAAGAGTCGGGAGGGAGAGTAGCCTGGAGAGGAAAAAAACAAGCAACGGCTGGGTTGGGGAATTGTTTAATTCAAGGGTTTTCCTCTCTTCCTTTTTATACTCCACAATACTAAAGTCCACCACCCCACAAATTCCAAAGTTAGAAATTCAAACTCTTGGCGAAAAGCAAAAAAGATCTTCTTGAGTGAAACTTGCCGTCGAATAAATACGGCTCGGAGAAAACAATCAATCCGATAAACTTTACGAAAAACCCAAAACCTTTATAGAATTAACAACTGCGCGACGGCAACTCTCGAATCAAGAAGGTGAAAAACATTTTTGGCCGAAAACCCTGGCAAAGAAGATTTGCAGTATTACAAATTGAGATTGTAAACAAACTAGTTATCTACCTAAGGCTCCGTTTCTCGACTTGGTTTATTTGTGCTGGATGATGATGACCTAATGTCCAATTGTGCAGTTTCCCAAGTCAAGAACTAATCTCACCAGCAACCATCGGTCTTGCCCATTTGTTTGGTGAACAGGTAATCATCCTTGTGATGGGCTCACGATGCAATGGTGCCATTTCTACTATAAGACTATGTCTGCATTAGCATCCCAAGCACAACTAGCGCGTTTGCTAATTTCATTTTCACTGTCTCAACCAGTAGATATTGCTTGCAAAGCTTGCGAGTCTATCAGTAAATTTTTTTTGCATAGAATGTATCCCTGTGTACTTGTAATACTGCAAAGCGTTTTTCCAGTTTTTTTTGGCCGGTGATGTTCTCATTTTCTTGATTCAAGAATTTATTCTGAAGAAAAGTTTTGTCGCCTCATAGATTAAAAAGTTTAGTAAAGGTTAGGGTTAAAGATTTAGGTTTGGGGAGGGGTATTTTTGGGATTTCACCTCTTCCTCTTTGTTTCTTGTGCTGTCATTCTTTCTCATGGCCAAGATATTTCTCCCTGCTCAAGCCCCTGGCCGACTCCTTGTGCCACAAGCCCCTCCCGACTCCCTCCATTCCCCCTCCCGGTCGGTGCCTCCCCTGGACTCCCCCGCCAGCCTCCCCCTCCTTGATTCCTTGGATTCCCTCTGCTGGCGCCCTTTTCCTTTTTGAGCAAGAAGAATCGGCAAGAATAAAGAAGAAGAATAGCAGCAAAGATCCTCCTGGCGTTCAAGCAACCAAGAATAAAAGCAAATGAGCAAAGAAGGCGTTGGCAAGAGGGCAATCATGAAAGATGCGATTGCAGGCCGGTGGTGCTTCCCCTCCGGTTCCTCCGCGCCACAGCCTCCCTCCGGCGACCTTCCCTCCCCTCCGGCTGTAGTGCCCCTTCTAGTGGTGAGAGCTCAAGTCTAGATTTCATTTAGATGTTTGGTTTCTAGTATGCCTGCTAAGTGTTTGATGAAATGCTTAGCTAGGTTTTCATGAGATTGAAGTGATGGTCTCTTTTCTCCCTAATTTGTTTTGCTAGTGAGTATGGTTGTGGACTGTCTTTTAATATGGAATTGCTGCATGTATGGGTGAACTGTGTTGAATTACAGGAAATGTGCCAATGCTGATGTAAATAGTTAATAGGTGGTTTCTGGACTTAATTGCTTAGCACTTTGTTGTTTGGATGGAAGGATTCAGTCATGTGCTGAGTTTGTCTTTTTTTTACAAGCTCGAAATTTTTGAAAGCTAAGCCCTAATTATTTTGCCAGACTGAAGAAAATGTTCAACCACAAAACAAATGTTCTATGTGCATTGCTTAATGCTTGGTCATAACTCTTTTTAAGCCTATGAGTGTCTTCTAAGTCTGATTACGGTAGGAACTTAGTATCGTAGATGTTTGGTATAAACTGTACACACAAGAAGAAAAGAATGAGCTAGCTGGGAAACATACCAGAAATGATCAACATTGTTATTGTCTTTTTGGTCCATGCCTTACTCAGGTCTGCATTCCCAACCTTGAGTGTCCACCTGCAATTAGTTGAGTGGATCCTAGATCCTAGATTCATGTATGCTTTGCGTTGATTTGATCGAGTCAATTAGTTAGAACATAGGTGAAATATGTGTGGCAGATGATGGTTCATTTTATTGAGATATATAATTTGGTTGATGATCTCGAATTTGTCAATTTATGCTCATGATTTAGGTGTGTAGTTTTTGAGCAAGGTGATATATGAGTGTCAAAAAGATGTGCTTAGTCTCGAATGGTGTGTACTGACTCTGAAGTCTTTCTGTGTGATGTGTATTAGTATAAGGAAACATTTACTGTTGTTTTGTATTCTAGAGTTATCAATGCCATAGTTATCTTGAATTGTATAAAGTCCTTATCAAGTAGTGTGCTATTATACTCTTATTTAACTACTTCTTTAATCTCCGTTAAGTTTGTGAATGTGACAATCGTGCCTTGCCCTATTTTGGGTTGCTGTTCTCTAGGGTTGGTGATTTCTAGCGCTGCAATGGGCCGTCAGTTTCTCGCCGAGGTTAAAGGCAAGTGCAACCCGTATATCTCTTATAGGGTATTTAGTTAAATTGTTTGTGTTATGTATGTGCTACGCTATAGTTGCATTCGTGTTTAAACGCACGTCTAGTAAGGTAATGGTCTTTTTATGAAAAGAGTAAGTAATCTGATACAAGTGCATCGTTGTTTGAACGTGTTATGATTTGTTTGATGAACTTTATGTTCCTTGCCATCATGAATTTATGCTGCATCTCTGGATTGAATGTTATGTGCGTTGTTTAATGAATGCCGTCTAGATGCCGTGATGACACTTGCTAAATTTTACTTTCATATTCATGTTCACTAGTTTGATAGGCTAGTGGGAATATTGAAAGTATGGGATTGGATGGTGAAAATGATTTGAGTTATGATCAAGGTAGATGGAATTAGTAAATACTCGAGTATTGGTGATGTGAGTATGAATATGAATATCGAGGAGGTGATTATGAATGTTGAGAATGTGATTATGAGAATTGAGAATATGAATATGGAAGTTGAGAATTTGGATATGATATTGAGAATGGCATTTGCATATGTGCATTCATGAAAAGTGCATTGAGCCAGGGCGGTGAGAAAGTCATACGGAATGTATGACTAATCCGTGTGCTCGGATTTCCTATCAGTAGTCCCATCCTTTGGCGTGGATGGGAGTGGTGAGAGCGTGGGACCCGCTACTAGGTAGCGGGCAAGTCCTGTTTCGCAGGCCCTTCCACAGGATGGTTGGGTTTGAGGCACGACGACGGGTGGTGCTCGGCAATACCGTAAGTGCTAAAGAAGAGATGAGACATGCATAATGCATCATGTACCATGAGATACTATGTGAATGAAAGTATGGTTGCGTTGCATTTTTAGCATTTCATTGCACTGCATTGAATTTGTTAATGGTTGATCTAAGTGAATAAAAGCATGGATGTGTTGCATTTTTAGCATTTCCTTCCACTGGATTGAAAATATTAATTGTTGATTTATGTGAATGAAAGCATGGTTGCTTTGCATTTTTAGCATTTCATTGCATTGCATTGAAATGGCAAATTGATGATTTTTGGGAATGGAAGTAACAATTGGAGGATTGAGTCGTGGACTCATCCAGAAAGGATTAGCGAGGCATGGGTAATGTCTCCTTGTGTTTTCTTTTGAGTTGAGTTGGTTGTGGTAAGTGGAGGTAGGTACTGCTTCTTGTACTTGATTATTTAAATTAAGTATTGGCTGTGGTAAATTCTAAAGTAAAGGTAATCCAGTGGAATGTATTTCGTTTATTTACTGTTGCACTTTGCTGAGTCTTGGACTCACGCTTGTTTGCTTCCTGTTTTAGGTACCTTGAAGCTGATTCGTTGGGTTGGGAGTAGTAACACGTGCACGACTGCGGTCTCCAACAAATTTACTTAACCAATTCATTAAATTCTGAATGTAATTAATGTGGTTGTAATGTGTGGTTATCGTGGTGAAGTTTATTAATTTCTATTGGATGTGTGATTGATTATCTAAGGACCTGCTAGAAAGATATCATATAACTGCTATTGTTCTTTTGTCTGCTGAGTGGATGTCCTCTGTTCTAGAGAGGTCTTGTCAAAATTTTGTAAATTTTGGTGACTTAGTTTTAAGCCGGTTTGTGAGTTTAGAGATTGAATTCAGTTTTGATCTTTGCGTAAAGGTATCATTCGTTATTTAGGGTTTTTGGTAGCATCCGTGGCGTGTTGGGCGTCGGGGTGTTACAGTTGGTATCAGAGCGGGCTTCTGGTCCGTGGTGTTCGAATGTAGTGAGTAATTCTAGAATGAATTAAAATTTTACTGTGTGAAGGTAGAAACATGGTTTAGATTGAACCTTTAAAATGTGGCCATAGGGCAATAACCATAAAACTTGACGTAGAATGGTTAATAAATTTAAACTTAACACACTCTAATGCACAGTAGGAAAGGAATGGGATATCGTTGCATTGTGCTACAATGTTTTTTTTTAGATTGATGCCATGTTAATACTTCTTGTTGATATCTGTTGGTTTTTGATAAGGTTGTGGGCATATATTATTGCTATGCTTATGAAGTGTTGATTGACTAGTGGGTCTGTTGGGACTTTTTGTGCCGAAGGGTTTGGCCTTATCGTGTGGCTGTGGTTGTTGGTGCGGCAGTTTAGAGCCAGCACCAAAGGAGAGTTTTGTGTTGCACCTTTTTGGTTGCTTTGCAGAGAAAGACATGGATTTCTTCGTGTTGTCGTTTTCTGGGTTGAAGTTTTGGATTTGGGGCTTTAAGGGAAAAAGTGTTATTCAATTGATTCGCTTTTTCTTTCTGTGAATTGATTTGTGTAACTCCTTTCCTTCATGGAATTTTGGAGTTTGATGATTGGTTTGGAGATCTGTTGAATGGCAAGGCTTGAGTCCTGTCATTTTCTATGTCTTTTGAGAGTCGAGCTTCTTTGGAAGTTTTTGTTGGCTTTTCTGGAAAGGAAAATTCAACAGTTAGAGTAAATTAGGTGTGATTAAAGATCTTCCCGTACAGGATTAGTAGAATGTTTGTGTTATTGGGATAGGGTGGTCGACCCCCCTAATTGGATAGATGGCAAGAAGTAGTTTGTGGGTCATGGTGATCCACGGTTATAAGTGGAGATCTGGAAATGGTGTTTGCATAAGGTTATAAATGATTGTGTCAAAGAAGTAATATCAAGGTTGGTTGAGGAACTTGTTAATTATGTTGATGGGATTCGATTGTCTAAATCATTGGAAACTTAGATAGTTGATCTTTGTATTCGTCATATGGTTGACGGATAGGAATTTTGGATGGTAGATTAATTTGGGATAAAAGTTAACCTGTTTATCGTTGATGAGTTTATGGGGGAGAAATTGTTAATGTTGGTGATAACATTTCCGACCGCCGATGTAATTAGTCGAAATGATAAATTCTAAAGAAAGTGAATCAAGGAAGAGTGGTTATGAAATTCTTGCTATGTCTTGTTGGGGCTTCCCAAAGGCGCTAAGTGTGAACATCGAAACTTTTATTATTAGAGGTGCAAGAATTTTAGAGATAATGGGATGTAGGATGAACTTAGGTTTAATTACCTATGGAAATGGTGTTGTCGGTGTAATTATTTGGGAGATTGCCTTTTGTTTAAGGCATTTTGTTTAGTGCGCAATTGAAATTGCCATATGAGTTGTATTTCGCCAAGTGGTGGAGTTAGTGGATGAAAGATTATGAGGAAGAAAGAATGCATACTTATGGATTAGTGTGTTGTGTTGCATTTCAATCGAGTGATTCTTTGTTGTGAAGCTTTCCACCTTAGGGCTCAAGGTGAGGGAAATGGTTTATGTGGTTAAGAGAATGGAGTTCTCTTCGATTTTGTATCTGTTTTGAAGAAAGATCGTGTGAATTTCCTCTTCTCAGTTGAGTTTTTCCTAGTTGTGCATTTTATTGCATTGATTTCAAGTTGGGGAAAGTGATTAGTTCTGTAAGCAATTGAGTATTTGCTGATTGTTCTTGTAATACCGCAAATCTCCTTTGCCAGGGTTTTTGCCAGAAATGTTTTCATTTTCTTGATTCAAGGATTTATTCTGGAGAAAAGTTTTGTCGCCTCGCAGATTAAAACGTTTATTTTCGGATTTGGGTTTTAACTGAACTTTTGAGTATTTTGCGTCAAGTTTTAGTGAGCTTTTGTGGTGTGTTCCCTTGTTTGAAATTTCTCTGTTGCAGATTGATTTAGATGGAATGCTATCTATGGGAAATTAATTGATGTGTGTATTATCGAGAATTTAGTTTTGTTAAAAAAATCAGGAGAGCTTCAGTTGGAGTCTTGAGAGGCTTTTATTAATTACCTTCTTGCCCTTGAAAATGCTGGTTCTTTTTTTCCCTGGCTGAGCCTTGCATTTTTTCCTCCCCTGGCTGTTTTTCCCCCTCCCTCTCCTAACCCCTCTCTCTCTCTCTCTCTCTTTCTTTGTGTGGTTGAAATTGCTTGAAGGCAGATTTTTTTCCCCAGCCGACTTTTTCTTTGCTAGTGTCCAGCTCCCTGGCGATTTCCCTACCCTCGGCTCGATCGCTCTCCTGCGCCCTCGGTTCCTTTAATTGACCCTCGCGCCTTGCGCCCAGACCGTCGCCTCCTCCTCTGGCTTCCTCCTTCTGCTTCCCTGCACCCTTCCTTCTGGTGCTTCCCTGCGTCGCCCCAGTGGCGTCGCCCTCCCCTCTGGCTTGGCGCCCCCTTGCCGAGCTCCGAAGTCAGTAGCACCAAAGACAAGAATCTCAAAGAGGCGAGAGCGCAGAGGTGTTCGATAGCAACTCCACCAGCACATCGCCCTCTCCCCTTGCTTCTTATGGTGAGAGCTCAAGCAATGGAATTTGTGGTATTTTGGTTTCTAGTATGCATGCCAAGTGTTTGATCAAATGCTTAGCTAAGGATTTCATGAGAATAATGCTGTTTTTCCAAGAGCTTGTTGATTAAAAGGAAAAGTTGATGTGCTTTCTAATTTGTTGTGTGAATGAACCGAGTAAGCCCCACTTGATTGCTCTTAATTTGAAAGATTTACTTACTCTAGAAGATAGCTCAAACATATGTCTTCCGAACCATGATAAGCAAAGAATCACTAACCGATTGGCAAAGTTAGTGTTGTATTCACTTCCCACCCTAACGTGGTAAGTAAAATCCGTGTTGGACAATCACACAAATAGTGCAAGGTGCGTTGCAGAGAATTCTTTGTGTGAATTCATTCTCTTCAGACCTAGTATCATCCATTCTTTGTGTGAAGGGTCCAGCGAGAGGTGCTACAATTTTCGAATGTCTTTGCGATAAGTGTTCATGGAGTATTGATTATACTCTTGGTTAATAAATAGTAGTTGTATATGTATTGTATATGTGGATTTGTTACTGATGCATACCAACTACTTATGTATATCAGTATTAGGTTCTTGAAGATTTTGTGTGCTGTTGTTTATTATGGTCCGAAATATACACATATGTGTTATTTGTGTATGAGCCCCCTGTAAATTGTTATTCAAAAGATAAGGCTTAGTTTACAAGAAAATACTAATTTGTGCATAAATTTAAGTGGAATGAGTATTATTTAATTGCAAAGAAGATTTTGTTGGGAGTGGCCTCTACCGTACGCCATTCCATTCTTCGTCGGTAAAAGGCAAGTGCATTCCCTAGATTGTGGCTTGGAGGATTAGTCGATTGTTGCTCTTAGCGTAAGTAATTGCCGATGCATACGCAAGAGGTAAGCCTTGCTTGGATATAACTAGAAAGTGCTTCCTCCTATGAAAATGTTTATGATGATTAAAAGGTTAAGGGAATGGATGCAAGTACCCCGTTTTATTGAGTGTGGATGTGTGTTCATATGTGATGCTCCTTAATTTAATTGTTGCTCTGTTAATTAGATGAACTCTATTTGAGACCAAGTTTTTAGTAAGGTTGATTATAGCGAGTATGTTGTTTGAGTGATTGGGGCTAACATGAGTTTGGTTCCAACGATTAAGTCATTTATAAAGATAGTATATGTGATGCATTTAACTGCAAGTGTATTGTGTGAACATGGCTCGGTGGCCGTAGAATGTAGTTGCATGATAGAAACGTTGTTATGAGTTGCCATGCCTTATGGTTGAATCTGATTATACTAGTATCGCTAATGACTTAGGAATGTGAGAATTTGGCTATATTTATGTATGTAGTTACGGTTATGTTAGTGTTGGCGATGAATGAAGAGTTGTACTTCATTCATGTAAATTGCATTGTGCATTCATTAAAGGAAGAGGTGACCCATTTTGATGCGGGCCTCTGTGTTCACACGTAGTGAACACGAAAGTCCTACCTCGTAGTCCCATTCATCGAGGTGGATGGGAGCGAGACAGTAAGAGTAGGCACCTTCCACGGGATGGAAGGGACGTGAGGGTGCACATCGACGGGTGGGCACTCGGCAGTACCGGTACGTGCATCGAAAAGAGCATTCATGTGCATTGCATATTTAATAATGAGTGTTGTGGTAAATGGTGTGTCATATGGATGGTGATTATGGTAATTGAAGGTTGAGTCGTGGACTCAACCCAAAAGGGGAGATTGAATTGTATTTGATGAATTAGCGCATTTCTTTGCCCTGCTAATTATGTTGTATGAATATCGTGGAGTGAAGTCGAGTTTTGAACTCAAATATAATTGATGAAAATGGTTTGAGTTGCAACAAGGGGTAGTTAAGTCAGGAGACGTTGTGATTTAGAGTCAAGTAATGCTTCTTTGGCGTTGAATGGTTTTATTATCGAGTTGATGACTTGATTGCGGTGATTTTTGGTTTGGTCAAGTTTTTGCTTTAAATGGGTATAAATGCGTATTGTTCGGATGTTGTTTCATTTGTATTACTTGCTCTTATGGTCAAGTTCTTGTCTTTACTTGCGATAAATTGGAATTGTTACGCTTGTGTACTTTGCTGAGTCTTAGACTCACGCTTGTTGTTTCTTGTTTTAGGTACCTTGAAGCTGACTCGTCGGGTTGGGAGTAGTAACACGTGCACGACTGCGTTCTCCAACAATTTACTTAACCAATTCGTCAAATCTGGATGTAATTAATGCGATTGTAATTTATTGTTCATCATGATGAGATTTATTAATTTCTGTTGGGTGTGTGATTGATTAACTAAGGACCTGCTAGAATGATTTATAACTCCTGCTATTCTTTTGTCTGCACGAGTGGATGTCCTCTGATCTAGAGAGGTCATGCGAAATTTTAGAATTTCGGTGGCTTAGTTTCTAAGCCAGTCTTAAGGGTTTAGAGGGTTGGTAGCATCCGTGGCGTATGGGCTCCGGGTGTTACTGATTCTCTCGTCGGTTCTGGTTTTGCCTTCTTTGGATGAAGGCAAAGAAGACGAGTTTAGTGTCGTGCTAGACCAGGTTGTGAGGATGTGGTTCTATGTCTTTGTAAGAGTAAGGGATATGTGATTTCGCTGCTTTTGCTTGTTGGGAGAATCATTTTAATCGCGTTGTCTCTAAGTTGTGTGGGACTTTGTCGTTGGTGGGCTGGGTGGAATCAGTCGCTAAATGCATTGTTTTCTTGAGTTTGTCGGAACCCTCGGGTTCTGCGGTTGGATTCAATGTTTGGTCAATCTGAAATGGGGGATCAGTTATGAATCTTTCCTTTGAGTGGTTGTCTCCTGCGCGAGACATGCATGAAAGAAGATCAAGTATGATTTTATATTAAGAGAGAATAGGATTTGTATCTTGTTGGACTAATCGTTTCAATAATATGGAATGTTCTTGATCCTGTTGTTTCCTAGGGCAACTGTTGAAAAAGTCAAAGTTGTATTTTGATTCCTAAAGGATTCCGGTGTTACTTGGTTAGAAAAGTTAATCTATGAGGAGAGATGGGAATCAATGCTTTTGTGGTTCGCAAGGGATCCATGTTTAGAACCCAACTGTCTAATCGGATAGCTTGGGTGTTGATGATAATTGGTTTGATGCTCAATAGAGAGTGTTGTGACTCGTGTTATTCCTGTCATCACGAGTTGGTTGATCTGCGGTATGGAGTTTTAGAGGGGAGATATAAGTTGGGTGAGTGAAATTGAATAGAGAAATGAGAATTGAGTTTGGGAGTTAGTATTATGATCTTCCGAGAAGAATCGTTGGTTGATTGAAGGTTGTGTAATGAAGCGTTAAAGAAGAGTTGGCTGAGTATCAGAATAGTGTTGGTCTTTGAGAAAGGCCTGGTTTCCGAGTTTTGTACCATGCGAGTTAAGGAGATAGAGTGAGTGTTGATTTGTTAATGGATGAAATGAGTTCAGCTGCTTGCTCCTTTTATTTGGCAAGAGCCGTGGTTTGAGTTGTGGAGTTTTCTCTTGCGTGAGAAGTACCCGGCTTGTTCTTTTTTTCGGCTTATTGTTTTTGGCAATTCGGTTTGTGTTGCTCTTGTGGGTGAGTAGTGAGGTGTTCAGAATTTGAGGTCGAATTCTGTTAAAGGGGGCAAGAGTGTAATACTGCAAAGCGCTTTTCCAGTTTTTTTTGGCCGGTGATGTTCTCATTTTCTTGATTGAAGGATTTATTCTGAAGAAAAGTTTTGTCGCCTCACAGATTAAAAAGTTTAGTAAAGGTTAGGGTTAAAGATTTAGGTTTGGGGAGGGGTATTTTTGGGATTTCTCCTCTTCCTCTTTGTTTCTTGTGGCTGTCATTCTTTCTCATGGCCAAAATATTTCTCCCTGCTCAAGCCCCTGGCCGACTCCCTCCATTCCCCCTCCAGGTCGGCGCCTCCTGGACTCCTCTGCCGCGCCCCTCCTGCCCCTCCTGATTCCTCCTCTGGCGCCCTTCTCCCTTCCCCAGCGGCAAATTGAGCAAGAGTAATCGGCAAGAATAGCAAGATCCTCCTGGCGTTCAGCAAGAAGAAGAATACCGGCAAATGAGCAGCAGATGGCGTTCGGCGTGAAGACAACAATGACATTGCGGTGGTGGTGCTTCCTCCCTCGCCGGTTCGGCCGCCTGCCACCCTCCCTCGCGACCTTCCCTCCCCTCACGTGTAGTGCCCTTCCTGTGGTGAGAGCTCAAGTCTAGATTTCATTTAGATGTTTGGTTTCTAGTATGCCCGCAAAGTGTTCGATGAAATGCTTAGCTAGGTTTTTATGAGATTGAAGTGATGGTCTCTTTTCTCCCAAATTTGTTTTGCTAGTGAGTATGGTAGTGGACCTGTCTTTTAATATGGAATTGCTGCATGTATGGGTGAACTGTGTTGAATTACAGGAAATGTGCCAATGCTGATGTAAAGAGTTAATAGGTGGTTTCTGGACTTAATTGCTTAGCACTTTGTTGTTTGGATGGAAGGATTCAGTCATGTGCTGAGTTTGTCTTTTTTTTTACAAGCTCAAAATTTTCGAAAGCTAAGCCCTAATTGTTTTGCCAGACTGAAGAAAATGTTCAACCACAAAACAAATGTTCTATGTGCATTGCTTAATGCTTGTCATAACTCTTTTTAAGCCTATGAATGTCTTCTAAGTCTGATTACGGTAGGAACTTAGTATCGTAGATGTTTGGTATAAACTGTACACACATGAAGAAAAGAATGAGCTAGCTGGGAAACATACCAGAAATGATCAACATTGTTATTGTCTTTTTGGTCCATGTCTTACTCAGGTCTGCGTCCCCAACCTTGAGTGTCCACCTGCAATTAGTTGAGTGGATCCTAGATCCTAGATTCATGTATGCTTTGCATTGATTTGATCGAGTCAATTAGTTAGAACATAGGTGAAATATGTGTGGCAGATGATGGTTCATTTTATTGAGATATAGAATTTGGTTGATGATCTCGAATTTGTCAATTTATGCTCATGATTTAGGTGTGTAGTTTTTGAGCAAGGTGATATATGAGTGTCAAAAAGATGTGCTTAGTCTCGAATGGTGTGTACTGACTCTAAAGTCTTTCTGTGTGATGTGTATTAGTATAAGGATACATTTACTGTTGTTTTGTATTCTAGAGTTATCAATGCCATAGTTATCTTGAATTGTATAAAGTCCCTTATCAATTAGTGTGCTATTATACTCTTATTTAACTGCTTCTTTAATCTCCGTTAGGTTTGTGAATGTGACAATCGTGCCTTGCCCTATTTTGGGTTGCTGTTCTCTAGGGTTGGTGATTTCTAGCGCTGCAATGGGCCGTCAGTTTCTCGCCGAGGTTAAAGGCAAGTGCAACCCGTATATCTCTTATAGGGTATTTAGTTAAATTGTTTGTGTTATGTATGTGCTACGCTATGGTTGCATTCGTGTTTAAACGCACATCTAGTAAGGTAATGGTCTTTTTATGAAAAGGGTAAGTAATCTGATACAAGTGCATCGTTGTTTGAACGTGTTATGATCTGTTTGGTGAACTTTATGTGCCTTGCCATCATGAATTTATGCTGCATCTCTGGATTGAATGTTATGTGCGTTGTTTAATGAATTCCGTCCAGATGCCGTGATGACATCTTGCTAAATTATACTTTCATATTCATGTTCACTAGTTTGATAGGCTAGTGAGAATATTGAAAGTATGAGATTGGATATTGGAAATGATTTGAGTTATGATCAAGGTAGATGAAATTAGTAAATACTCGAGTATTGGTGATGTGAGTATGAATATGAATATCGAGGAGGTGATTATGAATATTGAGAATGTGATTATGAGAATTGAGAATATGAATATGGAAGTTGAGAATTTGGATATGATATTGAGAATGGCATTTGCATATGTGCATTCATGAAAAGTGCATTGAGCAGTATGGTGAGAAAGTCATACGGAATGTATGACTAATCCGTGTGCTTTCGGATTTCCTACCCGTAGTCCCATCTAATCGGCGTGGATGGGAGCGTGTTAAGTAGGACCGCTACTAGGTAGCGGGCAAGTCCTATTTCGGCGGCCCCTTCCACGGATGGTTGGGTTTGAGGGCACGACGACGGGTGGTGCTCGCAATACCGGTATGTGCTAAAGAAGAGATGAGACATGCATAATGCATCATGTACCATGAGATACTATATGAATGAAAGCATGGTTGCGTTGCATTTTTAGCATTTCATTGCACTGCATTGAATTTGTTAATGGTTGATCTAAGTGAATGAAAGCATGGATGTGTTGCATTTTTTAGCATTTCCTTCCACTGGATTGAAATTATTAATTGTTGATTTATGTGAATGAAAGCATGGTTGCGTTGCATTTTTAGCATTTCATTGCAATGCATTGAAATGGCAAATTGATGATTTTTGGAAATGGAAGTGACAAATGGAGGATTGAGTCGTGGACTCATCCAGAAAGGATTAGCGAGGCATGGGTAATGTCTCCTTGCGTTTTCTTTTGAGTTGAGTTGGTTGTGGTAAGTGAAGGTAGGTACTGCTTCTTGTACTTGATTATTTAAATTAAGTATTGGCTATGGTAAATTCTAAAGTAATGGTAATCCAATGGAATGTATTTCGTTTATTTACTGTTGCACTTTGTTGAGTCTTGGACTTACGCTTGTTTGCTTCCTGTTTTAGGTAACTTGAAGCTGATTCGTCGGGTTAGGAGTAGTAACACGTGCACGACTGTGGTCTCCAACAAATTTACTTAACCAATTCATTAAATTCTGAATGTAATTAATGTGGTTGTAATGTGTGGTTATCGTGGTGAAGTTTTTTAATTTCTATTGGATGTGTGATTGATTATCTAAGGACCTGCTAGAAAGATATCACATAACTGCTATTGTTCTTTTGTCTGCTGAGTCGAAGTCCTCTGTTTTAGAGAGGTTATGCCGAAATTTTGTAAATTTCGGTGACTTTGTTTTAAGCCGGTTTGAGAGTTTAGAGATTGAATTCAGTTTCGATCTTTGCGTAAAGGTATCATTCGTTATTTAGGGTTTTTGGTAGCATCCGTGGTGCGTTGGGCGTCGGGGTGTTACAGTACTTGATGAGGACATCTCCACAACGGGTACAACCAGCGCTAACTCATCTCACCAAAATGTACAAGGACCACTCACTCGAGCGCGTGCACGCAAATTAAATTATCTGGTAAAGTCGTTCCTATGTGTTCCTACTAATGACTTAGTGAATGGAATGCTATTTAATTCTTGTGATCATGTTATTCTTATTAGGAACCTGGGAGAAGAGCCACCAAGTGCAAAGGGACTCGAATCCAAGTCGGAGGCTTGAAGGAACTCCAAGTCAGATTCGGACTCGCAGCCAGCATCAACTTCAAACGTTCATAACTTTTGATCCAAAGCACTTCTGGAGGCCCACGAGTACAGGATTGAAAGATATGCTCGTCCTCTTTCAAACGGATCCGAAATCACCTTCAAATTCCTTCCGAGTCAGCGGAAAACTGCAAAACAATGGAGACTACTTTTTCTGTCCGAGTCAGTTTGGGCTGCGGGACTTCTAATCCGAGTTGTATTAGTTAGGCCCATGTTAAAGCCTGGTGCTGCATGCCCTTGGACTATAAATAGCCAGCCGCCACCATAATTAGGGTTGGGTTTTGTTTGATTAAGTTAGCCATTGCTACTGCTTGTACTCGCGCGTGTCGACTAGACCGCCCGTCTACTTGTTCATCGGAACCCCAATTTCGAATGTTCTTATTCCGGAATCAATCTACATTCATATTCGCAATTGAGTTGCTTGCGATCTCTTGTTCTTGCTGGTTCTTCGATTGCTTGCAGGAACAAAGACCTTCGTGGTCAGGTTGGTCGCGCTTCCGTGAGATCAATAACCTTCAGGAGGGTGGTGTACCGGTCGCTAAGGCGCAACGTCGGTTCGTTGTAGTCGGGCCGCCAACTTCGTCCTCCACCAAATCAACGTTACCTATTCTCATCGAAAGATCGGGACGCCCAGTCCATATCAGTACTCGCTTCACCAAATTAAGCACCTTAGTATAACTTATATTTCCAGAAAAAATTAAACCATAGGCAGGGGCTCAAACCGGTAGAGATGGCAATGGGTCGGGTGCGGGTTTTATAAAACCCGACCCGAACCCGAATACCCTATCGGATAAAAAATTATACCCGAACCTGGCGGGTACCCGAAACCCGACTGGTTTGTGTAGTATGGGTGGCAATTGGTCGGGTCGGGTGTGAGGGCAATAGGTTGGGTTGGGTGTGAGTTTTGCAAAATCCGACCCGACAAGAAACCCGAACCAAAAAACCCGAGCCGAACCTGACGGGTACCCGAAATCCGACCCCAAGCCCGGCGGATACCTGGAACCCGACGGGCACCCGATGTATATACGGTATTTCGGGTACCCGATGGATACCCGCCGGTGAAAATTAGAATACGAACCCGACCCGATCAGATGCAAAACCCACGAGTCTGATTGCCATCCCTACAAACCAGGGACGACGCTGCAAGTAATGCACAAGCCCTCAAAAGATTCTGGAGGGACAACGACAGGAAACACAAATAACCACAATAATAACATATTCTTGACCGTATGCCAGTCTTCCAAAGAAATGATATCTTTGCTACTATGGCAACCAACTCCAGTAATGACATAGGATGCTTCATTTTTTTCAGGGAGTACAAATATGTGGCCAATTCTTCATCCGATTGATATAAAAGAATCGGGCACGATAGGCTTCGGCACATCATAACAGCGGACTGGAAAGCTCTGTGCTTCTCTTACACAGATGAGTTACTATTAAATTGATGATCCAAATTCAGAGATAAGGCTAACTTCTGTCGGACCGTAGCGAAGGCCCGTCGCCAGTAGGCTTGGGCGCCGCTTCTCTTGTAAGCCGCTCGGATCGATTGGTTCCCAGTGTTTTGTAAATGTCCAGAAAATAGTGAAATATTGCCGGTCAGCGTCCGTGGTTTTTTCCCGCAAAGGTTTTCCACATTAAATCCGTGTCTCTTGCTCTTTGTGATTTGATCTTCTTCATATATTTTGCGTGTCGTTAATCTAACAGTTACTGTGAGCTAGTCCTTTGACACAGCTGTGGCTACATTTTTTCCCAAAAAAGGGTGTAAACAAAAGTTTTCTCAACCCTACCCGCAGATATTTCTATCTCAGCGAAAGGTCTCTTAACAATCAACCATTATCATAGATATATGTGCGAATGAGTAACCACATTCAAGTCAACAGATGAGCGCACTAAAAGTCCAAATTGCAATTTTAAAGCCATACTGACGGTGGCGCCATAACCAGGCTGTCGCCATAACCAGGCTGACATTGTATGGATTGTCTGACCAAAACGAAATGACTGGCCTCAAAGTCACTGCATACGTAATGAACTCAAATAAGGCAGGCTTTAGTATGGCAGTTGGCAAACAATTCTGAAAAACAAATGCAAGCTCAAACGAAAAACTAAAGCAAGCATATTGCATTGATGTGTGCTTCAACAGTTCTTGCAAGGGCGAAACATACAGGCTTCACCCATTCAGGCTATATATGTAACTTGAAGTGTTAGTTTGCTTATACTACAGTGATACAAAAACTGGATGTTGCAATTCATAAGAGGGGTGAATCTAGTCCACTGGAGTCCAATATTCATCAACGATATCCTACTACTGACCAAAAGAGGCCGCTGCAAAAACAGAACCTAAATATACTTCCCCAGTAACGAGACTAATTCCTGAACTAATATAGGTATACATTCACGAGGGCAGTTCCATAACGGAAATAGATAGGCCAAAAAAACATAAAAGAAAAGAGTGAACAAGGGGAGAGCGACCTCCTGTGTAGCTTCCAAAAGTTAATCATAATCTTATAAGCATTTCTCCACACTGGAACTGAGACAACACCACATGATTTGCTCACAGCCTCTACCAGCAACGGAACAACAATCTAACATGAATTGTCAAGGGGAACCTCTCCGAACAAACAGAATGCTAAGCTTTATCAAAATTTGATGAATTAGTTGTAGAGACCTTGGCGAGGACGGGCTCGGAGGTGAGGAGGACTGATACCTATTTTGGTTTAAAACTAATATTAAAAATTCATATATTCTTTAGAATATTATTTTCCAACCATCTAACATAAATTAAAAATTATAAAAACTATTACCAATAAAATAATTTTTGCACTCTTATAATACCATTGAAAATATTCTTTATATCTCTAATGCCTTAAAATTCGTCAATAATTTTTCAAATATTATGATAAATTTTCACCTTGTTATATAAATTCAATTATTGCTTCTTTGCTTAATAAAAATAATAAATCATATTTATTCCACACTAAAATGATGTTCAAAAATAATAATAAGTTTACTATGAAGGAGAACGCGGTGCTACGCTAGCCGAAAACAAAAATTTTTCTACCGCGAACACCCAGGAAACATGCAAGTCAAAGATCATGGAGCGTTACCTTTGGAGCACGTTAGTAGCAGAAGTAGAGTGGGTGAAGCCTCCTCGTGCTCAAGCAATCGCACGTAGTCGAACACGATATGGTACAACTTCTCCTCGTCGCGGATCGCTGTCACAGCAATGTTGTTGTAGTCGTACAGTTGATGTAGCCGATTGAATCGATCAGCGCCAACACAAGAGCGATGACGCCTCTGTGACCCACACGTCCGGGGTGAGATCACCGCGCGCTGGTGTGCTAGCACCCACGCGTGCGGCTAGGGTTTTAGGGGGCAGTGGGATGCAGCGACGGCTAGGGCTTGTGGTGGGAGAGTTCTCATGCTGCACGCCCCCACGCCCCCTTTATATAGAGCGCACTAACGGGCCTTCTACGATAGAAGCCCACTAGGACTCACGCTAATGGATCTTCTACAGTAGAAATCCATTAAGACGCCGAGGATCCAAACTGTAAACCCATTAATGGATCCAATCCATCGACATGATCCAACCCGTTAAGTGTGTGACCCATTAGGCTCATGTACAAGTCGGCCATGTCCCGGAGAACCCTTTCCTGCACTATAAGTCAATAGCGGTACCTAGTAGCACATATTGACCCCCGAATGTACACAATGATCGAATCAGCTGAACCTTGATACACTCACAAAGGATCCTTTTATCACATGATATCAGTCAAGCTCAAGGCGAGAAGCGTGCCACCCTTGTGATAGCTTGACAAATTCACTCGTCAATGTAATGGATATAATTCGTGATTAACACTTTAATCACTTTGGCATGGCCATGCACTTTTCCTTATCCATCCACACCGAGGGGCCCAGAGATATCTCTTCCGTTATCAAGGAGGGGCAAATTCCATCTTGATCTCTTATATCTCACGTCATGTTTCATAGCATACCCGTAAGCTACCTTTATAACTCCCCTGCTATGGAGAAGTGTTTGATAGCTCCAAAGTATACAATTACGCGTGCTGAGAATCAATAAGAATCTCAGGTCAAAGGATCGTATAGGTATACCACTCGAGACTACACCCTGATGGCACTTCTAAGCTAACAATCTCATCAGTGTCTCGGAGCGGGTCTATCCAACCCCATGTTCTCTAACATGTGCCCATATTATTGATTTGATATCTCCATATCTATGGTATGTGAAATATTACCATCAATCAATACATGTGCTGGTCAGATCACTATTGTCCTAGATAATGATATATGACCAGGGATCGTTTAGAATAATATCATATAACCAATGTGTTTCACAATTAAGTCATACTTAATGACACTACAGGAAAACGTGGTTGTTTCGCTTACCATCGCTTCAATTTCGCTCGGCCTATTCTTAGTCGTCAAAAATATTATTCTAAATTGTCGGCGACAAAGCCGATTTAAAATGACGTAAGTTCGTCTTCAAGTCTTTGCCGTCGAAAATAGACATCTAATTTCGCGGTTAGTGTTATGCCGTTGAAAATATATAGATACTTTCGCCGGTTTGAGTTGGCCGTCGAAACTAATTGGTGCCCTAGCTAAAGCCGTGCCCACCAAAAGGATTCACTCACTCGCGCAGCCCAAAATCCTCCACGACGACCGCCGCCGACGCCGCCATACCGACGCGCGCCGCAGCGACGCCACGCCGCCCAAGCCCGCCGCCCCGGCCAGAGTTCTTCACAAGAACGGCGCTGCCGCCGCCAACGCCGTCGCCCGACGCCGCTGCCGCCACGCCAGCATGCACGCCGCGCCCACACGCTGCCGTCGCTCGACGCCGCCGACCGATGCCGCCGACCGCCATGTCTTCTCAAGGTACCTCCACCTGCCGATTGTTCGTGGTTTTGTGTTTGGAGGTGGTATCCTCACGCCGTCTTTGACACGGGAAGAGGTGTTTGAATGCAATAGTCAAAATGATCCTGCGGATCTAGTTCAGTGTTTGTGTTTTCCTGAATGAACCAAACAATCTTGATTTGAAGGCTAAAAATATGAATTGAAGATGAAGGCTCCTGGGTGTATGGTTGTTTGGTTCAATTCATGTCAGATTTGCAGATTGCAACGCAATCCAAACAATCTTCTAACAGCTTTCATATTTTTCATGCATCCGAGTAGCGCTGGGTGTATGGTTTGTGAAATGGTCTCAATGTTTATATGTGCGGATCTAGTTCAGTGATTGTGTTTTCTGAATGAACTCGCATCCGAGTAGCGCCTGGGTGTATGGTTTGTGAAATGGTCTCAATGTTTATATGTGATGGTTGCGTGCAAATCGATGCCAAACCTTAGAACATGGCTAGCACTCTATATCGTAACATGACCGCACTTCGTCAAAACTGAAAATCATACGTGTCGTCAAAACTGAAGGACCACAAAGAACTTTGAAGTGCTCTCGTCCTAGTTTACAGAGGCGGTTCAAAGAACAACGCCGAGCGTTCTTCGATGTCGCTACTACTATGTGTCTTTGTATATCTACCAAGAGGTTATCGCTACTAGAATCCTAAACGATATATTGAATAATGGCTGCGGGTACCAAGTAAATAGATGAGGGAAATAAGAACTAAGCTTTGACACTTTATCGCATCCTTAGAGCTCACCGCCCTCTACGCCAATAGGCTCCGTCCTAAACACGTTGGGAGCAATTAGCAAAGGAAATAGGCATCCAAGTGCAACATTCAAGAATTTTCACAAAACTACAATTTTTATACAAAATATCATAAAACCACAAATTTTAGCTTCTATTTTACAAAAAAACTACAGATTTTAGTAGAATTTGTGTCCTAAAACTACCGGTTTTAGAATTGACCGCTTGTGATGCAAGATTTCTTATTGTTATTCATGTTTTGCAATCAATGCTGACCTTGTAGTTTGATTTTGGCAGCACAAGGGGTTAGGAAAGCACTTGCTCTGGGAGTTTCTACTTTCGGAGATCGCTTGTAGTTGCTTCCCGCAGTGGTAGTCATCGACATAATGCACAAAATTTATTCTTGTTGCTTAAATTTGAAATTTCCATGAGCTTGTAGTTCCATGCATCTTCTTAGTTTTAAGTATCTTTTTTGAAGGCAGCCCTGAATCGCTTCTTCGGACTATCAACGAACTTGAAGAGAACATACGGGAGGGCTTGTCACCACAAAAAGAAACAAAGAGAAGTAATTGACATTTGGGTAAGTAATGCTTTACATATGGATCTCTTTTAGTATCTCATAAGCATTTCAATTAATAATTACAAAGTTGGATTGAGCGACATGACTTTTGCCTACTTGTACCCTTTCATTTTGTTATGTATGCTTCAATAGCTAGCTACTACAATGAGCAAGCTTTTCACGCTTTTCTTTTCCAATATAAGTTACATAAATTTTAAAACAAGCAAAAGAGTAAGTAATTATCATTTACCATTCATTCTTGCTTTAATAGTTGTGCAACTTTAAAAAAGAAAAGCATGTAAGCAATTCTCGATATTTTTTTAAGAAAAGATTTGTAACCAACGGCTATACTACGCTTAAATAAGTATTTAAACTTGTTCTAGAATGGCAAACGATCAAGATGGATGTACGATGGATGGAAAACACCGGATGCACACACGAGAGTGGATGGTGAACACACGTGCTTTTGTGGATTTTGTTTTCTTCCTGTCCTTCCGTGGGTTGGGGAAGTCATCGAGGTGTCGAATTTTAATTGGCAAGACAAAATGATATGGAGCGTCACCTTTGCAAATGGGGTTTCATGCCAGATTATCTAACCTGGTATGAGCATGGTGAGCCACGTTCTAGGGAAACATCCAATCCAAACGAGTGTGAGCTAGCTGATGATCCTATTGATGCATTGGATGATATGATGCATGATTTTGTTCAGCAGTTTGAGGATGTGCCCGGACCAGAGGTAGATAGATTCTTTAGTCTTCTGAAAGCTTCTGAAGATTCTTTGCATGAGTCCACGAGCGTGACATAGCTTGCGACTGTGACACGATTGATGGCTATAAGGTCGAAGTACAACTTCTCGGTGGACTGTTTCAATGATCTAGTTGATTTGATATTTGACATTTTTACCAAAACCTCACAAGTTGCCGAAAGATTTCTATTACTCAAAGAAACTGCTAGCCGGCCTAGGGATGCCATATCAGAAGATTGATGTGTGTGTGAACAATTGTATTTTGTTCGAAGGAGCACGGAAGTTGGATCGTTGTCCATGCCGCAAGAAATCTAGATATGCGTATAGTCAACAAAGATGGGATTATGCGAAAACAAGTGTTCCCTCAAGCGCTTCGATATATTCCTCTCTCAAAGACGGCTCCAACGGTTGTACCTCTCTAAGACGATTGCGAAGCATATGAGGTGGCACAAGGAAGGCATCCGTACAAATGAGGGGTACATGGGCCATCCATCTGACGGTGAGGCTTGGAAGGCACTGGATCGGTATGACCAAGATTTTGCTAGCGATCCTCGGAATGTACGTATTGGATTGGCGACCGATGGTTTCACCCCTTTCAACACAAATGCGGCGACATATTCATGTTGGCCCGTTTTTGCAATTCCATACAATCTTCCACCCTCTTTGTGCATGAAAGATCAAGATGTGTTCTCGACTATTATCATACCAGGCCCGATCATCCCGGAAAGCACTTAGACATGTTTATGCAGCCGCTGATCGATGAGCTAAAAGAACTGTGGATCGGTGTCGTGACATATGACAATAGTAGAAAGGCGTATTTCAACATGCGTGCAGCATTCCTTTGGTCTATCCATGATTTTCCTGCATATGGCATGTTCTCGGGATGGAGCACGCATGGTAGGTTATGTTGTCCAATATGCATGGATGACACTGATGCATTTCGCCTGAAGAACGGAGGTAAATTTTGCTTCTTCGATTGTCATCGACGCTTCACACCATCCAATCACCTATTTAGGACCCAACGAAATGCATTTCGTAAAGATACGACCATTAGTAAAGGTCCACCGAAGCGTTTGACCGGATCAGAGATTGTTGCTTGGCATGATCGGTTAGAAGCCATAGAGAATGGTTACAAAGGGTTCAAAGAGGAACATAATTGGACTCACATATCTTCCATCCGAGTCTTCCTTATGTTAAATGTCTAATCTTATGGCACAATATCGACGTGATGCATCAAGAACGGAATGTTGCCGAAAGTATCATCAAGACCGCTTTTGACTTCAAGGACAAAACAAAAGATAATATGAAAGCTCGTAGAGATATGGTCGACATATGTGACCGCCTACCCTTGAGGTCGAACCAATCAAGCCGGACGTATGGGTAAGCCACGTGCTCCATACCGCCTAAAGCCTTCGTAAAAAGGAGGTGCTTATGCGTGGCTCAAGAATCTTAAATTTCCGATGGTTACGCGTCAAACCTAAAGGGCGGTGAACATCGTAAGTGGCAAGATAAATGGTCCAAGAGCCATGACTACCATATTATTATGGAGAGGCTACTTGTAATGTTTCGTGGATATCTAAAAGAAGAAGTTTGATAATGTTAGCGAGCTTTCTTATTTCTACGCATAATTGTGTGCAAAGGAAATTAAGAAAACAACAATGAGGAAACTCGGTAAGGAAATACCGTGTTGGTATGTAAGATGAAGAAAGTGTTCCCACCGTGTTTTATGAACGTAATGCAACATCTGTTGGTGCATTTGCCTTATGAAGCGAGGTTGGTGGGCCTGCAAGATCGATGGATGTATCCTATAGAACGGAACTTAAAAAGATTAGAGCAATCAGGGTAACAAAGCACGAGTTGAAGGATGCATCGCGCAAGCATTTTATCTGAAAGAAATATCATACTATACGAGCACATATTTCGCAGAAGAACACAACATCAATACTCATATACCAAGATACCACACCTCTGATGATGCACCAGCTAGTAATCTCAAGATATTTCAGTGGAAAGGTAAGGCTGTTGGTGGAAGTTCGGTGCATGAGGTATCTACAGAAGAATGGAATGCTGCAATGTTGTATATGTACACCAACATCGAGGAGATGGATGATTACTTCGAGTAAGTACTTAACCTAATTTCCGTTTTAATCTCTTCATGCACAAACTGTATGAAACCTAAATAATGTACTACAGGTTGTTCGATCAACAACAATGGAGATCTAGGCAGCAACCTACCAGTAAACAACTTGAAACTCTACGACGTGATGGATTACGTGATGGTCCTAATTTTGTCACATGGTTTCGAAAACACGTAATTTTCTTAACAATTAATTTTCTCATTGATTAATAACTATGTTGAGTATTAGTTTAAACACTGCTATAACCTTGCAGTGCATTACTGATGGTAGCGTCCATGAAGATTTGAGACAACTGTCACACGGAAGCATAACAGCGAGGAGTTTTGGACGTTATGATGTCAATGGATTTCGCTGCTCAAGCAAAATTTGAAGCAACACGTCCACAAGCAAACCACGACAAATAGTGGAGTTGTCACTATAGCAAGTGGCTCGATGGTCGCCTCATCGAGTACTATGGTGTTATTCAAAACATAGTTGAGATGAAGTTTGGGGGTCGAAAGATCTACGAGTAGTGTTTTTTATTGTGATTGGTTTAATGAAAAATTAGGGATAGGGATAAGGCGAAACACCAAAATTGGTCTAGTGGAAGTTAATCATACATCACGCCTTATGTGTTTTAATCCATTTGTACTCGCTCACCAAGTTCAACAAGTGTACTATATGTCATATCCTTGTCCCTTAGCAATCCTAAAGCCATGGTGGGTTGTTCAAGGTAAATCCTCCGGCGGTTGCCTACCCTCGAGATGATGGGTATGATGAAAGTGAGGTTGTGAGCACCTTCAAGAAGCATATCAAGAAGGTGGTTTACCACCTCGCTTTGGAGTAGATGAAGGGTGGCACTTGACCAACTAGCCGGTGACACTACAGATGTCATTGTTGATGAGGTTCGAAAACGAAACGACCTCGTCACAGAACCAACGTCCCACTTAAAAGTGGTTAACACAAGGCGTATGTGGTTTACAAAATGTTACGATGATGATCATGAGCTCGATGATTTTAAGAAGTAAATAACCAAGCATTGCATTTTCTTGTTTTACATGCTTGATTGAATCTCAAATTAATGTTTTTTCATACTAGTTTTGTTAGTTCTTGTTTGGTTGTGAACGGTGATTAACTAGTAATCTGAGCATAAAAATGTCTAAAACAATCAAGAATCAACATTTAAGAGGAACCAAAAGCTTTCATATGCATGATCTGCTCTTTTAGTGTAAGGCTTCAAGGTAGTTCTAATTTTCTCAACATGTGGTTTACCATGTATATCAAGAAAGTTGTTCAATTGTTTTAATCATACTCAAGAACTTGTAATTTTTTTAACAGATGAAGTCATTTTCACACGCTTTTAGAGGAAAGAAGAAGGATGGCTCTTCATCTTCAAGAGTCAAGGAAGTAAGAATGATGGCTCTTCATCGGTTGGTGGTTCACTTTTCAGGCGGTGTATCTCAACAGAGCCGCGAAGTGCATTGCAGAGGTGTCTTGAGGAGGCTCAAGAGACGGTTGCTTCACCAGAGGAGACTCAACAGAGGAGGTACTTCCTGCTCCTGTGTCAGCAGCAGGAGACAATACTGATGGGGATGCGGATGGGGAGGGGGAAGGGAGGGGATGGGGATGGGGATGCGAGGGGAGGGGATGCGGATGGGGATGCGAGGGGAGGGGGATGGTGCTGAATTAGATGACACTGCTGTTGATCCTGTGTTTAGGTAATTGTAAAATTTTCATAAGTTTTGTGCAAACATTGGTGCTGAATTTTTTCACCATTTCAGTTTCAGATCTTCCAACTTAATCACCCAGCCATACAAACCCGCAAGACGGAGATGATTAGGCCACATGGTGACTGGTAAGTATGAGAATGAAACAATCTGTTGAACCAATGTATGGATGGATGTGGATGTAGATGTGTGTGGATGTAGAGACTTTACAGGGGACATGCTGCCAAAGTTTCTATAGTGTTACTAATATTTTCATATTTTTACTTGACAGCAATGGGATGACATTGCTTGGGGGAGAACTGCTTGAGGCCGTGAACGCCACCTTGGGAACACTCTGTCGGCATCACTATCCCGAATGGTTATCAGAGATGGAGTTTCTCCGCGGCATTTAGTTAGGCGACTACAAGATGGCAACAGATGTCCAAACTGAACTATTGCTGTTAGGATTTGGAATGACTTCGGGTAATACTTTGGAATTTTCATTTTTATATACCCATATTTTTTGTTTTAATTTGTCTAACAGTGTTGATATTCCTAATTAGGAGAGGTATCGCACTACGAGGGTGAGGAGGAGGCGTTAGGTGCAAGTCTCGATATGTCTTTGAGAAGGTCATGACAAAGGTCGAAAAGACATGATGTCCAATGCACGATCCAAGCAAAGTGCTTATACTACAAAAAGATCAAAAAGAGGACATGACCAAGAAGTTGGGTGCTTCAGAGATCTACCTTCGTGTCGATGAGTACCTCCTGTGGACTGCCTTGGGTAAGGAAGTGTATGGATGCTTGGCAAGCACTTTGTGTCTCATCGGGCTTCACCACCTTTGTGGACAAGTCGAGGAGGAAGAGGGAAACCGTCAAGGGAGCGAGTGTCACTCAACGATATGGCGCTGATGGACATATTCGCTCTAGCGCGGATGGTATGGTTGATATCTTTATTTCAGCTTATTTATATGCTTGTCAAATATATTGTGCTTGTTAACATAGATGAACATCGAATCGCAGGAGGCTACAAGTGGGGTTGCCCCAAGCTACATTGAGACTTATGTTCGGGCCATCATGAATTGATCCTACACATCCCGAGCAGACTTTGTAGTGATGTGGCGACACAAAACCCGTTAGTAATTATGTGTGAACTTGCTACAAGTCCGATTAGTGCCTAACACAAAAATCCGTAATGACAAAGCTAGATATGGGGAAATAATGGTCGAACGTCATGGGGACGAATATAATTGGAGGAAAGAACAAATTGACCTTACTGACTTTGTACTCAACCGGGGTGGAAAGAAACATGGCAGATTTGCTATGCTTTGAATGGGGTAATTGATTCAAGTGAGGCTAGGAGTGAGGCCAGTCATCTCGGTCATCTCAGAGCTGTTCACAGTACCTCTCGTGGAGGCTAGGCCGGAGGAGGAGTTGAGGTGCAGCGAGAAGCGATGAGAAGAGCGAAGCGAGCGAGTGGAGGCGATGAGAAGATCACAGGAAGAGTGGGCAAGGCAACAACAAGAATATATGATTAATTGGCGACACAACAACAAGCATATATGATTAATTTGCAAGTAAGTTAATTAGAACTAGCTATGAATTGATGAATTGCCTACATTTTCATCTTTCATTCATGCAAACATCAACTTAATTGATGATATGAAGATTTACTTTATTTTTTCTTGTAATTTGATCTTCGTGAAGTTCTATCTTCTCATTTGGGGACAACAATTAATTTTTCAGCATTTCACCTCCTCCCCACCTCCTCCGCTTTTCCGCACGCTATCCCCACATATGGTTAATTTTCCTAATCACAAATTCCATTTAACAAAATGTACATATATTGCTAATCACTTAATAATTTTCTTTAACATATAGGGTTCGATAACACCTCCAACGGCGGATCTCGCGCAAATCTGGATGCTGAAGTCGGCAATGCTTCAGTACACCGTCTGTTGGGCAATACATACACTCGTGGAGGTGAGGACGGCAATGAAACAACGATGCTCCGTGAAGTTGAATTTTTTTCTTCCATGTGATGTGACCTTTTATGTATGAATGTCGACTTGGATGAGTATGGAACCATTAGCTTGTTGATGATATGTATGTGTATGAACATGTGTTGATGGTGGATGTCTGAGCGAACCACTTGTTAGTAATTTGTATGGACCGGTATTTGTGATACTATGTGTATGCGCTGTTTATTTTGATATCATTGCTAAAAATATAGATGGTATCGGAAGTTGTTCTTTGAATTTATATGTTTGCAGAAGATACTCAAGATGCTGCTCATGAGGAAGAGCTAATAGCTCAAGTAAGAGAGTGGATATGCTCAAGAGACATCGGAGCTGTTAATGTTTCAGATGTCCTTTCTAACTTCCCTGACATATCAATGGTAATTCTTGATGTCATTTCCTTTTTATAATGATTATTGATATTTAGGATTTATTAATGTTCTCCACCAGTTGCTAGACTTGTAAGCAAGTGACAAACTTTTACAAGTTTTGGTGCACCAGTGTATGTAAAACAACCTTGAAGTGTAACCATTAGGCTCTGTTTCCTTCTATGAAAATTTTTAACGAGTTTTAGTTGCTAGATCAGATTGTGGTGTGTCAACTTTACAAGTTAGGTTAAGAAGAATAATGATAAGTTAGATTTTCATGCTTCTTGGAGTTGTAATTTTCATTCATGCTTGCCTTATGTATCTTGAATTGTTGTTACAGGAACTATTTGATTTTATTGCTGCTGCATTGGCAAAGTTTGTGGATACTGAAGGTGACGATTTTGTTATTCATTCAGTAAGAGGGATTTTGTTATTGCCAGATCTTCCTGAAAGGATTTTAGATGGTGTGTGGGTGGCAGTGTTGCACTAAATTTCAGTGCAATCGTCACTCAATGCACACTATTATGAAGATAAGAAAATTCCTCTCAGGTATTATGCAAGGTTTTGTGATGGACAAAGTATGGTTGGTCACACGTGTGACCATTTCAGTCTATAACTCTATCGTGAACATTTCTTTCTTCAGGGGATACCAGAGATCAATGGTCAAATCAATGACCCTGGCTGCAAAAGTTCCACATTTTCATTATCTGGAGGAAATAAACTGTGATGCTCTTGTAGAACTTAAGGCATCATTCCAAAATGAGAACAAAGATCATAATATCAAGCACACCTTCCTCCCATTCCTCATAAAGTCTCTTTCTATGGCACTGAGTAGATACCCTTTGCTGAACAGCTCTTTCATCGAGGAAACCAATGAAGTTGTTTTTAAAGGTATGCAAACTTTGAGTTCCATGTTCCACTCTTGTTACCTTTCATTTGGGGAAAAGATCCGAATAAACAGTTCAAGAGATCACTCGGGTGCAGAAGTTTGGAAATCCCTCAGCAGACGATAGTTATATACTTACATTCTCCCATTTACACATTTAACTACTATATCAAAATGAACAGTATGTAAAAGTTCTTCTTTTGGTGTGTGCATGCACGCACAAACCAATGCCATTCTATTTGTCAAGTCTTGCAGTTCTCATTATCAACCCACCCCCAACAAAAGGACTCCTGATGCACCTTCTATTTTGGGCTAAAATGTTTGCTGGGTAGCATATCTTATAGCCAGTTTTCATTTTGTCCATTTGCTAATTTGCAGTACGATAGGGAGGGTAATTGGTTCACTTGACAACTTCAACACTAACAGTACGTAAGTTCTTATTTCTGAATAGTGCTTCTAAGCTCCCCCCGAAAGTAAAAAAATAAAACACAAATTTTACATTCATGTGCATCTGGCAGGCACGCTTCAGGTTTATTGCTAGAGTATTGACCATGACCAGTGACCACTAGTTTTCCCCGCAGGATTATGGCTTATCAACCTTATCAACAGTGCAGCATGTATAGAATATGAACTGTGAATAGTAGTTTTGCATTTTTTCCTTGCATAGTGCAGCATATAAAGAAATTGTTATGTCATTATTATCTGCAAGGCACCTTTTTGTTCTGAAGGTATCATGACCATTGGTTGGTTATTTGTTTAGGATCCCACAACATTGGAGTAGCTATGGCTACTGCACATGGATTAGTGGTGCCAAACCTCAAGAAAGTTCAGTCGCTTTCAATATTGGAGGTCAGCGGCAACTGCTTTTCTCCTTGAATTCATGATAATTTCGTCATTGTTCTGTGAATTCAATTTTGATATTACTTAAATGTTGGGCTCTTGCCATTTCCTTACAAATAGTTTCCACAATCTAGGTACAATGAAATGTAAGAAAATCAGGTGCTTGCTGAAGTAATGCTTCATATCTTCAGAAACGAAAATAAATTCTTGTAAATGCTGAAGAAATATTATCCTGTTGTTGAGATAACACCCTAGAAAAAGGTTGGAACAATTGACTGGCTAGTCATTTTATGATAACTTTGCAGTTATGCGATCTAGCAATCGCAATACTTCTTTTAGGCGATCTACTGTGAACTTATTAGTGATCCATTCGATAACAGATAACTCGGGACCTTGTCCAGTCACATCTTCAGTAGACATGGATGCTTTTCTGCTTGTCTGCCTAAAGTTTTAATCTTGACCATGATTGCACCAGATCACAAAGGAATTGGCACGATTACATGAGATGGCATCGCACAACAGGCTGTGATGAAATCCTGTTGATATAAAACACTACAATGAATTTTCTGTTACTTTCTAGGATTTTTCGGTGAATTTTTTGGGATTTTTTATGTTTTTCTAATTTTTTTTGAAATTAAAATATTATTTTCGTCGGCCTGGTCGACGAAAATAAACAATGGCCGACGAAAAAAAATTTTGACCGACGAAAATAATTATTGGCCGACGAAAATAACATTTTTTTGACGATGATTTTTTTTTTGCATTTTTTGGCGGTTAGGCCGACGAAAATAGCTAAAAAACCGATTTAAAAAAGTTAATTTAAATCGGCCAGTCCGATTTAAAATCGTATGCCACGTCAAGATCGACGCGTTTGCTTTGCATCGACTAGTAATTTCGACTACCACGTAAGTCGTCGAAAATAAATTTATTTTAAATGCTTACGTTTGATTTAAAATAATCAGATTTTAAATCTTTTTTTTTGCCAAAAGCCATTTAAAATATCCAAAAACCGACGAAAATAGTTATTTTAAATCGGCTTTTGGCCGACGAAAAAAAGCGGATTCCTGTAGTGTGAACAAAGGAGTGCCATTTATTCATGGAACTGATAAGTACATGAACATAGATGTATGATACAATCATCTCACATGATCGCCTCTAGGGCATATCACCAACATACTAGTCATTTATAAATTCGTTTTATAGTTTCTACAATTCAGCAATAATATTAAAAATCATATATTCTTTAGAATATTATTTCCCAACCATCTAATAAAAATTAAAATTATAAAAATTATAAGCAATAAAATAATTTTTGCACTCTTATAATACCATTGAAAATATTCTTTATATCTCTAATGCCTTGCAATTCCTCAATAATTTTTCAAATATTATGATAAATTTTCACCTTGTTATATAAATTTAATTATTACTTCTTTGCTTAATAAAAATAATAAATCATACTTATTTCACACTAAAATGATGTTCAAAAAATAACAATAAGTTTACTAGTTATTTATAAATTCGTTTTATAGTTTCTACAATTCAAAGAATCATATTAAAATTCATATATTCTTTAGAATGTTATTTTCCAACCATCTAATATAAATTAAAAATATAAAAATTATAAGCAATAAAATAATTTTTCACTCTTATAATTCCATTGAAAATATTCTTTATATATCTAATGCCTTGAAATTCCTAAATAATTTTCAAATTATATGATAAATATTCACCTTATTATATAAATTCAATTATTACTTCTTTGCTTAATAAAAATAATAAATTATACTTATTCCACACTAAAATGATTTTTAAAAAATAAAATAAGGTTATTAATCCAAATCTAGCATATAGGGGCTCAAATGGCTACTTTACAAATTTGGAACCATATTCATAATTTATACACGGATTTATACAACACGGTTAGACTTATATGCTAACATACTTTGTTTTTACAAGTGAGCCTTCATTGTGATCATAGCACACGTAGGGAGATTTCTCTGTATCATTCAGGACACTAATGTCTACGTCCACCATGAAAGGAGGTAGCTCATCGAACAGATTATGCTCTTCTTCGTCCGTGACGCCCTCAACTCTGACAATCCTTCTTTTACCTAGAAGAACCACGTGGCGTCTTGGCTGATTGCTACTGCTAGTCTTCTCCTTCTGCTTTTTGTTTTCGGTAGACTTGTCCTTCTGCTTCTTGCTTTTAATAGGCTAGTCCTTCTGCTTTTTCGGTTTGCTGTTCATGTCCATCACATAGAATACCTGTGTTACATCATTGGCGAGCACAAATAGTTCGTCCCTATAGGCCACTTGCTTGAGGTCCACAGTTGTCATACAGTACACGTCGATCTCCACGGCTGTCAGTTTGACCCATTGGCACCAAAATAGAGGGACTTTCAAAGGTTCGTAGACTCGAGCTCCCAGATCTCTTTTATAAAACCATAATAAGTGTCCATCTTTCCATTTTTATCCAAGACATCTATATGGATGCCACTGTTTTGGTTGGTGCTCTTGCTATCTTAGGCTGTTGTGTAAAATGCATACCCATTTATCTCATACCAATGGTTTGAGGTACCCTGAGCCAAGAGTTTCAACTGTTCATCATCTGTCTGGTTGCCTAACAATTGCTTTTGTAACCAACTATCGAAATGATCCATTTGCTCAACTGCGATCCACTTATCTGATTTCTCTAGGTATTGGTCACGTAGACTCAACTCGTGATCATGGATATACGGAGCCACTACATTTGCTTGTTTCAATACAGTGAAATATGCCTGTTTAAATGAAAGTAGATCATCACTATAGGATTCTTTTCTCCCTAGAGTCCCTTGTCTCCGTAACCTCCCCTCATGGCGTGATACAGGGATGCCAATCGAATTTAAATCATCATTGTAATTGATACAAAACTCAATCACCTTCTCTGTGCCAACACCCTAGGCAATGTAGCCTTCTAGGCGAGACTGGTTACGAACATATTTCTTTAGGACAACCATGTACCTCTCAAATGGGAACATATTGTAGAGGAACATAGGTCCGAGAATTTCTATCTCTTTGACAATGTGGACCATGAGACAGACCATAATATCAAAGAAGGACTAAGGGAAGATCATCTCAAAGCTGACCAGACTATCGACCATGTCATCCTATAGATTAGATATCTTATTCGGCTCGATGACCTTTTATGATACCGCATTGAAGAACAAACACAACTTTATGATTGTCTCTCGTACCCAGTCCGACAGAATACCTCTCACCGCCACTGGGAGTAACTGTGTCATCAACACGTGACAATCATGGGGTTTTAGGTGTACGATTTTATTCTCTTTCGTGTTTATGAGTCTCCTTATATTCGAGGAGTATCCAAAAGAGACCTTCACACTGTTCAAGAACTTAATCATGTTTTTTTCTCTTCCTTGCTGAGAGTGTAGCTTGTGGGGTAGAGGTAATGCTGTCCTTTTGCTCTCTTTTTTGGATGTAGGTCGTTCTTGAGTCCCAATAGCCGCAGGTCCTTTCATGCCTAAAGTGTATCTTTTGATTTGGCGTACATATCTAGGAAGCCTAGCAGGTTCACGCAGACATTTTTTGTGATATGCATTAAGTTCAGTGAGTGGCAGACCTTTAAGTCTTTCCATTAAGGTAAGTCCCAAAATATTGATTTCTTCTTCTAAATGGGCTTCGTATGACCTTGTTCAGTCGGGACGGGTTTGCTACCAGGATCTTTTCCAAATACTACTTTCAGATCCTTTACTAAAGAAAATACAAGTGTCCCACTGCAATGCAGGAGCTTCTTACGTTTCTCTTCTGTCCCATCAAAACTCTCACCCTTCCTCCGTAACGGGTGCTTCGTTTGAAGGAACTTACAGTGGCCCATGTACACAACCTTTCGAGAGTTTTTTAGGTACTTGCTGTCCGTATCCTCTAAGCAGTGGATGCAAGCTTTATATCCTTTGATAGATAGGCCCGACAGGTTACGAAGTGCAGACTAGTCGTTGATTGTTACGAATAGCAATGCACGTAGAGTGAAGTGCTCTCTTTTGTACTCATCCCATACACGTACACTATCGTTCCACAACATTAGCAGATCTTCAACCAATGGTTTGAGGTACACGTCGATGTCGTTTCCAGGTTGCTTCAGGTATTGGATAAGCGATGGCATCATAATGTACTTCCGCTTCATACACAGCCAAGGAGGAAGGTTGTAGATATATAGAGTCACCGGCCAAGTGCTATGATTGCTGCTCATCTCACCGAACGGATTCATCCCATCCATACTCAACCCAAACCTTATGTTCCTCGCATCCTCAGCAAAGTCCGGGTATTTTCTATCGACTTTCCTCCACTGGGAGCCATCAGTAGGGTGCTTTAGCCTTCCGTTATCCTTACGATCTTCTTTGTGCCAGTGCATCATCTGGGCATACGCTTTGTTCGCAAATAAACGCTTCAACTGGGGAATTATAGGGAAATACCACACCACCTTAGCGGGGGTTCTCTTCTTCTTACACTACCCCTCTACCTCACCTGGGTCATCACATCTGGTCTTATACCGCAAAGTTTTGCACACCGGACAAGCTTCTAAATCCTCGTACTCATTGCGATAAAGGATACAATCGTTACAGCATACATGTATCTTCTGTTCCTCCAATCCTAAAGAGCAGACAACTTGCTTGACGTCGTACATATAGTTTTAGGCAGTATGTTCCCCTCTAGAAGCAACATCTTTATGAGGCATAACAATTCGTCGAATCTCTTATCGGGCAATCCATTAGTCGCCTTCCATTGCATCAGTTCTAGTATGGTAAACAACTTTTTGTGGCCCTGTTGACAGTTTGGGTACAACAGTATTCCGTGGTCCTCCCACAGGCGCTGGAACTTTTCGTAATGTCTTTCATTAATATATTCTCTCTCTCTCTCCATCAAGCAGCATCTGGTCTAGGTCATCATCGCCAAACTCCTCCAATGTATCTTCGAAAGAACCGTGTTGGCCAGTGTCCGGGACATTTTTGTCCACTTCTTTTTCTTCACCATCTTCTCGTATAATCTCTTATTCATCGTGCTTGGTCCAACAGGTATAGTTTGTCATGAAACCTCTTGCGAGCAAATAGAAGTAAAGATGGCTGGATTTTGGCCACTACTTCTCATTCTTGCAGTCTATGCATGGGCAGCATATGTAGCCTGACGTCGTGTATGCATCGGCCGCATAAAGAAAATCTTGCAAACCCTGCAAAAACTCGGGGAGTGTCGGTCCATGTACATCAATCACCGATCTATCTACATTATGTTATATCAAAGTAACTATTAGCCCATTTTTCGATAATGAATTATTGAACAATTCCTAAAATCCAAATTAAACTAATATTTAATTTATTTAAAAATTATTTAAAATTTTAGGGGATAAATTTAATTTTAGGTGAAATTTCTTTAAAAAGTTAATATTTTTAAAATGACAATATTTTATCACATATTTTTCTATAGAAATTGTTATTTTTAAGACGACTATATTTTTAAAATAAATTTATTTCATTACATATTTTTAAAAGGACTATATTTCATTACATATTTTTCTATAAAATTATTATTTGCTCGTATTCATACTCAATAAGTTTTTGCAACTTACTAAAAGAATTGGCCGATTAAAATCTAGATTCAAAATTCTTCATCAATCGATGCAACCAAAACTTAAATATTAGCTAGATCCACACCTTCAATTCGAGCTACATCATAATTCAACCAAAATCCAAACTTACACAACAAGTTTTTGCAACCTATTAAAAGAATTGATCGATCAAAGTCTAAATTCAAAATTCTTGATCGATCGATGGAACCGAAACCTAAATTTGAGCTAGATCCACACCTTCAATGCAAGCAACATCATAATCCAAGCAAATTTCAAACTTACACAACAAGTTTTTACAACCTACTTGAAAAGATCGAGCTAGATCTCTACATTCATAATCTTTCATCTATCATGGGAAAAGATCAAATTTTCTTCATATTTCAAGCAAAGTAGAAGCTCCATTTAACATCAAATATAGTGAGGAATAATGTTACTAATCTTAGTTAATTTAGCTTCGAGTAAAATGAACAAAAATTTTAAAATTTGGACAGCACCTCCCCTCCCTTGACTCTTGGCCGGTGCTGCACTATTCTTATCGCGTGCTGCACTGTTCTTAGTCGGGCAGAGCATGGGGAGGAAGAAGTATAAATAGGGATCTAGTACGGGTTGGAGGCACCAACCGGTTCTGATACTCTAACATCAGAACCGGTTCGTGTCACAAACTAGTAATAATGAGCCAGTTAGTACCGGTTTGTGTTATGAATCAGTTCTGATATTAGATCATTAGTACCGGTTGGTGCCTCTAACTGGTACTGAGTTGCCCTCGTGGCCTAGTAGCCGTTGAACCGGAACTATTGTAATTACAATCCCGGTTCATGCCCGGTCGGTACTGATGGGCCGGTATCAAAAGTCAGTTGTGTAGTAGTGCCATATACCTCGTTACTCTTTTCAAATAGGGAGAACGGGTTAGTTCAACCGAAAAGTAGTCATACCGTACTGCTTCAGTTTTTTAGCTCTGTTCCTATTCAGCGTCATATGTTTATGACTTGGTATTTTATCCCTATATAACCATTTTCAGCTCCTTATCGAATAGGCTTTGTTTTTATTAATTCCTATCCCTGTAATCATTCAACATATATATATATATATATATATATATATAGCAATCACAGCTGTGAACTTTATTTATTCATGGATACAACAGCAAGCTCGCAGGGGAGAGAAGTACAAGAGTATTGCTGCATTAGCCAGTCCAACATGGACGAGGCTACCCTTATTTAATATATTGATTGCAGCAAAACTTGGTAATACTATAGTAGTGCTTAATAAGTGCCCATAATAATAATTCTTATCCGATGTAGCTCAGGCGGTTGCTGGGGGCTTGTAATCGACCAGATACGGCATAGAGGTAAGCCCGTTCTCCACGGGCGTCTTCACCTTTTCCCACACCCCTTCGTCCGTAGCCCTCTTCTGGATCACGCTGCTAATGTCTTTGTTGACATCGTACCTCATGGAGCTGATGAGCTCCGCCGTCGTCGGGCCCAGGTCCGCCGAGGCGATCTCGAAGTCGAAGGAACCATCTTTGCAGGTGCTGACGACGCGCACTAGGCTCGGGCCACCAAATAGATTGTGCTTAGAAGACAAGGCCTCCTGGTACGCGCCGGACATGACAACGGCCACGTAGTAGCCGCCCTCGTGGTCTAGCGGGTGCAGCGGCAGCGTTTCGGCATTTCCTATGAACTTATCGATCTTCCCGTCACTGTCGCAGGTGAGGTCGACGAGCGTACCCATGAGAGTCGGTTTCTCGCTCAGCCGGCTCACCGGCATCATCGGGAATAGTTGCTGGACACCCCAGTAGTCGGGCGTTAGCGAGAAGATGGAGAGGTTCATGTGGTAGTTGTAGATGGTGCTATCGTCGCCGGTGACCCTCTTAGACAGCTTCTTGGCGAGCTTGTACATCTCTATGCCGTGCTTCTTGAGGTCCGCAGCGTGCGAGTATATGCCCGCGGCGTCACCCTTCAATGCTCTCGGCTGGTTGGAACTGAGATCCTGGATCTTGCTCAGCAGCTGCTCAGGGGTGTCTTCGTCTTGTGGCTCTGGGATCGCTGACAGCGCGTCAAGGATAATCATCGAGTGGTGCGTCACCATGGCGCGGCCGCTCTCGGTGCACAGCACAGGGTGGGGAACACAGTTGTACGCGCACTTGAGCTTCACGGCCTGCACAATGGTGGACGCGTACTCCTCCAGCCCGTACGCCACAGACATGTCGGAGCTGCCCGAACGGGTCCCGTCGTAGTCGACTCCGAGCCCACCACCGCAGTCCAACGTGGTCATCTCCGCGCCATACTTGTTCACCAGGGTGCAGTAGATGTCACATGCCTCGTTCACCGCTTTGTGCACTATGTCCGTCGTCGGGATCATGGAGCCGATGTGGAAGTGCAGCAGCTTGAGCCAGTGCAGCTTGTTCATAGCCTTGAGCTTCTCGGCCACCTCGTAGATCTTCTCCGCTGGCAACCCGAACTTGCCGTGCTTGCCGGCCGTCGACCCGAAGTGGCCTGGTATCTTGGTGAGCAGCTTAGCGCGCACGCCGATGACGGGCTCCACATCCTGCTTGCTACTCTGCTCAATGATGATGTCCAGCTCCTCCTCCATCTCCATCACTATAATGGCGTTCAGCTTCATGGCGCGCGCCGAAAGCGCGAGCGCAATGTAGTCCGCATCCTTGTAACCGTTGCACACTAGGTAGGCTTCAGGCTTGGCTTTGGTAAGGCAGCTCATTGCAATCAGCAATTCTGGCTTGGAGCCAGCCTCGAGACCATAACTTTGTTCGTAGCCGAAGTTAACGAAGTCCTGGATGACGGCCTTGTTCTGGTTCACCTTCACCGGGAAAACGCCCTGATAGTTGGGTTTTTCGTACCCGGTGTACTCGATGGCCTTCTCGAATGCGGTGTGGAGCGAGTCAAGACGGTGCTTCAGAACGTCGGGGAAGCGGAGGATCATGGGAAACTGAACCTTCTTTTTGTCAGTGGTCCTGCTCGCTACAGCTTTTTTTATGACGGAGAGCACGTCGATCTCCTGCCCTGGCATCGTGCCGCGGCCCTGGGTTTTGACACAGAGGTGGCCGTCCATGTTCACAGCGAAGTAGGGATCACCCCAGCCAAGAACGTTGTAGAGTTGGCCGTAGTTCTTGGCCATGTTGGATGACAAAACTCGCCTCCCAATCTCTTCGTATATGCATCCAAAGATGATCAAGTGTGGGTGAAAATTTTTATATATTTCATACGATAAAATGATGTGTTTCGGTTACTGATTTATTTTTCATGCGTGGGGCAGGTGAAATCATATTGAAGATCAAATTTTGCAAAGTGTAACCACACATACTCTGAAACATTATCTAGAACAAAGGGAGAAACCGCTATATGAGGAGTGTTGTTTCTTTGTAAGAGGAATAAGAATGTTTTCCTTGTAGAACATGGACTCTTCTCAATCTCGTGGTTGCCGGATGCTTGTCTTTCTTTACTACTAGACAAATAGTAAAGGCTAGTTAACGATGCCTACAACATATTCTATATGCATGGTACAACTAGTTTAAGGGCAATCTTAAACTAATAAATTTAATTATAATCGTTCCCATATTTCATATTCTCCATCCACCGATCCACCTTTCGTCCTTCCCACTTCCTAGTCATTTCCCTCACCTCCTGTCCTTCCTTTCTAATATAAACAATAAAAATTAGAAAATTTTAATAGGAAGTTTCAACTCAACATTTTCAACTTGAAAATAATTAAATCAAAAATTTCAAATGAGAAAGGTTCAACACGAAAAGTATAAACCCAAAAAAATTTAAATAAAAAATTCACAAATTAGAAAATTACAACTCAAAAAGTTTCAACTTGAAAATTTTAAAATCGGAAAGTTTCAACTCAACAATGTTCTAAATAAAAAATTTTCAAATTAGAAAGTTTCAACTCAGTAAGTTTTAATTCGAAAGTTTCATCTCGAATAATTTCAAATTCAAAAGTTACAACTCTAAAAACTTTCAATTCAAGAACATTCTATTTGAAAAGTTTAGATTTAGAAAACTTTTGGTTAGAAAAGTTTCTATTTAAAATTCAACTCAAAATTTTCATCTCAAAAATTTTTAATTGAAAATTTTAAATTGGAAAGTTTCAACTTTAAACATTTGGAATCAAAAATTTCAAATTAGAAAGTTTCAACTCAAAATAATTGAAATCGAAAAGTTACATATCCGAAAACTTTCAAATCAAACACATTTGTTTGAAAGTTTCTACTCAATAAACTCTCATTTCGAAAATTTTCAATTAAAAAACTATTAAAAGTTGCAAAAAAACATTTGTTTTTAAAAACTAGAGGAAAAATTTGAAATACAAAAACTATTTTGAATTTGAGGAGAAGCTAGGGAATAGGTATGAAAGGGGATGACGCCATGTGTTGTGATGAGAGATTCTTTGAGGTGAGAGGAAGGAAAGTTACCATTTGTCGTAAGGAGAGAACCTTTATAGGGAAGAGAAGAGATGATGCTACTTATTATAAGGAAAAAAAACTTTGAGGGAGAAGAGAAATGGAGAAAAGAAAGAGGTGCTATCACTTTTAAGAAAAAGGGAGCGCCCTCGAATTAGTAATTTCCATTCTATATTGCCAAAGGATATGCCAGCATGAAAATTTGTGGAATATTTCGTTTTCTTTGACTAATGTGGTAATTTTCTTTTACTCTAAGAAATATTAGGGACTATTACGTACGTGACCCTCTATTAGTGTATATACAAACAGATGTAGTGCCTTGATTAATAGTACCAGACTGTAAATACATGGAATGCAAACAGAATAAGCCACAAACTACGAGAACAGTTTGATCTCTCAAAATAAATTTATGTGGAAATTATTTAAATCACCTTAGTCAGCAAAATAGCACAAGATATTTTGTCAGCATTTCAGAGAGTATATATGTGCCACGCTAGATTAATTAATTTCCTAGTAGTTCTTCAATGGGCCAAATATAAATTATGTTAAATATCTGTATGTTATATATTAACTAAAATTGCTGATGACTGGAAGCATGAAGGTGTTTAAGGAAGAAAAAGAAAAACAAAAATGTTGGATATTCACAAAAAATAAAAACATTTAGTACTAAATTTGTCGGATATTGACCTAATTATGATTAAACAACTATATCTAGTTGTTATGCTATCCGGTATATGTACAGCAAGCAAACTCTAGCTAATTAGGGGGGAAAAACCGTTCACCGAAGAATTATATAGAGAATTGTAAAAGAAAAAACATGTGTTCCGTTCTCCTTCACATTCATATGCTGCCTCATCATGCACCACTTCTCTTTTCTTGTTATTTAGATCGTACCTCCTCTTTTCTATTATATATACAAGTAAAAATAGAACTAACATGTTTTTTTTTTCAGTATATCTGCTAAAGGCCTAATTAATGTAGGCGACTCTTTCCGTTGGCCAGCACCAGCACCTCCATGATATGGCATACACCAGAGGAGAATGTAATCATCAAAAGATTTGAAGTACTAGATGCGCAACGGGTCTGCGCATTGCTGTGAATGGAAGAAATCACCGAGATAGGCAAAGGTTCTAATAGAGAGAAAAGAAATCGTTTCCGGGAATACCTCAAAAAAGAAACCAAACCATCATAAATTTTAAAAATCACAAAAGTTTGATCATGATTCAATTTTTTTATGGTAGCTTAGGCCTCCTCTTAGAACCGTCTTCACAAATATTAAAGAATTTACAAATTTAGTAGCTCAATTAAATTAGTAAAGTTGCTTTAATTTAAGTGCGTCAGTAACATTGTCAGATTTTTTAAAAATCGCAAAAGTTTGATCATAATCTAAATTTTTTACTGTAGTGTAGGCATGCTCTCAGAACCATTCTAAAAAATTTCAAGAACTTCCAAATTCAGTAGCTCAATTAAATCAACAAAGCTAACTATGTACCTCTTTGATAATATAGATTTATATAGATATTGCGCAATACCGCATATGGTTTAGAGAGAGAAAAAATGTTAAAAAAAATAAAATCAAAACTATTTTTCGGAAATTTTATGTTAGCTTATGCATGCTCTTGGGACTCTTCCAATAAATTTTCAAGAATTTGCAAATTTAGAAACTCAATGAAATCAATAAAGTTGATTTAAATGTATCAGCACCATCATTAGAATTTCTAAAAATAGCAAAAGTTTTATCATGATCCAATTTTTTTATGGTAGCCTAGTCATGTTCTTTGGACTGTTCTCACAATTTTTAAAAAAATTACAAATGTAATAGCTGAATTAAATCAATTAAGTTGCTTAAAATACATTAGTAGCACTATCAGAATTTTTAAAAATCGCAGAACCTTGATCATAATTTGAAATTTTGACGGTAACATGGGCATGCTCTCAGGACCCTTCAAAAAAAACTTTGAAGAGCTTGCAAATGTAGCAGCTCAATTAAATAAGCAACGTCGCTCTAAATGCATTAGTAGTATTGTTAGAATTTTAAAAATCGCACGAGTCCGATCATGATCCAAAATTTTTATGTTATATTAGGTATATATGCTCTAGGAACCCATCCCAAAAAGTTTCAAAAATTTACAACATGATTCGTTATCCCAATTAAATCAACGAAACTGATGACAAAAATAGGGCAAAAATATGTTTTGACATGATTTAAATCCGAGACCTCACGCACGCACGACAAAGTCTCTGCCAAGTAACCAGTGCTTGTGAAATGTTATGGGTAATAAATATATGAGGCTATATAGATCGGCACCGTACAAACTACATAGAAAAATTCCGCATGGCGGGGCAGACGGACGGGGTACCATACCTCCCCACGATTAGTAGTATATTTAGATGAGTAGATGGTTTACCTTTCCTTAACAGCTTAATATTTTTATAAATTTCTTAGTTTAGTGTATTAAATTCAATACAAGGCTCCTTTAAGTACAATTTAACAACGTTGTCTTTCTCTCTTCTCCTTCATGTCTTCAAATTAATTAATATATGTTCATTTGTGGTGAATTGTCAAGTATTATTTGATGATGTTCCTTGATTTGTTCATTTTCTTATACGGGAAATTTTGGGCCAAAGTGCATAACATATTTGTAGCCTTACAAGGAAGCAGAATTTGTCATGACATAGAAACTATGTTGAAAACATGTGAGGTGATTGGGCAACTTTTTTTTTTTGTTTTTTAGGGATAACACCATTTATTTTTCTTCATCTTTTATGTAACGTACTAGCTGGGATGGCAATGTGGAACGAGATTAGAGGGATTGTTCGGCACCCCGCCCTATATCCCATTATGGATAGCAAGGAACATGCGACCCATCCTCGCCCCGTGGTGATAGCCATGCCATGGGAATTTTTAAAATAGTGATAATAGTAGTTTATTATTAAATTATAAGATTTACGTCTAATTGTACTTAATTGCAGCTTAACCACACAATTCGATTGTGTATCATAAATTATAAGTCTAGAAAAAGTATATATACGTACTAATATCTTACTGTTAACCTATAGAAAATTTAAAAAATGATGAATTAATGGGTCTACAACTCTACGTGTACGTGGTGAGTGTTCTTCCCCTGTCCCCATTGGGGATTATCTCCGCAGGACAATTGTCAGTGCTACGTACTAGCTGTATTCTGTGTCTCCTTTTTAAAGATTTTTGTTAAAGGTTAAGTTGCGAAAATAGATTTGAGATACAAATTTCAGTTGCGCAATATCTACACAGGACGGAAATGCATATTAGACTATATCCCATGAATTATATACAGTGACTGTGGAATCTGCCTTTTACATTTTTGCAGGCTACGATACGGACCTGTCGTAATTAAGTGCTGGCGCTTAGGCATTGGTTCTAAGCTCGAAATTCACATATATTCATTAAATTACTACTAGAGCTATTGCACAAGCTATTTAACTAGTTATCGATCGCAATTAGGCCCTGTTTGGTAGAGCTCTGCTCCCAGCTTCTACGGAGAGAATCTGTGGAGCTCTGCCAAACAGCAGTTTTCTGATAATCGCTCCCAGGGTGATTCCCGTGAAGTGATTCTCCGAAATGAACTAGGAGCTGGGAGCTGAAAAAAGCTGCTTCTCCTGATTCACTCCAAACAAAGAGTCAATTTCTTCATAGAGTTTATCCTATGGATTCGTTAGAGAATCACTTTCAGCGACAGAATCACTTCTCTCGGAGAATCACTTCTAACAGAGAATCAGAATCAGAGAAAGCTCTACCAAACAGGCCCTTAATTTCCCACCATCTTTCGATGACTACATGACTATCTTGTGTAACGGATACACAGGAAATGTTCTCCTCAAACCTATGAGCGGACTTCGTACAGGGCAAGGAGTTTCAGTTGAACGCCCACCTTTTTGAAATTATGTTACTGCTACTGTTAGTTAAGCCTATTTAAATCTCAATACTATATATTTGTACCTATACATAAACATCGAGCTATTTCATCTTGTGGTCTAATATTTCTAGCTATCAATAACCACTTATACAAATTAGGCACTCCGCGGAACCTCTCACGTTATCCATGTCGAGTTATAATGGCTCAGATTAAAAGAAAGAGTCCATATTAGATACAATCACAATTTATTGAAATCTGGAATAAAAAAAAGAAAAATTAGCAATTTGATTTCCACAGATTTTCAAAGTAACACCATAAACGACAAAAATTTGGAATAATAATTAAATGAAAATTAGAAAATAAAAGAAAATAGTCCATGTCAAGTGCAATCAAAATTAATTAAATTATGTATACAAAATAAAAAAAAGCAATATGACCTATATATGAATTACAAAGTAAATAGCTGAAAAAAATAAAAACAAAAATACGTATGAAATAAAATATTGATTTTTATGAATTCCACTTAACTAAAAAATCCACCGCCATCCGAATAAAAATTAGTTTATATGTGAATTTTCATTTAATTATTATTCTAAATTTAGTACTTGGCAAGTACAATAAATAAATATTCAAATTCAGATAAAAATTGAAGGCTGCTCAAAGATTCGATTTGTATGTGAATTGAAAACCTAAATTTCAAAAATATTAAATTTTAACAATATCTATATCTATACTAATTATAAAATGTGAGGAACTTTTCACATTGATGAAAAAAATCTCGTGTCTATCTAGCGAACCCAAGTTATATTAGCTTAGATTAACTAAAAGACTCTTTGTCAAGTACAATCCGCATTAATAGAAATTTATAATAACAAATAAAAATTAGCAATTTGATTTCCATACAAATCCAAAAGCAAAATCCATAAATAACAAAAATAGGAAATGAAATTATAATTTTGATTTGTGTAGAAATTCCAACTAAAATCGGAAAAAAAAACTCCATGTCCAGCACAATCTTAAGTACGCAAATTCATAATAAAATAAAATAATAATAATATATTTGTTATGCATACAATTACCATGTAGACTGAAAAATGTTAATTTAAGAAAAACTAAATGAAACTTACAAATTCTCTTTTTAGATTTATATTCCCAATAGGTAAATTAAAAATGAAAATTGAAATAAGAATACGACATTGATTTGTACAAATATACGTTCTGAATCAAAATATAGATTAAATGAAAGATCCATGTCAAGTAAAATTACTGTAAAATTTAGAACAAGAAATAAAAGAAAATTCAATTAAAAGAAAGACTATATAACAAGTACAATATGAAATTCATAACAAAACGTAAAAATAGAAATTAATTCAATTTTTATATGAATACAAAAGTAAAATCCAAAAAAATTAATTTAGGCATAAAACTAAATTAAAATTTACAATTGGATTTGTAAATGAAACAAACATAAATTTTCAAAAAAGTCTCCACATTGAGGCAATTTGATTTTTATAAGAATTCTAAACTACAATTCCAAAAATCAATGCAATTCGAAATAATAAATAAATGAGAATTATAAATTCAATTTTACAAAAAAGAAACATCTAACCACATATATGGTAATTAGAAATCTTTGGTGGAATTAAATTAGGTTTAAAAATTATTACTCCAACTATTTCTTTGCCATAGTAAGCCAGCAACTTAGTTAGGCTTGCAAGCAAAGTAGCTAAATTTTAATCTACTCTATACATTTTATATTAAGTACTATTTTCATAATCTCAAATTATTGGTTAATTATTTTATCATTTGAGATGTAGACTAGATACTTTATCTATAAAACTAGTCCATACGAATACACGGGTTGCCAACTAGTCACATACTCACATCTAAAATTTCTTGGTCCGCCAATCAAAGCTCTATCAGACTTATCCCATAATACATGCAAGTCGAAACTTCATAGCAATATGATCTTGTCACCACATCGATGGTGCCGAAATCGTAAGAGAGAAAGGAAGGAAAATACTCCAAATTAATGAAGGGGTAATCATATGACAGAACCATACCAGTAGAAGATATCAGAGGAGAGAGCTAGATATGATTGGATTGCAGTGGTCGAGTTGTGTGGACTGTAGACTGCAGCTTTCCTCCGTTATATAGAGGCCTGCCAAGAATAAAATGACATCTTTACCCGTAGATGATTAAATATGGGCTTCGGTGCAGTATTTGTGAGGATTGCAACTTAATAGTTTCCATAAATAAGGTATCGGAAGGGCTGGATCGACCTAGAACCTGATGAACATTATTTTGCTACAGTGCCAAGAAAAGTGCTTTCGCAGAGAAAAAAATCTGTACAGTATTTTTATCTAATCTAGACCATCCGTTTTCGACGGTCTCACAGGGATGTCTAAGTTGTAGTCCCCACAGGATTACACGGAAGCCCTGTCCTAAAATATGCTTCCCACCATTCATCGGAAGAAACTGACAAATCGCTAATAATTATACAGAAGATCACGTCGTCGGTCTGTAGATCTGCATAACATAGATGTGCATAGTTAATACAATTATATTACACAAAACCGCATTAATTATGATAGTAATGTCACAAAGCCTTGGTTTAGGAAATATTTTTGATTAAATTAAAACAGGCATATATAGACATATTGTTGCAAGTAACCCCAGTGTTTTATGGTTTGCTGTTGCTGTAATGGAATAGACAATTGGCACTCACTATCCTTTTTGAGCTGCGTATATTAACAGCATCCAACTCATTGAACTCAATTATAGGTGCAGTTACCTTCCTAGATTATATTTTCTTCCTCTCAGAAGCACGAATCACATGGATTAATGTCAACGTCATCATCTTGTCTTCTTCTTTCTCGTATGTTGCCAGATCCGACGAATTTGGGGCCTGCTTGGTAGAGCTCTAGATCTCAATTTCACCTGAGATCTGAAACTTGTAGGCTAAAATAAAGTGAATTAAGTCTATATTTTTGTCTAAAATGTAAACAAAATGATCCATCTAAACACTCTTAATATACTTACATCTCCTGCTCCACGAACCTGGTGAAGGTAAGAATACCCAGCTTCACTAGATCCACGAATCTGATGGAGCTGGAGCTCTACCAAACACATCCTTAGTTCTGGTCTTCTATGCTCCCGTGGCTTTCACTGATGGAGTCCCCGGAGCCCAAGTTTTAAAAAAGGAATATTTCTCCTTTTCTTTAGGTTTTTAAGAACACTTCTCATTTTTTTTGTTTCTTTGATTACAACCTGTTAAATATGATGACTCATATGTAGCTTTTATGATTTAAAAAGATGTGCTAGATGAATTATAATAAGATAGAATTCTTATTTGCTTTAGAGGAGAGCTAGGGGGCTATATAAATTTAGGAGTGGTTATAGAGAACATAACCAACCAATAAACTACAAACCTATTCATCCAAAGCAAGAATTGTACGGGAGAATTAGATATTAAGTTATTGTTTAGTATTAGATTCTTATGAAGGATAAGGATCGAAGGATCCTGAATGGTTCAAGAGATTGTGAGAGAACAACAATCCCTTATACTTTTTTGAGGTTGTGTTTAAAGAATTTATAGTCAGTTTTGCCAAACTTTCTCCCTTGCCATGATTGTTTCAATATCATTATTTTGGTTCTCTATGAGATTCATCTCCTTCATTCTTTAGTGTGTGCATGTTCGTATAATATTTCACAAAATTCTAATCCGATCTGAGGTTGCTATGCATAAAAAGAGATATGAGAGTGTAACAAGGTGAAACAAGAAACACTGCATAGCTAACTACACATGAAAGTATAATATTAAAATTACATCGGATGGAAACCGCTATGTAGTTTCTACTTAGACTTTGTTTGGGTGGTCTATTCCTGATCAGAATCTCTATAGATAGACCAGAATCTCTATGGATAGGCCAGAATTTTAGACTAAATTTTTTGGACTATCCATAAAGATCCTGATTAAAAATAGACCAACCAAATAAGACCTTATATTAATATGTAAAGTCATCCAACACACCCTCACACGTTGAAGCGTAACCACCGATTGCACGCTTAATCATAAGTTCTTGGGTTCCTTCTTCAAATTAAATCATAGTATTGGTGTTCCGTTGGGTCTGACCAACTACTATTCTCCAACAAATCCAATCTACAATAATCTCTTCCTCCTCTAATCTGATCTGATTCAAGTGAAACATCTTGTATAGCCCTGTGGCACTGAACCACATAATTAACTTGTTGAATGCCCGTACGTTGCTAGGATTAAAAAAAGAAGGGAGAAACTAGCACTCGGATGTTTGATTATTGTTCATCCCATCAGACGCCTTTTGCAATATTTTTATCCTATGTTTGCAACATTTTTTGCCAACGCTTGCAACACCCATTTACTGTAGCGCATTTCACTGTTTGTCGAAGAAAAAAGTTTCACGCGGTGTAAAGAAATGTTACACGAGTTAGAAAAAAATGTTGCAATATATCTGAAAAAAATATTGCAATGTGTCTGAAAATTCCGGACGTTCGAACTGAAGTCATTCCGAAAAAAGAAACGTATCACATGGTGATGAAGACTATGATTAAGTCCGCTTCTTGTTGTGCATTTGTTCACTGTGCCTGTGTGTTGAAACTGGGATTTACTCGTACCTGTGTCTACCTGCCACACACATGATGTGAATGTATGGTGAGAATTTTGCTGGTGCCACTAAAAGGTACCTAATTTCGCTAATATTCTTTTCCTTGTTTTATTTTTTCCACTGCTGTTTTTATTTCATCTTTCTTTTGCTATTTTCATCCGTGGACTGTCAGTCGGACAATTTTGCCCTCAGCGCAAATGGTCGTTCTTTTTTTTATATTTCTTAGAGATAACAAATGAAGTTCAATTCTTTTGAAATTTTTTTTGTATGATCCTAAAATGCTAAAGATAGTAACATAAATTTTTATGAGCATGATCAAATTATACATTTTTATAAAAATAAAGTCATTTGGCTCTAGCTCTAGATTTTTATAAGGCAATGTATTCTGTGCACACAGGGCTTCTCGTGCACACCAACTAACCAAAGTCATGAAAAATTCTGAAAAAAATTGTAGATTTACTTCATAGATTACTCTACCTATGTATGAAGTTTCAAGATCAAATTCATTATATATCGAGAGTTACAAAAAAGAGAAAATTCTGACAAGTTTAAACTATTAAACTTGTCAGAATTTTCTCTTTTTTGTAACTCTCGATATATAATGAATTTGAACCTACAATTTTATACATTGATAGAGTAATCTATAAAGTACATCTATAATTTTTTTTCAGAATTTTTCATGACTTTCGTTAGTTAGTGTGCATGGTGTGTAGACGGAAAGCCTATGTGCACAGGATACGTTGCCTTTTTATAAATGTACAAACTTGATTATATTCTGAAAAATTTATGGTACCATTTTTAACAGTTTAGGATTATATATAAACATTTTTAAAAGAATTTAACTTCATTTGTTATTTATAAAAAATCAAAAACTCAAAGAACAATTCGCGCTAAGGGCAAAATTGTCCGACGGATGGTCAACTAACAATGGAAATGATAAAAAGAAGAAGAAGAGTAAAGACTAGTGACAAAAATGAAATGAGAAAACTAATAGTGGCAAAAGCGAAATTGGATATTTTTTAGTTACATCAGTAAAATTTTCCCGTGTTTTAAAGATTTGATTGCTAGTGTAATAGCATAACACTGATATGTATTTATGTGATGGGTGGTAACTGAGGTGTGGACACATTGACGGTGTTCTGTCAAGATCCTGGACCAGCTTGCTGGCAATGTCGTGGTTAAGGAGATGGATAGGGACTTGATACGCTACTTAAACAACGTGGAGCACACCAAAAAAAAAAGCCATTTTGTACAGGCGCTCTTGGATTTGTGTCTGGAAACCAAAATCTTGTCAAGATTTTTTTCTGGCGCTTCTAGAATCAGTAATGACGGAAGTGTTCTTTGAAGCATTTCGTACATGGTCAAATAATTCTCCTGTAGATGCATTCTGAAGGAATAAAGGTAGGCTCTACCTGCACGAATTAAAAATTATACCACATAAACTAGAATGCCAAGCAAGTAAGTGATAAGAGATCATGAATCGCTACCACTAGATGCGCAGTGCAGCGGAAGGAGAGTTGAAGTAGTCCGATTCAATGTAGCGCGCAACCTCGAACAGTGGTCGATCACCCTCAAGCAGTGGTCGAACATCACGAATAGTCATCTCGCACTACAAGATAACATGGATTTTCCGGCGTTTAATCTAAACGCCCCTAATAAGGCTAAAGCCGGCATTTTTTATCATTCGAGGCATTTAAATCCCCGGCGTTTATAAACGCTAGGTTAGACTCTACCACGGCGCTTATAAATGCCAGGGAATTCCACTCTATACCGGTGTTTATAAACGCCGGTTCTGATCTTCCACGGCGCTTATAAGCGGAGAATTCCACTCTATCTTGGCGTTTATAAGCGCCGGGTTAGAATCTTCCAGCGCTTATAAGCTGGAAATTCGGCGTTTATAAGCGCCGTGAAGACTCTAACCAACGCTTATAAACGTGAATACTGTCGGGAATTTGAAAGAATTGAAATTAAATAATATTATATTTGAAATAATTGAAACTAATATTCCATTTGCAATAATTTCTATCCAAATATTTCATTTTCGATGATATTTTGTCTAAAATTTTAAATTTTGTCGAAAATTCATTTTTCATTGATATTTTGTTTGAAAATTCAAATTTTTCGACCATCTGATTTTTGACACTTATCAATTTCAGATGCTACTTTTCGTTATCTTTCAATGAGCCAAAGAACGCATACGATTGGAATCTGAGTAAAAGTTATGTCTATTTTAAGAAATATGCTCGGATTCGTATTTGCAAACTAGAATTGGTGCCCAAAAGAATATAATTGGAGATATTATCGTATGATGATTTTACTAATTACCTCAATAGTTTGCTAATTTGAAATAATTGAAAATCGGTGTTCGGGTGTTTAACGGGGTTAAGGAGAGGAGGGACGCATTATATATCAGATGTGATCATACCACCACTAAAGTACTAGATCTTATAAAACTCTGAAGTTAAGCGTGCTTGGACAAAAGTAGTAATAAGATGGGTGACCTCTTGAGAAGTCATTGTGCACCTGTGATTTTAAATGCCATGAATAGAGGGATCCCCGGCGCTTGTAAACGCCATAAATAGAGAAAACCCTAGCACTTATAAAGTGCCATGATAGAGGGAACCCCGGCACTTATAAACGCCGGGTTAGAGTCTTCCACGGCACTTATAAACGTCGTAGATAATTAAGCGCCGCCAATTACTTTTCCTGACGCCATGTAAACACCATCTAAAATCTTTTTAAGGCATTTATAAGGTTTTAAAGGCATTTATAGGCGCCATCGGAAGCCCGACGTGTTGTAGTGTCGATCAACGTCACAGTAGCAGCAACACCTCTACCTAACTCCACACACTTGGGGAAGGAACACCGCGTATTGGTGTGCTAATACTAGCGCGCACGGCAGGACCTGAGCAGTGATGGCTACAGTTTTGATAGGTGCGGTGGTGCAACAAAATTACCTTACCCTAGCTATCATGTATTCCCTTTATATAGCCCCTTGGTGGAACCCTATGTTAAGGGCCTAACTAAGGTGCAAAAGCCCACTAAGCCCCACTTTGCCAATTCATAGCAGATCCAATCTGAACAAATGTATTCCAATTCATTAAGTATGTGATCTTGTTGGTTTATGTGTATTCGGTCATGGCCTAGAAACTCCTTTCATCCTATAAGTCGGTAGGAGCCCTTAGTAGAGCATAGCGACTCCCAAATATACACAAAGATCCTATCTCTTAAGTACTCTTGCTTTATTGCCTATGTAAAGATCAATTTCACCTTTTGCCAAACTTCTAGTCTTTATTAGCCCCTACATCGAATTGCAAATATGAGCAACCGATCTCATATCAAATATCCAAGAACTAATATGAGAAGTAGCAATATTATTTTCTATAACATTTACACCTAAAGCGTAAGTCTCACTTCCCTTTTGGCTCTTTTGATCTGCCAAGTACTTCTTACAGTTTCTCTTCCAGTGTCCAGTCCCTTTGCAATAGAGGCATATGGTGTCAGGTCAGGTTTAGTCTTGTGCTTCTCAAGCTTATACTTGTTGCTTGAGATCTCATCTCGAGTTTTACTTGTGCCCTTTCCCTTACCACCATTTTTATTCTTCTTTTCAAACTTGGTAGTGTTCTGAACCATCATCACATGATTAGACCATTTTTTGATGCTCACTTCTACTGACTTGAGCATCCCATGGAACTCGGTCTCCATGCTAGTCATACGAAAGTTCACAATTAATGGCTCAAAGATCTAAAGGAACGATTAGAGAATTACGGTAGTAGCCAACTCTTGGCTAAGGGGAATACCAAGCTTTTCTAAAATCTTAATGTAACCAATTATCTTTATTACATAAGATCTGATCGGACTCCCATCAGCTGTAACATCCAAAATTTTGTTTTTACTAGATTTATTATGCTTTTCCTTTATTTTTGAATTTTTTCGGATTTATTTAATTTATTTTGAATTTGTTGAATTAAGCCTTTTGCTATCTTTTATTTATTTAGTGAGAATTATTAATGATCTTTTGTTAGAAATATTTTATTTGAGCTCTAAATATCTTATAATGTTTTCTAGATTTTTTTTGGATTTTTCCTGATATTTTGACTATTTTATTTGGCTTATTCTATTTTGTTGATTTATTTTAATTTGGAAATGATGAAAAATCACGTGAATAGTTTTGGGTTGAAATTCGCCCGGCCTGGCCCATCTTTCCACACAACCCATTCTGCTGCCAAACCCTAGCCATCGCACGTTTCGATAATTGGATCTCGATCCAACCGTCGTTCCTCACCTGCGTCGTATGCCGTTGGATCAGATCTGCATGGATGGTCATGAATGCACCACGTCAGCATCACCAAATCTTCTCCAAATTCATTGCACCGCTGTATCCCATGACCTCGCGGTTCATTTCCGACCCGACTCATGCTTGTTGAGGAGGCTATTTATTGCGCCATCTTGCGCACCATGTACCCCACCTCGAGCCGCAACCGCAGCCCTAGTGCACACCCATTGAAGCACGACCGTTCACCCACACTAGCACGCCAGAGTAAGTTGAGCTCGTGCCATTAGTTTTCCACTGTCTCCATCGTCATCGAGCCTCGCCTGCCGCATTTGAGTTTGGATCCGAGGAGACTGCACCGAACCACGTCGAATCGAAGCAAGCACGTCATCGGAGGCCCACTGCACCACCGTCACCTTGGTCTTCATCTTCAGCATTGGTAAGAAGCCGTTGTGTTGTGCCACGGTGTCATTGTCCCTTCGCAAGCTCGCACCGCTGTCGAATCTAGATCATGCAATCTACACCGTGGCACCGTAGTATCGCTTTAGGTCAAGTTTTAGCTGTTGGATTGAGGATGGATGGTCGGGATTTTGTCGCATGTGCGCTACCGCTCCATCTGCTGCCGTCGTTGGATCCGTGCTGATCATATCGGATTGTGTTGTGGGTCCCCGCTGTTGTCACCATGTCGTTAGATCTTGATCATTGGATTCAAACCGAACATCCATGATCGCATCACGTACCGAGCCAATCTCGTGCTGCCGTGGGTCACACGAGAACCGAGGTGTCACCACCATCGGTTGCTGATGACATCATCGCCTTTAATCTTTGCCATCCAATCTAGCATGAACGGTTGAGATCTTTGTTTCCGTGTGTCTTAATTGCATCCGTTGGTCTTATACCACGTGTCATCAATCCAATGGTGCCACGTGTGCTGCTTGCGTCACCCAGCGCATGGGCATAGTACCACCAGTCCACAGTGGACCAATGCCAGTTGTGAACCTGGTCCATGCACTGGTGACGCGCGTCTCTCCATGATTGGGCCACGTGTCAGGTCGTGGTTGTGCCACGTGTCCCATGATGCCAGCATGGCATTATAATCTACTTGCTTCAGAAAAATAATTAGCTGAAAATCATATTCGATGCTGACACCAGCATGACATCATAAATGCTATTTTCATGTATAAAAATAATTCGATTAATTCGGATTTTCTATTTTCTCTAGTTTTTCTTTTATTTCAAACATTGAATAGCTATATCTTCTTCATAAAAATATTATATTGTTTTAAAATATTGCATGTTAATTCAATTATCGCTTGTTTCAAATATGTTGAGAATAGTTAATTGTCCACTTTGAATTATATCCACCTTGCCATATTGTATGTTGTATTTCATTTGTCACCCTAAAATGGTTTCATATTAGTTGGTAGCTATAATTGCCAATATGGGTGGTTAGAACGCAAGTAGCATGCTTAGCCATGCAACGTGTCACCATTTTATGCAAAAATAATTTATCTTTCTTAATGATTATGGAACATGTTTATTAACGTGTGTGTCAGGTGTTGTCACACAATGTGGTTGTTGTTGATGGCACGTGGTGCACAGTAAATCAATCGAGGGTGGTAAAATGCTTTAGACTAAGACAAGTAGAATGTATTTATGGTGGGCTAATGTGGCACTTGGGCGGTCGTATTGCTTTTTATGATAATTGTTGGTTTATGGTTTTGATGATTTTTTGTTAGTCTAGCCTTGCTCAATTTAGGACTTAACTTTGCAAGAATTTGAACTGAGTCATTCATACAACCACAAGTATGGTATGGAACAGACCTAACTGATTAATTTATTGAGTCTTAACTTTGGTACTATTAGTGGTAGTGTGAGACCCAAGTTGTGGTAACTAGTCCTTGCATGGGTGGGCTCACATGGTGCAAGAGGGGGGCCCTGCATGTGGTAACTAGTCATACCAGTGTTAAAATCTTAGCGGGTAGTACTGGGTTTAGATAGGCATTGGAAAGGTTTTGTTATGATCACTTGCCTTTGTGGTGTATGATTGCACCTTGTGGGTAAAGTGTATAATCTCTGTGGAGTGTAAAACCTATTTGAATAGCTGTGCTCGTAGTATTGAGTATTACTCGGTGATTACAGTCAAGAGTTAGATTTTATCAAAAACAAATGTGGGTATGGATGTTGAAGTGTGGAATAAGGCTATGAATTGGTTATTTAAAAACAATTGCAAAAGTTATTATTGTTATTATTCGTTTTACTGTCTTTCAATCTATTTATGCTATTTCTTTACAAATGTTGTTTATGCAAATTAACCATGTTAGCTAATCCTTTGCAATAAGCCATGCATATAGTATATTAGACTTGCATTTTGTGCACAACTTATTGAGTGCTTTAAGTACTCATCCCTCGCAACAAAACATCACCAGTTGGAGAAGAAGCTACGACTGCTTTTGAGGAAGAATACCAAGAAGAGGTGAATAACTAGGGTGTAAATCTTGTCAGTTGCCAATGACAGATTGATGGGTTTCCTACGCTTAAGTTTATTTCCGTTGTAATTTATTTATTTTTTAGTCTTAGCCCTGTGAGTTATACTCATGTAAGGTGGACATAAGGTCATTTAACAAAGTCAGGAGTGAGGAGGATGACACCGTTGTCCATCTTGCATGTTTTACTTCCGCACAGGAGAACCTCACTGTCGGCATACTTTACGCCGGAGTACCCTCTCTGCCGCGATTAGTAGGCCCAAGTGGCGGCCAGGCCCAAATGGCGGCTTTGGTGGCAGTGTGCGATCACGCATACCTTTCGGCAGGTGTCGGCCGCCCTCGGCGGGCTGGCGGCGGTGGCGATCACGCCACTCACCGGTGTCGGCCCTCCTCGGCTGACTTTGGCGGCGGTGGGCGATCACGCCCTACTCGCTGGGTGTCGGGTTGCCTTGCGAGTTGGCGGGCGCTCTAGCTCCTCTCGTCAAGCCGCGAAGGCGACCAAAAGAATGAGAAGAAGGCTTCGCCTCGAAGTCTCCTTCTCTTGGCACATTGTGTCAGGGCCTGACACGCTGAGTCAGGGCCATTGATTGCGAGGAATTCTGCGGTCGACACGATGACGACCCATCCCTCTGACACCTCTCACAAAACGTCACGTCTCGGGCGGACCGGGCGAAGCCACACCGCAGCATTAAATGAAGCGTGAAGAAAAAGGCTACAACGAGGGGTGTAATAAATGAGTCGTGAGTCGATGTGATAAGATCACAGTGATAGGTGCAATTAATGGGTCATAGATCAGTATGAAGTCACCTTTCTACCTGCCCGAGCCAGCCCGCTCTATATAAGGGAGCTCTGGTGCATGGGGAAAGGGGGCCTTCCTTCAATCCGACCTTAGAAAAGACTTAGCAGAAAAGAGAGAGGACTCATCCGAGCTCGAGACTAGAAGAACCATTGTAATCGCTTCCACACTTCATCAACGATGATCTAGCAGGACGTAGGGCTATTACCCAACTTGGGGGCTTAAACCTAGATACGTTGCTGTGTTCCTTGACCTGTTGATCCTTGGAATCCCTCGCGTGAGAGTCATTAGGGTTTCCAGCTGCGAAGACGCCCTCTACCGAACCCTATCCTCCGTCCTAGGAGTAGTCAACCCTGTCCGTTGATGGGGTCTTGTCCGGTGAAATATGCCGACAGGGGCGCGCTAGGTAGGGGACTAGTGGTTGGTTCACCCGGCCATCTCTTCGGCGGATTCCAGCCTTTTGTTTGCAGGGACCACGCATCTGGTCATGGCGGGTTTGCACTCACAGCAACAAGAGGCGGCGGAGGCTAGTAGCGCCCGCAACACGTCCCGACATTCTCGCCGGACGAGGGATCGCCTCACGCTACCCTCGTAGGAGGGCGATGGTGCCCCCCAGCGGTGGCCGAACCTCTAGTTCGGTGTCGGCTGGCCATGGAGGCAGCCACTCCGGCCCAGAACCTGCATGCGGTCCGTCTCCCCCTGGACCACCCTCCGGTGGAACTAGCAGGAGACACCCTGGCCATGCCGTGGCTGCGGGACATTGCTGGCCTCATGGACGCGGCCCAGCTCCACGTAGGGATGCCTGACCGGTCGGGGACCGTCGGTACCCCTCGATCGAGGGTGCATGTTGATCGCACCCAAGCTTCCAGTAGCCCAAGCGGGAAGCACTCTGGCCAGAAGGGCTAGAGTAAGGGAAAGGGCGTGCAAGAAGAGGGTCCCAGCTCCGTGAAGAGCCGTGAGGAACCGAGGGTTCATCTGGAGAAGCGTCGCCAGCGGTGCGGCGGTGATTTGCATGATCACCTGCAGTGTCGTCGCGCCCGTGACAGATGGATGGCTCTTGGGGGTGAGAGTTCCTCTCGCGACTCTCGCCTTCAGAGTGAGGAGGCCCACTCCTCCGACTCTTTGGGGAGTCGCGATCCGCACTCCCCGGCACGGTCTCCGGGTTGGAGTTCAGGTGGACGGCAGGATTTCCCCTACGGCGTCGGATGCCAGGAGTTCTCCCGACGGCTGTGTCGCATGGCGTGGCCTGAAAGGTTTCGCCCGGCCTCCATTGAGAAGTACGACGGCACCACCAACCCAGAGGAATTCTTGTAAATTTACACCACAGTGGTGCGTGCCGCTGGCAGGTTTGAGAAGACCATGGCCAACTACTTCCCAACACCTTGGCGGGTCCGCCTTGATTACAGGTATTGAACCTCCATGAGGATCGGTCGCTCGTGGGAGGTTGTGCGACCTCTTTGTCGCCAACTTACAAGGCTCCTTCGCAGTAGGGCATGGAGGATGATCTCCGTGCCCTCGAGTAGGAAAAAAGTCGTTCTTGCGACTTTATTCGTGATTCTGCCATTATGCTGCATCGATCCCCAGTTTGAGCGATCGATCGTCATCTCCTTTCGAAGAGGCGTTCGAACCGCAAGATGCAGGAAAAGATGGCGACCCGCAATATCGCCACCACCTCCAAGCTCTTCTCCCTGGCGCACAAGTGCACGCGGGCGGCGGAAGCTCGGGGGCCGGTGTCTGGCGCTACGTGAGGACGCGGCTGGGATGAAGCCAGGACCTCGAGGGGTCCTGGCCCTACGAGCAAGAAGGTGCAGAGGCGGTTGAGACCAGGTAGGTCCTGACCACTGAGCGCGAGCATGAAGACGCCCGGCCGCGAAGGCGCGACCGCCGTGACCGGCGGGATGACCGTCGCGGTCGGAGGAACGACCACCACGAGGGAAAGGAGGGCAAGCCTTTCTGCTCGATCCACAACACCAACACTCACGACCTGGCCAGTTGCCAGGTTGTGAGCAAGATGGTCGAGCAGCGGCTCAAGGAGCACCGCCCTCGTGACGAAGATCAAGATGAAGACCCCGCCCCGCTGGCCTTCCAGCAGGCGGACCACGCCGTGGCGTACATTTATGGTGGCTCGTCCACCTACCCCTCCAACGCGTCCTACAAGCGGCTAAGGAGGGAAGTCTACGCTACGGTGTCGAGTTCAGGGTCGTGTCGGATGCTGAAGTGGTCCGAGGAGCCGATCACCTTCAGTGGAGCTAACCACCCTAAGAGCACTGCCGGCATAGGTCACCTTCCGGTCGTGGTTTCACCCACGATCTGGAACGTGAAGCTCGGGCGAGTGCTCATGGACGGAGGGAGCTCCATCAACCTTCTGTCCTCCAAGGCATTTCGGGCGCTCCAAATATCGAGCCAGGAGCTGCGCTCGGCCTTGGCCTTCTACGGCATCGCCCCGGGGGCTGGCTCGATCCCCCTAAGCCAGGTGCGTCTCCCCGTTACCTTCGGGGAGGAAAGCAACTACCGTACGGAGTTGGTCGACTTTGAAGTCGCCGATTTCAACCTCCCGTGCAATGCCATACTTGGCCGACTGGCGTTGGCCAAGTTCATGGTGGCCACCCACTATGGATATATGGTGGTGAAGATACCAGGGCCTAGTGGCCCCATAGTCATCCGGGTGGACAGGCCAAAAGCTTTGTGTTGCTACAAGCACGCACTGGACCTGGCCGGTGCCACCTGCGTGAAGTCGACTAATGCTGCCTTTTTGGGAGCCCCTTAGGCGTAGACCTGTGCCTCGCCCGGTTCATCCGACGAGGTGAAGATGGTGTCCCTGAGTGAGGGCGAGCCCGGGAAGACCGTCTTCATTGGTGCCAGCTTCAGCCCTAAATAGGAAGACGTGCTCGTCACCTTCCTCCGGTCTAACTCCGACGTGTTCTCCTGGCAACTGTCCGATATGACTGGGGTCCCCAGGGAGGTGATCAAGCATCGACTGGCCATGCTCCCCGAGGTGCGCCCGGTCCGCCAAAAGGTCTGACGTTGGCACCAGAGCGTCAAGACGCCATTCGGGAGGAGGTAGAGAAGCTGTTGTGCGCAGGGATCGTTCGAGAAGTCTCTCACCCCGAGTGGCTTGCTAACCCTGTGCTCGTCAAGAAATCCAACAGGAAGTAGCGGATGTGTGTCGACTTCACCGACCTCAACAAGGCCTGCCCGAAGAATCCTTACCCCCTGCCACGCATCGATCTCATCGTCGACTCCATAGCCGGATGCGAGTTGTTGTGCTTTCTGGATGCGTACTCTAGGTACCACCAGATTAGCATGGCGGGGGAAGACGAAGAAAAAACTACTTTTGTAACCCCTATGGGTGTTTATAGTTATATCAGAATGGCTTTTGGGTTAAAAAATGCTGGTTCTACTTATCAACGTGCCATGCATATTACTTTCCGTCCGCAGATAGGGTGAAATCTTGAGGTGTACGTCGACGACTTGGTTGTAAAAGTTAAAAAGAGCAAAGAACTGATTGAAGACCTGGAGGAAACCTTCGCTAACCTCTGGAAGAATTATTTAAAGCTCAACCCTGAGAGTGCGTGTTCGGCGTGCCCTCCGGAAAGCTGCTAGGGCTCCTCGTGTCCAGTCGGGCATTGAGGTCAATCCCGACAAGATAGCAGCCATTGACACACATGAAGCCGCCAGTTCGGCTCAAGCAGGTGCAGTGCCTGGCTGGTCGCCCGGCCTCCCTTGGGCAATTTATTTCCCGGTTGGGAGAAAGAAGCCTGCCCTTATTCAAGCTGCTGAAGAAGACAAACCACTTTGAGTGGACTGAAGAGGCTCAACGAGCGTTCGAAGACCTGAAGCAGTACCTCTCCTCCCCGCCAGTATTGGTCGCCCCCAAGCCCGGCGAATCATTGCTCCTGTACATTGCTGCTACCCTTGCAGTAGTGAGTGCCGTACTGGTGGCGGAGAGGGAAGGCGTCCAGAAGCCGGTCTACTCGTCGATGGAGTGCTACACAAAGCGGAGACCAGTACCCTGGCGTAGAAGATCTTGACACTTGTCCTAATGGCGTCTAGGAAGCTGTGGCACTACATCCAGGGGAGAGAAGTCATGGTGGTCACTGCCTACCCCCTGCGAGAGATCCTCCACAACCGGGAAGCCGAAGACCGCATCGCTGAATGGTCGGTGGAACTGGGGGAATTCTATCTCAAGTTTGTACCCCACACCGCCATCAAGTGCCAGAAGGTGGCGGAGTTTGTTGCCGAATGGACTCCCACCACTCCTGAAGCTGAAGAAATGCCCGCGCCTTCCCCCTGGACTTTATTCCTCGACGGCTCCTTTAGGCTCAAAGTAGCGAAATTTGGAGTTATCTGGTCTCCCGACCGGTGATCGAGGATTCAAAATTCGCAATTTCGTGAAATTTCGATTTCGGCCCCAATTGTTATGTACCGGCGAATTCAAAATTCAAAAGTTTGATTTTGCTACAGTAACTGCTACAGTAATTTCGAAATTTCATGAAATTAGGGCAAATTCGCCGAAATTTCGGGTTTAGATCTGGATTTTCAAATTTTTGGCGGATTTGAGCGGAATGGGTCCAATAACCCTTAAGAAAGTCTTGTTCCATGAAAATTTGATGAAAAACTAATTTTTGAGATTTTTTAAAATTTGGGCAGAAACAACATCAGATTTTTAAAAATTTTTAAATGCTATATAATCATCTGAAAAATTTATGGTATCATACTTAGTAGTTGAGAATCATACCAAAAAACTTTAAAATAATTTAACATCATTGGTTATCTTTAAAAATCAAAAATAGAATGGACATAATTGAGACGATAAACTTGTTAGATTTTATAAATTTTCTCGAGTGTGGTCATCATCTAAAATTTTATGACAGATTAATAATTTCCTCATTACCATTTTATAAAATTTTCAAAAATTTCAGCTTTCTTTGTTTTCTCAATAAAATATATAAATCACGGTAAGCTTGAACTTATCGACAATCTGCTCTTGCAGCTTTGCTGATTTCGGATTTTGATTTATCAGACAATCCAAATATTTTGTAAACTTTTTTAAAATTTGTTTTTCAAGTTTTTTTTAGCTAAGGATCCTTATGTAAAATTTTCAGCTCCAAATATTGTTCCAGGAATTTATAAAAATTCTGACATTCAGAGTACTAATTTTCAATTCTCTCTGTTTTTGAATTTTTAAAAATTCATGACATTTGATCATCATATGAAAATTTTATGAGAATATTATGGATGTGTCAGAACCATTCAAAAAAATTTTCAACATTTTATAACCTCGTTTGTTCTAATTTTCATTCGGATGAAACCTACCGCTCAGCGCTCTACCATGACAGTACCAATGTTTCAATTTTTAAAAATTCCTCACATTTGATCATCATCTGAAATTTTTATATAAATATCATAAATATGTCAGGAATCTCCAAAAAAAATTTATAAATTTTCTAACGTCATTTGTACTATTTTTCATCTGGTTCAAAGTAGTTACAATAGTTACAAAATTTCGTCATTTTATGTACCATTTCATGTATCATTTTACGTATCGTTTTATGCCAGGACAAGCATGCACATGGCCAATAATAATGGCTCGTTAGCTCGAATTTGATGTAACCACTGAAATGATACATAAAATGATACGTACAAATGTTTTTACGTATCATTTTATGTATCATTTTATGTATCATTTCAGTGGTTACATTAAATGATACGTCGTATCGTGACTCGTTAGGGCTCACAATAAGCAGCTGATCTCTTGAATTATTGGCCATGCATGGACAACATCCTGGCTCTTTCACTTTGTGACTTTGCTTTAACTTTTGCTTTCACTTTCCCTGTTTCACATGGAATAAGAATCTTTCGGCCTGACGAAGCTCATTTCTTTTCCTTTCACTTTGTGATAGAAGCTCATTCTTGCATTACTTCAATAATTGAGTTGTTGTTTCCTTCTCTAGACAAACAACCATTTGGCTGAAGCACTTTCCTCTCATTCATCAACTCTCCCAGACCGAAGCTCTCGTCCTCTGCGCAATCCACTCAAACTCCGGCCGGATCCGGCCAGCTCTGGCGAATTTGAGACTGATTTCGGGTTGGGGAACCGAAATTTCGGGATCTGGGAGCGAAATTTCGGGGTCGGCCAGCGAAATTTTGGGTGAAAAAAAAATTCCGGCATGTTTTTTTGCATTGATTTTTGGTTGATGAGAAGGAAGTAGCACTGCATCTTTCTCTGAAAATAGTGTTCTTCATTTCTTGTGAAATATCCTTTTGCAAAGCAGGAAGGTTACCCACCTCTTTGTTCTTGTGTTCAAGTTCTTGCTCCAACATCTGAGCTTTCTGTACAATCTTACGGATTTCGATTGTGCCAACAAAAGGTTAGCTTCCAAACACGTTATGTTGTATAAGTTATGCAATATTTGTTTACGAGTTCATGACATGTTATGCAATATTTGTTGAGAAGCTTTCGTACAGTACCTAGCAACTTTGTGCATGCAGTATATGTGGCTAATTAGTTTGTTAACTAAGGGTGTGCTAATTAGTAGAGCCCAACATTTGATGTCTCCTAGGAAGCATGATCTAATTTAACATATATGTGTGGCTAATTAGTTTGTTAACTAAGGGTGTGCTAATTAGTAAAGCCCAATATTTGATGTCTCCTAGGATTTGTATTTAATTCCGAAATTAATGGGTCATTGATGGCCAAATGACATGAGCACAAGCACCTGTTTCTTCATATATTCTGTGTTCCGTTGCAGGCTCTAGTGATGGCGGATGATAGTTTGGGCAGCGTATGGGACCACGGGGAGCGTGTCGGCGCCGGGTCGAAGTGTCACTACTGCAATCAAACCATGAAGGGTGGAGAGGCGACACGTCTGAAGCAACACCTGGCTGGCCGCGCTGGCGATGCGAGGGCCTGTCCCAGTGTGCCTAAAGCGGTTAGGCAGGCCATGCTCACGGACCTCCATGGATACCATGACAAGAAGAAGGAGAAGGTGGCAGAGCGGCTCCGAAAGGAGGAGGCCGCAGAGGTGGGATGCCTTCATGAGTGATTACGTCTTGGCGAGGCGGATGAAGGCGGCCTTAAGAGCCTCGGAGAGGAGGCATACCTCGAGAGCCAAGGTTTGACCGCGAGTTCGAGTGCAGGTGGTGCAAAGAAGTCATCGGTCCAATCCACTATTAGCGAGAATATTCGGGAGGAGCAAATCAACACGAAGCTCCATCGATGTTCACCTTGCACGGAGTAGCGCCTCGCAGCAACCCCGTATTGACACCGCACTGAAGAAGGATAAAGGGAGTAGGCTTGGGAGGGCATGGTCCAAGTGGGCTCATGCAAATGCAATTCCTGGAATCAAAATGGACTGCCCATATTTCACAGGTACGAAATGATTATATAGTCGTAAGTTACAACCTGTGTGATGATTGTCCTAACCTCTCCTGTCATGCTCACAATGGTCATGCACTACCAGAAAACTGAGATTTCGTGAGTGTACTATATTTTCGTGAGAGTTATAAACAAACCGCCACGAAATAAAAATATTTTGTGAAGGTGGTGCATAAACCCTCGTAAAAAATACATTTAAGTGAAGGTGGAGCATAAACCCTCATGAATTGAAGTTATTTTAAGTGAAGGTTTTCATAAACTCTCATGAAAGTAGTACATCCGCCACAAAAATTACGAATTTTCATATGGGTTATAGTTTTCGTGAGGGTGCTATAGTTTTCGTGAGTACTAATTTTAACCATCACATTATATAGTTCACAGGGTTAAGAGGAGGAGAGACATATTATATGTCGATGTTATGATACCACCACTAGAGTAATGGATCTCAAAAGAGCTCGAAGTTAAGCGTGCACGAAGGAGAGTAGTAATAGGATGGGTGACCTCCGGGAACCCTCATGAAAAAAATTTCGTGGAGGCTTTTAACCCTCATGAAAATATTTACGTGGCGGTTAAGCACCATCACGAATTATTTTCCGTAAGTCAATCCACATCACGAAATTTCTTATGCAATCTGGCGAGCCCATTGTTCGTGAGAGTTATTGTGTGACGGTGCACCGCCACGAAATATGTTCGTGAAGGTGCACCGCCACGCAAATTAATTTCCACTGGCGCCATATTAAGTGAGGGTTATTGCGTGGCGGTGATATGTCACTAATTGTTTTCATAGCGGTTTTGGCGCTTTACGTGGCGGTTTTTAGTCCTCACGAAATCTCGGTTCCCGATCGAGTGCAATCAAGTCGACCGAGAGCTAGGCCGAGGTTCATGCACCACAGGGCTCGAGATAGATGGGAAGTACAGGGCGAGAATGGCGGAGATTGTTGATACCTTGGAAGTTCATGGATGGTAGGCCACATTTGGTGTTCTGATCATGTGTGACGCTGGATCGGTCCTGACGAATGAGCATCATCAACTTCATGGTCTCTTGCAATGGGAACATGTACTGCAATGGGAACATGTACTTTCATAAGCGTTGTGGGACAGGCCAAGAGAATTTGCAGATTCCTGTACAACCACAAAAATCTGCACACAGAGATGCGCCAACACATTGGGGGAGAGTTGGTGCGGCCAAATGCCACTAGGTTTGGCACGACCTTTGTTTTTCTCGAGAGCTTCTTCAAGAAAAAAGAGAAGTTCCAGCAGTGGATGACCCATCACGACTGGACAGCTAGTAGGTGGGCTGGGACGGAAGAGGCCGCTACGCATATGACTGCATCGTTAGCCGGGACTTTTGGACGTGGATGGAGTGGGCCGTCATGGCTGTTGAACCCTTGTATGCATTCTTGAGATTCGCTGACCAAGTTACCAACAATCAGTAGTGTCATGGTACAGTATGCCACGATGCGGCATGACTACAATAGTCGCGTGCAGGAGAACGGAGACCATTACAGGATATTCCTAGAAATCCTGGAAAAGAGGTTCAAGGAAATTAGAGAAACCACATTCATCCAAGCAGGTCAGTGAAACCACTTTAGTTATGTTATATACGGCAACTATGCAATGTTCTCTTTAAGAATGCTAACTATGCACTTGATTTGTTCATTGCAGCATCCGTGCTCGACCCATTCTCCCATTTCTCGTACAATATATGCAGCGATCCGCAGTGCATGGGAGCACTCTCAACTGCAATAGACGTCATGTCGGACGACAACGCTTCATGGTGAAGGCCCTCTGAAGTCGATGTATACCGTCGAGAAGAGGGGCGGTTTGCCACACAACTTGCATCGATCTTCGTGGGTGGCCAAATGACGACGGAGTAAAGACATAGTTGTAAGCATTGATGCGTTGTTCGCATCTTGGTGATGTACTTTTCTTTTTCTCCACAGCGCAATGGTGGATGTCATTCGGGAATGAGGCGCCAATGTTGCGAAATGCATATGCGCTTAGTCTCTTAGTGTGTATCATCGAGTGGTTGCGAGCGCAATTGGAGCACATTTGCATTAGTGCACACGCAGCTGCGGAACCGATTAGGTTATGCAAAGCTCCAGAAACTCGTCTTCGTGCACTACAACCTGCGACTTCGCTTGAAAGACTATGAATCCACCCGAAAGGTCCAGGATGAAGACCTAGTTGATCACGTAATTCAGCGCGCGATGCATCTAGGCGGTGAACCTATTTCAGACTGGTTCGACTACTCCAGGTCTAGTGGGGAGCCCCTACTGGACGAGGACACCCCGGACGACCCACCCTTCCCAACAAGATTCGTGGTTGACGCTATCCCGTCGGAAGATATCGATAAGGCCACAGGTAACCAATGCAATTGTTCTTTATTACACTTGTGAATCTTGTATGTCGGGACCAAAAACAATATTAATGTGACTTGTAATTTGCGACAGGTGGGAAGAGCCTCGTAAAGTGAAATTTGAGGACACGATCGGTGACACGCACGAGCAGAGGAAGCATGCCACCGATCGCCCGGCAGCGACATCCTAGCAGGAGCTCTAGGCGGGATCTGAAGCTATCCGCGAGCAAGCGCGCCAAGCATAGAGAAAGGCCCGTTGAGGATGAGCCAATTGTCGGCGACGATGGCCGAGACCCTTCCGAGGAACAAAGGCGAAGATACTACCTTCGACGGTGATGATGGGAAGCGATGATGATTCGGACCTGGCAAGCGTTATCTTGCGTATCCGTTGCATAACCACAATCACCGCCCGGATCACGGCGAGAGGTGGCGACGCGAGCAGCCCGATGGGAAGGGAAGGCCATGTCGAGTAGTGGAGGTGGGTGGCAAGCGGCCTGACAACGGCAAGGCGAAGGCTCATGGTGCAAAGATCGGACTAGAAGCCATTTGGGCTTCCCAACCACGATATTGGGTACATACCGTCTGCGGTTATAGACGAGTTGTGATGGATCGAGCATCTCTTGGCCATCCGAGTACAGCGATCCATATGCCGACCCGTCGCATACGACACTCATACATCCTTTGTGAGGTACCTTTATCGAACCGAGGATTCTGGCGCTGGCTTGGTCACTATGAACATTACTAAATGCAGCAGCAACCGTATGGCATGACACGGGAGCGGTACAAGCAACAGCCACGAAATTTGAATCACGAGGTCATTGTCGACAATGACGTGGGGTCACAACCACTACACTACTACTCGTAGGTATGTTATGCAAATATAGATCGATTTTGTTGTGATGTAAATATGTGATTTCTACATATTTGTCTTTTCTAGCTTTCATACCATGGCAACTGTAATTTTCTTGAATAAAATTAACACTATTTTTTCTTGTTCTTAATTGTTTCAGAGAATGGTCAATGGAGGATCCATCAATTACTGGCTTGTCTGACTTTTGCTTCTCATTTGCATCTGAATGGTACCACGATGTTTTGCAACAACTTGGTTGGCGGGTGCAACAACATTGGCATAGTAAAGAACTGAACATGTTTCTTCGAATATGCTTCTTTCACCAAAGTGTGTGTTGGTTGGTATCTTGTATGGTAAGCATGCAAGTATTTTGTATAGTAAGCATATGAAATGATTCACGAACTTGATAATACTTGTTTACATTATCCAAATGCAATATTGGTATGTTCTTGGTGGGATGAACAAATATTGATTGATTGCAATGTGACTCATACTCCAAATTTAGGTCAAAATCTTTGCGAAATTTCTAACTAATTGTGGTATTATATTTCAAAAATCAATTCAGCGACGAGCTATGATGGATTCATTGAATCAGTTAGTAATCATGTCTTAAATTTATTTATGAATTTAATGCATGATGGATAAGGGAGTTATCTTCGTCTTGTATAAATTTGAGAGGCAAATATTACACAGAATTTACAATAATTACGACAATGTCTGTGTACATATTTCTGTTTTGGATTTATCAGGCAATTCAAATAGTTTTATAACTTTTTGAAATTTTGTTTTTCAAATTCATTTGAGCTAAGTATTATTATGTAAAATTTTCATCTCAAAATATTTCTCCAGGAATTTATAAAAATTCTAACATTCAAAGTACTAGTTTTCAACTCTCTATTTTTGAATTTTTAAAATTCCTCACATTAGATCATCATCTAAAATTTTTAGAGAAATATCACAAGTATGTAAGAAATCTCCACAAAAAAGTTCAAAATTTTCTAACATCGTTTGTACTATTTTTCATCTGGTTCAAACTTGCCAATCAACGTTTCATCTACATAGTATCAATGTTTGAACTTTTAAAAATTACACAGATCTGATAATCACCTTAAATTTTTATGACAACATCTCTAATGCGTCAGGAACCTACAAAAAAAATTTCAAAATTTTTCAATGTCGTTTGAACCAATTTTCAGTCAGTCCAATTTGGCGAAATTTTGGGTAATTTCGGTAATTCGGGGTAATTCGTGAAATTCGGAAATTCGGTACCAAACAAACGGTTTGAATTTTGAAATTTGAATTTTGAATATCCTCTGGCGAATTCTACGAATTTTGGCGAAATTTTGAATTTTGGCTTGGAACGAATTTTTTCTTCAAACGAAAACTTGAACCCTGCCAGTGACACTCTTCAATACGTGGTCGCCTTGGACTTCGAGGCCACCAACAACATCGCTGAGTACGAGGGCCTACTGGTAGGGCTGCGCGCCGCCTTAGCGTTAGGCGTTCGGTGCCTCCAAGTCAAAGGTGACTCCCTACTGGTCATCAATCAGGCGCGAAAGGAATTTCAGTGTTCCGACCCTACCATGGCCGCCTACTTGGCGGAGGTCAGAAAGATGGAGTGCCACTTTGAAGGATTGGGATATATCCATATCCCTCAACGCGACAACCAAATGGCAAACGGGCTTTCACAGCTCACATCCTCAAGAACCTCTGTCCCGGTCGGGGTATTTGCAGAAAGACTATCGCGACCATTTGTCGATACCCCAGTTCGGCGGGGGCAGCGGTGCAACCGTTCGGCCTCCAACTCAAGCAGGGAGGCGGTCTGTTGTCGTGGCCTCTAGCTCGGGGAAGGTAGGCACACCCGCCTCGGCCCAGTGCAGGAGGAAAGCGGTGGTGCAGTTGGTCTGCGGCACCGGGGAAAAGCTTGGCCAAGCGGAGTGCACGGCGATCACTGCGTGATCGCCACACTAACCGGGAAGGTCGGTGGATGGATCCTATCCTAGCCTTCTGCAGAAGGCGAGTGATCCCGGCGATGATGCCTCGGTGAAAAATTGCATAAGGCCAAGTGCTATACTCGGTAGCTGGGGACCTATCTGGTCGAGCGAAGCGAATTCTCTTGAAGTGTATCACTTTCGGGAAGAGGAGCAACCTGCTCTTTGATATCCATGGAGGCATGTCGCGGGAGCCATATGTCGGCCGGGGACGCTTGTGGGCAAAGCGTTCGCCAAAGATTTATTGGCCTCGCCCTCCGGGATGCTTGCGAGTTGGTGAGAAATGTGAAGCATGCCAATTCTTCGCGAGCAAATCCACCGACCGACCAAGCTCGCAAACTATCTACGCTCTTACGGCCGTTCGCGATGCAGGGCTGAATATCTGGGCATGTTCATGGTCACGGGGTTTTCACCCACCGGTTTGTCGCCATCGACAAGTTCACCAAGTGGGTGGCTTGAAGCAGTACATGCCATCACGGCTTCCGCTGCTATCAAGTTCATCCACAAAATCTTCACCCGTTTCGGAGTCACCAACCGCATCATCATCGACAACGGCACTCAATTCACTATACGGCCTTCACAGGTTTTGTGATGAGATGGGCACCAAAGTATGCTTAACCGGTCACCCATCAAGGAGCAATGGCCAAGCTAAAGGCATAGCAGCGCTTGTGTTGAGGGGCTTGAAGACGAGCATTTGGTGACTCCATAAGCGAAGTGCGATGACGAAGAACTCTGGCGTGTTGTGGTCACTCGAACCACACCCATGAGGGCGGCCCAGGAAACACCCTTCTTCTTGGTCTCTGACGCGGTTGCATCCTCCGTCAAGTGCCGCTCGGCTCACCGTGCGTCTCGGCGTTCAATGAGGAAGGACAAAGACCATCGTGGTGAAGAAGTCAACCTTCTCGAGGAGTCTTGTGCCCGATCGGCCTTGCGTGCCGCTTCGGTGCCAGCAAAGTCTCGGCTGATCGACACCACCCGGGTCCACGAGAGAACCTTGGTAGTGGGCGACTGGTCTTGCGAGTCAGGCGCATCTTGCTCCTCCTGGCTGTCTCCCCAATGGGAGGCCCTTTAAGGTGGTCTCGATATCTCGACCGGGGCGGTTCGGTTGGCCACTGAGGACAACCAAGAGCTTGCCAACTCCAACAACGTGGAGTTGTTGCGAAAATTTTATCCATAAGAACTGTAAGTACTCGGTAGTTCGCTCCTATCAGCTGCATGGGCAGGCTTCCCCCTGGCTGATTGGCGACTGCTGGTGGTCGGTAAAGTTTTTTGCCTTGAAGGCTTTCGCTTTATTCTCCCTACTTGTGCCCTGGTGGGTAGCGTTTCGCGTGGGTGTCATGGGTACCGATGGTTTGGCCGCTCCTTGTCGATATGCGGTAACACCCGGCGTTCGTGTCGAAGCAGGGCGGGTGACGGGAGAAGCGAGTTTGTACGGTGCTCGAGCCAGCTCGCACACCTCGAGTTGGCTCCATGAAGCACCACTAGGTCACACATGAGCACCGCCGCCTAATACCACTCCTAGGAACCTGCTGCCTTGCAGCGTAACGCCACGGGCTGGTTCCAAGTCACAAGGGCTTAAGCTCTAAAAAAAGGGACCATGACAACCCTGCACGGGGGTTTACATTCCCTAACATATTTCCTGCATGCCTTGTGTAACATTGTGTTTTCAGTGACTATGTGCATCGTAGATGAAGTGCCGAAGCACTGACCCAATCTAAACATACAAGATGGCCCCATGACAAGCCTGGGGGCTGGTCACCCAGCGGCCTATGACCAAGATAAGTTGCTTGCCTTGGCACTATCGACTTATCTTTTGCGTCTGCACCCTGTTGGGTCGAGTTGTGCGTGGTTGTCACTGGTCCCGACAACCTGATGGCTCCTCGTTGATAAAAGAAAATGCCCAGCATTTGCGTCGCAAGGACGGGCGACCAGGAGTGCGAGTGCAGCACGGTGCTCAAACGTGGCTCGCACACCTCAGGTTGGCTCTGTGAAGCACCGCTGGCTGTCACTGCGAGCACCGCTGGCCTAATACCGCTCCTGGGAGCCTGCTGCTTTGTCACGCGATGCTGCGATCAAGTTGCAAGAGATCATAAGGATATAAGTTCCAAAAGGGCAAGAGTCAGTGACAACCTTGCACAAAGACTTAGGACTTTATTTGTCTACATCTTGCATGTTTTGCGTAACCATTGTTCGCGTTGTAGCAGCCGCTTGCAATCACTCAAGAAGCGCCAAAGTATCGACCTAACCTAAGTGTTTAGGTTCGCATCATGGCGAGGCTGGGGGCTGGTCGCCCCATGGTTGAGCTGAGCAAACACAAGAAAAAAGCGAACAAATAAACATGCAGGTAAAAGCCAAAAATGCCGACTTCATTACAAGTACGAAGATTGTTTTGGCATACAGAAAAACAGGAATAAAAAGAAGAAAAGGAAACGAAGGAAGCGGCCTGGGCCAACAGTGGTCGTTGACGACTTGGATGTGCCCATCATCCTCCTCGGCTTTTGGGTCCGCTACATACGTTGAGTCGGGTTCGTCCTTTGCCATCATCTTGCGTGACGTGCTCTCTGACCTCGTGCGATGTTACTGCGCTTGAGGCCTCGTCGCCTCGATGCGTCTGCGGCGGTCATTGGAGTTGAAGGAGCGTCGCGGTGGCGTATACCTTGACTAAATTCGCGAGGCCCGCGGCGACTTGCCGCCCTTCCTGGATGGAGCGAGCGGCCATGGTGGCTGGTAGGCCGGAGAGCGCCGTGGTGACCCGAGTGATGCAGTGTGCATAATGCATCGCTGTGGGCTCGAGCGGCTCGCGAAGATCCACTCCCAGCGGCTCGAAAGCCCTCGCCATGCGCTGGTAAGCTGGCCGGAGCATGACCGCAAGGTTGTGCAATGCACGACGCTGCTCCTCCACCGCTTGCCTCTGCGCTGCCTCGGCCTCCTGTGCCCGAGCGAGCCTGGCTGCCTTGGTCGCCCTCTCTCGGGCCAACAGCGCCTTCCTCTTCTCTAGCTCCTCGTCTTGCGCCACCATTTCTTCGCGACATCCGAGCTTATGTTGGGTGGGCTTTGTGAGGAGGTGTTCGGTGTGAGTGCCTTGCCAAGTTAAACAGCGATTGCACTTTCAGTGAGTGGCGGCAAGGTGACAAGGGCAACAAAGCGGGATAGCAATCTTGCACCGCGATGTCCATTCAGCAGCCGAGCTGCCAGGCTACCCTTGAATAGAAGTCCCCGCCGCGTCTGGTGGCGCTGCGGATGTCTGCGCGGCCGGGGCGCCTTGACAGGCCACCCTTGGGGGCGACTTGAAGCTGAAGGAGGCCACTGGAAGTGCAAGCTCACCCGGGCGGGCGGTGGCAGCAGTTGGAGCCACCGCCGATGATGGTGGCACAAGTGGAGTTGGAACCGAGGAGGTCAGCACCGTTGAGGTCGACGCCACAGGAGTCGGCATCGGTGCGACCGGTGACGAAGCAGGGCGACAGGTGTTGTCGCCCCAGATGAAGATGCCACCACTCCGGGTGCGCTTGGTGAAGCAGCGGAGTCGGTGGCTGCTGAAGTTTGCCTTACAGTGCAGACCCTCTTGGGGTCGCGTCGGCGTTACTGCGCTCCGATCGTCGGCCAGAGGCTGATCCTCGATTACGAGGGACGTGGTGGCGGCAAAGACTATGGTCGATGGAGTCCATCACTGGGAATGACTTGATAATCCGAAGGCGCTCCGTGAACTCCAAATCGCAGAGCGGCCGGGCCCCGGTAGGAAAATCCAGGCCGCTCGGCAGTGGCGGAATCAGTCTGGAAAGCCATCTCGAGATGGCAGGGCCGTCTAGGTTTCCTTCGCCTGGCGGAAAAAGAAGAGAAGGGCGTTGGTTGATGGCGACCACGAAGAGGAATATATATCTGTGAGAAGGGTAAAAGGACTTACGGCTGGGTAGCGTCGGAGTCATATTATGCGTCCAGATATCGCCATGCGAAGCGGACACGACGACGGAGGGGGCTGATCCTCTGAGCCACAAAGTCCTGGACCACCAGCGCCCTGATCAGACCGGTGTCCCACAGCCGGTTGATGCAGGCCGCCATCGCCAGGAGCTCTGCCGTCTCTTCGACGGGCGAGGTCTAGCTCTCGCGCACCTCCGCCTGTGCGTAGGGCATCCCGAGGAGGTCGACATCGCTGTCGTCGCCGACGTAGAGCCAGTCGCTCCACCACGATTTCCAGTTGGATTTTGGCTAGAAGGAATGTAGCGAGAGGCCGACCCGTTACAGAGATGGAAGTGGCAGCTCCCCGCGATCCCGCTGTCGGGGGTGCTGCGGCAGATGAAGAAATAGTGAAAGAGAGGAAGATTGGGCATCACCCCTACGATAGAATTGGGGTGAGGTGGAGATGATGGATTTCGCTGAAGCGAAGGACAGTGAAGAAGAATTCGGAAAATGGCGGCACAAGGCCCGCCAGAAACCCCCGGTAAGCAATAATCTCCCGGATTCGCACACAAGGCTGGGTTCCAGGCAGTGGAGAGGAGCGGCAGGCGCCATCTTGGAGAGCAATGTGACCCTGTCCTCGCCAACAGTGGAAGGGAGAAGAGGTTGCGCCATCGGAGCGGAAGCAAGGTCTTCAAGATAAGGAAAATGAAAGGGCAAAGTGCAAAGTTCGCAAGAAGTAGAAGAAGCGTGAACTGCTGATGGGGGGGTACGCATATATATAGGCCCCTCACATAGACGGTTTGCGAACGGGCAAAAGTACGTGACATTTTGGGTCCCAAGAAAAATCGGCGGAAGTGGGGAGGACCGAGGCGGTTGCGTGCTCAGAAGTAGTGGGCCCATCCAGGAATGCACCGACATTAAATGAAGGTCTAAAAAGCAACTGGCGCGCATTTGGAGCCGGACCTGGGCCTCTTGTTAGCGTACTTCGCGGAGTACCCTCTCCTTGTCGATCAAGAGGCCCAAGTGGCGGCCTGGCCCAAATGGCGGTCTAGCGGCGGTGGCGATCACACCACTTTCGGTGGTGTCGGCCCCTCGGCGGCACAGTGGCAGGTGGGCGATCACGCCATGCTCGCTAGGTGTCGGGCTACATGGCGAGTTGGCGGGCGCTCTAGCCCCTCTCGTCAGGCCACGAAGGTGACCAAAAGAATGAGAAAAAGGTTTCGCCTTGAAGTCTCCTTCCCTAACCTTGCCAGTGTTAGGGCACGACACATGAGTCGAGGGCCATTGATTGCTTGAATCTGCGGTCGACACACGACGGCCCATCCTCTCGACACCTCTCGCCAAACCCGTCCACGGGAGCATCACGTCCCAGGCGGCAAGGTAACCACACCATGTATTAAATGAAGCTTGAAGGACAAGGCTACAGCAAGGGGTGTAATAAATGAGTCGTGAGTCGATGTGATAAGATCACAGTGATAGGTGCAATTAATGGGTCATAGATCAGTATGAGGTCACCTTCCTACCTGCCCGAGCTAGCCCACTCTATACAAGGGAGCTCTGGTGCATGGGGAAAGGGGGCCTTCCCTCAATCTGACCTTAGAAAGACTTAGCAGAAAGGAGAGAGGACTCATCCGAGCTCGAGACTAGAAGAACCATTGTAATCGCTTGCACACTTCATCAACAAAGATCTAGTAGGACGTAGGGCTATTGCTCAACTTGGGGGCCTGAACCTAGATACGTTGCTGTGTTCCTTGACCTGTTGATTCCTGAAATCCCTCGCGCGAGAGTCATTAGGGTTTGCAACTGTGAAGACGCCCTCTACCGAACCCTATCCTCCATCCTAGGAGTAGTCAACCCTGTCCGTTAACGGGGTCCTATCCGGTGAAATACGCCGACACTCATGAAGACTACAAATCAAGAGCTTACTGAGGTTTATGAGGTATTGGAGAAGGCCAAGAAGGACTTTCGAGTGGCTAGGAGGATGGCTTCGGAGAGGATTGCTGAGCTGAAGGAGGCTGTCTACCTCAAGGAGGCAGCTGTGTTGGAGGAGTCCAAGGAAGACCCGGAGGAGATTGAGCTAGAGCCTGAGAGTCAGGGATTAGTGTCTTCCATTGAGACCCCCAGCCATTGAAATAAATTTGCCCCGATGCCACATCATCCATGGTAGTGTCCACCCGGAGAACCACATCCAGGATGGCTTAGTGACTAGATAGAGTCTTGAGTTTAGTAGTAGTGGTGACTCAAGTGTATGAGTCACATGATTCTAAGTTTAGATTGTTACCTTTAATCGATTAGTAATGCTTATTTAGGTTAATGCGAGTTTTAATGGTCTTTTTGAGTGTGCAATATACTTTGCATTGCCCTTTGGCACTTGTGAGCAGCCATACCAAGTATTTAATAAAGTTTAATATAGTTGGAGTTTGAGTTTAAAATTTTCCCCCACATAATTCCTTATATTACTTGTCTATATTGTTTTCCCTCTTTTCTCTAAACTTTGGAGTAATCAATAGATAGTTTAGACTCATGGAAACAACGGAGCCAGTGGAAGTGGAAGCTGCCAGACCGAGAACCGGAATGAATCGCCAATTCCTCAAGCAACACCACCAATTGACATGAGTAATTTTGGAGCCTTTCTTGCTGCACAAACACAGCTTATGCAGACCATGTTGTCGCAAATGCAGCACTTCATCAATCAATCAGTGGCCAACAATGCAAATCAATTTGCTGGCAATGAAAACCGTCTATACTCGAAGTTGTCAGACTTTATGAGCACCTGTCTGCCAACTTTTTCTAGGAATACTAACCCAATTGACACTATAGGAAACAGGGAAATTAACGTCGGCCATATTAATTAACGTCGGCCAAAGAATAAGCCGACGTTAATTAAGTAATTAACGTCGGCTAAAAGGTTACCGATGTTAATTAACTAATTAACGTCGGCTTATTAGTGGGTCGCGGTAATTACTTAATGCGTCGACCAAAAAGCCCGGCGGCGTTAATATTGGCGATAAAGGCTGCGTCTTTTCGCCGCCCAGCGCACAATCACGCGAAAACTCTTCGATTAGCGCTGCGCCTGCCCTACCTACCTTGGCGCCCACACCGCTCGCCTTACGCCCGTGCCACGCCGCGCCTCATCCGCCGCCGCGCGCCGCCTGTCGCCGCGCCCACTACCGCCCGCGCCGCCGCGCCCGCCCTGCCGCCCATACATACGCCGCCCTGCCGCCGCCCGGCGCGCCGCGCGCCCTTGACAACTCCACCCCCTCATCGGCGAGTTCATCCCCACCATCGAGGGCGAAGCGGCATCTGCTACACCCATCCGGAGAGGCTTACAGGTTTTGCATCTTCATCCCGCACGTTTGCATCTCTTGGATACAAAATGCATGTTCATCCTGCACATGTGGCTAGTTCACGTTTTGCATCATTTGGTTGCATCGGTTGGTTTGCATTTCAGTTACGATATTAGTTCAACTCTTGCATTTGATGGATTATTGGCGAATGGGTGTGAATGTATGCTTCAATCCAAAAGGGAAAACAGTTGAAGTGAATGAAGTGAGTTTAATTGTTGTATGTTGATCAATTATTATCTGCATTTTGTTCTATGCAACCAAAGAAATGTTTAGGTTATCGAGTTTCTGTGATGAGTCAAAATTTCAATATATTCACACCAAGTACTTGGTCCATTAGTTAATAATTTGTTGAATGTTCATTCTCCTTACTTGTACATATTTGAGGCGAAATGTAAGCCTTCTTACTAATTAAGATTAGTCAAAGTGAAACCTATGCCTCATTGCAGGAAAAAAATTACCCATCGCAACAAAGAGAGTAAATTATGTTGTGGGTCACCGCACTTGTGCAAGCTGGTTTAAATAGATCACGAACTCACAAACTACATATTTAGGCCAATAAACTAGTTTTAAGGTGGGTTACTCTAGGTTATTAATCGCTAACCCGATACAATCGATGATATGGCATGTTGATTACGTGCCACCATGGCATCTTGGATACAAACATGCATGTTTTGCCTTAGGCCTAGCGTCAGTTACAAGCTTGTCCATTCTCCCAGTACAGATGAGCACACTTTAATCCTGCGAACTATAATTGTTTAGATATAAAGATAAATTTGATATATTGATTTGTCACAAGTTTATTTATTTAAAATTTATATATCCATTTGTGCTTATAAATATATATTTGAGTAATGGATTATCGTTGGATTTTTATTTTGATTTCAAATCACATAGTGCCACGAAACCTATCGTCACCCGTTTGGGATCGGCATGTCTCACATGTGTCACATGTGAGATGTCTTTGATCGAATTATCCTTTTGGACAGCCTCGGAGTGGATGACAAAGTGCGGTATTATGATGAGCCACGCAGTCTGAATGAAATTCGGCGTCATAACCTGTTGTTCTCCCCGCACCATATCCGGCGTGCGGTGAACAACAGTGGTTATCTCTTGAAATTTCATTCTCGACTCGCTCTCGCTATAACCAAGACTTTGTCACCACTCTTAAATGAGTTTAGGACATATCCTTTCCTATAGATGTAGGGTCGTGATATATAGAAACAAAATGAACCTTATAATCATGTTGATTTAACCTATATAGCCTCAAGTATGGGTGGCGACCACCGATGGATGTATGAAGGTTGGGAGAAAAGTGGGGCTCATTCGACCGAGTGGACGGTCAAGGCTACGCTTTTGTCGACCGTGCCTTCTGTATGTCTAATCTTGTTAAGGTGAAGTGCCCATGCAGCAAGTGCGTAATTTTCACCCCCAGGGACAAAGAAATCGATGTCTCACACTTTGTGTCGATTCGGTTTCATGCCAAGCTTTGAGTTGTGGGTACATCATGGTGAGTCACGTGCTCAAGGACCCGAGATTCGCGGTTGAAGAGGAAGATGATAGGGCGGCGATGATAGGATGGATGAGATGCTAGAAGCTTTGCATCCAGAGATTAACATAGACTCGGAGGATCCGCCAACACGTGAGGTTCGGGAGTTCTTTGAGCTACTTAAAGCTTCAAGAGTCATTGCACGAACACACGAAAGTGACCCAAATTTGCTTTTGTGACGCTGCTCATGGCCATTAAGTCCAAGTATTTCTTTTCCAATAATTGTTACAATGATCTTGTGGAATTGATCTACGATATCTTCTTGCCGAATCATAAGATGCCTAGAGACATGTACCATCTAAGAAGTTGTTATGCAGTCTCGGTATGAAGTATGAGAAGATTGATGTGTGCAGGATAATCGCATGCTTTTACGGAAGGAGCATGAGAAAGAGAAGCATTGCTTAGTGTGTAAAAACCAAGATTTGTCGAGGTGTTGAGCGAAGAAGGTGAAAAGGTAATGACCGATGTTGCACAAAGCAACCCGGTACATGCCTCTCACACCTAGGGTTTGAAGCGGTTGTTTATCTCAAAACGAAGTGCCGAGCACATGAGGTGGCACAAAGAAGGTGTGCGTGAGAACGATTTGAGTAATGGTGCACCGTCGGATAGTGAGGCATGGAAGGCTCTAGATAGCTTTGACGAGGACTTCGCGAGGATCTCACGAAATGTTAGCATTGGGTTGGCGATCGATGGTTTCACGCCTTTCAACACAACCGCCGCATCATACTCGTCTTTGGCAGGTCTTTGCTATTCCATACAACCTTCCACCTTCCCTTTGCATGAAATATGAGTTTATGTTCTCGTGCCTCATCATACCCGCCTGAACATCACGGAAAGCGTCTCAATGTGATGCTCAAACCCTTGATCGAGAGCTGAAAAAATTATGGACGGGGTAGAGGCGTATGATTGCTACAAGAAATGTAAATTCAACCTTCGTGTTGCATATTTGTGGTCTGCCCATGATTTCATGGCCTATGGTATTTTCTTTGGCCGGGCTGTCATGGAAATTTGACATGTCCGATCGTGGTTCGAACATCGATTATTTTCGCCTTGTAAATGGTGGAAAGATCATTTTCGATTGCCATAGGCGTTTCCTGCCTCGAGACACGCTTTTAGGTTCGGAGGAATGCCTTCCATAAGGACACAGCTTGTCGAAAAAGGTCCGCCAAGCGTCTAAGCGGGCTAGAAATTGCGACATCTTTGAGTAAATTTGTGGAGAAAGAAGATGGGTTTGAAGGGTTTGGAGAGGAGCACAACTGGACTCACATTTGTGGATTATGGGAGCTCCCATATGCGAAGGCCTTGATTCTCGATGCACAACATTGGCGTCATGCATCGAGAACGAACGCTTGGTGAAAGCATTATAAGCACGGTCATGGATATGACGGACAAGACAAAAGACAACCTAAAGGCCGAAGAGACTTAGCAGAGATCTCAGAATCGCCAACACTTGAGCTCATCAAGCGGGGGGTAAGCCACGCTCCATTTTGCCTTAAACCTAAAGAAAAGAAAAGAAGTGTTGAGGTGGATGAAGAAATTGAAATTTCTCGATGGTTACGCAATGGATTGAGGCGAATGTGAATGTGAATCTGAGGAAGCTAAATGGGTTGAAGAGCCACGATTACCACATAATCATGAAAAGACTCCTGCTGTAATGTTTTGTGGATATCTTAATGATAATGTGTGGAAGGTGCTAGGTGAGCTAAGTTATTTCTATAGACAATTATGTGCTAAAGAAATATCGAAAGACATGATGGAGAGGTTGGACAAAGAGATACCAAAGGCTTGTATGCAAGATGGAAAAATATTCCTCCGGTTTCTTCAATCCAATGCAACATCTACTTGTTCATCTACCTTACGGCTAAGGTAGGTGGCCTGTTCAAGATAGGTGGATGTATCACATTGAAAGAGCTCTAAAGAAACTTCGAGCTATGGTTGGCAATAAGGCAAGAGTTGAAGGGTGCATTGCGTACATTTTCTTTAAAAGAGATATCATACTTCTCGAGTGTATACTTTGCAGAGGAACACAAAGTCAATGCTCCTACGATGTGGTACCATGTAGATGAAGAGACACCTTGTAGTGACCTACAGATTTTCCAATGGAGAGGTACTACTGTTGGTAGTTGCAATCGCTTACTATTACACTTCTAAGAAAAGAAGTCCTTTCTTTGTACATGTACTCCAATATGGAAGAGATGGAACAATATTTCACGTAAGCGCCATTTTGTACATGAATCAAGCTATCTTCCGCAAGACATCATTCATTTATGTATCCATTTACGTTTTCATTTCGATGAATTCGATAAGCGTAATCGACGCCTATTCACAACCAACCGCCAAGCAACTTAATACGATGCGTCGGGATGTAATAAATGGGGCCCTAATTTCATCACTTGGTTCCGAGATCATGTAACACCTTCACATCCTATAATATTCTCGTAATGTTACGTTTCAATATATTATAAATCTTATACAACTTCGAATCATATTTTGTTGGCGGTCGTGAAATATGGGAACGCCCATGAGGACTTGCTTCACTATCCTATGCCCATGTAATCTGTTAAAAGCTATGGGCGTACGACGTGAACGGGTTTCGTTCCGCTCAACCAAATTTGAAGTCGGTCGCCCTTGCGCCACAACAAATCTTTAGAGTTGTAACTAGGGCAATCGATGCACAAGGGATCAAACAAATTTCTATAGAATCATTCAAAACATCCTCGAGTTCAAGTTTGCGAGGAATAAGGAGCTCAAAGTAGTTTTTTCGATTGTGTTTGGTTTGATAGCAAACATGGGACTCATCAAAACAAGATGGGATGGTAGAAGTCAAACACAACGAATGTACTACATGGCTATGACAATTTTATCCTTGCTCACCAAGTTGAGCGGTGTATTATATGACATATCCATGCACAAGACTGAGTGCTTGGTGGGTTGTGTACAAAGTGAATCCCCGAAAACGGTTACATACTCCTGGTGATGCTGGTTATCTTGATAGCCAGCTGGAGGCCATGGAGGATGTTGAGGTTTTCCAAGATGAAGAATTGCCAAGCACTTTTGATATAGAGACTAGTCCAGGTCTCGATTCTTTAGTCGGAGACCGTGGAGATATAACGATTCCTGAGAAACGGAAAAGACAACCAATCAAGAAAAAAGTAACAAGTCGTCCCTTAGAAAGAACGAGACTACATCATCGCGACATTGATGAATTTTGACAAGTAATTTTGTGTGTTTATTATCTTGTTCATTCGTTCATTATTATTGTTGTTGTACTAACTTGATATTTTTCTTTCAACAGGATGCCCCGATCGATCAAGCAGCTGGCGAAGGGATTCCTCAGTGGTAGGAGGAAGTCCAGTAGTTCGCGCGACGAGGAGGCCTTGTTTCAGGGTAGCGCTTCAAGCGCAAGTAGACGGCGTGCTTTGTTGAGTCCAGTGGAGCCTGAGTTGCAAGAGTCGTAGTGTTCCTTTGCAGAGTGGAGAGGTAACTAAGCTTCATGTGAAAACATAAATATGACATAAATATAACTGCTTTGTATTATTTCGCAGGATGAGACGACGGAGGAAGAAGTGGTCACGCCATGGATGTTGATGCGGAGTAAACTAGAATGTTATATTCTCTTAATTTATTTGATTATTATCTTCTTTATTCATTCATTATTATTGTTGTTGTAGGTGGGATCGATGAGGATCAGGAGGTTGATGTTGACGCAGGTAAACTAGAATGTTATATTCTCATAATTTATTTGATTATTATCTTCTTTATTCATTCATTATTATTGTTGTTGTAGCCGGGATCGATGAGGATCGGGAGGCCGATGTGGGCCAAGGGGATGAGGACCCAATGGGTGGGGATACGACCGAGGGTTCTCCGAGCCCGCCCGAGGTTTAGGAGGAGCCATATCGTCGCCCCCAGGCGCCAGACGGGAGGAGGACAAGGTTGTGATCACACTGTTGGCGATAGGTTTATATTTTCTAAACCATGTCTTATTTCATTTCTTTCCTAACTGAAACTATATCATTTATATGTCTTGCAGTTCATGGGATGATTCGGGTTTGACGGCAGAGGGCACCATAGGCAAAGTTAACTACGTGCTAGGTAACCTCTGCCGCTTGCACTACCCCGGTTGGTCACAAGGCCAATGGCGCAGCAATTTGTTGCTACTAGTTGGGATCATTACCCTTGCTTCCTAATGCCGAGCACTTGAATGCTCAGGGCGCTTTGGAGTGACTTTTGGGTAAGATTCTCTGTGCCGCTTGGTATAGGTTCAACTATCGATTCTTTACTATTCTAACTATTCTTTGTGATGAACAATTGCGGTTGCGTAACTGCTTGGTGACGGTGCAAACATGGAGCATGCTCAGAGTTTTCCATGTAAATGCACGCGGGTGACCAAAGATGCATTGTCTAATGCTCGGATTCAAGCAACAAATCTTTACTTGAGGTCTGTTAAAGGGCAACGAATTAACAGACTCGCGGGTCTTCGAAAGTTACTTGACCGAGAGAACAAGATATGCAGTAAAACAACAAATATTGGAGCTATTTGAGTTTAACGCTTCTTGGTAATATTGTTTTAATGTATTAATATCTTTGTGCAGGTCATGATTCCATGGTTGGGGACCGTCCGAAGCTTACAGTTTCTTTTGCGGCGTTGGGCTTCACCGAGTTCATCGCCAAGTTAAAAAGAACCGAGACTACCGAGGCAAAGAATCAAAGCACACGATGGCGCGAGATGGACATATGCGTAAAGCTAAAGCGCATGGTAAGTCCGGGCAGTAGCAATCTTTTGCAAAATACATGTTACCAAGTATATGTATGCACCTAACTTATGTCTACAGGAGGCTCGGACGGTGTTCACCGGTAGAGTGATATTGAAGTGTACGTGGAAGGTCATAAAGGTCGAGACCCGACACACCTGACAGTAATGCGATCATGACAACTCTTGATCGGTGGTTAGTGGTCACAATTTTGATCCAATTCAAATTAAGTTGTTTGATTTGCGTTCCCATTTAAATTATCTCGATTTGGTTATGTAGGAGAAATATGGCGAGGAAATGGTCAAGCGCCATGGTGAAGACTATGATTGGAGGAAGGAACCGCTGACGGCGTGATTGTGCATGCTAGTGGAGGCGGCAAGGCCCTTGGGCGGTGAGATGTCATACCTTCTAAAATTTCATGAAGTCATAAATTCAAGTGCTCAAGCCTTTGTGGTCATGCATTTTGAAGGTACTCCATGTTCACTTGGAGTGATCGACTCACGATGGTGCGAGGTGAGAGGATCTTCTTCGTCCAGACCTCGGGGTTGGTAGCCGCTGCCTCGTCGAGCGGGAGTTGGAGGTTACTAGGCTGCGTGGAGGAGCTGCGCCAACGTGATGATTATGCAAGGGCAAAGAAGAGTACTACGCTTCATACCGTGCACAACAAAGAAGCTGCCATTCAAGTAAGTCCGAGTCTTCAATCTATTGCATTTAGAGAATATATTAATTCAAAATACTTATACATTGTATTTGTAGGCAATGTTTCAAAGCGATGGGGCAAAACATTGTCTTTCCACTGCTCCAACCACGCCGCCACGCCACAATGGGGATGTATCCTCCGGCACCTCCTGCACTCGGTATTCTTGCTAAACATTGTGAATCAAGTTGAACTTAGTCAATCTAGCTAATATTAGCTTGTTGTACCTAATCTTGTTCAAACTAGCTACATTTAGTCAATCTAGCTAAACTTAGTCATTTCTAGAGAGACTTAGTGAATCTAGCAAGACTAAGTATCTCTAGAGTCAAGTTTGATGAATTTAACGATATTTAGTTCATTTTTGCTAAACTTGGTCCGTTGTAGTTAAACTTTGTAAATGTAGTTAAATTTACTCAATATAGCTACACTTACTAATTTCTAGCTAAACTTTGTCAAAACTTGTAAATCTAGTAAAATTTGATCAATCTAGCTATAATTGTTGCCTTATGTAGGATCAACGGCACATGGGTCCTCGTCTTACAAGATTCACGCAACACTTGCAAAGACTGCAGATCCGCTGTTCGCTTTTACTTGTCTCCTTATGGTACATTCATTCTTATATTATTGTCTAATCTTGCATTTTCTTGTGTAGGGAACCGACGGTAACCGCCTTTGTCAACGCTCTTTGCTTCCGGATCAAGCGAACTCCAATCAACCGATGGCGGCCGCTAGATTGTAGATTGTTTGATAGTTGTCACTTTGGATGTGTATGATTCGAAATGAACTTTTGGATGCATTTGTAGTTGTGTCACTTTGGCCTTTTTTGTATGTTATGACAATTTGGATATTATGATGGATCGATAACTTGATTATATGCATGTTACAGGCTTGATTGATTATATTCATGAATTGTATGTGTTGATGTGTGAATTGTTTGTCAATGTTGTGAATATTATGTATTGAATTGTGTGGCGAAACATGAAAATAGGGTAAAAGTTGCCCTCATAGAACTAATTAACGCCGCCAAAGGGTCGGCCGACGCAATTAGCGGCTAATTAACATCGCACAAGGGGTCACCGACGTTAATTAGTAATCCTGCGATCTGCTGTCCGACAAATCCCGAGAAAACGCTAATTAACGTCGGCCAAATATCAGCCGACGTTAATTATCCCCACGGCGCTAATTAACGTCGGCCAGGCCTAAGCCGACGTTAATTACTAATTAACATCGGCCAAACAGGGGCCGACGTTAATTAGCGGGTCACGACGAGAATTAGCGCCGGTTGCGTCGGTAGACGTTAATTATGCTAATTAACGTCGATTAACTATCGTGGGCCAAAAGCCGACGTTAATTAGCCATTTACCGATGTTAATTACAATTAACGTCGGCAAATGGCTAATTAACGTCGGCTTTTGGCCGATGTTAATTTGCGGGATTACTGTAGTGTGAGGCTGACGACTGGCTAAGGACATTTGAGAGGAAGCTGCACATCACCTATTGTGAGAGAAATAAGAAGGTGCTTAGCTCGAGGGCATTGTTACTGAATGGTGGGAGAATTACTGTGCATCGCAGGAGAACCCACAAGAGATCAGTTGGGAAGAATTTTCTGCTGCTTTCCGTCAGTATCATGTTCCTAAAGGTGTTATGGACTTAAAGAAGGAATAATTTCAAGCTATCAAGCAGGGAGGCTAGTCTGTGGCAAAATTCCTAAACCGGTTCACATAGCTTGCTCGCTATGCACCCGAGGACGTAACGACAGACATGGCAAGACAGTCTTGCTTCATGAAGAGACTGAATTTTGGGCTGCAGATTGGGTTGATTACCCACAATTTTTCTGATTTTCAAGAGTTGGTTAACAAAGCCCTTATCCTAGAGGACAAGCGCAAAGAGTTGGATGACAACCACAAGCACAAGATGGCACAACATGAACCTTGCCAAGGACAATAGAAGTTGAGAGTTGCACTGCAGCAATTTGTCAGGTTTTAGCCTAAGGTAATTATCAAGACGCCTTCTTCCACACCACGTTCCAGTGGGCAGAATTTTCAAACACCTATTCAGATCAATAATGCACCAGGAGGCGGTTAGCAATCGATAGTCAGGCACTATTTTAGCTGCAATGAGCCAGGGTATTTTGCCAATAACTGTCCAAAGAGATGAGGTGTTTTGCCTATTCACTTCAACCTTGGATCTACACTGACCAAGGTGCTTGCACCAAGAGGAAACCATGGATCTGTTCAAGCTAGAGCCACAACTCAAGCCACAGTGAGAGGTCGTGTTAATCAAATCATTACTGATGAGGCCCAGGATGCATCTGACGTCGCACTGGGTAAGTTCCTGGTTAACTCAATACCTACTACGGTTCTATTTGATTCTGGAGCATCACATTCCTTTATTTCTCGAGATTTTGTTGTTGGGAATTGGTTGGAAGTGATGAACCTGAAGTGTTTGCTTTTGGTCCAATCCCTTGGATCAGAATTACGATCTAACCTAGGATGTATGGGAGTTAAGATGTTCATGAATGGAATAGAGTTCCTAGCGAACCTTATTATTTTGGATACCCAGACACTAGATGTTATTCTTAGAATAGATTGGTTGTCTAAGCATAAGGTCGTATTGGATTGTGGTCAAAGGGTAGTGTCAATTGAAAGCCCAAGAGGCTTGAGTGGAAATCCAAGCAATTGCAGTTTGCTATGGTCAGATGATGGTTAATAGTGCTAAAGCTATCAGCATAGAAGAAGTACTAGTTGTAAATGAATACCTAGATGTTTTTTCTATGCATTTACCTAGATTGCTACCTGATTGAGATATTGAGTTCTTGATTGAATTAGTGATTGGTACAACCCCAATAGCCAAGAGACCATACCAAATGCCTACAGATGAGTTGGTAGAAAATGAAGAAACAAATTGAGGAGTTTTGTAGAAAAAGGTTTTGTAAGGCTAAGTTCATCGCCATGGAGAGCACTTGTTTTGTTTGTTCGAAAGAAGGATGGAAGGTTGAGAATGTGCATTGATTATCAAGCTCTGAATGAAGTGACAATAAACAACAAGTATCTGCTACCCAGGATCGATGATTTGTTTAATCAATTAAGTGGAGCTGGAATTTTCTCGAAAATAGATCTTCGATCGGGATATAATTAGCTGAAGATTTGCGTGGAAGACATGCCCAAGACAGCATTTTCAACCAGATATGGACATTATGAGTTCACGATTATGTCATTTGGATTGACCAATGCCCCTACATATTTCATGAACTTGATGAATAAAGTTTTCATGGAATATCTGAATAAGTTTGTTGTTGTATTTATAGATGACACTCTTGTCTACTCTAAGACAGAAGAAGATCATGCAGAGCATTTGAGGCTTGTTCTGGAGAAACTTTGAGTGCAACGATTGTATGCTAAGTTCAGTAAGTGTGACTTTTGGAAGAAGGTGAAATTTCTTGGACATGTAATGTCTACCAAAGGTGTTGCAGTTGATCCCAGTAAAGTCGAGGTAGTATTGCATCGGGAGCAGCCGAAGTCAGTGACTCAGATTTGCAGTTTTCTTGGCAAGATATTACCGTCAATTCATCGAAGAATTCTCGACAATTGCTAGACCTCTTACACAATTGCTGAAGAAGGAGAAGAAATTTGCATGGAAGCTAGATTGTGAGAGGAGTTTCCAAGAATTGAAGAAAAGGTTAACATCCGCACCGGTATTAGTATTGCTAGATATACAGAGCAGTTTTGTTATTTATTGTGATGCTTCGCGTCAAGGACTTGGGTGTGTATTAATGCAAAATGATAAGGTTGTTGCTTATGCTTCAAGATAACTGAGGCCACATAAAGAGAAATACTGGACGCATGATTTGGGTTGTAGTAGTGCATGCCTTAAATATATGGCGTCACTGTCTTATTAGAAATTGCTATTAAATATACACCAATCATAAGAGTTTAAATTATATTTTCACTCAGTCAAACCTGAATATGAGACAAAGAAGATGGTTAGAGTTAATCAAGAATTATAACATGGGAATTCATTATCACCCTGGAAAGGCTAATGTGGTAGCTGATGCTTTAAGCCGTAAAAATCACAGTGTAAGCATGTTAGTTTAGAAAGGTTAGCCAGAGTTATGCAAGGAATCTCAGAAGCTGAGATTGAAAGTGGTACCTAAAGGGTTTCTAGCTACCCTAGAGGTGAAGCCAGCCTTGGAGGATCAAATTAGAGAAGGGTAGAAAGATAATACCAAAACTAAGGGGATTAAGACCAAGATGGATGAAGGTAAAGCCAAGAATTTCACTTTGGATGAGCAGGGAACCTTATGGATGAAAAGTTGAATTTGTGTGCCAAATAAGAAGGAATTAAAATAGTTGATTCTTGAAGAAGCTCATGACGTGAAGTACTCTATTCGCCCAGGAAGTGTAAGGATGTCCAGGATCTGAAGATAAGGTTTTGGTGGTATAATATGAAGCGTGAAGTTGCTGAGTTTGTTGCTTTGTGTGATATATGCTAGAGAGTGAAGGCAAATGTATCAGAGGCCAGCAGGTTTGTTGCAACCATTAAAAGTACCTGAATGGAAGTGGGAGAAAATCGGTTTGGATTTTATTACCGGTTTACTTAGGACTCAGAGTGGACATGATTCAATATGGGTTATAGTTGATCGCTTAACCAAAGTCACGCATTTTATACCAGTGAAGACCACCTACTCAAGAGATCATTTGGAAGAGTTATACATGTCAAGGATTGTGTGTTTGTATAGAGTACCAAAGAAGATAGTGTCAGATAGAGGTACCCAATTCACCTCAAGATTTTGAAATAAGTTGCATGAAGCAATGGGAACTCGCTTGAATTTCAGTATAGCTTATCATTCTCAAACAGATGGTCAGACTGAAACAATCAATCAGATTTTAGAAGATATATTAAGAGCTTGTGCCCTAGCCTATGCTGCAACATGGGATAAATGTTTGTCATGTGCTAAGTTTAGCTATAATAATAGTTATCAAATTAGTTTGCAAATGTCACCATTTGAAGTCTTGTATGGTCGATCTTGTCGTACCCTACTGAATTAGAATGAGATAGGAGAAAAATTGATCCTTAAGCCAAACATTTTAAAAGAAGCCGAAGAGCAGATCGCCATGATTAGAGAAATATTGAAGACCGCTTAGTCAAGGCAGAAGAGCTATACTGATAATCGTCATCGAGAGCTAAGTTTCGAGCCTAATGATTTCGTGTACCTCAGAGTAACACCTCTCAAAGGAGTTAAAAGGTTTCATAACAAAGAAAAGCTTTCATCAAGATATTGGTCCATTCAAAATCTTGAGTTATAGAGGAGAGGTTGCATACTAGTTAGAATTGCTATAGTTATTGGTAGGAGTGCGTGATGTATTTCATGTATCTCAATTGAAGAAATATCTTCAAGTGCCTGCAGAGCAGACGCCATTGAATTCAATTGAACTGCAAGAGGATCTAACCTACAAGGAGCAGCCAATCAAGATTAAGGATGTAGCTAATCGCAAAACCCGAAAAAAGTCAGTGCATTTCTGCAGAGTGCAGTGGAGCAATCATTTAGAGAGCGAGGCTATGTGGGAACATGACGAGGATTTGAAGCTAGAATTTCCAAACGTATTACTTAGCCCTTAATCTCGGGGTTGATATTCCGTTAAAGGGTAAGGTTTGTAACATCATAAATTTTTCTTTTACTGGATTTATTATGCTTTTACTTTATTTATGAATTTTCTAGAATTTAATTTAATTTAATTTGAATTTGTTTAATTAATCCATTTGCTATCTTTTATTTATTTAGTGAAAATTACTAATGATCTTTTGTTTAAAATATTTTATTTGAGTTCTAAATATCTTAAAGTATTTTCTAGAATTTTTCTAGATTTTTCTTCATATTCTTGCTATTTTACTTGGCTTCTTCCATTTTTTTGATTTATTTTAATTCAGAAATGATTAGAAATTGCTTGAATAGTTTTGGGATGAAATCCACCCGACGCGGCTCATCTTTCTGCATAGCCCATGCCACCACCAAACCCTAGCCATCGTGTGTTCCGACCGTTGGATCTCGATCCAACCGTTGTTCCTCGCCAGCGTCGTTGCGCGTCATGTGCCGTCGGATTAGATCTGCGTGGATGGTCATGATTGTGCCACATTAGTGTCATCGAATCTTCTCCGAATCCATTGCGTTGCTGTATCCCATGAACCTCAGGGTTCGTTTCTACCCTGATTCGCGCTTGTCGAGGCATCTATTTGTTGCGCTGTCTTGTGTAATGCGTAGCCCACCTTGAGCTGCAACCGTAGCCCTAGCGCACGCTCGTCGAAGTGCCACCATTCACCCGCACGAGCTCACCAGAGTAAGTTGAGCCTGCGTCATCAGTTTTACATCGTCTCCATCGTCGTCGAGCCTTGCCTACCACGTTTGAGTCCAAATTCGAGGAGCCCGCATTGAGCCACGTCGAACCGAAGCAAGCACATCGCTAGAGACTAACCCCACAGCCGTCGCCTTGGTCTTCATCCTCAGCACTGGTAAGAATCCACTATGTTGTGCCGCGGCATCATTGTCGCCTTCACAATCTTGCACCACCATCGAATCTAGATTGTACGGTGTAGATTGCATCGTGTAGTATCGCTTTAAGTCAAGTTTCAGCCGTTGGATTGAAGATGGATGGTCAGGATTTTGTCGCATGTGCACAACCACTCTATTTGCCGCTGCCATTGGATCCATTGGATCGTGCCACGTGTCCCCGCTGTTGTTGCCGTGATGTCAGATCTTGACCGTTGGATTCAAACTGAATGGCCACGATCACATCGCGCACTGAGCTAATCTCATGTTGCAGCGTGTCCACGAGAATCAAGTTGTCGCCACCATCGGTCACTGATGATGTCATCACTTTTAATCTCCACCATTCGATCTAGCATGAATGGTTGAGATCTTTGCCACAGCGTGTGTTAATCGCATCCGTTGATCTTGTGCCATGTGTCATCAATCCAATGGTGCCACATGTGCTGCTCTCATTAGCCAGTGCATGGGCATCGTGCCGTCGGTCCACGGTGGACCAGCGCTAGTTGTGAACCCGGTCCATACACCGATGACGCGTGTCGCCCCGTGATTTGGCCACGTGTTAGGTTGTGGTTGTGCCACATGTCCAATAATGTCAGCATGATGTCATAATCAACTTTTTCTTTAGAAAAATAATTAGCCAAAAATCATATTCGGTGTGGACATCAGCATGACATCATAAATTCTATTTTCCTGTATAAAAATAATTCGGTTAATTCGGATTTTCTATTTTCTCTAGTTTTTCTTTTATTTCAAATTTTGAATAGCTATATCTTCTTCATACAAACTCCGATTGAGGTGATTCCAGTTTTTTAAAATTTTTAAAATCAAGCTCTATTTAATGGTGAATTTTATTTAATTTTTGGAGTTGATCTTACTCTCTATTTTTGGTATTTATTACTTTCTCTTTCGTTACGTATAGACGTCGAGTGTTTGGTGAGTTTGTCATCGAGGATTTAGCACTCGAACATGGTCCAGAGCAAGATTTAGAGCTATTTGAAGGTAAGTTGTGCTTTGATCATGTTGTACCCATACTTAAAATATTATATTGTTCCAAAGTATTGCATGTTAATTCAATTATCGCTTGTTTCAAATATGTTGGAAATAGTTAATTGTCCACTTTGAATTAGATCCACCTTGCCATATTGTATGTTGTATTTCATTTGTCACCATAGAATGGCTTCATGTTAGTTCATAGCTATAATTGCTAATATGAGTTGAAACCTTAGCGGGTAGTACCGGGTTTAGATAGGCATTGGAAAGGCTTTGTTATAATCACTCACCTTTGTGGTGTATGATTGTACTTTGTGGGTAAAGTGTATGACCTCTGCAGAGTGTAAAACCGATTCGAATAGCCGTGCTCACGGTATTGAGCATTGCTCAGTGATTACAGTCAAATGTTACATTTTATCAAAAACAAATGTGGGTATGGATATTGAAGTGTGAAATAAGGCTATGAATTTGTTATTGAAAAAATTACAAAAGTTATTATTGTTATTATTCATTTTACTGTCTTTCAATCTATTTATGCTATTCCTTTACAAATGTTGTTTATGCAAATTAACCATGTTAGCCAATTCTTTGTAATAAGCCATGCATATAGTATATTAGACTTACATTCTATATACAACTTGTTAAGTGCTATAAGTACTCATCACCAGTTGGAGAAGTAACGCCTGCTTTTAAAGAAGAGTACCAGGAAGAGGCAAATAACTAGGGTGCAAACCTTGTTAGTTGCTTATGGCAGATTGAGGGGTTTTCCACGCTTAAGTTTAATTTTGCTGCAAATTATTTAATTTTCAGTCTTAGCCCTATGAGGCGTACTCATGTAAGGTGGACCATAAGGTCATTTAAAAGTTATATTTAATTTGAGGAAGTCTTTGTTATGTTGTCGCTGAGTATGTTTGTGATATTCATCTATGTTGAGCCTGTGTGCACTAGCGTAATCTTGGACTAGTGCGGAATACACAGAGGGTCCTGATTTGCATATTCAGGTCTTGACAGTAGCTAGCTTGCATGCAAACAATGACTTAGAGGTATTATAACTTTTAGATATTGCTTGGTCCTCAAATGTGCCCTTAAGACCCGCAATCAAATTGTAGGTGTTCGTGTCCTCATATTGTTTCTGAAGCTTAGAGTTTATGATGATAAACATGAGGCAACTAACATCAAATGAATCAATACAATGCTTTTCATAATCATTTTGTAATATTGCGGAACCACGCCCCAAATTTTTGGGCCATCAGGCAGGTAATCTTAGAGGTGGTTGGCCCATCTGGGAGGGTTAGGGTTAAAGATTTACGTTTGGGAGGGGTATGTTTGGAATTTCCCCTCTCCACTTACCTTTTTACCTAGCCTCACTTCTCCATTCCATTTGTGTGGCTGCCATTTTTCTCCAACCCACCCCGCTAATTTTCTTTTTCCTTCCCAAACCTCCCTCGCCGACTCCCCTGTCTCCTCAGGCCCCTCTCCTTCTCTCGGTTCGAGAAGCTCCAGGATCGCGCCTCCCCCGGCGCCCCAGCCTCCGCTTCCCTCCCTATTCTCGTTGTTGGCTCCTCGCAGTCGCCTTCCAGCTCTCGCCGCGCCTCCTCCAGCCTCCTTTCCTGCTCGGCGAAGAAGAAGCGCCTCCCAGCCTCAGCCGAGCACCTCCTCCATTCTCCTTTCTGGCTCGGTAGCAAATAGGGGCAAGAAGAATTCTCACCACCAAAGAACAAGCAGCCAAACCAACAAGAGGCGACCTCGGCCGGCAGCGGCGGCTCCTCCACTCCTTCCTCAATGAATCCATGAGCAAGCTTTGAGGTATAATTTTGGGGGAATTAGCTTGCCTATATGGTGTTTGACGAAATGCCTAGCTATGATTTTGCATTGGTTCATTGTTTGCTTGTGGATGTACGCCTGACAAATTGGTGCTTCTATATGGGGAGGTACTTGTTTATGCTAGGATCAGAGGGTAGGGCGTAGAGTTATTTGGCTACTGCTTAAAAGTCCAAATTGATTAGTGTGCTGATGTGCTCTTGTTAAGCCCTACTCCTCTGATTTCTGTTAAGCTTATGAAAAGGGGTTTGATTGGCATGGTGGAGGTGGGCAGGAAGAGAGCGAAGGGAAGATGAGAATTTGATAGAATTGTTTAAATTGTCTGATCTCTCTTATGGACTACAGCACTCCATATTCTCCTATATACTAGCTTTCCATTGAAATGACAACAAAACAAAACATGGATCTTAGTATGTTTCAACCCATGTCACTTCTGTTGAATGTAGTTTCTTGGTAGTTTCTTTGGTGTGGTTCCCAGGAGGCCAGGGTATTTCGTAGATATGATGTATAGTTACTGTGCAATGCATAATTTGTTCATCGTGTCGGGGAAATCTGATCTATGATCATCTCACGTGTTGCCTCTGTCCTCTTGCAATATGATTGTTTGAGTTAATCATAGATTTTTCTTTCACGATCTTTCCATTTTGTTAAGTAATCTTCTTGAATAGGCACTTCAGATGCATGGCAGAGATCGTGTTGGTGAGCGTGGTTGTGTATTCATATGTGATGTTCCTTAATTTAATTGTTGCTGTACTAATTAGATGAATTCTAATTGAAAGTGGGCTGTCCCGATTGGGGACATATGGTTTAGTAGGGTTGAATTGAATGTATTGAATGGAGTAGTTTCTAGTAGTCTTTACAAAAGAAAGATAATGAGATAAGTGTAGATTATATTTATTTGAGTCAACCTAAAAGTGGAGCTTTCGTGGTTGTAGTTTGGGGGTGTAGAGCATTGTTGAAAAGGGTATAGTTTGTAAAGTGTTTTGCGACGGTTGTTTTAGGTGGAGTAGTTTCGGGAGTGGCATAGCATCTTCCTCACGCCACTCCGCTCCTTCTGGTAAAAGGCAAGTACATCGAATTGTGTGCCTAATTGAGTTGTTCGTTGTTATTTATCTGTTCATGACAAATTTCTATTGTTTGGTTCAAGTGTTTGTTATATTGGTGGTCGTCCCTTCGAGGACGTGATTAGCTATTGGATTCGAGTGGTCACTAGTAAGCCCTAATCTCGGTGAGTTTACTGTACCTTTGTTAATATTGCAGGGAGTAGCGAGTATGTGGTACGTGGATACTCGTGGTTAATTTACAAGAGTTGTACTTAACGGTGCCCCGTCTGGGGAATGGAATTGAGTATGTGTGCGGATCGATTAGATGATATGAATGTAGTTGAAATTAATTGCGTTAATTGCATGACAGAAATGTTGTAATGTGTTGCCATGTCTTATTGTTGAATCTGATTAGACTAGTACCGCTGGCAACTTATAAATGTGAGAATTCGCTATGTTTATGTATGTGGTTATGGTTATATTAGTGTTAGCAACGAGTGAAGGATTGCATTTCATTCATGTAAATTGCATTGTGCATTCATTAAAGGAAGAGGCGACCCATTATGATGCGGGCCTCTGTGTTCAAACGTAGTGAACACGAAAGTCCTACCTCGTAGTCCCATTCATCGAGGTGAATGGGAGCGAGACAGTAGGAGTAGGCACCTTCCACGAGATGGAAGGGACGTGAGGGTGCACACCGACGGGTGGGCACTTGGCAGTACCGGTACGTGCATCGAAAAGAGCATTCATGTGCATTGCATCTGTAATAATGAGTTTTATGGTAAATGGTATGTCCTATGGGTTGCGACTATGGTAAAGGAAGGTTGAGTCGTGGACTCAACCCAAAAGGGGAGATTGAATTGAATTAGATGAATTAGCGCATTTCATTGCCTTGCTAATTATGTTGTATAAATGTCGTGGAGTGAAGTCGAGTTATGAACTCAAATAAAACTGATGAAAATGGGTTGAGTTGCAAAAAGGGGTGGTTGAGTCGGGAGATGTTGTGATTTAGAGTCAAGTATTGATTTTTGGGCGTCGAATGGTTTTATTATCAAGTTGATGACTTGATTGCGGTAATTTTTGGTATGGACAAGTTATTGCTTCAAATGGGTATAAATGCGTATGGTCTGGATGTCGCTTCAATCAGACATTTGCTCTTATGGTCAAGCTCTTGTTTTACTTACTATAAATTGGAATTGTTATTCTCGTGTACTTTGCTGAGTTTGAACTCACGCTTGTTATCTAATGTTTGTAGGTGTATTGAAGCCGGCATGCTCGGATGGGGGTAGTAGCACAATCACGTTTGCATCATCACCATTTCATCATGTTGATTTATCATTCTGATCGTAATAGCTTATGAAAAATTCTTGTAAAAGGTTGTTTGCGGTTATGTTTAATGAGTCCCTGTCCTGTAATAATTATGTGGTGGAGTTTATTAATTTCTATTGGATGTGTGATTGGTTAACTAAGGACCTGCTAGAATGATATCATATAACTGCTAATGTTTTCTGTCTGCTGAGTGGATGTCCTAGTTTTAGGGGAGGTGCTGCCGAAATTTTTAATAAATTCGACAACCTCCTAGTTGTTCGCTTGGTTTGCTAATATTTATTCTTAGTGATTTGTAATTGTTGGGGCTAGAGGGTGTAACATTCGGGGCACAGGGTGCTGGGGTGTTACAGTTGGTATCAGAGCGGGCTTTAGGTCCGTGGTAGGTGAATTTTGCAATTTTACTCTAGAGTAAACTAAAAGTTGCTGTGTGGAATTAGAAACATGGCATAGGTATCTACTTTTAAAATTTGGCCTCAGGGCAATAACCTTAAAATCTGGAATAGCATGGTTCATTAATTAAAACGTGACACACTCTGGTGCACAGTAGGAAGGGATGGGTATCATTGCATTAAGCTTAAATGTTACATTTAAGCTTTGATGATTGAATGTTAAATTATTGTGGATATTGCTTTGATTATAAAAAGGATTGTTTGAATCATTATGCTTCGCCTTAGTGCTTTTGACTGTGTTAAGGGTGTTGGATGTTGGTGTGGCCGGTTAAAGCCCCCTTTGAAGTATGAGGACCTCTCGAGGTGACGGTCATCGTTTCGCGGAGTAGTTTAGAGGGTAAGGAGGGAAGGTTGGTTTCTTTTGCCTTCGATGTTTGGAGTTAAAGAGAAAAGCTCGGTGATGAATTCTTTCGGATTGCTTTTACCGTTCTGGAGTTCGGTTTTGCTGGTTTCTTTGGTTTTTTGTGGGTTATAGTGGGTTACCTTGTGGAGAAAACTATCGTACTTGTTATTTTCTCCATTTAAGGAACTTATTGAAGTTTTCTTGGTGCAAAACTTAAATCGTGTGGATCTTTGATGTCAAGGTTTTATCGAGAAGGATTTGGTTGATCATTTGGTTTCTCCCATGCATCTCTTTTCCTTCCTGAAAGTTGTAAATCTTGAGATTTGTTTAAGGAGTTGTTTCCCTTCGGAGTTTGGGATTTCGAGAGTCGAATTCTCTTATGATTCATGGTTGAGTTTTTCTAGAAAGAGAGATGGTTTTTGTTGTTGCTTATGCTTTCAAATCGTGGTTCTTCTTTAAAGGTTGGGTACGTGACCCACGAAGATGTTCAAGGCGTTAAGTGTATAATGAGTAATTGAGCTTTCAGACAAGGAGGGTTACTGATTCTGTTAAAAAGAATTTGTTGGTTATTTAAAGACAACCAAATTTACTGTATGGTATAGGATGATTAATTGGAATGGTCGGTGATTCTAAAGTGAAAAGTTGATTAGAGTTATTACAATGGTCGTGAGTCGTGGGATTGATTGGAAGTTCAAGATTTGTGTTCCGGCAAGTCTAGTATTGATCAGGATTGAGAGGGTCTAGAATCTTCTATGGATGAATTTATTATAGTAAGGTTGATGTAAAGTACCGGAGTATATTAGCGCAAGGGCATGAGAGTTGTTGATTCATGTTGCTTATGAGTCAATTAAATGGTGGGTCGACAAAATGATTTAATCGATTTGAAATTAAAGAATGAGTATATGGGAGGGTTGTATGAATGATGGGGTTTTTGGTCTTGGGAAGATGTCTATCTGGGAGTTTATCTATGGAATATGACTAGTAGTGGGTATATGAATAGGAGAAGGAAAGTAAAGGAGGATTGGGTTTTGTAACTTCCGTTTAAGCCTGTGTATTTTTTTTAGGATTTGGTGAAAATGAAACATTTAATGGCTAGAGCATTGGAGTACTAGAAAGGATGGGATTTGAGATGAACCTTCCTTTGGTTCTGAGGATTGAAAATGAGGATGTAAGAGTCGACCTGGAAGTAATTGGTTGATGGAATTCGGAATATTTTATTTCATCGAACCACATTAGTCTTTTGCTTTGGTTAAGAGAGATGGCTTGATTGATTACTGTGGGATTTACGCTCGAAAAATGTAAGGCTGGATCGTGTTTTAGCGTGGGAGCTGAATTATTTTATGAGGGTTTCATAAGTTTCCATTTTTTTGGGAGAAAGGTTTGGTGATTGCGTGCTTGGATGTGTGACCTGGAATCTTGTCTTCGCTTCCAAAATGTTGATTTTGGGTTAGCGTGAGTGGCTTTGCCTTGATTAAAGTAAGCTGGGTTGTTTCTTGGTTTTACGAGAGCTTCTGTCAACGATTTGTGTAGGGTTTCCCTTTTAATTGGAGTTTCCCCGAGGTGAATTTTATTGCTTTGATTTGAGAGTTTTACAAGAGATTTATATGATGTTCAAGAATCGGGTCTTCTCTTGCAAATTTGGCTTCGGAAGAAGAATATGAGTGATGATTGGGCTCTATCAAGATCCTCTCTCAGGTAGATTTTAATGCTTTGGGCTCAAGGTGATGTATGTGGTTCATTTGGTTAAAGCGGGAATTGTATTTCCTTTGTGTTCTAGCTGGAGTTAAAGGATATGGAAGCTTATAGTATAGTGTTGAGTATAATAATAAGAATTGAGTTTTCTTTGATCATTTGGATTGCAGCTGTAAAAGTTCAATGCAGTGTTTTTCTTGAAAGTTGAGTTCTCCTTGGTGTGTATTTTAACACATTATTTGAAGAGGATGAAAGTGGTTGTTTTGCTAAAAAGAACCGAGGGATTTTGGGTGGATATTAATTGAGGATTTTACTTTTGATGTGGTTCCTTGGTGGTGCTTGTTTAACCCGTATGAGTGAACTACTTGGAAGTTGATGGTAATTACGTCACCATTTCTAGCGTGTGACTGTACTTTTGGGTTAAGATGGTTGTAGTGTAGGATCTCTTAATTTGCGTGTGACTGTACAGGGCAGTGGTCCTTTGGAATTTTGACCTATTGATTAAGTTTGACTGAGTTCTTGTGTGAGAAGTTGCACTTAATGGAGCTAAGTCAAATTGTTTTGTTAAGCATTGGATTTGAGGTGTTGGTTAAACGTTTGTAGTCGTTGGAGTTTTTGCGTGGGTGTTGTGAGTTTGACAAGAAGTTTCAAGTCCCTTGTGGACTTTGGTTTTTGGTTGGATGTAATAATGCGGAACCTCGCCCCAAATTTTTGGAACATCTGGCAGGTAATCTTAGAGGTGGTTGGCCCATCTAGGAGGGTTAGGGTTAAAGATTTAGGTTTGGGAGGGGTATGTTTGGAATTTCCCCTCTCCACTTACCTTTTTACCTAGCCTCACCTCTCCATTCCATTTGTGTGGCTGCCATTTTTCCCCAACCCAGCCCCTGCCGATTTTCTTTTCCTTCCCCAAACCTCCTGCCGACTCCCCCTGTCCTCTCCCCTGCGCCCCTCTCCTTCTCTGGTTCGAGAAGCTCCAGGGATCAGCGCCTCCTCCCGTGTGCCCCAGCCTCCAGTCTCTCCCTCCCCTATTCTGGTTGCTGGCTCCCTGCAGGCCGCCTCCCAGCTGCCTGCCAAGCGCCTCCCTCCAGTCTCCTTTCCTGGGTCAGCAGCAGCAGCGCCTCCCAGCTCCCTGCCGAGTGCCTCCCTCCATTCTCCCTTTCCTGGCTCGGTAGCAGCGGGAGCAGAAGAAATTCGGCTAGCCAAGCCTTGCCGCAGAAGCCAGCCAACAAGAAGAATTTCCAAATTGCGTGGCGGCTCCTCCACTCCTTCCTCCATGAATCCATGAGCAAGCTTTGAGGTATAATTTTTGCGGGGGGGGGGGGATTAACTTGCCTATATGGTGTTTGATGAAATGCCTAGCTATGATTTTGCATTGGTTCATTGTTTGCTTGTGGATGTACGCCTGACAAATTGGTGCTTCTATATTGGGAGGTACTTGTTTATGCGAGGATCAGAGGGTATGGCTTAGAGTTATTTGTCTACTGCTTAAAACTCCAAATTGATCAGTGTACTGATGTGCTCTTGTTAAGCCCTACTTCTCTGATTTCTGTTAAGCTTATGAAAAGGGGTTTGATTGGCATGGTGGAGGTGGGGTGAAGAGAGGGAAGGGAAGATGAGAATTTGATAGAACTGTTTAAATTGTCTGATGTCTCTTATGGACTACAGCACTCCATATTCTCCTATATACTAGCTCTCCATTGAAATGACAACAAAACAAAACACGGATCTTAGTATGTTTCAACCCATGTCACTTCTGTTGAATGTAGTTTCTTGGTAGTTTCTTTGGTGTGGTTCCCAGGAGGCTAGGGTATTTCGCATATATGATGTATAGTTACTGTGCAATGCATAATTTGTTCATCGTGTCGGGGAAATTTGATCTATGTCCAGCTCACGTGTTGCCTCTGTCCTCTTGCAATATGATTGTTTTAGTTAATCATAGATTTTTCTTTCACGATCTTTCCATTTTGTTAAGTATTCTTCTTGAATAGGCACTTCAGATGCATGGCAGAGATCGTGTTAGTGAGCGTAGTTGTGTATTCATATGTGATGTTCCTTAATTTAATTGTTGTTCTACTAATTAGATGAATTCTAATTGAAAGTGGGCTGTCCCGATTGGGGACAGATGGTTTAGTAGGGTTGAATTGAATGTATTGAATGGAGTAGTTTCTAGTAGTCTTTACAAATGAAAGATAATGAGATAAGTGTAGATTATATTTATTTGAGTCAACCTAAAAGTGGAGCTTTCGTGGTTGTAGTTTGGGGGTGTAGAGCATTGTTGAAAAGGGTATAGTTTGTAAAGCGTTTTGCGACGGTTGTTTTAGGTGGAGTAGTTTCGGGAGTGGCATAGCATCTTCCTCACGCCACTCCGCTCCTTCTGGTAAAAGGCAAGTACATCGAATTGTGTGCCTAATTGAGTTGTTCGTTGTTATTTATCTGTTCATGACAAATTTCTATTGTTTGGTTCAAGTGTTTGTTATATTGGTGGTCGTCCCTTCGAGGACGTGATTTGCTATTGGATTCGAGTGGTCACTAGTAAGCCTTAATCTCGGTGAGTTTACTGTACCTTTGTTAATATTGCAGGGAGTAGCGAGTATGTGGTACGTGGATACTCGTGGTTAATTTACAAGAGTTGTACTTAACGGTGCCCCATCCGGGGAATGGAATTGAGTATGTGTGCGGATCGATTAGATGATATGAATGTAGTTGAAATTAATTGCATTAATTGCATGACAGAAATGCTGTAATGTGTTGCTATGTCTTATTGTTGAATCTGATTAGACTAGTAGCGCTGGCAACTTATAAATGTGAGAATTGGCTATGTTTATGTATGTGGTTATGGTTATATTAGTGTTGGCAACGAGTGAAGGATTGCATTTCATTCATGTAAATTGCATTGTGCATTCATTAAAGGAAGAGGCGACCCATTATGATGCGGGCCTCTGTGTTCACACGTAGTGAACACGAAAGTCCTACCTCGTAGTCCCATTCATCGAGGTAAATGGGAGCGAGACAGTAAGAGTTGGCACCTTCCACGGGATGGAAGGGACGTGAGGGTGCACACCGACGGGTGGGCACTTGGCAGTACCGGTACGTGCATCGAAAAGAGCATTCATGTGCATTGCCTCTGTAATAATGAGTTTTATGGTAAATGGTATGTCCTATGGGTTGCGACTATGGTAAAGGAAGGTTGAGTCGTGGACTCAACCCAAAAGGGGAGATTGAATTGAATTTGATGAATTAGCGTATTTCATTGCCTTGCTAATTATGTTGTATAAATGTCGTGGAGTGAAGTCGAGTTATGAACTCAAATAAAACTGATGAAAATGGGTCGAGTTGCAAAAAGGGGTGGTTGAGTCGGGAGATGTTATGATTTAGAGTCAAGTTTTGCTTTTTGGGCGTCGAATGGTTTTATTATCAAGTTGATGACTTGATTGCGGTAATTTTTGGTATGGACAAGTTATTGCTTCAAATGAGTATAAATGCGTATGGTCTGGATGTTGCTTCAACTGTATTACTTGCTCTTATGGTCAAGCTCTTGTTTTACTTACTATAAATTGGAATTGTTATTCTCGTGTACTTTGTTGAGTTTGAACTCACGCTTGTTATCTAATGTTTGTAGGTGTATTGAAGCCGGCATGCTCGGATGGGGGTAGTAGCACAATCACGTTTGCATCATCTCCATTTCATAATGTTGATTTATCGTTCTGATCGTAATAGCTTATGAAAAAATCTTGTAAAAGGTTGTTTGCGGTTATGTTTAATGAGTCCGTGTCCTGTAATAATTATGTGGTGGAGTTTATTAATTTCTATTGGATGTGTGATTGGTTAACTAAGGACCTGCTAGAATGATATCATATAATTGTTAATGTTTTCTGTCTGCTGAGTGGATGTCCTAGTTTTTGGGGAGGCGTTGCTGAAATTTTTAAATTCGACAACCTCCTAGTTGTTCGCTTGCTTTGCTAATATTTATTCTTAGTAATTTGTAATTGTTGGGGCTAGAGGGTGTAACATTCGGGGCACAGGGTGCCGGGGTGTTACAGTTGGTATTAGAGCGGGCTTTAGGTCCGTGGTAGGTGAATTTTGTAATTTTACTATAGAGTAAACTAAAAGTTGCTGTGTGGAATTAGAAACATGGCATAGGTATCTACTTTTAAAATTTGGCCTCAAGCCAATAACCTTAAAATTTGGAATAGCATGGTTCATTAATTAAAACGTGACACACTCTGGTGCACAGTAGGAAGGGATGGGTATCATTGCATTATGCTTAAATGTTGCATTTAAGCTTTGAGAATTGAATGTTAAATTATTGTGCATATTGCTTTGATTATAAAAAGGATTGTTTGAATCATTATGCTCTCGCCTTAGTGCTTTTGACTGTGTTAAGGGTGTTGGATGTTGGTGTGGCCGGTTAAAGCCCCCTTTGAATTATGAGGACCTCTCGAGGTGAAGGTCGTCGTTTCGCGGAGTAGTTTAGAGGGTAAGGAGGGAAGGTTGGTTTATTTTGCCCACAAAAATAAGTTATGAATAGAATCTAATTCTATTGCATTGTGAGTTACATAATACTATATATATCGCCCTATGACTGGTAGCTCGGCAGTCCAAACCAACCACCCTTTAAAAATTTATTGAATGAATCATATTAACCCAATTCTGAACCAATCTAATCACATTGGTTGGCCTGGTCCCATATAGCTGTACATCATAGATTACCCTAATATTAGATTTTTGATTGGTAAGGGTGAAGGAGCAAACCAGCTACAAACAGTTGACACAACTGAACTAGATTGATCTTTTTGGTTTTCCATTAAAAATGACATTGGTCAGCTTGGTCCCGTACAACTCACATTGTAGTTTTCCCTGTTGGCGAAATTTCGACCAGTAATGGTGAATAAATGATGAGGCTGCAAACGGTGAACACAACCGAATTAGATTGATCTCGGAACCCATCTACAAAATCCAAGACTGATTGATCTCATCAATCGACCACCCATCCATCCATCCATCCATATGAATCAACCTATGTCAACATACCAGAATAGTAATAAATCCAATCTAATACCATCGCATATCATGTATATGCGTTCTATCCAGGTCAAATACTACATGAGATCGCTTTGATTCCACTAAACGAACACAAGTTGGCTACACTATCATGAATTAAAAATTCTACCATGTAAACCAAGATGATAGGCAAGTAAGATAATGGGTTATTACCACTAGACGTGCAATGCAGTGGAAGAAGAGTTAAAGTAGCCCAATTCAATGTAGTGTGCGTCCTTGAATGGTGGTTGATCATCCTCAAGTAGTGGTCAATAATCCTCCAACTGTGGTCGAACGCCATGAATAGCCATCTCAATCAGCGCCGCTGTAGTAGCAATACCTCTACTGATGTCCACATATTTGGGGAATGAATGCCCTGCATCTGTGTGCTAGCAATAACACACACGACAAAGCCTGAGCAGTGAAGGTTAGGGTTTCAATGAGTGCGGTGGTACAACAAAATTGCCTTACCGTAGCCATCATGTACTCTCTTTATATAGCTCCTCGATGGAACCCCACATTAGGGGCCTATCCAATGTGCAAATCCCACTAAACCCACTTAGCCCATTAGTGACAGATACAATCTAAAGCAATGTATTCTAACCCGTTAAGTGAGTGACCCGATAGGTTCATATATATTTGGCCATGGCTCAAAAACTCCTTTTGACCCATGAGTCTTCATTGGCCCCTAACAGGGTATAGTGACACCCAATAAATAACAAAGATCATATCAGATGAACCTATATAGTGTTTACATACCAAGCCCTTTGCCTCATGATACCAGGATCAAACTCAAGGTGAGAAATGTACCATCCTATGATAACTCAATCTTTCACTCGTTCTGAAGTAGATTACTTAGTTACAATTGACTCCTCAATCATATTCGGCATAGCCATGCACTTCCTTAATTCAAGTACTTCGAGAGGCCTAGAAATATCTCTCCTATTATATAGGAGGGCAAATTCCATCTTGATCCTAACATTCCTCCATATGTTTTATAGTAAACCCGAAAGCTACCTTTATTATTACTCATTTACGGAGTAGCATTTGGCAACCCCTAAGTATACAATTACACATATAGCAAATCATGATGGTCCCTGGTCTAAGGATCCCACATACATTATGTATGAGACTAATCGATAACATTTAAGAATATAATAATTTTTATAGTGCCTCATGGTAGATCACTCCAACACCATGTTCTCCAACATTTTTCTACATTTTTGATTTGATATCTCTATATCCATGATCTGTGAAATATGATCATCAATCAATACATGTGCTGACCTATAAATAACAATTTGCTCACACGATGATACAAGGTCACGGATAATTCAGAACAATATCAAAACATGAATCTAGAGTTTCACGAACAAGTCACATACTTATTGATCGATACTAATGATATTTATTCAAGGGACAAAATAATTATATTATTCCAAAAAACATAACCGTGATACAATCATCTCCATGTTTGCCTCAAGGTCAGTGACTAACACATTCTTTGATACACTTTATAAATTGCCAAGAGAAATTTATCTCGCAAATGTCTTTGAAGGTTGGTTCCTTCTAAGGCAAGCAAAAGACTACTGAATAAAATACAATCAAACTATGAAAAACCTTACATGGTTTTCGGTGCTTGTCGACTAAATGTTTACACTTGGCCAAGTTCCTTCTAAGGCAACAAATTTTTAAAATGTTTTCTTCACTATTGCTAGATGATAGTAGATACAGAATGTGGAGCCTTTTTGAATGTTTGTACGTCCATAAATAGAGACACAGTATTGTATAACACCTATACAATGGCATCACATTTCTTATAGAATGTAGAGAAATTTTAACGTCACACTGTGGTCGGGGCTTCGGCTCGATGGTGGGAGTGAGCGGCGCTCACTCTGCCTACACGCGTTCGAGTTCGGCTCGGTGCGGGCACACGTGAAGGAGGCGAGTACTGTGCAGGCATGTGTGCGTGTGTGTGTGGCGTGCGTGTGTGCGTATGTAGCTCATTTGTTGTTTCTATCTTCTATAATGAATGCTAGTGCTCCAAGCCCATTTTTTTAAAAAACAAAGCGTCACACTAGTACAGCGACAGTGCACCAGGAGGTTATTTTATGACAATTCATAAAATATCTATACAATCATATTGACGAGGACATCCAATGTAAACCTACACATTCAGTTGATCATAGTACTTGCTTCTAATGTTGATGACAACAGTTCTAATCACAAGGAGTACAATGGTCCTATGACTCGGGCTAGGTTAAGAGAAATTCAACAACAGGTGAATCTTTTCCCTAGTGATTTGAGGGTCCTTGATTGTTTTTAGGTATGAAGAAATTGAAGACATAAAATTGATTATGTATTTCACCATGCTAAGTTGGACCAAGGAGGTGAGGGAGGATGCGACCAACTGCATGAAGTAGGGTTCACAAATCCGTTTCGAACGTGTTTTTCGCTCACCCGGCGGTATCAGTTTTTGTGAAAAACCCCGCGAAAATCGTGAAAAACCAAACGGTTTGCAAATTCAAACCATTTTGAATCCTAGTCAAACTTGCGCGAGAAAACCGTGGTTTTGTGACGAAAAACCGCTCGGTTTTTACGAAAACCTGAGCGGTTTTTGAGATAAACCACCCAAACCGAAATCGCTCGGTTTTGGCAAAAAACCGCAGAAAACGAGGGAGAAAACCGCCAAAATCGGGAAAATGGGGAAATCACAAAACATAGGAAAAAAATGAAAAAAATCTTGTAAAATTTGTAAAAATAATGGGAAGGCTAAATTTTAGTAAAAATATAATAAATATATAAATAAGATATGTAAAGACAAGAAAAAACTCTAGAATGATATCTCCTAAATTTGGAAAATTTTGACATGACCTTTGCTATATTTTAGACATTTGGAAGTTGTAAATTAGGCATTTCACATTAATTTGTCAATAAATAATCTTTTATTGCAATACTACAATCACACAAGTGCAAAAATACACATTTACATAACCACATAGCAAAATCATGCGCAATTTCAATAACAACCACATATCAATCAATAAGTGCAAAAATAGGCATTGAAATATCAATACCATTTACATTTAGATACCTTCCATTTGATGTTGTAAGGTCAGCATATTTTCGTCGCTGTTCCCACACAAATACCATATTGGACTTGTATGGACACTATGTTAGTATAACATCAAGTTGCAATGAAATGAAATATGCAAATGAAACATTACCTTCGGGGCTACAGCTAGTATTGTTGCATGAACACTTAGTTGATTGCGTTGTATTCCTCGGTGGACATTAAGGCCAATCCTCGTGTAGCTAGTAACTCCGCCTTGTAATCGTGCCAGCTTTGCCCTGTCCATATGCTTGTCATTTGCCATTTCTAATACAACATAGCATAAAACTCAGGGTCGTACCACTTGTAGACCCATTGCATAGGAGGTTGTGCATGAGCATCCAGGATAGTGTAGTCATAGCTGCTATATGAGCTATAACTTCCTTGCGCCTTAGCGACGCCATAGGAACTATAGTTGTCCTGTGGTGCGCAGCTATCCTATAGTGCTTATGCGGTCTTTCCCTTCCCCTTAACAGTTGTCCTCTGTTATTGAGGAGCGTTATGATCTCTATCCTATGTCGCATGAGTGAACTGCGACTCCCCTGTAAATTCGATGCGCTGAGGCTCTTCTGATTGGTGCGTGGTAGGTCTAGGGGTATTGTCGTCGCCACTACCATCGGTGTCTGTCTTCGAGCTGCTATCATTGGACTCTTGGTATGTTGGGCTCCGACGATCCCCCTCCTCAGTAGAGTCATCACTCCTTACATAATGGGTTTCACCTATAGAGAATGCTCTCCTTTTTGTTGTATCCCTTCTCGGGACTGATTGGTGCTTCCTCTTCCCTATATGAGTATCCCCGACTATCTTGTCTGCCCATTTGGAGATGGTTGCAGCCCCCGTGTCCTTTCTTAACTCAATAGGATGAATCAGATTTGTGATAAGCTGTGATGGAAGAGGGGTGTCACTCTCTGTATCCTCTTCATCAAGTAATGGTTCACCGTTGGATCTTCCTTTCTCCATCCACTGTCGGATCGGGTTTGTATCGTTGCATATTGTTAGCTTTATAAGCCGTTGGAATGGATCGTCTTCTTTTGAACTCTTTGGAATTTCTATAGCTTGAATTCGAAGCCGAAGGTTGTAGTTGACGTATACCAGCTTACGTAGCTTCTTGTATGACAGGCGATTGCGGATTTTTGTGTGAATGAATTCAAATGTACTCTAGTTGCGCTCACAACCGCTAGAAGACCCGCATTGCGACACGAGGCATACGTCAAACTGCTGAAGGGTGGGTGTGTCTGATCCGAACACATCCCACCAATGTGCTGCAAATTAACGAATAAAATAGTTAGTACTGATGAGATTACCATTACATTTGAGATGGTGCAAGAAAAATATCAGGGGATGTTTTGCCATCTTGTGCCATATTCGCATCTAGAGGTGATGAGAACAATCCAACCTTCCTTTTGAAAATATCGGCGTCATGAAGAGCTTACGTGGCGCTTTCAGTATCATCAGCAAGCGCTTCAAAGGCATCCCAGAGATTTGGCAAGAAGGTGTTGGTCGTGCCGTAAGCATAGATAGTCCGTGGGTTTAAGGCGGCAGTTGTATGACGTGAAACGAAGCATGTCAGTGCAAGTATATTATATATGTACAACTGCAATGTAATATATTGCAGGAAAGAATATATTACCGGCATTCATATAAGTGTCACGCATTAAGTTTTCCATTCGTCGGTCCACCACATTCATGTACATGTCTCTTGTTGATGGAGACTTATGGAACAAACTGTTGTACACCTGCCGCACTATGGTGTACCGTAGGATCGTCTCGCTTAATGTGGGCACTCTATCTTGATCGGGGAATCGCAAGAAGGTGTACAACAGTTTCACCGACATCACAACAGATTGAAGATTATCCCACCATTCCAAGCTTGAAAGGAAGTCATACACGTACCTCCCCTCGGTGGTATCAACAAAGAGAGCGTGTAGAAATTCTTCGGTAACCATCTATTGCATGAACTTGTCATTGCGACGAAAGAAACTGTCTAAGAACATATAGTTAGTGCCGAATCTAGTTGCATTCCACTTGATCCAACTCGCCTCTAATATACTTTTTCATCATAGCATGTATCTTGGAATGGTTGTATATCCATCGAGAGATTTTTCTTGCACTCTCAATGATCGCGGTATGATCTGGAAACTCTCTAGTCTCCTTCAGCATCAAATTAATGGTGTGGGCCATACAAGGCTGCCACACTATGTTGCGGTCTGCCGTGTGATAAGCTTGCACGCCTTCTTGTATTTCGCACAATTATCCATCACAATTTGCACCACATTTGTTGGTCCCACCTCATTTACTACAGAATATATTTTTTGCGTGACCAAACAAAACAAAGTACGATAATTATATTTGTGTGTACGTTAATTCAACTTCAGAAGAGTACAAACAAAACCAGTTACCTTTCTCAAGTACGAGGCATCCTGGAAGACACCGGTGGCATCAATGGATTTGTGGAAAAACATTGTGCCATTACAGTAAATCATGAAGTTTATTATACTCATGTGTATCAGCCCTATCCAAGAATCACATATGATTGTTACTCCGTACGTAGGCCATTCCTTCATGAACTTTGTGAAGCTTTTCTTAATTTCTACTTCGTTGGCATCTAAATATTTTCCATCTATATCTCAGCCAGTGGGGAACAGGATACCGTCGCCTGCAAATGAAACATAAATGTTAGCTATGAATCAGTGTACAACTGGGCGATTATTTCAAATCTCACTTACTTTATTTTTGTGTTTCCCATATGGCGCTAATAAAATATGGACTATCTGCTTTTCGCCCTGTGATACCAGCAGACTAAAACCATCTGGCCCACCCACCATGGACTACCTCCTTCTCACTCTTCCCCTTCTATGTCTACGGATGGGTGTCAATCCTTGGTTGTACCGGGGTACGGGTTGAACTAATGTTGTAATCTCCCACCGCCGGCGGTTTTTCTCAATGTGACGAACTGCAAAACAACCTGGACAACAGACCACGATCTTCTTCAGCTCCCTGGAGGAGCCACTCCACTGCCACCACTGTGCTCGTACCTCCCACCTACTTAGCTTCTAAATTCTGCCTCCGCCTTGGAGGCAGCAATGGCATGCTGTAGTTGAGCCTCATCAGCATCACCCGTGTACTCTGAGTATACACTTCGCCTCGGTGGGGAATCTCCAGCTACTGTTGCTTCTTTCCTCATCATCTCATCTCTCCTTTCCTTCCTCTTATCCTTTGTCCTGTCCAGCTCACGCTGAAAGTACTTGCGAACGTCCGCTGGAACTTTACTACAAAGGATGACACCCGTACCACGTCCTGCCAAGTGCTGCTTGAATCGGGTCGCACTGCCTCCTTTCTTCTCTTTGAGACAGTACTTGCATCAAAATCCGGCACCCAACTTCTCTCCATGCTCCCACACCATGTCGACATTTGCCATCTGTTAAAACAACACAATAAAAGTAAGCATACATACTTTCAATATTTTGAAGTCAATATTGCTACTTCGCATACTCGAAGTCTCGAACACCTCACAATCACTTGATGAAGCAAGTTCATTCTAGTAAAATAAAACTGATATAAACTATATAAATCTATAACCAATTACTGCCTTCATAGTTCATGCATGCTCTTTAGCAATTTTTCTAGCTATTTTTTATCATTCTTATCTATACATAAATTACAAAATAATCTTAATACCACAATGCTTCTAACTTCGAGCTGCTATTTGGCTTTAAGAACCGCTACTCAAATATTTTCCATGTACCGACTTATGTGTCTACAACTCTGGATAGAGGCAAATGGAATCATAAAATGGTTGCTAACATGATACAAGATTACAAGGGGTTCACTCATCCATTTATTGCAATTACAGACCAACCATGCATATCTACCTCAACAATCAATATACTACAATCTGAACAAATCTCAACAAATATGAACAAATCAACATACATTCTGCCTCTCGTACATGGAGTCAAAACTTAGCTCATTCATACATCCACTATGCTTAAACAAATCAACATACTGTGAACTTATGATTTTTACAAACATTAGCAAACGAGAACAAAGCATGCTATCCATGCTTCACAATCATTCAACAAAGCATCAACTTACTGTGGCTCCATGTAACCTGAAAATTTTAAATAAGAATTTAAAATTTAAAAAAGAAATTGAATAAAATTTTTACTAAAATTCAGCGAATGAATTAAAATCTTATCCTTCATCTCAATACCTTGAAATCCAACATTGAGCTGCAAAATAAAATTTCAAATCAATCAAAATATTAAAATGAGTTGAAAATAAAATTTACTTTGAAATTTCATTTATTCATAAATTTTCTTGAAATTTGGTTCTTAAGAAATCCTTTTAGTATAAAACTCTAATAATGGATAAAGAGAGGAGCAAAATATTACAGCAATAAAATAAATAAAATTTTATCTAAAACCAGGAAAACTCTAGTAACTCATTTATAAATTTTAAATTGTCATATCAAGCATTTATGCATGAAATGAAAGCCTATTAATGTATCTTGACAATCAATTGTAAAAATGTCAGAATTAAATGAAAATATTCCTTCATTATTTCAACCATAAAATTTATATTATCTTCTTAAGTAACAAATACATATACAGTAAAAATTTCAGAAATTAATAAATTAGTTTTTGATATTTAAAAATTCAAAAATAGAGAGATTAAAAACTAGTAATCTGAATGTCAGAATTTTAATAAATTAAATACAAAATATTTAAATATGAAAATTTTACTTAAGACTATTGTGAGCAAGTGGAACTCTTACAAAAAGTTTAAAATGTTTTTGAAAATATGTATGTAGTCTGATAAATCAAAAATAGAAATGTGAAAACTGTGCAGAACATCTTGTCAGAATTTTTAGAAATTCTGTGAATAATATTTTTCTCTGAAATTTCTACAGTGTCTATATAAACTCTCATTAATTCTACAGAAAAATTTTCATAAATTTGTGATGAGATGGGAAACAGATCCATTAAACCCTATCTGGCTGAGCCTGCTGCCTAATCTTAAATTTGCTTCGCTACCCCTTGTCTTTCTTTGTCAAGTGGGGCCATTTTCCTGTGCAGCCCCACTCGCCACCCTCAGTGCCCTTGTCTTCTTCCTCCTGATGCTGAAGCCCCTGAGCCAAGCTCTTCTCACGCGCTCCTGTGGCTAGCGTCATTCCACTCAGCTCGTCCGCCCGGCCTGTAATATTGCGGAACCTCGCTCCATTTTGGGCCTTCCGCCGGGAATGTTTCAACCGTCCGGCAGGTATCCGCGGGGGTGGTCGGCTCATTTAAGGAATGTTAAGGTTAGGGTTTTGGGTGTGGGAGGGGTTTTTCTGGAATTTCCCCTCCCCACCAATCTTTCTTTTTTCACCTAATCTCACTTGGGTGGCTGGCATTTCTCCTGGGCCAGCACTTTTCCCGAGCCAACTCTCCCTGCCCTGCCGAATCCAGCCAAGCTCCTCTCCCTACGCCTCCTCTCCACTTCGGCCTTGCTCCCCTCCTTATTCGGTGCCTTTCCCTGCTCATCATGGCTCTCAGAGCAGGGCGGCAAGAGCTGCAGAGGCGGTGGCGCCCGGCGGCCGATGGCCCTCCCCGCGCCCTCCCGCCTCTTAGCCGAAGGCCCCAGGCCGGCGTCGCCTTGCTCCTCTCCGGGCCGAGCTCCCCTGCGCCTCCCTTGGCCTCCAAGATCACCAAGAAGAGAGCAGCCAGAAGAATGGCAGTGCCTCCTCCGCCCGGTGTCTCCTTCAGCTGCTTCCCCACCCTGGCGACGCCGCCCCTCCCCTGGCCTTCCCTTGCTGCCGGCGGCCCTGGCTTCTTCCCCTGCAGGCCGGCGAGCCCCAGCCCTCAGCCGGCACCTTCCCCTCCTTCCTCTCCCTTCTTGTGGTAAGTGGAGGTGGGGGTCTAGCTTGTGGATGCATGGTTGTAGTTAAGGTGTTTGAGGAAATGCCTCACATGCTTAGCCCTAGTACTTGTGAATGTATGTTACAATCATGCTTGTAGTAGTTGCTAGTACTCTATTGCCTGGTTCTAATGATAATTTTGGGCATGCCACCTGATGAGGACATCCCAACCAAGGATACAACCGCTGGTCCTTCTTCCCCACGATCGCTACTTCGTCCCCGATCGTCATGTTTCGCCGCTATTTCGCTTCACGACGCATGGAGGGCTTAATCCAGAAGCAAAGTCTTTCCTCCCACCTTTGCTGGGCCAGCACGTCAATAACATCCACCAAGGACAGCCCACGCACCAAGGAAAGCCCAACATCAAGCTCAGTTCGTCTCCAATTCCAGTTCGGCCATCCAGGAGCAGCAGGACTTCAAACGGACGCCACGGCCACATCCGAACTCCGTTTTCGACGTTCGACCACTCGTTTGAAAGGTATCGAGATAACCTTTCATATGGATCTGGTCCCAAGGTCAAATTCGTCCGGAAACGTCGGCAAATCACAGAACAATCTAACGGGAATTTGTCTCCGAGTCGGGTTCGGCCATCCAGGAGCAGCAGTACTTCAAATGGACATAACTTGGACTCCCGGACTTCGTTTTTAGCGTATGACCACCCGTTTGAAAGCTTAGAAGATAAGCTTTCCAATGGATCTAGTCTCACTTCCAAATGTGTCATGAAGCAACAGGAAATCACAGAAGAATATCACAGGACAGAGTTTCCAAGTGCTGCGTCACCTTCCTTTTGGGCCTATGGCCTATGTATCTTAGGGTTTTGGTGGCCACCGCTGTTTTGGCTGCCCTACACCTCCTGGCCGCCGCTATATATGTGGCCGCCACCGTTCTTTTACGCTTAGGTTTTGTTTGTGTTTGGTAGACCCCGTGTGCGTCCCTCCTCGCGTTTGCGCGTGTCGACTAGACCGCCCGAACCGAGAAAACAGAACGTCAACTTGTTCCTTTTGATTTCAATACTATATTTTCAGATTGCTTCATGCTTTGTTCTTGCGGGTTCTCGATTTCTTGCAGGAACAATTGATCGTTTGGATCTTGTATCTGTGTGGATTGGCATTGCGATTGTGAAGCTCCCGACCTGTTGGTAGGAAGCCCTTGATTCGGTGCCATCAACACCCCCAAATCGACGTATCATCATCTCACCAAAAGATCGGGATCACCCGTCCCCATCAAGTTGGTATCAGAGCTCAAGGTTGCTCGGTGAGATTTCCCCTCGCCTGATTTTTTTCACCTAGAGTCCAGAAAAGAACCACAAAAAAATTAGTAGATTGGTTTTCTATCCGAGCCAATTTGTGCCCTAACTTTTACTACTTGTTCTTGGTTTGTTGAATCGTCGGATGCATAATCGTGTCATTGCTGGTTTTAGAGTCTAGTTCCTTTAGAGTTTCGAGTTCTGTTCACGTAATTGTCACAGTGTTTTTCGCGTTCATCGTGTCTTCCTTTGTGCCGCTGCCACCATCTCGCTACGCTAACAACAAGCGCTGCAGCCCCCCCCCCACTTCCCCAACTCAGCCAAGCCCAAAAAGGAAACTCCAAAACCTACTCCAATTCGTTCTCGCGTGCAATTTTGTGACTGCTGCAGTAAAACAGTCATAACTTCTGCATACGAACTCGGATTTGGACGTTCTTGGACTCGTTCGAAAGATCACGAAATTTCCTATCAGATCCGTCATTGTCTTTGACAATATAGATATTTCCAAATTCGGCCTTTAACAGTGAGAAAAGTTGCAATCTTTGTTAGGCTGATTTTGATCCACCGCAAAAAAAAAAGAAGAAGAAATTCTGTGAGCAAAGGAGAACAAAATAAAAAGAGGCCAGTGCAACAAAAGAGCCGCGCTGTGAAAGAAAAAAAAAAGAAGAAAAGAGAAGAAATTCTGTGAGCAAAGGAGAACAAAAGGGAGCTTTATCATTTAGGTGCTGCATATTGAGGATCCTAGCCAATATTTATCTTGTTTGTTCAAGGACCTTCATCTTTGTTCTGTGACTAAGTCTGTGATTAGGCTCGCGTCTCTAGCACGGTCTAGCCTAGGACCAGCATTGTACTGATTTTGAACGACTTTTCAGCTTACTTTTGGATCAGTGGTACTAGTTCCTCCTTTGCTACATATTATTGCCTGTCCAAACTCCACCATCTTCTTACCACACTGTGTTCGTGAATTTGCAATCGCTGCACATCGAGGACTTGTAAGAACTTGGTAGAAGTTTGAGCGTGTGAGGCTTGCCACTTCATAAAACCTAGTAGTTCATAGGAGCTACATATCTGTGTGAAGTTTCTTTGTTTCTACTAACCATGGCAGGTATTCCAAGCAATCATGGGAGTAACGTCGGCAGTGAAAATGAACGTGAGGACCCCCTCACCCCCAAAGAACGGCGTTGGGTCACTCATTTCCAAAGGATGCACCATCAGCATGAGATGCAAACTCGTGACACTCTTGATGCGATTCAAGCGCAATTGGCACCCCTCACTGAGCTTCAAGCACAGCTAGCACAACTTCTTCAAGGTGCTGCCCCCAACAATGGTGTCGCTGGTCATGCTTTGGGCCAACGCGGTGCTCCACCTGCTCCTTTACGGAGTGGATCAAGAGGAGAACAACTACGCCACGACACCGAGGACGACTACAGGAACATGTGAACAACGATCGACCTCCTCGTCGACCCGCAATAATGTGCAAGGTATGGCTAGAAATCAACATGATCAAAGGGAAGAACGTGATGATTCCATGGCAAAAATGAAATTTACTATGCTTCCTTTTGATGGTGCTTATAATCCTGATGCTTACCTAGATTGGGAGTTGGCGGTAGATCAAAAATTTTCTTGCTATGACTTCTCTGAGTGTAGAAGGGTTCACGCTGCCACTAGTGAATTTACTGGTTTTGCATCTATTTGGTGGAAAGAACTTTGTAGAGCCAACCGTGATGTACCTACAACTTGGGGTGGATTGAAGCGTGTCATGAGGGCTAGATTTGTTCCTACATACTATGCTCGTGACTTATTGAATAAAATGCAGCGCTTTAATCAAGGTGATAAAACGGTTGAGGAATATTATCAAGAATTGCAAATTGGCATGTTGCGCTGTGGGTTAGAAGAGGGTGAAGATGCAAAAATGGCTAGGTTTTTGGGTGGGCTTAACCGAGAGATACAAGACATACTTGATTATAAAGAATACAATTCTATCGCTGCTTGTATCATCTTGCTTTGAAAGCGTAAAGGGAAGTGCAGGTCGACGATCGACAACGCGAGGTAATTTTGGAGGCTCTTCCACATCCAAGTCGGTCCAGTTTCATACCAAGGCATCATCTCCCGTTTCTGGATGTGTACCTACACCCACTGCTCCCACTACTTCGACACCATCACGCATCTCGGAGGCAAACAGGTCAATCACACTTCAAGCACCCGCCAAGAGTGCATCCTCAGTTGCCTCCCCCGGTCGAACAAGGGAAACACAATGCTTTCGATGCAAAGGAATGGGGCACGTGATGCGAGACTGCCCTAATCAACGTGCTCTAATAATCAGAGAAAATGGTGAGTACACTAGTGCTAGTGACATTGATGAAAATGAATATGTTCTTGTTGCCACTAACACTGCAGAACAAGAAGAAGAGATTATCATGTCCGCAGCATCCGAGAAATATCCAGCTTTTGTTGTCACACGAGTATTGCATGTGCAGCCCACACGTGATGATCAAAATCAACGCCATACCATCTTCCAAACAAAGTTTGTAGTCAACGAACGAGCAGAGCATGTTATTATTGATGGTGGTAGTTGCAACAACCTTGCTAGTGTGGATATGGTCGAGAAGCTTGGTTTGGCCATAAGTCCGCTACAACAACCATACGAGATTGAGTGGCTCAATTCTAATGGTAAGGTTCAGTAACAAAAACCGCTCAAATCCCTATTTCTATCGGTTCATATCATGATCATGTTGTTTGCGATGTTGTACCCATGGATGCTTGTTCTCTTTTGTTGGGTAGACCATGGATATATGATATAGATGCCACACATCATGGTAGGACCAATCAAGACACTTTCATGTTTGAGGAAAGAAAATAATTTTGGAACCAATGACCCCCATTGAATTACGTAAGGTTGCTGTACAACATGCAAAAAGAGAGCACGAAGTAATGATACTAAGAAGAAGAGTGTAGCTAATGAGCTAAATCTACCTAAAGCAACAAGTGATAAATCTGATCGTAAATTAAAAGGGGCAGTTTTGTTAGCTGCCAATGCCACAATATATGATGACATCACCAAAAGTTTGCAACCATCTGCTTTTGTCTCCTGTTGTCACTAACCTTTTGCAGAGAATGAGAAGGAGTCGAGGACGACTCCAATTCAAGAAGGGAGGATGATGAGGACATCCCAACCAAGGATACAACCGCTGGTCCTTCTTCCCCACGCATCGCTACTTCGTCCCCGATCGTCGCTGTTTCGGCCGCTATTTCGTCTACGACGCATGGAGGGCTTAATCCAGAAGCAAAGTCTTTCCTCCCACCTTTGCTGGGCCAGCACGTCAATAACATCCACCAAGGACAGCCCACGCACCAAGGAAAGCCCAACATCAAGCTCAGTTCGTCTCCAATTCCAGTTCGGCCATCCAAGAGCAGCAGGACTTCAAACGGACACCACGGCCACATCCGAACTCCGTTTTCGACGTTCGACCACTCGTTTGAAAGGTATCGAGATAACCTTTCTTATGGATCCGGTCCCAAGGTCAAATTCATCCGGAAACGTCGGAAAATCACAGAACAATCTAGAGTGTAGTTGCTGGTTTACCCACTTTGATCAAGCTTGTACTAAGTAAATTTAGCTAAAATGAGCTTTCTCTTTAGGGATTGACGACTTTTTAGTGGTTACTTCATCCCTGATTCAAATAAAATGGGTATTCTAACTGTTTTGTGCTGATCTACATGCATTTATATGCTGAGTTTGTTAGGTTGGACATTGTTTAGCAGATAACTCAAATTATCTATTATTCCTTCATTAACCTTGCCAGAACGCCTTTTCATATAGTTCCTTGATAAATGGTAAAAGTTTCAGTGATTCTAATTTTTATGTCTACATTAATGTCCTGTATTCTCAGTTTAGTGAGTAATGCGTGCTTGCTGCCTATATTCTCATGATCAAATAGAGTGGTTTATGCATTCGATGCTTATGATGAAAGACATGGAAATGGGATTATGTTGATTTATGTTATGATCATTCTGCTAGGTGGGTATCATCCTAGATTTAGTAGGATGTTATCTTGCCCCCATTTTAATATGAGTTCTTTCGAGCTGAAATGTATGTGTCTTTATGTAGCCAAGTATATCTAGTTCTGATTTAGTGGTGAAGTGTGACTAGCGATCCTATTTTGGTATAGTTCTGTTCAAGTTGTTGGTTTATAACACATACATGTTTGCGTGTTGATTGTTATCAAATCTGCTATTTAAAAGGGATGGAACACCAGGGCATGCAAACATGTTATTAGATTAGTCTTCAGTCTTTACTCATATTAGATTCTCAAGTTGTTTGAAATGTTGATTAAACATATATATATACAAGCTTCCATTAGTATGAGTGATTAGTATTTATCTCTAGTGATTGGTAATAAAAAGGGGGTAATAGGAGAAGATTAAAGGCAGAAGATGGTGGTCTTCTTGCTTCCTTATCTAATCTAACCTTCTCTTTAACGTCATTAGATGGCAGCCCAGTCAGTGCTAGCTCAAGGAGAGGGTGTCTTCGGGGGTGGTCTCGACCCCACCTTGCCTCACGCGTCGGTAAAGGCAAGTACACCGAGCTGTGTGTTTAATGGAGTTGTTCGTTGTTATTTATCTGTTCATAGCTAATTTCTATTGATTGTGGCAAGTATGAGTTATATTGGTGATCATCCCTTCGCGGACGTGATTAGCCCTTGGATTCGGGTGGTCACTAGTAAGCCTTAATCTCGGTGAGTTTACTGTACCTTTGTTAGTATTGCAGTGAGTAGCGAGATTGGGTTACGGGGTACTCGTGGTTAATTTACAAGAGATGAATTTAATTGTGCCTAGTCTCGGGAATTGAGTTGAGTATGTTGATTGAAATGTGTTTTAGTTGAGTATGTTGATTGAAATGTGTATTTGTTGAGAATTGTTGATTGAAATGTGTTTTAGTTGAGTGTGTTGATTGAAATGTGTTTCAGTTGAGAATTGATGATTGAAATGTGTTTTAGTTGAGAATTGATGTTGCATTCTTGCATTCATGATATGCATTCATAATGGAAGGGGCGACCCATTCTCGATCAAGGGCCTCTGTGTTCACGTAGTGAACATGAAAGTCCTATTTGTAGTCCCATTCATCGAGGTGAATGGGAGCGAGACAAGAAGAGTAGGCACCTTCCATCTACGGGATGGAAGGGACGTGAGGGTGCACACCGACGGGTGGGCACTTTCAAAGATCTTGCACGTATATGGAAATGAGCATTCATGTGCATTGCATCTTTAATATTGAGTGTTGTGGTAAATGGTGTGTCATATGGATGGTGATTATGGTAATTGAAGGTTGAGTCGTGGATTCAACCCATAAAGGGGAGATTGAATTGAATTGATGAATTAGCGCATGTCTTTTCTTTGCTTTGCTAATTATGTTGTATGAAAATCGTGGATTGAAATTTGAGTTTTGAACTCCTAATAAAGTCGATGAAAATGGTTTGAGTTGCAACAAGGGGTGATTGAGTCGGAAAACATAGTGACTTAGAGCCACGTGATGCCTCTTTTACGTTGAGTGGTTTTATTATCAAGTTGATAACTTGATTGCGGTAAATTTTGGGTATGGTCAAGTTATTGCTTTAAATGGGTATGAATGCTGGTTGTCCGGATATCGATTTATTTGCCTTACTTGCTCTCAGTTATTGCTTTAAATGGGTATGAATGCTTGTTGTCCGGATATTGTTTTATTTGCATTACTTGCTCTTATGGTTAAGTTTTTGTTTTACTTACGATAAATTGGGTTTATTATTCTCATGTACTTTGCTGAGTTTAAACTCACGCTTGTTATTTAATGTTTGTAGGTGTTCTGAAGCCGGCATGCATGGATGGGGGTAGTAACACAATCACGTTGCATCACCGTCATTCCATCATATCAATTATAGTTCTGTTCTAGCTCATGCAAAATTTTTGTAAAAGATTGTTTGCGGTTATGTTTAATAAATTCCCTGTCCTGTAATAATTCGTGGTGAAGTTTATTAAATTTCTATAGGATGCGTGATTGGTTAACTAAGGACCTGCTAGAATGATATTATACTGCAAATATTTTCTGCCTGCTGAGTGGATGTCCTAGTTTTTAGGGGAGGTGCTGCCGAAATTTTTAATAATTTTGACAACCTCCTAGTTGTTAGCTTACTTTACGAATATTTATTCGTAGTGATTTGTAATTGGTGGTGCTAGAGGGTGTAACATTCGGGGCACGGGGTGCCGGGGTGTTACACGGCCATTGCTAAATCGCCACCTTGCTGCCATGCCTCGCCGCCTCTGCGTTTTACACTACTCGGCCATGCCCTGGCTCTTCTGCACCCATCTCCTCTCCTGTGTTGAGTTGCAGAGCAGCACCAAGTCCTTCCCGCCGAGTTCTCCCTTAGGGCAGGCTCATTTGAGCCCTCTCCGGCTATAAATACCGCTTTCCAGTTCACAATGAGCCGCACGCTTCTTCCTTCACCTTTCCCCTTCTTCTCCATACAACCCCCTAGTTGAAACATGCTACTCTCCTCCATTTCTGCCATGACTGCATGATCCTTGAGCTCGGAACAAACTTGATGCCAGCCGATACACTCAAGCATTCTTAAATTAACCTTGACTAGAGCTTCCTAGGGCACTCGCAATCAAATCCCCCCAAACGTTTATGAATCATTTCACCAGGAAAACTACCACCACTGAGGAGCTTCTTCCCCAAAACCGGCGCACGGTGGTAGCCCAACTCAGTAACTTCCCAAGCGAATCAACCACTAAAATGGAACTCCTCGAGTACTCTGGTGCTCACCCCGTTACCCATTCCAGCTGATTTGCGCTTGTCTTCTTCTCCAACGAATCGCCGTCATTGCCGCCGCCCTGCTCCGGTGGGAGCTCTTCTCCAGCCACTACCGAAACAAATTGAAGCTTCCCCTGAGTCTGCGCTACAAGGGTGGTGCTTCCCCACTCGCCGGGCAGCCTTCTCCAGTCGCCGTTCGCCGCCACCGCCGTGCCCTGGCTCCATCTCTGTTTTGTCTCACTATGACTCGGACCCCACTGTCAGCCACTCAGTTTGAGGCCAGTCATAAAGGTAAGAGGCACCTCCATGTGATGAAAGCGTATTTTCCATTTTTCTCTAGAATTTCCTAAACCGAATTAATTCAATTGTGAATATCTTTCTCATTTTTAATCCAAATGAAATGAAATAAATTTCTAAATTCATGAAAAATAAAATTCTTCCAGAATATGCTTAAATATTTTGAAAAATATCTCTAGATTAATTTGAAATTCAAATTTAAAGAAAGGACCAAATATAAGCTATATACAAAAATTTGCAATCAAACTCGAATTGAATGAAATCAATTTTATTACAATCCTCATGCTAGCGTAAACCCAAATATATATAAATATTTAAATTTCATATATGTTTAAATCATTTTCTGCTAAAGATTATGTTCAATACGATAAATGTTCAAACATAAATAAATTGTGTAAAAGAGGTCTAAACTGAATAAAACAGATTTCTAAAGACTATTATTTTAGTGGTTTAACCGAATATGCCAAAATATTTAGGAATTGAATTTGACTTGAATAGGTTCATAATAATCGGCAAAAAAGAACTGTTTTGGATTACTTTCACAATAGACTTTATCCTTCATGTGCCTTAATTCATCTCGACTAAAATCAAAATAATACAAAATTAGTTTCAAAACACTTCTAAGATCATCCCCTAGTTATGCCAGAAAAATAAGTAAGAAATCATGTTTAGTGTAGTCGCAAACTTAAAATGAAATTTGAGCCCCAATAAAGTCAATTCTGTGACCATTTAAGCTTCTTTGGCAATCTATAAAACTTCTCGTCTAATTGCCATCATTAGGGAAATCTATTCAGAAACACTCTCTATTATATTTACTACAATAATCTAGAAGGATATTTTATTTAGGACTTACTCTGTATATAATTCTCGCTTCTGCAAACATCCTTAGTGAAATAGTCGCGTAGATAACTAAACCAACTAAGCAATTTCGATGGCCTGTAGAATAACTCGTCTAAATACAAATTTTGGAAAGATTAGCATAAAAACATTATTTGATATATGAACTACTATATTCTAGAAAAACATATTAGTTACAACTTGCTTATCAATGAGATCCAGCTAATTCAAAACCCTTAAACGTTAATCATTCGCTTCACCATTCTCGCCGATTCAGTTATAACGTACACTTTATAATACCATATAAACCTTTTCAGCGATAAATATAATATCTTGTCCAAACCCTAAAATTTATGAATCAGTTTAGAAATATTCTCCAAAGTATAGACTACCTTATTCTATTGAAATGATCTCATTTCACCATACTCCACATATAAATCTTGTTAACAAAACAACCCTAAGTAGTATGATTTCTGAAATTTGTAATTGAAAGACCATGTGGAGGTCTATCCTTGTGTGTGATGAGTAATTGACAAGAGTTGAGCTTGGTTTGATTTGAATTGGATTTTCGGTATGAAGCAATTTGAGTGTTGGTTGCTTTTCCTAGTGCTACCCGCGTGGAGCGGTAGCATCGGACCGTTGAGCGAAATTTTGATTGATTAATGATTTGGGATAATCATTGAAAATATCTTTGTGGGCATTGCTATGTGAAAGGTTTTTCCTTGTCTTTGATGGTTGCAGGGCGACGGTGCTAGGTCATGGTGAGGCGGAGGATGACCGGGACTAGGCGAGGAGCGTCGGAGGTCTAGACGGTCGGGAGATCGCTGGAAGATGACCGGAGATGGAGTCCGGGCAAGCCAAGAAGATAAGGAAAGGAGATGATGCTAGCTAGATGCCGCGTGGATCAATGAGGGCCGTCGGATTGCGGTCTAGTTGATAGGTTAGCGGGTCTAGGTAGTATGCTTTGAAACCGTGCAAGAAAACCCGGTATGTGTGCGGGTTTTGGGTTAGCCCTTGCATGGCTGTGTGAGTGGGTCAATCCTAGCCCTTAGATGAGTGTCCTAGGGTTGAGGGACTCATCCAAGGGTGGTAGGTGGCCCAAGAGTTGTATAAATAGGGGTGGAGGGGTGGCCTCCTCCCCTTGAAGGTTTGAGTTGCTCCTTTGAGCTTTGCCCACATGAAGTGAGGCTTTGTAAACCTTTCCACCAGAAATACAAAGAAATTTCTTTACATTAGTGTGAATTTAAATTCCGTATTTACATTATGTCTTTACTTTGCGCAATTTAAATTCAGCATTTACGTTACGCATTTACTTTCCCGCAATTTACATTTATGCAATTTGGATTTACCCCCCCTCCTTCTAAATGCTGATCTTGGATGTTTTGAGTGTGTTCATATGGTTTTACATCTCTTTTGCACTCTTTGATTAAGTAGAGATCATCTTTTCTTTCAAGTTCCAGTTCTGTCCAGAACTTGTTCTTCACGCAGCAGTTAGTATTTGATTTTTATAAAAATCTAGAAAAATCCTTTTTGTGTGATTCTTATTGTAGATTGTGTGGGACTCCCATATACATCTGTAGACAAATTTTGGAGTTCACTTGTTGCACCGTTTGGGCGCTATGAGGTGAAAACCGAGCCTCAAATTTTCTGCTCGAAGTTCCTGACTATCTGTGTTCATAGATTTATGATGATTTTTATACATGGCTTTTTGATCTGAAATTTGGTAGAGAGCTTCATGACTCATCTTCTCATACGGAGAAAATTTCTCATAATTTTTTGAGCAGATAAGCCTACCAACCTCCTGTTCAAATTAAAGACAGCTTCTGGAAATATCTGCTTTTGCTTTTCTAAAAGAGACTTTTATCTCTTTTAGAAAAGAAGTATTTGAATTGATTCCTCTTTATTTGGACACTTGACAACCAGGATTGTGATTGAAAAATCCCTCACATATTTTATGGATCTCATCCATATAAGTTAGGGATACACATAGTTGTCTAGTCGTTCCGGTTTTTGAGGGTTTTGAGAATTTGAGGAGCACCGATTTTCTTTGCGCGATCTTGTCAAGGTTTTAGTTAGAGTATTTTTGGAAAAATTTATTTGCGACCATTCACCCCCCCTCTGTTCGCCATCTCGATCCTTCAGTAATATGAGTTAACAAACTCGGTAACAAGGAAGAAATCTATAGTTAAGATGTTTGTATCACCAGAACCTTCTTAAAAAGGATGAATATATAACCAGTAACCTATCATGATAGGTCTAGTATATTCAAACTAACTCTAATGCAATGTTAATTAAGGAATGAATACTATTCACATATACATCATACAACAAATTGACTAATGAATAATTCTATTAATCCAAATAATTTTTGCATCTTGAATTCGATATTATAAATAAAAGAATACATAATTTTAGCTTCTTGAATTCGTAAGATAAGAATAAGATAATACATAAAAAGAATCATGTATCGCTCAATCGGAAAGCTGTTAACGGAATGAACATATGTAAATATACACAATCAACTAAAATGTAAGATTGTGAAGTCATTTAACCCAAACCCTAAATCACACCTATTTCTATAGCAAGTCTTTATTTGCTTTTCTATCTATTTTCTTTTTGCCCTTATTAAAGTTTATTATTTGCTATATTTCCATCGAACGACGTGTAGAACTCGACGTTACTAACTCCGTCGTCATCAATGCCAGCTGCGACCACGACATCGTCATAAGCAACAAATAAGCAAGGCAAGCACCCCTTTGATCATATTGATCCCAGTATTTAATTTTTATTTTGTTTATCAAATTGTTACTTGCATACGTTTATTTTCTGTAAATTCGCTACTTTTGGTAATGGTAGAATATACCTGTTATCTCATGGAACTCCCTTGATAGGTATGGGCATGTGAACCTTGATAACCATAGGATGGGGTTAGACAATACATAATGTCAATTTGGGTATATGCAATTTAATAACTATGCTTTGCCATGCTTTAGAATCAACGATGAAGATGATCAGATCAAAAATTGTTTCTTGAGAAATTGAAAATGTGTTTGGGATATGACACAGATGAATACTGATATTTTTGTTAAAAATTCTAAACAAAACTATGGTTTTGATGCGAGCAATTATTGGTAATAGCCGGATGTACAAGAGAGCTTATACGTAGTGTAGGGGGAGTATTGCCCGTGTTGTATGGTCCAAGATAAATCCGTGCAACCACAATTGCTGGGATGGGGCAGCCTTAACTTATTAAGTTGCTTAAATCTGGCTTTGCAAATTGGTAGGCAGGAGATAGTAGAAGCACTCCGATTAGGTTTGCTTGTGAGGGGCTTCCACACCGCAATGTGGGTAAATGCATGTCGATACAACTGTGTACGCCTTGTTATGAGAAGAAACCTTTATTACTGGGGTAATACTCATATTTTCAATACAAAAGACAGGGTCTTCCTGCCATTCTTGTTTCTTCTCCATAGCAAGGAATAACATCACTGGGCTAGTGCAAAGTCAGGTTTAGGTAATGTAATGGTTATGTTATGATCTCTCTGCAGCACACCAAAGGAAGTGTGTCAATTGCGCTGCACAAAGAGTTGATCATTTCATGGGTGTAAAGCTGTACACCTCTACAGAGTGTAAATCTAATCGATTAGCCATACCCGCAGTTATGGGTGTCTTGGTAAACTGATATGAGTTAGACTTTGGTATTTTCTAAAAAAGAGTTTTGGATTGAAACTTGTTTTACAACTGATTATATCTTTAAGTCATTGGGTTGACATTGTTGGATTATATGAAATGGATTATTGGATGAATGGTGATATCTTTACGTCATTGGGTTGACATTGTTAGACTACATGATTGGATTATGGATTTGATTATTGGACTACTAAATCATTGGATTATTCAATGCTCAATGAACTATGAGTATTTCTTATGCTTTACTTATTTTTTTATCAGCAATCTTGCTTTTACAAATTCCATTTCACAATTGCAACTTGTCTTACAAATCAAATGTTGCTTTATGCAAATTAATTGTAGAAGCCTCTTTTGACATAGCCTGCATTTATGCATTTGCAAATACCACCTTAAATCTTGCTGAGTACGAAAGTAGTCAACCTTGCTTATTATGTTATTTTAGGTGGATAAGACCACGACGCTCCGAAGAATATCTTTCATCGCAGGTTACGAGAATTTCAAGTGAAGCGATCTTTCTAGGGATTTGTGCCTTGTTAGTTGCTTGAGGGTTGGATGGGCACACTACAAGACTTTATTTCTCCTGTGCTATGAGTATTTACTCTAAGTTGTAAAATACATTGTATAATTAGCTTCCACTTTAATATTATGATGTATAGTTGTGGTTCCAATTGTTGTAAATGTGCATATTAGCTACTGATCCAGGGACTAGTACGGAATGCAGATTAGATTTTTATTTTTGCATTTTTGCAAAAATGGGGGTCGTTACACTCTAATCCATGCCGTGAACTTATGATTTTTACAAACATCAACATACTGTGGCTCCAATCCATGCTTCATACTCATTCAACAAAGCATTCCATGTCTACTGAGTGGTTTGCACTCTAAATCGAACGAAAATCGAGCTAAACCACGTGAAAAACATACCTCAAATTGTGATTTTCATCGATCTGCTCGGTTTTCACGAGATCCTCGGTAAACCACAAAAACCTCATGGTTTTCACGCAAAACCGTGCGAGATTTTCTTCTTCGACGGTGGTTCAATGCCTCCTGGTGGCCGGAGTGTGGCGGAGCCAATGCAGTCACCTTGAGCACGAATGGGGAAAGAGCAAGGTTCAATTATTGTGCTTAACAAGTCTCTTTGCTTCGCTCGGGGGTCAACAAAATCGCTAGGCCAGGGTGGGCCAAGATGGGCTAGGCTGATTAAGCTGGGTCGGCACCGCCCACAACAAGTGGCTTAATGTGAAAGCCCACCATAATTTGTTTTTTGCTTTTTCCATTTTCAAGATTAAAATGGCTCAAAATCATCTCTAAACTTTACTTTTTTAGAAAAAATCACATCGGAGATCGTAACGAAATTTATACTAATTTTATGAATTTTTTGGATAATTTTTTCCAAATTTTTTGAAAATTTTGAATTTGAATTTCAATTCAAGCGGTTTACTAGGCGGTTTCTCTTCTCGAGCTGGGTTGGTACAGGCAAAAATCGCGATGAACCGGTGGTTTACCACAGTTTTGTGAACCCTGGCATGAAGTGCCAACATGGAGTATAAGGAATCAAGTGGAGACCAAAGGCATGCGGCGGTGTAAAAGAATAAAGGGGCACACAGCCGAACCACATGGCCACATGGTGCATGCATGCATGCATGGGTGCACATGGGAGCAAAGGAGGAAGCATGGCCTAAAGGAGTTGGACAGGCATGTGAGAGACTGGGGTCAGGTCAACACCGCCATGGAAGGCCCAACCAGATCTTGCTAGTGCAAGGAGTGGTGACGGAGGGTGCAGTTGCACACGAAGCTCATGAAGCATAGCAGAAGTGTGGGGGTGGAGAGGAGGAAGTGTGGCCATATGTAGGGAAGCGGTGAGGCAAGGTGGGTGTGGGGGGTGTGGAGGGAGACTGCACGGTCGCATGGACTCGGCGAGTGAGAATGAGGGAGATGTGCAGAGGGGCGACACTCTGACACGGAGTGGTTTGTGTTTGGTGGCACTACTGGGAATTGAGGAGAGGGTGGAGGGCTTGAGTGAGGTGGGGCAGAAGCGAAGTAAAATTGGGATTTGTGGTGGCCCACCAATCAACACCATTTGTTTTAGGGGGTGGGAGGTAGGTGCGTAGGACGGATGACCACCACCAACTCGTATTTTTAAGTAGTAGAAATTTGCAATTGGAATTGCCTTTTGGAATTTTTACGGCCTTCTCAATTTAGAAACTCTGCTAGCATTAGCATACCGTAACATTTGCCTCACATACAATTTCAATGATATCATTAGAAATATGTTGCTTTTCTCTTGGTACTAGACTGCAGTAGTATTTTACATTACTACAGAATGGTATAGCACTATCGCTTCATCTGGGTCGGTTCT